>CM067344.1:65464056-65609056 GCA_034190875.2 Urechis unicinctus | reverse complement strand
TCTTTATCAGGTTAAGAAGTATATGCAAATACGATCACGAAGCCGGAAATCGAGATGAACCTGTCAACTCCGGGCTCAGTGTCAAAAGAAGCGGAGAAGACATCCCCCGTAAACAGGGATATTCTCGCTTCAGAGCGCCAGTCAGGCGTCCCTTTCAAGTACCGATTAAAACTGTAACATTACGTAACGAGTACATTTAAGGATTCATTGCTTCCATGCGATATCGATTTGTCTTCAACCTTAAATAATCCATCTGAATTGACCGACATCAAACGCCTTAAAAGCGTTATTCGCTGAATATTCCGAGTACAACTGTGCACCAAGCAAAAGGGAAGTTTTGTACCATCAACCCGAGTCGCCATTAAAAAGAAAAGGACGCATTCGAACTGGTTTCTTTATCGGATCAGTAAATATAGGATTGATCAGTTATGCATGATTGATCATATGTGGTAGTGTTGACCGATAAAGATTCGTCCATACTGTAAAGGGGTGAAGAATTAGTTTGGTCATAACCTTAATCCCATCCGACCCTCGTGACGCCCGCAACAAGGCACGAAAATAGCTTTAAGAAACTATATTTGAGAACGATTTTTAATGCCCTTGCTATGAATCCCGAGTCAGTTCGTTAAAGAAAGATAACGAAGGCGCAAAGATCACATCGATCAAATGTGGCTAATAGTCTCATTAACGATTTGTGCAAATGATATATATATATATATATATATATATATATATATATAGATATATATAGATATATATATATAGATATATAGATAGAGAGAGAGATATATAGAGAGATATATATATATATATATATATATATATATATATATATATATATATATATATATATATATATATATATATATATATATATATATATATATATATATATATATATATATATATATATATATATATATATATATATATATATATATATATATATATATATATATCTATCTCTCACAGTTGGGAAATTTTTGATAGGACGAGTGGCTGTTATTAACCGTCCCCAGTATTATGACAGATTAAGGTATTCTTTATTGAGAATCCCCGGCATCGTGAGATACTGCAACATACAAATACAGACCATATTTATTTGTGTAAAGCTCAACCATAACATTTCGATACAAGTACTAATATGGGCGATGAATGTTAACTGTTACATGAATAATCGACCTTGTAAGAGGCTATTAAATATTACACAATGCTTCGAAGAATGCCAAGATGTCTTCGCCTGTTCGAACCATGTTATTTCTGAATGTAGTCGACAGTAGCTGTGACGTCTAGAAGACGTTGTTCCTACAATCACCCTGGTTCTGTTTATGAGGGACCATCTCAAATACCTCATGGCTATTTAAACCTATAATCCGCCCCTGGTCTCTCTGTTAAGGACGGATTGCGAGCATTCTACCTAATATCCCGCTAGCGGGGCTATGTATTGAAGAATTTCTTGGCGCTACACTCGGGAAGCCATCACGGTTAGGTGGATGTGGAATCGATCTCAGAAGTCTGTATGGAAACGGCAAGCTGTGAGAGAAGTTCATTGTCACACGAAGCGCTGTATGGGCAGTGAACGGCTAATCAAGGCAACACAGGGAATATAACTCGCGCTTTGGACATACACTATATAAGTTTGATAGCGTTCCGACACTAGCTGAGGTAGGTTACTGCTAATTAATGTCGCTTATTCGCATTGATGAATGAAACAATTCGGCTTATCGTCATGCCATTCTCGGTCAACATGATCGGTAAGACCGAGAGGAACTCATGGTTAGCTGAGGAAGGCGATCGACATGGTGGGTTGGGGTAGGGGTGTGGATGTAAGGTAAGGGTGAGGAAGACACAGAAAGGTGAGAGAGAGATAGGGAGAGCGAGAGAGAGAGAGAGAGAGAGAGAGAGAGAGAGAGAGAGAGAGAGAGAGAGAGAGAGAGAGAGAGAGAGAGAGAGAGAGAGAGAGAGAGAGAGAGAGAGGAGAGAGTTGAGAGGAGAGGTGAGAGGTAGATGCACGCAGGGGAGAGGGAGGGAGGTTGGGTGGGCGGGTGGTTGGTAATGCGCGGAGAGTAGAGGGAGAATAATGAGTTAGTGTGGTGGTTGTATATATAGAAAGAATACGAGAGAGTGTGTAAGGAATGGATCAGAAGAGGTAGGTGGGAGCAGAACAATGGGATTGGAAATAGTACTATATATGGGGCAGAGTGGTGCTGGTGGGACTACGATGGTACGAGTGGGGATAGGGTGGAGGTGATGGGGCTAGGATGGTGTGGGTGGTGCTAGGGTGGAGGTGATGGGGCTAGGATGGTGTGGGTGGTGCTAGGGTGGAGCTGATGGAGCTAAGGTGGTGTGGGTGGGGCTAGGGTGGAGGTGATGGGGCTAGGATGGTGTGGGTGGTGCTAGGGTGGAGGTGATGGGGCTAGGATGGTGTGGGTGGTGCTAGGGTGGAGGTGATGGCACCATGATGGTGTGGGTGGGGCTAGGGTGGAGGTGATGGCACCATGATGGTGTGGGTGGGGCTAGGGAGGTGATGGGGCTAGGATGGTGTGGGTGGGGCTAGGGAGTTATGGAAATGACAGAACGTATGGAGTGTAATTGAACGATTGCTACCCAGCGCGTTTGAGAAAAAGATCAAGTCGTTCAAGGTGCATGGCCCTAGCTAACTCCACGTAGAGAGACTCGCTTATTGACCGCTAACAGCAGCGATAACACATCAATACCAGGAAAGTTCATATCGGCAGAACTGACCTTTGTTCAAACACCACAATGGCTAAGCGCACCCTCGTGAAAACACCAGGTATTTTATGGATCTCCTTTATCATGTCAACAAATCACAAAACACCTTTAAACATAGTCTTGGTAGGTATTGGAAAGCGATGATTACATTAAAGTTGGCAGCGACATATTAGCAGAGCGAGGGCGAACGAGATCAATAACTGATATATAGTGTGAATGGATTTCTCGGTAACATGGTAGATCGGTATTGTGTAGTGCAACAGCCCACCTGCGACTAACACCAACAAGAGATCGGTGAAGGCATTGTACAGTAGTCCATTCTTGTGAAGTGTGGCTGCAATACCGGTTAACTTCTGGATCATTTCACTGCAGTTTAATGATTTTTGCGATTGACATCCACATCATATTTAGCATTTGACATTGGGCTGTTTAAGGTTGGTGTTATGGTAACTGCGTTTGAGAGTGTTGTTTATAGCAGCTTCATTTGGCCATGATCGCCCTGGGTAGCGGGGTTAGTCGAAGTCTAAGTTCATACTTCTTCATGTTGGAATAGAGATGAATCTAACAGCAAACCTGTTATAACGTGCCAAACTTAAACCCTTTATTTGTTACACATGCACATTCACTCCTCAGTTCGCGCATGACTTCCTGCAGGTACCGTGTTTTATATGTTTCAGCCACAAGACCTAAAAGCAACGTTATCATCACCAAACTGAATATGGGTGGTCCTAGAAGCGGGTGCGAAAGTGATGAACACGACACTGAGGTAAACATCGTGATCATGGGGGATGAGGAGAGCGGAAAGACGAGCATCCTGGAGCGACTCAGTCAGGACACCTTCTCGTCATCCTACACCAAGACGGTCGGTGTCGACTGTAACTCGCGGATCCTGGACGTGGATGGGACGCATGTCAAACTCAACTTATGCGACACTTCCGGTCAGCAAGCTTTTCTGTGGACAGCCAAGAAACATTTGAAGGAATGCGATGGTGTAGTTGTTTGCTACGACACGACGAGTCAGAAGAGTTTTGAGAGTATTCCCGGTTGGTTGGAGCTCATTCAACGCAGTGTTAAATCACGCGACCTTCCCAAAATTCTACTGGGTACGAAACTCGATTTGAAGCACAAGAAAGTCATAGCTGCGTCAAAGGCCAAGGAGTTTGCTATCCCAGAAGGGATGGAACACGTCGAATGCTCTGCACAGGTCAACAAGAACATCACAGTCGCCTTCTACTTGTTGTCCAGACTCATTCTCCGGTATCGTAAGATGGGATGCGGAACTCGACTTGGCGCCCCGCAACTTCCCATAACGTGTGGCGAAGTACACGAAACTGCTGCCGAGAAACTCGACGGAAATGATCCCGAATACACACATCTATTCAAGATACTTATGCTGGGAGATACGAGGGTAGGCAAGACCTCGTTGAGATATCGCTTCTCGCGAGATTATTATAATACTGATTACCACGCCACGTCCGGACTGGAGTACAGTACCAGGACTCTGATGGTCGATGACGAGAAAGTCAAGATCCAAGTGTGGGACGTGGGCGGTGAGTCGGTGTATGACATGACCAGGAAGAACTATTACCGCGGAGCCAACGCCTTCGTCATTGTTTACGACATCACCCATGAAGCCAGCTTCAAGAAGGCCGAGTATCTGCTGAAGGAACTCGACATGTACGGCCAAGCTGATTGCCCTAAAGCTCTCGTGGGAAACAAGGGTGATATGGCACACAAGAGGAAAGTCGACGTGGACGAGGTGAAGTCTTTCGCGGACGGATGGCGTATACCGCATCTGGAGGCGAGCGCACGGACTGGATCTGGCGCCGACAACGCCTTTCTCAAGATCACTATCGCACTCAAGCGACAGCTAGCTCCATGGAAACGAGTCTATAAATTTGACTAATATAAGAATTATTTACTTCATTTTATTGCGAAAGAACTGTTATGTTTGGATTTTATATTGATTAACGCTTGTCGAAACATTTGAAGCAATCCAGAGTAAATTCCATGCAGTATTATCAAACAAACGTGTCGGTGAACGAACGCATACTGTTCTATATGTCATAGTGGTGTTGGAATGAACACAGCGACCCATGCCTCGACTAGACGTGTGGACACTAGCAGTCGTCTTCCAGAGATGGTGTGTGAGTTAGAATGGTGCTGTGAGAGGCTGGTGAAACATAGGACCCTGGGGATGGGTCATTATGATAGCAAACAACGGTAGCTATAAGAGGGTTCACTCCGACTAGCTTTGCTGTTAATGAGTGAAATACTCAGTCGTAGTCAGGTGGGGATACTACTATAAAATCAACAAAAGCACATGGGTGTGTGTCCCGGGGATCTGCCCCTTTAGTTTTCTGATTGATCGAGGCGACCACGCCTACGAATTGTTCCGAAAATTCCATGTGATTTTAAGAGACGCTATGACAAAGCTGCGCGATGCTCAATGGTGGCGTATTCGCATACTTTGTCGAGCGGAGGTGCGAGTTAGCCTTGTTAGCATAGCTTACAACTCTATGGCCAAAGCGTGGTGCCCATCCTTTTAGCTACAGTATGCAGTCATCATGTTCTACCAAAAGGCCGGTGGCTACACCAAAATGCTACCCTTCCCCACAACGTTATGACATAGGCGCTCAGATCTTTATGTCAGGTTTTGTCGGTCTGTCAACCGTACGGTTGAAACTCATTAATTAATTTCAGTTATTTATTCAAATCATTGCCTGCGTGGTGTATGTTGCATTTACTGTTGTTGCTGCCATCATATACTGTCCAGTGAAGCAATAGAGGTACAGCTAGCTATATATATATATATATATATATATATATATATATATATATATATATATATATATATATATATATATATATATATATATATATATATATATATATATATATATATATATATATATATATATATATATATATATATATATATTATTATTACGAAAAACGAATCGGTTTGGTGTTGTCCGTCTTTTGTTGTCCCACATGAAAAACAGTTTACGGTTTAGCCCTTGTTTTTCGTTTTTAGTTCTTGGTTTTGATAAACGAAAAACGAAAAGACGGTATATACACGGACCGAACTCACTCCGATTAGCTCTGCCGTAAGTATGCTATTGAGTGAAACACACGCCCGTCGTCAGCTGGCGCTGCCATAAAATCAACAAAAGCACATGGGACTGTCGATCCAACCCCTTTTGGGTCGTATGATAGGTCGAGGCAACCACGCCATCGAATTTATCAGACATTGCAATGCCATTTTAAAAGACGCTATGGCAAGGCGCGCTGCTGACATGTGACGTGTTCAAATATTATTTTGGGGCGGAGGCGCGAGTGAACCCTCATAGCATAGCTGTAAGCTTTTGTGTGTATGTCGAGTTTGCCGAATATAATCAATCCACATCGAAATCGTGCCGCTAGTTGCACAAAGCATCTAGTAATTAAAGATAGGCGTTTCAAAATTGATATATATATAGGTTCCTATTTCATATTATTCTACCCTAAAAGAAAGACAAACTTCACACGCCCTCTGAATTTACATTAATAATGGCCCTTATATTACAACTAATTGACCAGCAATCAATTTTTTTGTGTCAAACTGGACGGTTACAGATTGTCAGTGCTCAGGAAATAAAGGTCTTGCTTGAAAAAAAAATACCTCAAATACTTAAAGGTCATTCTGGATAAATATATCATTTATAACACATACGACTTCCCGGTGTTTCCTGAACAGAAAAGTAGCTACGAATGGCCCAGAATAGTTGTTACTGAAGGCATATTCGGCATAGTTATTAGGCGTAGCCCCCACCATAATCTCCGCGGTAAATGAACCCAATATCCACCTTGACTCTATCATAATCCTCGCTGAGACCAATGTGAAATGAAATTAATTCAGTCCGGCGTTCAATGACTGGCGGCCAGATTATGCTGCCACAACGCGGCGCTTCCCATCGCTAAAAAGTCAACTCATCATTTTACACCTGCCTCGTTTTGCCCTTCCGCAACCTCAGGTGACACCGGAGATCATATTCAATGCGTCCTTGAACAAATGCATAATGTAAACTTCCTAGGACATTGTCAGAGCCCATCGAGATGAGACAGTCATAGAAAGACAGTCAGACCTAAATCACAAATATATATACGATAACCACTTACGTAGATCATGGAGTAATACCTGTTAATCCATGCGTAGATAAAGATGGAAGTACGCATACCATATATATATATATATATATATATATATATATATATATATATATATATATATATATATATATATATATATATATATATATATATATATATATATATATATATATATATATATATATAATTATGCGTGTAGATATATATCTGTTTGAAGTTATAACGTTGTCGCGCGGACGGTTATGTGGCTCGGTTACAGTGGCCACGCTACGGTTGCCATCGGGCTTGAGAGGTTTGATCAGTTATATGGTGGCCGCCGGTTGAATTTTCGGTCTGCTTAAGAACTTCAAAGGCATCATGATTGAACGGTTAGTAATCATCGTTATAATAGTCATAATTTCACAGCAGCGATAAGTACTTGTTTGGAGATCAAAAGGACGGCTTGCAGGGGGTGGCGAGGAACTGTCACCCGCGGCGTACGATCCGGAGTTACATTTTGTTCGCGGTACGGTGCGGTTTCTTAATTGAAAGTCGGCATCAAACGTAATATACAAATGATGGGTGTTTAATGACATGTGGGCGACCCACACCCCACGCACTCACTCTCTAATCACAATTTGTGACCATTGCATGGGTTAATCGGGAAGTAAGGATCGCTGTCAGCTGGTGTCAGAGGTCGTGAAGGTCTTCAGCGACCACCTTTCCGGCTAATTACCCTTCAAGGTTCGAATGTTTCTGTCACGACCATGAAAACTTCCTCCTCATACCCATGTTGCGTCATCCTTGTTGAAGTAACGACAATTTGGGTATTCACTAAGTTTCCTACCAACATCCGTATTGTGTCCCTACAACCATTCACTAAGCGCTGAAACAAAAAGCCTCAGTTCAAATATGGAAGCAGTTTGCGAGTAAAAGCCTCGAAGCGAGTCTATTGTTGTTAATGCAGTATTGCTGTGTGTATTTATTTACCATTTGATTTTATGCAAGTCCGTTGGGACCCGGGGAAATGAAAGACTTTAATATCATACACAAATTACAGACGTCCGAACAGCCGCTCATTTCTAGCTTGATCAAACCATGATAGTCCGTTGGTTTACAACTGAAATTTTGAATAGACCATGCTCAAAACTATATATCAGTTGGATAACAACAGTCACCAGAGTTGTGCGTGCGCGTTCGACCGGTTGTCGCAGCTGGTGATGTTGAGTGTGACTGATAGTAGAACCAGATTAACCAGGACAACATAATATCCGATTTAATGCTGGCACCAAATATGTGACTAGGGGTGTGGCACTAGGAATGGACAAGGTGATTTGGCGAATATTCATGTGGTGCGACTTTAGGAAGCTACTCAAGTTATTTCTCAATGACATACAGTTGAAAGATCCCCTTGCGCATCGGCATCTGCTCAGGCTAGGATTCGCTTAGCGAAGCGTCAAAAACATGTCTGCCATGGAGAGTGACAGTTGAAGTTACTTTTTTAAATATACAGATCGGATTTTTACTGTAGGGTATGCCACAGACTGGGGCCGATTTTCCTGGTGGATGTCAAGAGGTTAAAGGAGTTAATCATCGACGCGTAAATTAGCATGACACCGTCAATTGGCATGAGTACAGGGCGCGTCAGTGCTGCCGTCGCGGGGTGAGGGAGGATGGGGGAGGAGTGAAACGACACGCAGATGTGCTCACGACATGACCCCAGGAGGAATATATCCCTATCTCCAACGGTAAACGAAGCCTCTGCCGTTACGCGCCCTGAGAAAACCCGCACGCCATTCTCACCTAGGTCTTACGAATCACGTGGTCAAGCAGGTCACGTGATTATCTTCATCCCCGACCGACTCGTCACGTGCTGTCACCCCGTTCACAGTTATTGCCGCCGCCTGGGATGTTAAACGTAGCGGCTCTGATCATGCCGCCCTTATAACACCGCCGTGTTCAGAGGGATAAGCAGCGCAACGAGACATCGCCGGTTCGATCTTAGGTTTTATCCGTGCTTGTGTTGATTTTAAAGAGTCCAGGTGCTGTTTATCAGCGCTGGTGTAGCTGACTTCCCATCTGTACCTACACCGGCAATAACACCTGAGGATCACAGTATTTCTTGTCGCCAGCACGGCCATCATCATAATATGTCAGTGTTTCAACTGGTATTTGGTGATTTATGCAACAACGAGACGATGACTTTCGCTTAGTCAGGATATTAATGCTTCCAATTTGTTTTTAAACTCAAGTTGCTCTACAGAAAGATAACACGTTGGATGCGATATACCCTTGTCGTCGGAAATAATTCAGCATGGTGAAGGCCAGCAAGGCAGGATTACGGGCCGGACTGTGGGGTTTCTTCGACTGTCTTCAACTCCACGGTGTCATTATTTCGGTAAGATATCCTTTCATATATCATATGTTTCATGAATTGTTGAAGTTAACAGAGCGCCCATGTCAGTAGTTGAGATTTGGCGTTGTCAGACGTTTGGTTCTCAAGAAATGCCTTTTACATTCATTTCTTGGTTAATTTGTGGTGCAAATCTTATCCACAAAATCTGTACTTAGACGTTAGACGATTATTTATTTTCTGAAAGGATAAATCGTAATTAGTTGCTCAGAGAGCCTCATCTTGTCGGATAACTCGTCATTCAATTAAGACAATTTAATATATATATATATATATATATATATATATATATATATATATATATATATATATATATATATATATATATATATATATTATATATATATATATAGATAAAATAGATAACTAGTCTTTCACTTGAGACAATTTATATATATATATGTGTGTGTGTGTATATGTTTATATATATAAATATATATGTTTATATATATATATATATATATATATATATATATATATATATATATATATATATCTGTGTAGATATGTATCTGTGTATATATATGTATCTGTAATATATATATATATATATATATATATATATATATATATATATATATATATATATATATATATATATATATATGATGTATATATGATGTATATACAAATAGATATTGTTGTGTACATAATATGAATATAAAGTAATATGTATGTATGTATATACATCTATGTAATTGGAAATCATGTTGTCCAAGTGAAAACAGCGAAGGTTACCAATTGCAATCTCTCAAACATCTTCTGCCTCTTCATAATTACATATCATACCCATCTATTTAGTCCCATACACTGCACCATAATAGATAATTGCTTTACATGTAGTATTACCCGGATCGCTTATGATCAATGCTGCGCTCATCAAACAGACGTCTTTAAGCTGTTCATTTGTATCTGCGACCACATTCGCTCACAAAAGCCCAATCTTGTCTACATAATACACCTCTATTGCTGCCCCGTATCCCAACGTCATGTCATTTGTTTGTTATATCACTTAACCTACCAGCATATTACCGTCCGCAATAGGTCTCTGATAGCCGGCAAAGGCTTTCACAGCTTGCTTGGAACCACCCAATATAAGCACGGTCTCTGAATTAGCATCATTCATTGATGTATTGTTCCTTGTGTGTGCTCTGTCTACCAGGTTCTACGATACGAAGATCAAATCGCCAAGTTGGATAAGGAGAACAAAGCATTAAGTGCTAAACTAAGTAGCACCAAGCGGGACTTGCAGCTTAGTGAAGGTCGACTTCAGAGTGTCCGTCGAGAGTTAGAGACATTACAAGAAAAACACCGCGCCTCTCTGGATATGGACAAGCATATAACTGAACTAGAAGAGGAATTGAGGACTGTTAGAGAAAGGCCATGTATCTGTAAAGGCAACAGTACTCCTGCTAATTGTAAAGACCAAGCAGTGATGACGACGACGACAGATGATCGCATTTGTAATCTGCAAGACGAAGAGGACGTGGAGCTCCTCAGTTTCCATCACGAGCTTAGTATATTACCTGATGTACAAGGATACAGTTTACTCCAAGAGTTGAGTTTTATACAGGAAGGTCCTCACGCCAGCCCCCACAGCGAGTATTACAGTGATGAAGAGACTGAGTCTGAGACAGGGCGATCGCTTGTTCTTCATACGGGCTCGGTAAGTCTTCTACCATATTTCCTGTCACGATGGAAAAGCCATCAAACGATACGCCTACATCCCATTATGCCAATACGGTCTCTTCCCATGCTTTGCTGTCTTCGTCTTATTTGGAATGCTGGGTCTGGTAACGTTATCATGATGTGTTGTGTATATGTTTACAGGAGCGGCTAAAAGGTAATGCTGTGGCGGAGATGGTGTGCGTGCAAAACGAGCAGAGATTGGCTCTAGTAGAGGGACAGCTGGACCAGGCGCATCATAGAATAGTACAGCTGGAGTCACACCTGCAGACCTACAAGGACAGGTGTAATGCTTACGAACACACAGCCTCGCGCCATCAGAGCACCATAGACGAACTACACATGCGACTTCGAGAAGCACAGAGTCTGGTGAGTGGACCTCAAAGGTCCGTTTGTTACCGGGCATGTTGTTGTTCATTCGCTTTGAATCATCAATCGATGGAAACTGTATTCTGGTGTTATTTTACAGGAAAACACCCATATATCTAGGATACGAAAAATGAAGTCCCAGTCGGAGAAAATCGACAGCAGCTTGAAATCGACTCAGGTAAGTTAGCGAGCAGTTCAAAGAGACAAACGTATATTTCATAAGATGATGTAACGTTGTGAAGATATTAAACATGAAAAGGACTTTTCCGTTGACCGAATTTGTTATTCCTATGTCACAGAAAGAACTTTCTAGATTCAAAAGTCTCCACTCTGACGACTCGTTACATCTCAGTCAGTTACAGGAGAGACTCACCAATTCTCTAAGTAAGATCACAGAACAGTCAGATGATATGGACGACCTCAGAAGCGTCGTTTCTTCCTTAGAACTCGAGGTTAGTAGTTACCTCGATACAAACAAATAATAAATTCATTGAGCGCGTCAAAAAACGTGTGCGTTGAATCGGTTATTCACATGGAAAGTGAATGTTTTGGTGGAAGATGAAAAACATTAATTTATTTTCCCGAACTTGATGCAGATTACCAACCATGAAGTGGAATTGAGCAAGCACAAGAAAGAATTTCATTTGTACAAGATTGACCACATGCATTCCAACAAAGAGGTAAGGCTCCGATTGTGACCAAATGTCATTAGCACATAATAATCGTATAGCCAAGCATGAGGGTAAAACTCGATAGACGAATGCTTTGGAATACTGATGCCGTTGATTAAGAAAAGGCTAAACATTTCTCTATGTAACAGTTTGAATGATGTTATGATTTCTCTGTGCGCTGTATAGTATACGGATATGGAAGACAAACTGTGGGAACTTGAACACGAGAAAGTCGAGCTTTGTGGCAAGTTGAACGCGCGGCATCGTCATATGGCCTGCTCTGTTGACAGCGTGTTCAGCTGATGAACGCACGCACCAAGTACGCATTCGCGAAAGAGATCAGCGTGAAATCACGTGGACAGTGTACATATAATCTACAGCTTATTTGTACAATGCATGTATAGTTTTGTTTGTACGATTTGTAATAAATCGATCATGCCTAATATCGTTGCGTTCATAGATTAGGTATTTAGGAATCGCTTTGTGCAGTAATGCAATTAGTATCACTAACCTAGACTTTGCTCCGTCACGAATAATTGCTTTGAAATTGAAACAAGTAACTCGTATAAATTCAGAGAATTTACACCCTTCTCGTTATAACGCATCAGACTTAGAAAAAACAAATACGATTACGTTATGATTCTATGTCCGTATTATGGCACCATTCTAACTTGCAGATAAATTATAGGTGCAAACATCTTCTAAAATAATGCTGGATTCCACCCGCTTTGATCCCACACACTTTATTCATCTTATCAAACGGCACTCTGGAGCTCTTAGTCTTTATCAGGTTAAGAAGTATATGCAAATACGATCACGAAGCCGGAAATCGAGATGAACCTGTCAACTCCGGGCTCAGTGTCAAAAGAAGCGGAGAAGACATCCCCCGTAAACAGGGATATTCTAACTTCAGAGCGCCAGTCAGGCGTCCCTTTCAAGTACCGATTAAAACTGTAACATTACGTAACGAGTACATTTAAGGATTCATTGCTTCCATGCGATATCGATTTGTCTTCAACCTTAAATAATCCATCTGGGGTACAACTGTGCACCAAGCAAAAGGGAAGTTTTGTACCATCAACCCGAGTCGCCATTAAAAAGAAAAGGACGCATTCGAACTGGTTTCTTTATCGGATCAGTAAATATAGGATTGATCAGTTATGCATGATTGATCATATGGGGGAGTGTTGACCGATAATGATTCGTCCATATATATATATATATATATATATATATATATATATATATATATATATATATATATATAGATATATATCTATATATATATATATATATATATATATATATATATATATATATATATATATATATATATATATATATATATATATATCTATATATCTATATCTCTCTATATCTATATCTCTCTCTCTCTCTCTCTCTATATCTCTATATCTCTATCTATCTCTCTATCTATCTATAAAGCACAGTTGGGAATTTTTTGATATTATTAACAAAAGACGAGTGGCTGTTATTAACCGTCCCCAGTATTATGACAGATTAAGGTATTCTTTATTGAGAATCCCCGGCATCGTGAGATACTGCAACATACAAATACAGACCATATTTATTTGTGTAAAGCTCAACCATAACATTTCGATACAAGTACTAATATGGGCGATGAATGTTAACTGTTACATAAATAATCGACCTTGCAAGAGGCAATTCATATTTGGTCTGAGAGAACTCCACACGATTGCTCCACACGATTGCTATTAAATATTACACAATGCTTCGAAGAATGCCAAGCTGTCTACGCCTGTTCGTCCTGCTCAAACTAACGCCTGGAGCGAACCATGTCATTTCAGAATGTAGTCGACAGTAGCTGTGACGTCTAGAAGACGTTGTTCCTACAATCACCCTGGTTCTGTTTATGAGGGACCATCTCAAATACCTCATGGCTATTTAAACCTATAATCCGCCCCTGGTCTCTCTGTTAAGGACGAATTGCGAGCATTCTACCTAATATCCCACTAGCGGGGCTATGTATTGAAGAATTTCTTGGCGCTACACTCGGGAAGCCATCATGGTTAGGTGGATGTGGAATCGATCTCAGAAGTCTGTATGGAAACGGCAAGCTGTGAGAGAAGTTCATTGTCAAACGAAGCGCTGTATGGGCAGTGAACGGCTAATCAAGGCAACACAGGGAATATAACTCGCGCTTTGGACATACACTATATAAGTTTGATAGCGTTCCGACACTAGCTGAGGTATGTTACTGCTAATTAATGTCGCATATTGCATTGATGAATGAAACAATTCGGCTTATCGTCATGTCATTCTCGGTCAACATGATCGGTAAGACTGAGAGGAACTCATGGTTAGCTGTGGAAGGCGATCGACATGGTGGGTTGGGGTAGGGGTGTGGATGTAAGGTAAGGGTGAGGAAGACACAGAAAGAAGAGAGAGAGAGAGAGAGAGAGAGAGAGAGAGAGAGAGAGAGAGAGAGAGAGAGAGAGAGAGAGAGAGAGAGAGAGAGAGAGAGAGAGAGAGAGAGAGAGGAGAGAGAGAGAGAGGAGAGAGAGAGAGAGAGAGAGAGAGAGAGGGGAGAGAGAGGGAGAGAGAGAGAGGAGATGAGAGAGGGAGGGAGAGAGAGAGAGAGGAGGGAGAGGAGAGAGTGAGAGGGTTCTAGATGCGCGGAGAGAGAGGGAGAGAGAGAGAGAGAGATGAGCTAGAGAGAGAGAGAGAGGGTGAGGAGGGAGAAAGAGGGAGAGAGTGGAGATGGGGCTAGGGGGAGGTGATGGCACTCTGATGGTGTGGGTTGGGCTAGGGAGATGATGGATTGGGGTGGAATATGTGTGGGTGGGGCTAGGAGGGAGGCTGATGGGGCTAGGATGGTGTGGGTGGGGCTAGGATGGAGGTGATGGGGCTAGGGTGGGTGGGTGGTTTTAGGTGGTGCTAGGGTTTGGAGGGTGATGGGCAAGCACCATGATGGTGTGGGTGGGGCTAAGGAGGTGATGGGGCTAGGATGGTGTGGGTGGTGCTAGGGTGGAGGTGATGGCACCATAATGGTGTGGGTGGGGCTAGGGTGGAGGTGATGGCACCATTATGGTGTGGGTGGGGCTAGGGAGATGATGGGGCTAGGATGGTGTGGGTGGGGCTAGGATGGAGGTGATGGGGCTAGGATGGTGTGGGTGGTGCTAGGGTGGAGGTGATGGGGCTGGGATGGTGTGGGTGGTGCTAGGGTGGAGGTGATGGCACCATGATGGTGTGGGTGGGGCTAGGGAGATGATGGGGCTAGGATGGTGTGGGTGGGGCTAGGATGGAGGTGATGGGGCTAGTGGGCTACGATGGTGTGGGTGGGGCTAGGGTGGTATGGAAATGACAGAACGTATGGAGTGTAATTGAACGATTGCTACCCAGCGCGTTTGAGAAAAAGATCAAGTCGTTCAAGGTGCATGGCCCTAGCTAACTCCACGTAGAGAGACTCGCTTATTGACCGCTAACAGCAGCGATAACACATCAATACCAGGAAAGTTCATATCGGCAGAACTGACCTTTGTTCAAACACCACAATGGCTAAGCGCACCCTCGTGAAAACACCAGGTATTTTATGGATCTCCTTTATCATGTCAACAAATCACAAAACACCTTTAAACATAGTCTTGGTAGGTATTGGAAAGCGATGATTACATTAAAGTTGGCAGCGACATATTAGCAGAGCGAGGGCGAACGAGATCAATAACTGATATATAGTGTGAATGGATTTCTCGGTAACATGGTAGATCGGTATTGTGTAGTGCAACAGCCCACCTGCGACTAACACCAACAAGAGATCGGTGAAGGCATTGTACAGTAGTCCATTCTTGTGAAGTGTGGCTGCAATACCGGTTAACTTCTGGATCATTTCACTGCAGTTTAATGATTTTTGCGATTGACATCCACGGCATATTTAGCATTTGACATTGGGCTGTTTAAGGTTGGTGTTATGGTAACTGCGTTTAGAGAGTGTTGTTTATAGCAGCTTCATTTGGCCATGATCGCCCTGGGTAGCGGGGTTAGTCGAAGTCTAAGTTCATACTTCTTCATGTTGGAATAGAGATGAATCTAACAGCAAACCTGTTATAATGTGCCAAACTTAAACCCTTTATTCGTTACACATGCACATTCACTCCTCAGTTCGCGCATGACTTCCTGCAGGTACCGTGTTTTATATGTTTCAGCCACAAGACCTAAAAGCAACGTTATCATCACCAAACTGAATATGGGTGGTCCTAGAAGCGGGTGCGAAAGTGATGAACACGACACTGAGGTTAACATCGTGATCATGGGGGACGAGGAGAGCGGAAAGACGAGCATCCTGGAGCGACTCAGTCAGGACACCTTCTCGTCATCATACACCAAGACGGTCGGTGTCGACTGTAACTCGCGAATCCTGGACGTGGATGGGACGCATGTCAAACTCAACTTGTGCGACACTTCCGGTCAGCAAGCTTTCCTGTGGACAGCCAAGAAACATTTGAAGGAATGCGATGGTGTAGTTGTTTGCTACGACACGACGAGTCAGAAGAGTTTTGAGAGTATTCCCGGTTGGTTGGAGCTCATTCAACGCAGTGTTAAATCACGCGACCTTCCCAAAATTCTACTGGGTACGAAACTCGATTTGAAGCACAAGAAAGTCATAGCTGCGTCAAAGGCCAAGGAGTTTGCTATCCCAGAAGGGATGGAACACGTCGAATGCTCTGCACAGGTCAACAAGAACATCACAGTCGCCTTCTACTTGTTGTCCAGACTCATTCTCCGGTATCGTAAGATGGGATGCGGAACTCGACTTGGCGCCCCGCAACTTCCCATAACGTGTGGCGAAGTACACGAAACTGCTGCCGAGAAACTCGACGGAAATGATCCCGAATACACACATCTATTCAAGATACTTATGCTGGGAGATACGAGGGTAGGCAAGACCTCGTTGAGATATCGCTTCTCGCGAGATTATTATAATACTGATTACCACGCCACGTCCGGACTGGAGTACAGTACCAGGACTCTGATGGTCGATGACGAGAAAGTCAAGATCCAAGTGTGGGACGTGGGTGGTGAGTCGGTGTATGATACGACCAGGAAGAACTATTACCGCGGAGCCAACGCCTTTGTCATTGTTTACGACATCACCCATGAAGCCAGCTTCAAGAAGGCCGAGTATCTGCTGAAGGAACTCGACATGTACGGCCAAGCTGATTGCCCTAAAGCTCTCGTGGGAAACAAGGGTGATATGGCACACAAGAGGAAAGTCGACGTGGACGAGGTGAAGTCTTTCGCGGACGGATGGCGTATACCGCATCTGGAGGCGAGCGCACGGACTGGATCTGGCGCCGACAACGCCTTTCTCAAGATCACTATCGCACTCAAGCGACAGCTAGCTCCATGGAAACGAGTCTATAAATTTGACTAATATAAGAATTATTTACTTCATTTTATTGCGAAAGAACTGTTATGTTTGGATTTTATATTGATTAACGCTTGTCGAAACATTTGAAGCAATGCAGAGTAAATTTCATGCAGTATTATCAAACAAACGTGTCGGTGAACGACCGCATACTGATCTCTACGCCATAGAGGTGTTGGAATGAACACAGCGACCCATGCCTCGACTAGACGTGTGGACACTAGCAGTCGTCTCTCAGAGATGGTGTGTGAGTTAGAATGGTGCTGTGAGAGGCTGGTGAAACATAGGACCCTGGGGATGGGTCATTATGATAGCAAACAACGGTAGCTATAAGAGGGTTCACTCCGACTAGCTTTGCTGTTAATGAGTGAAATACTCAGTCGTAGTCAGGTGGGGATACTATAAAATCAACAAAAGCACATGGGTGTGTCCCGGGGATCTGCCCCTTTAGTTTTCTGATTGATCGAGGCGACCACGCCTACGAATTGTTCCGAAAATTCCATGTGATTTTAAGAGACGCTATGACAAAGCTGCGCGATGCTCAATGGTGGCGTATTCGCATACTTTGTCGAGCGGAGGTGCGAGTTAGCCTTGTTAGCATAGCTTACAACTCTATGGCCAAAGCGTGGTGCCCATCCTTTTAGCTACAGTATGCAGTCATCATGTTCTACCAAAAGGCCGGTGGCTACACCAAAATGCTACCCTTCCCCACAACGTTATGACATAGGCGCTCAGATCTTTATGTCAGGTTTTGTCGGTCTGTCAACCGTACGGTTGAAACTCATTAATCCTGCCCCGGGGGGGAGGGGGTATATTGAGCGACGAGCTTCGCTTATATCATCAATACGCAAAAAATCATGACCATCAATAACACGTGATGGCAACTAATTACGGTGGTCTGGGTCACCATCATCAACACACAAGCAGCGAGTGATTACGGCTGTCTGCGTCACTATCGCCAACACACAGTATTATGGTGGTCTACATCGCCATCATCAACACAAACCCGCGGAACTTGGAAGTGACGAACGCTGTCATTCAGTGTACGTGCTCGCTAACACACGATGTGCTCGCTGTTGGCTAGCCCAGCGCGGACGTTCCAATATCATTATAACGCCCTTAGTCGCAATGGCCAGGTATTTGAATTGGTCGGAGCTGTACACAAACTGCCCGGACAGGGAATTTAGGAGCCAAACTGTGTTAAACTATGAAAGTTTATCACAATAATCTGGGTTGGGCCGGGAAACCGCTCCAGCCGCATTTTGTGTCCGCTTTATCTTTCCTCCTTTCACAGGAAGTGTTCACCCACCTTTGTCACTCGTAGGAGCGGGTCATGTGACCTTCGTTCCTTATCTTTCTAAATTTGATATCAACGACACAAAATCTAATTGCTCCCCTATGTTGGAACCTCGTCTTGATTGTCCTACTTAGCTCCGCTACACCGTTTCAGCTGAATGATGTCCTCTCTAAAATGTTAACAACAAACCAACAAGCTTCACATATCATTCTCAGCATCATCCTCATGAAAAAGAGTCCATACAAACTGTCCTTTTGTTGGAGAGCAGGACACAAACATCACATTGTTCTATGAGTCAGTATTTCTCCCATACCCCACCCACCCCCTATCCACCTAGGGGTCTTTACTTATTGCTCTGGTATACATCCCTCCCTCCACCCAACTCACATATCCACCTTCCTTGTAGGGCTCAGTAATTACTTCAGGCTATCAAACCCACCCATGCACCAGGGCTCAGTAATTACTACCCTGCTATCCAACCAACCCACCAGGGGCCAGTACTTACTGCACTGCTATCCAACCCTCCCAACCACTCAGGATCAGTACTGCCATATTATCCAACCCACCAACCAGTAGTCAGTACTTACTGCACAGCCATCCAATCACGAGCACACCCACCTCAACTTGACCACTATGACCACCCTTCTGCTAGGGGTCAGTACTTGCTGCACTATTATGAATATTCATTGGCACTTGTAAGTCTTTTTGTGGAATGTCAGTCAGAGCCCTAGGTCTAACCTCTGACTTTGGCGTTGCCATCCCACCTAATTACATACGTTCCTCTTGTTGTCATTTAACACTTGCTATTGTAATATGTATGTCTGTATATGTATTTGCACACCAATTAACCCTATTTGGGTCATGACCAATTCACACGACTTTGTGTAACCTAGTCCTAGACATATCATAGTAGTCTGTCACACTTATTATCATATCAACATCATACATATAACTTTATCGGTCAAGCAGTCATTACATTACTAAACATGTAATGATTATTTGTCTCGCCGCGATACCTGTATCTCATCTGTAATTAATATTGCAGTTATCCTGCCCTTAGGGATCACAACTATATCATATTATGTAGCATCACTTGTTATGTACGTAATTTGAACCTTGATCGTTACACAGCTTGCTACTTTAAAATCATATAGTAAAATGTCAAATTGTTTATCATCAAAACGTCTGCGTGGCATAGACAATGTCAGGCGTATAAGTCATCATAACGTCTGCATCTATAGCAATTCCGGCGTTGGTCATCATAACGTCTGCGTCGGCATAGCAATGTCAGGCGTGGTCATCATAACGTCTGCGTGGTATAGCAATGTCAGGCGTGGTCATCATAACGTCTGCGTGGCATAGCAATGTCAGGCGTGGTCATCATAACGTCTGCGTGGTATAGCAATGTCAGGCGTGGTCATCATAACGTCTGTGTGGCATAGCAATGTCAGGCGTGGTCATCATAACGTCTGCGTGGCATAGCAATGTCAGGCGTGGTCATCATAACGTCTGCGTGGCATAGTAAAGTCAGAAAGAATTCAATCGCGTACTAAGTTCGTAACCGACATGTCCGAATAAAATTATGAATATAAGTTACACTTGATGGATCTGACATCTCTGAAAGCATGACAACTCTGCTGGGATCTCATATATGTATGCAAACTGTTCAATTGATCAGATAAACATATTGATGATTTGGTTTGGTTTTTCAGCTTCACAGTGAGAAAAACACGAGCTTCTTCGCTGTCTGTCTAAAGGGCATACCGTAGTTTAGTTTAAGACATTTGGCGACAATTGATAGCTTTGGAGAGATGATGCAATGTTCTATTCGATGAGTGTCTTCTATCAAATTAATAGTAACAAACACTTCATGGTGCAGAGGCCTCATTAATGTCATTATCACCAATTATCAATCACCGTGATCATCGAAGTCATAATCATAACTATTCAGGAATGCGTGGAAGCAGTATAAGGTAGAAATAACTTCCTAGTTAACAACCCTCCCATCCTGTGTGGAAAATAAATTAACATAATTTATTTCAGGAATCAACCTGTCAAATCAATTGTGTAGTAGTAAGCAAACGAGTTTTGGAAAAAAACACTATTTAAGGGCTACTTTGCGAAAGTGGAAATACATTTCAAACATGGAAAGTCCCCGCGCTTTAAATAGAGAAAACGATGAGACAAAACATCTGTAGAAAATGAAATGAAAATGTTTTAAGCTAACGGTCACTTTCAACGACAACTAGGAGATGGATGATTCTTCGGCAGCATCCCGTTTCCAACATCGAGTCACCGAGTCGCAGTTTCTTGCTACACCCTTTGATACATTTTGTCCTCTTCAATATTAACTAAACACAAAATCGGTTATATATTCCGAGGATCGGTTATGGTTTTGGTGACACATTATTTACGATGGCAGTGTTCATGCAAACTTCGATTTCATTGAGAGGGAAGTATAAGATAGAGGGTCGTACTCCCGGGGGGGGGGGCACTTGGCCTTATTCTGGATAGGGGTGTGCCGCGGGACCTAAAAAACCCGCACCCGTCGTACAAGGTCAAAATGGCCAAAAAGCATACCCCGTCGTACAAGGTATTATGCGAATGTATAACCCTTCGAACAGATTTGAAGTTGAAAAACATACCCCGTCGTACAAGTATGAGGCCAAAAAACCCGTCGTACAAGTCGAGAGGCCGAAAAAACATACCCCGTCGCGCGGCACATATATACTACGTCTATACACATAAGTGCCCCCCCCCCCCCCGGGGGTCGTACTGTGCAGCAAACTGCGCATTGTGATCGTAAGTATGCTTGTAAAGTGCCCCCTGCACATAGTAGCCCTCGAGCGTGTCATACAAAGGTTGTCATTAGGTAAAACGAGCGCTACGTTGAGAGTAATGTGAATCCTTCTGGAAAACCTCCGTGGTTATAACGCGCTAGCATACTCGTCAGAAATACCTCGACCAATCATCGAAGCCGTTTATGAACACATGTAAATTACTGGTGACTCATATATCAAGTGGTTTCACACCATTACATACAGCTACATTAAATCTCTGGTCGGTGTTTACAATATTCAAACAAGGCATCTTATTTACTGTCCAGATGTTTTGCTCTGCAGTCCTTATATGGGACAATGCGTCCTGCACTCATTCAAGTGGTTGTTTTATATCATACGATGACAAGATTTCTCTTTTGCGAATAAGCCAACTTTTCAAAAAGTCAGAAATAGATCGAGGTTCGGTTGTGTTTTTCCAGACATAAAGAACCCATATAACCTGTATGTTATACTCCATACAGGGGCGTAGCTAGCGATACGTGAAAAGTGACAAAATAAATATGGCCAAAAATGGCATCAAAGTCAAAAGCTAAGGTGGGTTAGACTTTAGTCAGGAACTCCCCCGTCTTCATTAAGCCTTATCAAGCCAGTCTGGATTGCAATGGATCGATTTACTGGATTGTTGTCTGACAATGTGGAAGTACGACTTGGAGGGGGTGATTCAGCATCCGACCAACTTAGCTCTCGTTATACGGTGATGGTGCTGACTGCATTCGCGCTGCTGGTTTCGGCTAAAAACTATTTTGATGAGCCCATCAAATGCTGGTGTCCCGCGCATTTCGAACCCAGTCAAGTGGAATACACCAATAAGGTAACAAAAATCAAATCAGCGCGATATAGACACTAAAGAGTTATTAAATACTAAAGAAATTCACACACATCAAGACCAATGATTAATTTCTGGGGTCGTTTCAAACTAGTCTTACAGTTTATATTATCAAGTTGGCCCATTTATGTGACTGATATATTGGCAAGGTCATCATCACTCTCGACTCGTTCCGATCAGCAATACATATATTACGGGCGCAACAACATTGTTTTATATTCTAACAAATGTTGCAGGTATGTTGGACTTCAAACACATATTATCTTCCCTTCGAGGTGACGAGAATTCCACGACAAAACGATTCCCATGAACACATCTCCTACTATCAGTGGGTAGGCTTCATCCTGGTTGGTCAGGCTTGCCTCTTCTACTTTCCCCGTATAATCTGGATTACACTCAGCAAGCAATCAGGCATAGCAGTACACACAGTCACAGATGCGGCTGTTCAGTGTCATAAATTATACCATGCGGAAGACAGATCCAAAGCTCAGAAATATATGACCACACACTTGGCAACCTACTTGTCAGCGAACAAAAATTCCTGGGATCAGGGAAATCCTCTCATGAAATGCTGTGTGTTCATGCGTGGAAACTTTTTGGTCGTTGTTTACTTAATAATCAAAATACTCTACTTCGCCAATGTTGTCGGTCAATTGTATCTCCTTAATGCTTTTCTTCAGACCAATTACAACTATTATGGCATTGAAGTGATGAAGAAAATGATTGGGAAACAGAACTGGGTCACTTCCGATCGATTTCCACGCGTTGCACTTTGCGATATGAAAATACGTTTGTTGGGAAATATTCACCGGTATACCATACAATGTGCCCTTCCTATGAATCTCTACAACGAAATCATATTCATCGTTATTTGGTTTTGGCTATTATTTGTGGCAATTGTCACGGCGTTGAGTCTGGTTACCTGGTGTGGGTCAGCATTTTGTCAACGATTCGCAGTTAATGACATTAAGAAGAAGCTTGTCTGCACTGGAGCTATACCACCCCATCACGACTCGTCTGAGAAAGTGGACAGCTTCGTGAACCAATATCTCCGAAGCAATGGCTATTTTGTCTTAAAACTGGTATCGAAAAATTCCAGTGAACTCATTGCAGCAGAACTAACAGAAGGGCTGTGGAACAACTACTGTCAAGGTGGGCAGCTGGAAAACTTAACTTCAGACTGTTCCTAAATCGATCTTAGATTATAAGCTTGATCAACTAAGCAGTTGGTGTGATTATAAGTAGCATTGACACTTTTGGTATCGAACCAATCTACGAATTACGCGGTTCATTTACAAATTCCTAATCACGTGAGGCATTGGTTCCATCCTGGCATGGTTCATTCTATATTTGCCGCGAAAAACTTACAACATGCAACAAGAAATCTATGAGGTTTTTAATATCCAAGATGAAGATCAATCGAATTATCTATCGCTATTTGGTGAATTATGTTATCAGTTTGATTAACATTTGAGTGTTCAACTTTCAGTCTCTGTCAATGATGGAATTGCAAAAATTGACCCCCAAACACGGGCTCATATCAAACTTACAGTGTGGCCGGTCACCTCGTGATTAACACGGGCTCATATCAAACTTACAGTGTGGCTGGTCACCTCGTGATTAACACGGGCTCATATCAAACTTACAGTGTGGCCGGTCACCTCATGATTAATATATAAAGCCAACGCCTCCGTTGTTATCATCAGGTATACTATGCATTATAAATAATTTTGAGAACCCATAAATACAATAAGCTAATAAACATAATAATCGTATGTGTGAGTAGACATACTATATGGCATTTCCTGATGTACTTTTTATATTTTGTTATGTCTTCATGTTTGACTGATTGTACTCAAGATTTGGTACCATGATATTCATATAATTATTTAGTTCATTTTTATTTTTCATGATAAATATTAATAAAAAAACCCAGCCCTTCCTTAGTTGTTGACTCCAGAAATAAAACCTTCGGTCACTTTCGTTTTCAAATTGGCTGTGAAGTGCACAGGTGAAACACTCCAGGCAGCCGAAGCATAGAGGTTTTGCTCATGCGGGTGAATTTGGGGAAAGTACAAATGTTGTAAACCGCTTCGGGTAAATTCCAGTTTTTGAAAAGACACTTTTCATTTAAATGTGGTTAGTACATTCATCATGCAAGTAACGGGAAACGTTATATCCCTGATGTGTGGACTTTAACGTCCATTTAAATAGTTCAAATAGTTGCATATTTAATGATAACGGGACGTATACAATATTATGTTGGCCATGAAGAAATAGTTATTGATCTATTAACTGGATTCTTGTCTGACAATGTGGAGGGGGTGATTCAGCATCGGACCAACTTAGCTCTCGTTATACGGTGATGGTGCTGACTGCATTCGCGCTGCTGGTTTCGGCTAAAAACTATTTGAATGAATGTTGGCGTCCCGCGCATTTCGAACACCAATAAGGTAACAAAAATCATATCAGAGTGATATAGACTTTAAGAGTTCTTAAATACTAAAGAAATGCACACACATCAAGACCTATGATTTGTTTCTGAGGTCGTTTCAAGCCATATGGCGGATCAACTAGTCTTAACCAAGAATTTTTTTGGCAATTGTTCCTACAACTTGGGTTACTGTCATTACATCCACTCATAAGTTAATGTGACAAGTAATCGGAGAAATATCATTTTCATGTCTGACTAAGTATACAGAATATTAGTGCCCTTCCCCCTTAGCAATTAATGAGGTTTTGGAAGTCTTTTAGTAACTGACTATTTTGTCGGACACGCTCAGCTAGAGGGCACAATAACTTCTGCATGCACCATGCATTGTTGTTTAATCTGGATAAGACCCGCGATCATCGAGGTAATCAACTTGTTCAGTTGTACAAGTTGCTTTTCATATATACCGCTAGCAGAAACACAAGTCTCTGCCAAACAGACCATCGTTGTTGCCAGCCCTGTGCGAGTTCTGTTATCACCATCCACCGCGCGGGCATGAAAGATCGAGAGTAGAATACGACGCCGACGCTGTGAGAGGCGACCAATGTTTGGCTATGTCTTCCTCTGACCGGCCAACTTATCTACCTGCCTTTTTTAAAGAAAGAAAATGGCCATTGCAAAAATTCATGGTACGTCCGCGCAGGGCTAGCTGTTGGCCTGATCGGGTGCAGCCGCACACGACGGTAATCTAAATATATACCGTCGTGCGCGAAGATATGTGGGTCGTGCGGTGAGCGTTTTATTTCGAGTGCATCAATGTTGTGTACTTACGTACCTATATATGTCGAGAATTGAGATGATTATCCGTTGGACCGCACTATTTTGGTTATCCACTGTCTCGTGATTATTTAGCAATTGTCACATGAAATTTTAGTATCACAACTTTCGTTCACGGCAACCCCCGTTTTGAACATATGACGTCACATTACGCAGTTTCAGTTTCACTCGCCATGTGGCTGCACACTCTCCAAGGCAGACATGTTTGACGCTTTGCTAACATAACATTTATACAAACAGTATACATGTGCCGCGGTATGTTTTTTTTCAGCCTCCCGACGGGTTTTGTTGGGCCTCATATTTGTAGGATGGGGTATGCTTTTGCCATTTTCACCTTGTATGACGGGTACGGGTTTTTGAGATCCCGGGGCACAACCCTACTCAGAACAAGTGCCCCCTCCAGGCTGCGGGAATCCATAAGTGTTATCTTTTTTTCAATTGTCCATGTGATATCGTTGAATACATATCCCCCTTCTAAGGCTGGTATTGCCAAAAGATAATCATTGACAAAATAACACATATACTTAAATAATATAATTCGGAGAGCAAAATATCGCTTGCGAAGAACCTTGTCTGCGCGTGCGCGCAGCAACCGATCTTGTCATTCAAAATAAACATGAACTTTTCAAAATTTGTCTGGCCGGATTAAATCGCCTTTGACGAAATCTCACACGCAAACTAACTCAACTTGTTAATGAACATTCATTTATGTGAAAAATTATTTTTCATATGTACATTTGTGTAATTATTATGTAAAATGGGAACTCGGGTATCGTTCACCGCGTGTACGGTTACGATCATCGCACGACGTCAATAAGACGTCGTGCACGGCTAGATAGGGTCGTATACACTGTATTGATCTTTGTTTGTATGACAAATGCTTCATTTAGCATTTTCTGACCGACATAGAATAATTTGAGCGCTATGACTGACGTGCGCGTACTTGAATTCGTTTCATGCCACATGTGACCAGGAATACGAAATGAATATTATCTTCAGTTGATTAGCATGAGAAACAGCACATGTGTGAGTTGGCGTGGGGTGGGAGGTAGTTGATTAACGGGTGGACGCCAATAAAGCGAGTGTGGTTAACGGGCTGGATGCTGATAAACTATGATACGAACGAACACAAAAGTGACACGGAAACTAGTGGATATGTTATTTCTTTAATATTTTTGTCTTGAAAGAGATTTTATGTCGATGTTGACGGGATGACGTTCGTGGTTGCCATGGATGATTGTAGCCGCTAACTTACCTTGGCAACGCTATTCAAAAATAGCTTTGTTCAATTCGTATCCATGTGCTAACATTTGTGCTGCCATTCCCAATCATGCAAACAATAAGATGCTGTAAACAGGATTAAAAAGTACTACCCGGTGAACAGTACACGCGACGATATCGTATACCAGAAAAATTCCAGTTATACAACGCTATGGAAAGTATTGCACTTGGCCACTTTGCCAAAAAAGGAACTAAACTCGTGGAAAAAGCTCAAAAAGATCTAGAAAGCGCTGTGCGAGAAGCAAGTGAGTAGTGGACGAATTTAGATGACTCTTCAATCACAATAATTATTTACCATGAAAGTAAATCGTCAAAATCTAACACATGATTCATCGAGTATCTCTGATAATAATTGTTACGCATCATTGCGCATACATAATACACAACATTGATATAATTGGCATTTTTGCTGCAGTTGGCGAAGATTCGTCCGACGAAGAAGACAAACGTCGTAAGTAATCATAAATAACGTGCCTGTTGTTTTTAGACGCCAGCTTTATTACAGAATACCTAGCGAAGACACCGACGCGTTGTGCTTTGATCTGTCGATATGAACCGAGATCAAGAAGAACGTTGGGTGAGATGTCGTCGCATGTCGTTAGTGTTTGCTTTATGCTAATTAATAAAATTACGGTCTTGGAAAAGGGGATGGGCAGCAACGGGTGAGGGAGGATGTCGATGAGGAGGGAAGCTGGAATCGAGGTCGTAACAGCGCCCTCTTTCCGTCGTGTCGCGCTGCAAGCAAGCTGTTTTACTCTATCATCCATGTTTTCTACATTACCATACCTCGAGCTTCCCGCAAACCCGCAGTTACTGTTTGAAAGCGCCTCCTCTCACTCGTATACATTTCAATGTGCGTGTAAGATGGTTAGTGACAGGTCGAAACGCATCTGTAATATCTAATTTTCGGTTCATCTCAGTTGGTTTTGTCTGGACAAATATCATGACCATTCAACGTGTATCATAATTGATCAATGGTTCATATGTCATAATGTTACGAATACCTTGTTGTTCATGATGTCTCCATTTGATCTCTTAAACAAGAACGTATACTGTATATCACTGAACTCTTGGCTGATTTCCGCAAGGGCGCGCATTATGACTGTTCAGCTCTGTTCTAAGTCGGCCACGCCAGTCTGGAACGTTCATCCTGACGAACGAACGACATCTTGCCGTTTTCCTTTCTTTCGAATTCAACTTGACAAGCTTACTTTGATATGGGTTAAGATTATTACAACGCTCATACTTAGCAGTCTGAGTTAAATACTCGTTCTTGATTTTACTTTCCTTACTATTCGATCTCCTGATATCAAAACAGGGGGTGTTATAACGTAAACACTTGGCGCTGCAAATCAATGTGAAAGAATAGATATATAGTCAGCCTAGGCTTAGACGGAGCGTCTCGGTATGCACGTTATGACCAGTCGGCCCTATGCTTTGTTGTTGCGGCGTAAAATTACTATTGGATTGGATTTGGTAACGCGAACAACGTACGATTGCATTATGATAACAAATCATAACGGATTTGTTGCGCTAGAATTACGTCAACTTTGCCATTCTCATGTCAAATGCACGATCAAGTGGAGTAGTTTGTCTTGGATATGGAGTTAATTTTTTGTTACACGGACGATCAAGATTTGATGATGGTGACATACAAGTAGTGAGGTTTTTCTAGTGCAGAAGCCCCCTGTGGGACCATCGGTCGATTACGCCCACTGTATTCACCGGCATGTCGTAAGAGGCCACTTATGGGTAGCAACTGACATCACTAAATGACGCGTCAGCAGGCGCCGAGTTGTGCGGCGAGGCACACTCTGCAGCCTCCATTGAATAACCTGCTTTATGGTTTAATGGAGTCCTTCCTAATGTCAACCAATTACATTTGTTTCCCACTGTGCGCTCACAACGTTATGCCAGGAACACTGCTTTTCCGGACGGTATGCGAAAGTGTTCTTCTAGAGCGAAGGGACTGTCAGCCCTGAAAAACTGTAATATTTAAACACCTTAGAATCCAGACGTCTTACCAGGTAACGTGTTCGATATTAGATGGAACACGTTACGCCCTCACCATACCTGTTTGTCTGACACGACGCTCGCCCCCACCATCCCTGTTTGACTAACACGACGCTCGCCCTCACCATCCCTATTTGACTAACACAACGCTCGCCCTCACCATCCCTGTTTGACTAACACGACGCTCGCCCTCACTATCCCTATTTGACTTACACATCTCTCGCCCTCACAATCCCTGTTTGACTAACACGACGCTCGCCCTCACTATCCCTGTTTGACTTACACGTCTCTCGCCCTCACAATCCCTGTTTGACTGGCACGTCGCTCGCCCTCACCATCCCTGTTTGACTAACACGACGCTCGCCCTCACCATCCCTATTTGACTAACACGACGCTCGCCCTCACCATCCCTGTTTGACTAACACGACGCTCGCCCTCACCATCCCTATTTGACTAACACGACGCTCGCCCTCACCATCCCTGTTTGACTAACACGACGCTCGCCCTCACTATCCCTATTTGACTTACACATCTCTCGCCCTCACAATCCCTGTTTGACTAACACGACGCTCGCCCTCATTATCCCTGTTTGACTAACACGTCGCTCGCCCTCACAATCCCTGTTTGACTGGCACGTCCTCTGTTTGACTAACACGACGCTCGCCCTCACCATCCCTATTTGACTAACACGACGCTCGCCCTCACCATCCCTGTTTGACTAACACGACGCTCGCCCTCACCATCCCTGTTTGACTAACACGACGCTCGCCCCCACAATCCCTGTTCGACTAACACGTCTCTCGCCCTCACTATCCCTGTTTGACTAACACGACGCTCGCCCTCAAATTCCCTGGAGTTAATTTTGCGCTACACGGACGATCAAGATTTGAGATGGTGACATACAAGTAGTGAGGTTTTTCTAGTGCAGAAGCCCCCTGTGGGACCATCGGTCGTTACGCCCACTGTATTCACCGGCATGTCGTAAGAGGCCACTTATGGGTAGCAACTGACATCACTAAATGACGCGACAGCAGGCGCCGAGTTGTGCGGCGAGGCACACTCTGCAGCCTCCATTGAATAACCTGCTTTATGGTTTAATGGAGTCCTTCCTAATGTCAACCAATTACATTTGTTTCCCACTGTGCGCTCACAACGTTATGCCAGGAACACTGCTTTTCCGGACGGTATGCGAAAGTGTTCTTCTAGAGCGAAGGGACTGTCAGCCCTGAAAAACTGTAATATTTAAACACCTTAGAATCCAGACGTCTTACCAGGTAACGTGTTCGATATTAGATGGAACACGTAACGCCCTCACCATACCTGTTTGTCTGACACGACGCTCGCCCTCACCATCCCTGTTTGTCTGACACGACGCTCGCCCTCACCATCCCTATTTGACTAACACGACGCTCGCCCTCACAATCCCTGTTTGACTTACACGTCTCTCGCCCTCACAATCCCTGTTTGACTGGCACGTCGCTCGCCCTCACCATCCCCTCACAATCCTGTTTGACTGGCACGACGCTCGCCCTCACCATCCCTGTTTGACTAACACGACGCTCGCCCTCACCATCCCTGTTTGACTAACACGACGCTCGCCCTCACCATCCCTGTTTGACTAACTACCACGTCTCTCCCCCTCAAATTCCCTGGAGTTAATTTTGCGCTACACGGACGATCAAGATTTGATGATTGTGACATACAAGTAGTGAGGTTTTTCTAGTGCAGAAGCCCCCTGTGGGTCCATCGGTCGATTACGCCCACTGTATTCACCGGCATGTCGTAAGAGACCACTTATGGGTAGCAACTGACATCACTAAATGACGCGACAGCAGGCGCCGAGTTGTGCGGCGAGGCACACTCTGCAGCCTCCATTGAATAACCTGCTTTATGGTTTAATGGAGTCCTTCCTAATATCAACCAATTACATTTGTTTCCCACTGTGCGCTCACAACGTTATGCCAGGAACACTGCTTTTCCGGACGGTATGCGAAAGTGTTCTTCTAGAGCGAAGGGACTATCAGCCATGAAAAACTGTAATATTTAAACACCTTAGAATCCAGACGTCTTGCCAGGTAACGTGTTCGATATTAGATGGAACACGTTACCTGGTAAGACGTCTTAGCAGGTAACGCGTTCGATATTAGATGGAACGTGTCGGGAATACCAATACCATTCCATCAATGGCACATTTCGAAGGTCGGACAAGAAGTCACCTCATAGTGATTGGGCGTACATTAGACAATCTCGGCCAGGCTTACGTATGTGGTCATTAATCACGTGGCCTTCACGATGCGTACCTAGTTAAGAGTCTTCGACCGTGGCGAACAGTGCCCTCCCTTCTACAGAATTAATAGTGAGAAACTTATTGACTTATAAGTAATGTGACTTCAACCACTGCTGTGCCTTTAATAGCCAAGCGATATGATTAAGGCAGCAACTTGAGCTACTTCTCCTGAAAACAGCCACCACCCCCCCCCCCCCCCCCCCCCCCCCCCCCCCCCCCCCTACACACACACACACTCCACTCCAGCATCACAACATACTCCTCCTGGTCTTCACTTACCGTCACCCACATGTCGCTGTTTGTCCACCCGGACGTCGCCGTGTACGGGTAACCGTGAATGTTAAACGTGACAGAAAAAAAAAAGAGAGCCGAGCCGTTATTTATAGAATTAAACATGGAAGCAGATGACGGTGACACAGTACACGGATCAGTAAACCAAGTTATCAAGTTTGAGTGGCCTATAGCCCCACCCCAACATTCTGACTAGTGGGGCTTCTGACTAGTGGACCTTCTGTCGAATTGACCTTCCGGTTAGTGGCCCTTCTCAACATAGGCTTGGAACCTGCTGCAGTACAGTGATGCACAGGCGCTGGGTTGTATTGCCGCCATTATAACCCAGAAAATCATCTCATTTGGATGTTTCATTTATCTAGTATGTCTCAGATTTAATCGACCGCTGATAATCGTTGATGAAACAATGCACGCCGGTTCGAATGGTTTGGTGGCAGCAGTGTTTTAATCAAAGAAGTGTCGCTGGTTTCCGGTTGGATGTTTCGTCAAAGAACGTCTAACGCCGTAAAAGATATTTAAAGACCGAACCACGTTTCTGAAAGTCTGGGGTATTCAACCATACATTTTCTCTACAAAGGCCCATAAAATGTCTGCTTTAAAACACAGCTAATCAATCAGTTTATTGTCATTTGTTGAGTCTCTTCTTTGAATTACTGGCCGCAATGACTATGGCCCCGCGTTGGATGGATCACGTGAGATGGCACACGCGCCCCCACACTCCTCATTACGCTGGTGGTTTGTCACTCATGTGACCGTGGATCTGTAAACAAGGTCCTCATGACATGGTCACAAGACTGAGTGGAGAGATTCGCGTAATCGACAAGTAGTCTGAAGATTACACCATGTCGGGATCCGAGGAGCAATCCAATCCAGGTGAAGAAGGTTTAACAATATCGCAAGCAGGGTTCATTGAGTGTGTGACCTTTACTTCTCATGACGGCGGTACATCGCACAGACAGGTAGGAGGGTCACGCTACTGGTCGATTCCTCGTTTTGAGACAGTCGATGAGGGGTTTGTGGCGGGATACTCTAAATCACCTCATGGGATAAGGGTAGGACGGCTTCGACCTCAGCCCCTGCCGTGCCGCTATTTAGCCAGGTGAGAAATCATTGCCGCCCTTGTCATCAAGCCAGCATCCTGTCAGCGTGTGAGAAGCGGAGCAATCCTTACGTCAATGGTTCTACACACGGAGAGTCTGGACTCCACTCCACACGACCTCCCGTCCCCGATTTATCGTGAAGATACAAGACGCATAACTTCAGCGGACGACGAAAGCATGGGTGCAGTGGTCAATTTTTATAGACCATCAACACCATCCACGTTTTTTCATCACATTTGTCACAGGCACTCGAGTCATAAAACGAGTTTGCGTCTCGCGTTTCTTGAAGGCGTTGCGTGCAATGTGCATTATATCAATCGACAAAATCGAGTTGTTGTCAGTCCACAAGGGTTATAAGGTTCTGTTTGTGCAAGTTACATCTCACCAGCTCACGCAGGATGCCTTGACTGCTGCTCTTTGATTTAGTCTATACTGGCACACTGTTATCACGTCGCTCGCCTTCACCATCCCTGTTTGACTAATACGACGCTCGCCCTCACCATCCCTGTTTGACTAACACGACGCTCGCCCTCACCATCCTTGTTTGACTAACACGACGCTCGCCCTCACCATCCCTGTTTGACTTACACGTACACGGCACGCGCTCGCCCTCACCATCCTGTTTGACTGTTTGACTAACACGACGCTCGCCCTCACCATCCCTGTTTGACTAACACGACGCTCGCCCTCACCATCCCACTATCCCTCGCCCTTCCCTGTTTGACTAACACGACGCTCGCCCTCACCATCCCTGTTTTGACTGGCACGACGCTCGCACTCACACGACGCTTCCCTGTTTGACTAACACGACGCTCGCCCTCACCATCCCTGTTTGACTAACACGACGCTCGCCCTCACCATCCCTGTTTGACTAACACGACGCTCGCCTCGTCACCATCCCTGTTTGACTAACACGACGCTCGCCCTCACCATCCCTGTTTGACTAACACGACGCTCGCCCTCACCATCCCTGTTTGACTTGCACGACGCTCGCCCTCACCATCCCTGTTTGACTCACGACGCTCGCCCTCACCATCCCTGTTTGACTAACACGACGCTCGCCCTCACAATCCCTGTTTGACTAACACGTCTCTCGCCCTCACTATCCCTGTTTGACTGCTCGCCCTCACCATCCCTGTTTGACTAACACGACGCTCGCCCTCACAATCCCTATTTGACTTACACGTCTTTCGCCCTCACTATCCCTGTTTGACTGGCACGACGCTCGCCCTCACCATCACTGTTTGACTGGCACGACTCTCGCCCTCGCCATCCCTGTTTGACTTACACGTCTCTCGCCCTCACAATCCCTGTTTGACTAACACGACGCTCGCCCTCACCATCCCTGTTTGACTGGCACGTCGCTCGCCCTCACCATCCCTGTTTGACTAACACGACGCTCGCCCTCACCATCCCTGTTTGACTGGCACGACGCTCGCCCTCACAATACCTGTTTGACTGGCACGACGCTCGCCTTTACCATCCCTGTTTGACTGGCACGACGCTCGCCCTCACCACCCCTGTTTGACTGGCACGTCGCTCGCCCTCACCATCCCTGTTTGACTGACACGACGCTCGCCCTCACCATCCCTGTTTGATTGGTACGACGCACACACTCACCATCCCTGTTTGACTGACACGACGCTCGCCCTCACCATCCCTGTTTGACTAACACGACGCTCGCCCTCACCATCCCTGTTTGACTAACACGGCTCGCCTTCACGTTTGACTAACACGTCTCTCGCCCTCACTATCCCTGTTTGACTAACACGACGCTCGCCCTCACCATCCCTGTTTGACTGGCACGACGCTCGCCCTCACCATCCCTGTTTGACTAACACGACGCTCGCCTTCACCATCCCTGTTTGACTAACACGTCTCTCGCCCTCACCATCCCTGTTTGACTAACACGACGCTCGCACTCACCATCCCTGTTTGACTAACACGACGCTCGCCCTCACCATCCCTGTTTAACTAACACGTCTCTCGCCCTCACTATCCCTGTTTGACTAACACGACGCTCGCCCTCACCATCCCTGTTTGACTTGCACGACGCTCGCCCTCACCATCCCTGTTTGTTTTGTCATACCTGACTTGCTGCGCCATTATTTCCCTGATTTTCCTGGCTACTGCTCGCAATAATGGCTTTTTACCTTGTTCAGACGAATCCCAGCCTCTTGTTGGGAGGAATGGCCGCCCTGCAACAGAAGCGCCCGGTTTCTTCGTCGATTACATTCGCCCATGCTGCGCCGAATTTGTGGGGACCACGATTTTCGTATTCGTCGGGACGATGTCAGTGGCGTCGGGGGTTCTTCTCAACATCGCCCTTGGTCACGGTCTAGCTATCTTGCTGCTCGTTGTCATCTTTGGAGGAATCAGGTAAACTAACTATCTCCTTCAAGGCGTTCGGTTGTTTGCGACGACAGGATTCATGAATAATCATCTTTTTTAAACTATCTGATTTATTTCCATTTCACATTCCGTAGAGATATTGGCATTACACCATCTCCGTATTACTAATACTCACTCGTGTTGGGTTTATCAAATGAAATGCTGAATGACTACGGAAACATCTTGTGTTACGTGTGTTACCTTCGCATGTATCGTGGCATGCGGCTGTCATCATTCACAGTGAGGTTTTTGAATGAGAGTCGCTGCTAAGTGGCCGACCTGTTGTTCCATCAATCTCGGGGCTTTCCTTGTAAGTCAGCTCATGGCGGCACTATCTGTGGACACCAGCATAAGAAACGTGACCCTACGATTCATGTTTCAGTGGAGGTCATTTCAACCCGGCCGTGACCCTGGGCGTGGCGCTGTGTGGAGGGATGAGACCTGTGTTGGCACCCTGCTACGTGCTGTGCCAATTGATAGGGGCCATGCTGGGGGCAGCCTTCACAAGGGTACATATTATCTCGTCTTCCACAACTTAAGTATTTCTTGGTATACAATTGCTATCCACTCATGTGAGCTATATCAAATGAAATGCTAAAATTTAAATGTGCACTTAGCTGAGTACGAAAAGAAACGCAAATAACTATCATAAAACATCGGTGATTCTGGCACTCCGTATGTAACTGTTTTCCAACACGTTCTATACATGTACTCTCAACTTTTACAAATATAGAATTCACTTGGAACACTTGTGTCAGATCTGATGTCTCACAAGGTCAGATCTGATGTCTCACAAGGTCAAACCCCCAAGGCTTCATGTCATATTTGATATCTTGTAGCTGTTGTTGCAATCCGGACTCTCCCCCTACAGTCCCCACCCCCCACCTTCGCCCCTACTCCCCCAACCTCGCCCACATTCGCCTGCTTACTTGTTTATGCTAAAGAGAAAACTCGTGCGCTTGGCTCCCGATGTCTGACATCCGCTAGTTGTATGGACTCGGAAGCCACGCATCGAGCACTACGTTCCTATGGGTTGTTATTGGCATATGGGTTGAATGTGACGTTGTGGGCAGTGAGCTTGTGATAGAAATCATATCTTAAGCAAAGAAGAATAACTCTGACGACGCCCACATGGGCCTGCGTGTTCACAGGGCTGTTTACTGCTGTCGGTGTACAAATCTGTAGCGGGAGGAGCCACGTTGTGCGGGGACGGCACGTCGCCATGGCAGGGTCTGCTCACTGAGACCGCCCTCACATTCATCCTCGTCTCGGCTGTGGTCGTCGCTGCCGTCGGCTACCAGCACCCCCTGGCCCCAGTAGCCATCGGCCTCGCCCTGGCTGTCAGCATCATGGCTGGGTACGACTCATTCGTGTGATCTTGATATGCCGTGTATTGCATGTATGTCAGTGTGATGTTTGCTATAGCTCGCACAACCCGCAACCATCTCTCCTGCTTCAGGTCATAGTTCATAACAGACTCTTTTAGTCGTGCCTTTTAACAATGACTACCGTTTCAACTGCATTGATGATGATATAGCGACGACGACGATGATGATAAAATGACGACGACGATGATAAAATGATGACGACGACAAACGTTGATGATGATAATAAAGATTGTGCTTAATGCGTAGATTACGGTACGATACTGATACATGTGTTCTATGGTACTGCCGGAAATATCGCTGATGTCAAATACGATGATATTGATAATGTTGACGACATAATGCCGACGATGATAATGATGACGGCTATATATTCTCAACAATGATATCGGGAGATCAAGATGCGACTTCTATCCATTTCGCCCTGGCTAACGTTGCATGGCCTGCCTGTACCACAGTGGCCCAGTAACCGGAGCCTCCCTCAACCCCGCCCGCAGTCTGGGTCCGGCTGTGGTAGCGACCAATGTGGCCGCGGTGTGGCGCTACCACTGGATCTACTGGGCTGGACCTGTCTTAGGATCAGTCTTGGCATCGGCCAATTATAGGTGCGTGTTCACCCGTTAAGTCTAAATCGCTTTGCAAGTATGTCATTTGAAATTCATTACGAGTGTGTCTTTAGGACAATGTTCACTTAATTTTGTACTGAATGCTCATTTTTAACGATTGTAATTTACATGGCTAGATCTATTCGTTGGGACACATTGTTGCTTCAGATTTGTTTTCGCCCCACCGCAAAGCCGCTTGATCTTCAAAGGAACACGAAGGACATGATGAAGGGAGAAATGTTGAATTCCATTCATCAAACCGCTCACATAAATCCCTAGCATCTCCAGACAGCAGTTCGAATGGCTGCGGTTAGTATATTCCTCGAAAGACATTTAAATGCAGTAAATGTAATGTTCGAGGCCATAAGATTTTGGACTGCGTTGAAATATTTTGTACCTGTTTTGTGCTTGTGTATTTTGTCAATCGCATTGGTGTATGTTAATCCTGGAATGTCTAGGTTATCGTTGCTAAAACCATGATCCATGGTGACAAACCTCGTTATTGCAAAGAATAAATGTAATGAAAATAGTAATTCTTGTGTCTCGAATCGAATTCGCCAATTTTATTACTCATATGTTATGGAATAATTGAGGCCGAAACTAACACGGAGAGTTGGCTTGCCTGTATGAGGTGTATGGTGAAAAAGTGGAGTACATTTTAAGAATTATGGTGAAGTTAATTAAGTGACAAATAGACACAACGAATATTAATTCAAATGGACGCACCTGTAGATAATATAGACATCAAGCACCCGTTGTAGCAGTAAACGTTTACCTTTACACATAATATATATGAGATGTGTTTTGTGTATCCACAGACGGATCTGAAACAGGGAGAATTAATTACAGTTGTTACGCACATTTGATAGCTAACCACTGACAGGTCTCACAAACAGACTGCCACTAACCACTAATGGGTCTGAAAAACAGTCTACCACTCATCACTAATAGGTCTTACAAACAGACTACCACTAACCACTGATAAGTCTTACAAACAGACTACCACTAACCACTAATAGGTCTTACAAACAGACTACCACTAACCACTAATATATCTTACAAATAGACTACCACTTACAACTGATAGCTCTTTCAAACAGACTACCACTAATCACTGATAAGTCTTACAAACAGACTACCACTAACCACTTATATATCTTACAGATAGACTACCACTTACCACTGATAGCTCTTTCAAACAGACTACCACTAATCACTGTTAAGTCTTACAAACAGACTACCACTGACCACTGATAGGTCCTACAAAAACATAAACTATTGGACACTATGTAAATAAAAATTCAGCTTTACACCAAGGATACGTGCTACACGTGGGTTTAAAGAGGAACCAAACACATATTGTAAGTACTCTTATCCGGGTAGTTGGCCAAAATCCGCCTGAACATAGGTTTAGCGCAAGATAAATAATCAACCTACGTGGGTATGCACAGGAATACGTCATGAGGAAAGCAGTCGAAAAAAAACTAGTATTGCCACGGATTGTTTATTTACGGCGCTCTATTGGTGTGGTAGCCACGACATGTACGCATTGCTGCTGTTCTTCAAGCAACTGTTACACCATCACAAACCGCACATTCCAATCCGAAGCGGGTGAGTTGTAAGATGCATGAGAAAGAAATCTGCGCCTCCAGCTCTTCTGTTGTAATCGCTTGTTTTCGTTCCATTTTTCACAATTTTAATTGCTATTGTTGAATATGAAAATGGTCCTGGCAGAAATACTTGGTGTCTACGCCGTACGATAGGACCAAGATATAATGATTAACAAATACGGGGCCAGTGCTTGCTCCTGCTGCCGTATTTCAGACATCACATCTTCTTGATCGGGTCGTTCCCATTGATCGCCTGTATTTTAACAGTGTATGCTAGCTATTTCATTCGTAAATCTTGCAGCAGGATTTAAATATCAATGTTTGACTTCGACTGACTACCGATAGCATTGTGTGGCGGTTGGTGAGGTGCCATATGTCAAATCAAGGTGTTTACAGGTCACTAACGTATCCTACTGTGCATTACTGAATATATTTGCGTAAAATAGACAATTTTAGCTCGCTAACATTGGTAAATGAGGGCATCTAGTTTGCGGTGTCCTGTTTATAACCATCTAGGGGCATCATCTAGAGTGCCGTGTCCCTTATATAACCATCCGATGGCATCATCTACAGTGCCCTGTCCCTTGTATAGCCATCCGATGGCGTCATCTAGAGTGCCCTGTCCCTTGTATAGCCATCCGATGGCGTCATCTAGAGTGCCCTGTCCCTTGTATAGCCATCCGATGGCGTCATCTAGAGTGCCCTGTCCCTTGTATAGCCATCCGATAGCGTCACCTAGCGTGCCCTGTCCCTTGTATAGCCATCCGATAGCGTCACCTAGAGTGCCCTGTCCCTTGTATAGCCATCCGATGGCGTCATCTAGAGTGCCCTGTTCCCTGTATAGCCATCCGATGGCGTCACCTAGAGTGCCGTGTCCCCTGTATAGCCATCCGATAGCGTCATCTAGAGTGCCGTGTCCTCTGTATAGCCATCCGATAGCGTCACCTAGAGTGCCCTGTCCCCTGTATAGCCATCCGATAGCGTCATCTAGAGTGCCATGTCCCTTGTATAGCCACCCGATGGCGTCATCTAGAGTGCCGTGTCCCCTGTATAGCCACCCGATGGCGTCGTCTAGAGTGCCGTGTCCCCTGTATAGCCATCCGATGGCGTCATCTAGAGTGCCGTGTCCCCTGTATAGCCATCCGATAGCGTCATCTAGAGTGCCCTGTCCCTTGTATAGCCATCCGATGGCGTCATCTAGAGTGCCGTCCCTTGTATAGCCATCCGATGGCGTCATCTAGAGTGCCCTGTCCCTTGTATAGCCATCCGATGGCGTCATCTAGAGTGCCGTGTCCCTTGTATAGCCATCCGATAGCGTCACCTAGAGTGCCCTGTCCCTTGTATAGCCATCCGATGGCGTCATCTAGAGTGTCCTGTCCCTTGTATAGCCACCCGATGGCGTCATCTAGAGTGCCGTGTCCTCTGTATAGCCACCCGATAGCGTCATCTAGAGTGCCCTGTCCCTTGTATAGCCATCCGATGGCGTCATCTAGAGTGCCCTGTCCCCTGTATAGCCACCCGATAGCGTCGTCTAGAGTGCCGTGTCCCCTGTATAGCCATCTGATGGCGTCATCTAGCTTGCTTTGTCCTCATTATAACCATCCAGGGGAGGCATCGGGCTTGCCATGTACTCCCTATAACCATCCAACGGCGTTATCGTGCTTGCCATGTACTCCCTATAACCATACAGCGGCGTCATCGTGCTTGCCATGTACTCCCTATAACCAGCCAGGGCCAGCATCTAGCTTGCCATTTCCTCGGTATAAACAACCAGGGACATCATCTAGCCTTCCGTGTCTTCCGTATAACCATCAAGCCTTCCGTGTCTTCCATATAACCATCAAGCCTTCCGTGTCTTACGTATAACCATCAAGCGTCAGTTCTATCCCAAAGTGAGCATTCTTATTCAGGCACGTGGGTGTAATTTGTAGGACATCCGGAGAGAGGCAAACTGGATGGTTTGAATTACATCGTCCGATGTTTGTCACGTATGTTGCTCAAAAGTCACGTTATATCAGTTACATCGTATAGTTGGGCGCATTTTATAAACAACAGAGAAAACACACGCGTGGGCCCCAACATTGATACACAAAATTACTGCTATGAATGTCTCGAGGTAGGCGTAACATATCTTTTCAGGGTAAAGCTGGTTTACATGACCATGTAAACCGTGTAACCTCGGTAGCCATTGGGATGATGGCCTCATCTTGAACACGTTATGATGTTGTCGAAATGATCGCTTTAATAACATTTTGTTGACATAAACAATTGTTTATTTAGATCGTGTATTTGTATATAATCGAAATCATTTAAATACGTCATTTGCAAGTGTTTCTGATCAAGATATGTATTTAGTCTGAGAATGCTGGTAACGAATGAAAGGAGAATACTAGCGCAGGTGTCAGTCTCGATTACCTCACAGTGAGGGTTCTGGAGGACACTGAGCCACACTGCCAGCTTAATGTACTGTAGATTTTGGTTCCACAACACATAGGTCATAATAGGCCAGAATAACTTGTTGTAGTAAGATCGAGATCTGATTTGAAAGCGCTGCGTTCAAATTACTGGTGGATAGGAGAATAAAATGATATTAATGATCGTTGCAAAGAGCAAACGTCTCAGCGGCATGGTGGGTAAGGCTGCGAGATGGGATGTAATTGACTGAAACTCGTTAATTAGATCCATATAATACACCCTGAGGCTAGATGACAGCAGTCATGAAAGGTTAGAGTTAGAACACGCACACACACACACACACACACACACACACACACACACACACACACACACACACACACACACACACACACACACACACACACACACACACACACACACACACACACACACACACACACACTCTCTCTCTCTCTCTCTCTCTCTCTTTCGTTCTCTCTCTCTCTAACGCTCTGGCTCTCTGTCTCTCTCAATCTTCAATTTACTAGTCTGTACGTTTAGTGGAAAGCACCAAGCAGGGTGTCGACGCGCATATCAACGTAGTGGCGAGGGTAATACCCACCCTTGGCTCGGAATACATTATTGGTTTGTAAGTCAGTGCGGTTTGTTTTCATGCTGTATTCAAGCATCGCAGACGCCGACGAAATCATAATGGTATGACGTCAGAGTTGTCTGATGGATGCATACAACTTACACTGCAGAGGCTGATTAAGCTCAACTAATGTTTAAAGCAAAAACGTCGCTGGTTCATTGCGCACGTTTTGTAAGCTTGTGCAACGCAGAGTAAAAGTTAGGTGGTTCGAACGAACCACCAATGAAACCTTAAGTCCCATCACCAACAAGTTAGCTCTGTACAGTGGACTCATGACCACAGAGAATCGAACGCTGTAACTCGGATCCATTGAGGCTAATTGGATAATTTCCAGGATTTTTTTCCTGGTGGAGATACCAACCCTGCAGGCAAAGAATAAAACACTCGTGCACGCATAAGTGAATGGTAAAAAAACCCGCTGGTAATCAAGGATGCATATTTGAATTTCCTAGATGATTTGTAACATAAAAGACAAGGCAGCGCAGTGAGAACTTATTGAAACAGACCCTCTCGTATGCACAGCTATGCTTCCATTCTTCTGTGATTGATCAGGTTCATCATTACTTTTAATCATTAAATTACTATTAATCACTGATCATTACTATTGATCAATTTTATCATTACTATCAATTAATCTTATCTTCCATATAGCAACAACAAGTGATTATGATGCAAATGTAACGGTTTCATTCGTCGGTTTGAATCAAAACTGCCACGAGCAGTGATGTGCTCCAAGTAAAATACAACACGGCATGCTTATCAATGTGCGCGCCTATCACTACACCAGTTAATGTTAATTATCAATTGTCACTAAAACGTTCCAAAAAAAGAAGAAAACAACTATCTTTCGCCATGACAAATTTAAGGCACATGGAATGACAGCAGGAATGCCAAAGAGATATTATCCTAAGTATGCACGGGCGAGGCTGATAACACTTGTTTACCTCAATGTCAATAGGCAACAAACGGGCATATCACCCTACAAAGACAGATTTCTATGACCATCAATGTCAGAAATCAAGCACTAAGTAGAATTGGTTTCATGTGTTTATCAGCCAAAAATAACCAAAAGCGACGCCATGTTGTCTGTGACAAATCATTTTTTTTTCTTGACTGTCTCAGCATCTAATTCGCAAGTGAATTGTCGCCTCAAGGTATGTTTGACCTAAATATTCGCAGTATCCCCACCCTGATTGCCGCCATTCTCAACCACATATAATCAACTTTGTTGGGAAACTGCCTACCCCATCGGTATGCGAGAGTTTACTTCGAAGGCGAAAGAACAATTATCTACCACCTGTCGGCCCCGAAAACTGTTATATTTAAATACCCGAGAAACCAGACATCTTACCAGGTTACATGGTCAATATTAGATCGAACGTGTCGGGAATACGAACACCAATCCATCAATGACTACCATTAACCACTGATATGTCTTACCAACAGACTACTACTAACCACTGATAGGTTTCATAAAGAGAATACCACTAACCACTGATAGGTCCTACAAACAGACTACTACTAACCACTGATAGGTTTCATAAACAGACTACCACTAACCACTGATAGGTCTTACAAACACAGACAACCACTAACCACTGATAGGTCTTACAAACAGACTACCACTAACCACTGATAGGTCTTACAAACAGACTACCACTAACCACTGATAGGTCTTACAAACAGACTACCACAGATTACAAACAGACTACTAATTACCACTGATAGGTCTCAGAGAGAGACTACAATTAACAACTGATAGGTCTCACAAACAGACTACCACTAATCACTGATAGGTCTTATAAACAGACTAACATTAATCACTAATATGTCTCACAAACTTACTGCCACTAACCACTGATAGGTCTTACAACCAGACTACCACTAACAACTGATAGGTCTCACATACAGCCTACCACTAACCATAATAAGTCTTACAAACGTAGTTACTTTCGTTCGATAATCATGATACCTCGATGGCATGACACCTTGTATTGGCCAGTCTTAAAGAAATGCAATTTCTTTTCACGATGTTGTTTAAAAGTCAGCACTCAAAAGCAATGCTCATGTTTGCACGAAGCTTATAAGCCTCGAACTATGTATGCTTTCTAGATTCAAAATCAATCACGCAGTTAATAAACGGGCTAGATTATGCTGACTCCAATATAACAGTAAATAAAAACGCCCTTCTCGAATATTAACAAATATTTAGCTTTGGCGTGAATGAGTGACGGGGGTCAGTCAAGTACATATATGGTATGTAAAGACATAGATGCTCCTCCCATAGTAACGCTAACTAGTAACAAGGGGTTATAACAAAATAACCGAGTCACTCTATTTGGTGGGGCAACTTAGTTTTAATTCTGGTTCTATTTACTCTGTTTGTGACTCTATTGTGGTGTATACATTAACACCAAGGATAATACATATGATAAATTCGGTCCTTCTTTTTTTTGAATGGCTTAAGTTAAGACGCCAAATGAAAACGCCCGATGTACTATGTTGGAGTAACCGCACCTGTATGTGACATTAAGTTGACTCCGTCATAGCGTGGTAACGTCAACCCCACCTCGCCAAACTGTAGCTCATCATTCCATCCAAGGTGGCCAACATGAACGTGCTTACTTCCGTTGTCGTTCTCGGATTGTCTCGTGAGAATTTATTCAACATATTCTAATGTAATAGGAGGTATATGCTGTTATAATAAATTTGTATGACATTTAGATTTGTGTTTTGTATATATCTTGCAGTGCTGGGTTGCCAGGCGACCGTCAAACAGTGTTTGAAATGTGAAGGATCGGAGCTGGGCACTTGTGCATTGAGTACAGCAACGGACCAATGTGGTAACTCCGAGGTAATGTACAATATCTTGTATGCGTAGATGAGAAATATCATATTTGTCAATGTTCACAACAGCAGTGGTATTGAATGGATAGTACACGATGAGGTCACATCATGGTGTGCATGCATTGATGAGAAATGTTATAGCATTGAAATGTAAAAACAAGCTGACCAGTTAACAAAACGCTGTTTGATGAGATGTTGTGATTATTTTGCAGGATACCTGCATGACGAAAGTTACTTACGGTTCCTCATCCACGGATATCTACGGCGTCCTTACGGTGGAGAGAGGCTGCGTGGCCGCAAGCGTATGTAGTATACGATACTTTGTAGCTCATTCATTGAGGACATGAAAGTTTGTCGACGACACTGATTTATATTTGAACCCTTTTATCATTTCTGTTCATTCACGATACGATCCATCTGGTTGATCCTTCTGGATGAGTGATTTTACTCTAGGTTTGTCAAGATGAGGAGGCTCGTGTGCCCGGGGAATGCTCTCTTGGTGTGGTAGCCACGTCATGTACGTATTGCTGTAATTCAGCAGACAACTGTAACACCATCACCAGCAAGCAGTTCAAATCCGAGGCGGGTGAGTTGTAGGATATATCCTTCATGAGAGATGAAATCTAACTTGGACCATTTCTTTTCTTATTACTTGCTTTATTTGATATTGGTAAATAATCCCTCACGCCAATCTTCTCCACTGTATACTTGGTGCCTACGGGGACAGTGCTTGCTCCTGCTGCTGTATTTCAGACTTCTCATCTTCTTTCACGAACGCACCAGGTGTAACTTCCATATTCTTCTGCATGAGCATGGCCGACTTATCGGGTTGTTCCCCTTGGTCGCCCGTATTGTTACTGGGCATGTTAGCTCATTCATTCGTAACCATGCGTTATGTGGTATAAGTAGGATGTCACTATGGATGAATGGGTGGGGAAATGAACACGACGGGGTAGATGTCTGGTAACTAGCTCTTTCGAACTAAGTACGGGAGTTCTGCACTCACTTTTAGCTCTGGCGTATAACCGCATTAAGGTTTGCGAATTCAACGGAATGATCTGTGTTCCCGTGTTTTATCTAGTTTTATCTAATAAGATCAACTCACTAAACATTTGTCGGAACTTAAAGAGAATTTCAGCAACTTAAGTCTACTGTGAATTAGTATCTCGGCCTAAAATCACACTAAGCGGTAATATTTGGGGCCGACTTGGCAACATGGCGGCGAGGCGGCGGAAACTGACCAGCGGAAGCTTTCACCAATTGGAACATAGGCGATGCAGCTCGCAAGACACACGGCCTATTTGCTAAAAGCTAAAAATGACCTTGTCTAACATGTAGAACAGGTCACTAACAATCACTGACGCACAAATATCACACCAAATCACGAAGACAACGAAAACTGGGGGGAAAGGCGACAGGAACGATTAGCTATAGTTTTTGTATATGTTCTCACCGCCTTATTTACATCGGAAGTGTCTGGGGCTCTCTGGGATACTGTCCTCCATGCTTGTGTTTCGGAAGAAAATATCACCGGTAAACTTGGAAAGTTATCGAAAATATATTTTTCGGCATACGATAGGAATATGAAACATTATCTTGAACCGAACTAAATAATAAATTGATCGACACTGATCGCCTGAAACTCGCCAGAACATGCATATTTCGGGAAAAAAGCGGTGAGTTCTGTAAGCATGTACCGAATCGACCACAAAATTGGTGGTTTTACTGTTGGACCGACAATGTGATAAAACCTGACGTTGGTCTATTGGGCTACTGGTAACCTCTGGCCAACGATAGCGTGGTGGTGTAGCTGTTAATACATTACTACGTTTAACGCAGACATAGATAATTCCATCTTTTGTTTTTATTCATGATGTGCTGGAGAAATCTATTAAATTAACTTGTGTCGTTCCATCGATAACGGTGCCTCCACAAAACCATCAAATCTTAACCAATTAAAGTTGTGCGTATCATTGCGCAAAAATTAGACCGACAAGCACGAAGGGTAATTTAAGATGATACAAATTGAGACAGCCGAAGTAAGGATCTTGCTAGGTAACCTTTGTCACAAATATGGGGCTGAACAGTCTCTTTAACATTGGTAAATGAGGGTATCTAGCTTGCTGTGTCCTCCATTTAACCAACCAGTGGCGCCATCTAGCTTACCAGTAACACCTCAACGTGAGCATCTTATTCAGGCATGTGGGTGCGATTTGTAAGACATCCAGACGGTTACAAACTTGACGGTTTGAATCACATCGTCCGATGTATGTCACGTTTGTCATAACTCCCAATACATTGAAGAAACGCACGTATAAGTCACGTTGTATCGGTTACATCGTATAGTTGGGCGCTTTTGATAAACAACAGAGAAAACACACGCGTGGGCCCCTACATTGATACACCGGACACGTAAGGGCGGATGCCTGCTCGGAGATTGTGCTTAATGAATCAAAACAACTACCTTCCTATGGGGGCTAATAAAAAGGCAAAATTACTGCTATGAATGACTCGAGGAAAATGTAACATATCTTTTCTGGGTAGAGCTCGTTTACCGAGTAAACACCATGTGAAGACGGCCTCCTCTTGAACACGTTGTGACGGTAATGTGTTGTGGGACTGATTGCTTAAATAACATTTCGTTTATATAAACAATTGACTACTTTCATCATGTACAGAAGACGACTGTGATAACTCGAACCGATCGAAGAAATGCTGCAAGAAGTCGGGGTCGAAAAAGTCGGGGTCGAAAGAAGATTATCCAGAAAAGTGTTACGGTTCGTTCCCACATTCTCTGTTACCATCGTCACAAAGCTGAATCGACCGAAGACGCCGTAACAATCCAGTGTTCCGTTTGTGCATGCATCTGGGCTATCATCGGGTTAATACTGTCGATATTGATGAATAATTTCAACGAAAAATATATCGTCAAATTCTGTCATGCCTAAATTGGTTGACATGGTCCTCGATTGGTATTGTAGTCATGGTTACTGATCACCATCTTATCATCCTACAGATAATGGAGCCACCAGTCTGAGTGCACCACTGGCTGTCGTCATGGCAACTGTCATCATTGAGATGATGCTGAGGATGTAAACGGATACATGCTTAATAACAGACAATTGTACTTTTTATCGAAACATTGACTGCATTTTCACCGTTGTCAATTATTGAATATGAATCAAATTATCTTCTTATCTTATTAAATTTCTTTTTCTTGCCATGTTGTTGATAATAGTTTTATTTCGGACCTATACCAGTCCCGCTGGCGTATTGATCTCTCGACCCAAGAGGTAGATGGTACCGCTGCGGTGGGACATAACGCCCCTTTATTCCACCTCATTTCCCCTAAGAGCTTACAGCTACGCTAAGAGGGCTCACTCAGCCTCCGCCCGACAAAATATGGCGCGCCGAGCAAAGTGTCTATCTTAATACTACATGGAACGTTCTGGTCAATTCGTGGTCGCGATTGCCTTGGCTAATCAGAAAACTTCATATTTTTAACATAAGCCGTATGGATCAGCCGTCGTATTTAATGGCATAGTTAGCCGGAATAAGGACCCGACGCGTAGCTATAAGCTATTTTATTTGTAACCGGCGCAGAAATGATGGAGTTATGATTGTACATTAGAGACATGCTGTATCGACAGGATATTTTAAAGATTGAACTCAATTTTTTTTTATGCCTCTATCAATATACAATAGGCTTGATTGAGATCGTTGATCGAATATTGATAGTGGCAGCTGCATTCTATTGCTGTTCAACCTACCGATTTCATACCGTAATAAATAAGTGTTATACATTTTAACCACGATGTTTGACTCCCATGGGAGAGCATAAAGCTACTGCATTTATACCAGTCAGTTCATTTCTAATGCATATTTATGACTCTGTTCATCAAGAATCATCTTTGCTTTCATGTATACAATCATAAAGTCCGGAAGTGTTTGACCTTTCTGTGTTTATTTGCCGTGACCTTTAGCCCAAGATATCCCCAAAGGCGCCACGCCACCATAATGTTAACTCGTTAGTAGCAATAAAAATGATTTAATTTAGTCAGGTGATGCCTGATTGTCTTTCTATCATTCCCGCGATCACAGTCAATATAATTCGGCAACTGTGCTAGGAATACCACTGTTGCATCAACAATCTTTTGAGGTAACTTATAAAGAGGCACACAAGCAATCAGTCACGGGCTGAAATTTAACCTTCTTTTGCGGTAAGTGATAGCGTCGATTACATCTATCCGATCTGTAATTCTCATAATTTTTACCTGTGTGCAAATCTTTGAGTGTTTTATCCAATTATAACCATATAATAAATCATTTGCAGGTGTAATCGATCAAGATATGCCTGGTGTTTGCGAATGTTGGTTACCAATTAAGGGAGAATACTGGCGAAGCCGTCATTGTGGATTTCTTCACAGTGATGGATTGGAAGGAGCTTGAGCCGCACTGTCGTCGGAGATTAGTATTGATTTGGGATCCACTACATAGACGACGTAACAGGCCACAAAAACCTGTCGTAGTAGGATCCAGATCTGAATCGAAATAGCGACATTCAAATAGCAAGTGAACAGGAGAATATTATAAAATTAAAGAATATTGACCAATATTGAAAGCCTTTTCATATAATCCAATATGAATAAACACATAAACGAATAACTGCAATTGGCGATTCATGCTGCAATATACCTGAACATAATACCAGTCTGAAGATTTGTCTTTCATTGTTTTATAAAGACGTTTTAAAGAGAGAAATCACGTAAGGTAAGGCTGTGAGAGGGGGTGTAATTGACTAATGATTATATAATAAGATCCATGTAATACATTCTGATGGCAGATAGCGGAAATCCAGATAGGCTAGAGCACACACTATGTCTCTCTCTCTCTCTCTCTCTCTCTCCTCTTAGAAGTAGGTTATTGCTTATAGATGTGACTCGGATCCATTGTGGCTAATTGGGAGTTTTTCCGGCTGGCGATACCGGGATTGGCACTTCTATACATATTAGGATACATATGTGAGGTTCTTAAAGAGTTTGTACCACAAAAGACAGATATATACACATAAAGAATAATTGATCTCGCTCCTATTAGAAGTAGGTTATTGCTTATAGAAGTTGGTCAAGCTGCAAAATGCAGTGACAGCAGATTGAAGCAGGTCTCCTCGTACGGAGAACTCCGGTTACATTCTTTATTTAACATTATCAATATATCTTATCTTCCGAAGGTAACCACAATACTGTGATACTGTTGCATGTAACAGTTTAAATTTTATGGTTAATCAAAACTGTTTGACCTTTCTGTGTTTCAATCATCGGTCGACCCAAAGTATCAAGATCACACTTAATGAAATGTCACTCAGTGGGAAATTGGCAATATCATCATCGCGGCACTAATTAGAACGGTCGTGTTGTCTTACCTGGGCGTCCTTATTGATTATGCGGGAATGCTTGTTGGATTGCAGGTGTTGGATAGGTGGCTATTGAGCAGAAGCTTTACCCACATTTTATAACCGAAAATCATGAATTAGAATGCAAACAATATTAGAATTATGATGAGGAATATGTTTACCGATAACAAACTCCATGGGACCCTGATATATATATCATCATTTATAATACGGCGGAGGGAAATGAAAGCCAAGGCTTCAATCATTATGGCAAAATACAAGCATTTGTTTATCTATGAATGAAAAACCAGAAAACTACTAGTGCAATGTGGGAGGCAATGAAAGCACGTAGCGCGGTTATGCATAAAAAGGGTTTGTAAAGGTTTGCACAGTATATATTCTGTGAATATACTGACAGACCATGTATACATGGCTGCCGTAGGAACGTGCTTAATCAAAAAGGCCAAATAAATACGTGGAAAAGCGCGCTGTTCATGCAATATAGCACCTATGTGTTTCGGCTACAACCAATTCTAAGGGAGGGGGAATGAGAGAGGGAGAGAGAGTGAGAGAGAGGGGGAGAGTAGTAGGGAGAGAGATAGAGAGGGAGAGAGAAAGAGAGAGAGGGAGGGTGAAAGAGAGGGATGGAGAATAATAGATAGATGGACAGAGAGAGAGAGAGAGAGAGAGAGAGAGAGAGAGAGAGAGAGAGAGAGAGAGAGAGAGAGAGAGAGAGAGAGAGAGAGAGAGAGAGAGAGAGAGAGAGAAAATCTGATGGTGACGGAAAAAAGAGGGGAATGAATAAGAGAGGGGCGTGGGTTTAAAAGAACGATCTAGTTTAGGTGGCTGGATGTAATTGCAACAAATTGAGTTCTCAATAGAATATCACTGATTAACATCCTCTATATATTATACCATAACATTTATAGAGGTATAAGTTTTTTAACGCTGAATAATGGTGGGTGAATTCAGGCTCACTTAGCCCATTACAACACTCTCTGAAAGGTTGTTGTTTTTCATGAGCTATCTGGTTCAATTCTGTTATTTTTATGCCCTCAATTACAACTCCTATATTATTATGTTTCGAGCGATAGCATAAAAGTTTCCAGTAGCAATTAGGTGGCGTTCATCCCTTGTCGCTTCTCATTTGCAACAGTTTTGGACCCAAAAAGTGACAATACTCAGGTCCTCAAGTAGTTGCATGGACAATCCATAGTTAAGTGCAGACGCTCTTTACTTGCACTGTGTGCTCCATTACCTATCACAGGATCACTATATATATATATATATATATATATATAGATATATATATATATATATATATATATATATATATATATATATATATATATATATATATATATATATATATATATATATATATATATATATATATATATATATATATATATATATATATATATATGAGCACATTCAAGTTAAAAAACAGTATTTGTGTAACTATGAAGTTAAACCATAATCGTAATATTTAAAATTGAGGTATTACGTCACTGGTCGGTCTGCGGAACCCACGCCGCTAGGACGAAGATCCATCCCGATAGTATTAAACTAGGATCAAACCCACAACCTGCGTCAGGGAAACCGATCACGAAGTTAAGCCGACTGCTCATTATGCTACGCTGAGCTTAGATCCTCATTCGACTGCTCGATTTGTTACTTATATCTTTAAATATCAAGTTATTTAGTAATTTATCAATTTAATTATCGAGGACTACGTCGATGTGACCCTGATGAACAAAATATACATTCAGTAAGGGGCTAGTGGAATTTAAAGCAATGGCTTTGAACAATATGGTAAAATGCAAGCATTTATTTCACATTCAAATATAACTAGAAAGCGAATGCAAAAGTGCTAAATGAAAGCACTTTACAAGGTTATGCAAAAAAATATCTTTGAGGGTTATTACAGCATACAAATGATGCAATCCCACTAATGGACGTTTCTTTGATTATGCTGCGTGGCCATGTATAAATGGCTGCTTTGGGAATGCGCTTAATCAAAAAGGCAACAACACCGACGTGGAACAGCTCTCGGTGGATGCAATATGACACGCATGGAAAATAGCTTGACTAAAACTCTCTTAAAGTGTAAGCACGTGAAATAGCGATGTCACGTGTACGGAGGAGGACGAGAGTAAAAGAAAAAAAGAGAGGGGTATGTGTGTAGAGACAAATATAAAGAGGACGACCTAGTTCAGAAGTACGGTTGACTTCGTCTTATTGAGACAGGTATAAATTTTTTTGAGGCTCATTCAACGTACAAATAGAGCTATGCTTGATGACATTGGAATCCACAACGTCGAAGAATAAGGATGAATTTCTGTGCATGTTATATGCATCAAGAATTCATAAACAGCGTAGAGCACAAATCGACGATTGCATATGTGGTAATTGAACTACATTAAAGATCATAAATGGAAAAGGCATTGTGTACAACTCAGAGAATCCGCCCTGACTGTGAATTAGTGCCCAGCAAGAGACACATGCGTACACACACACACACACACACACACACACACACACACACACACACACACACACACACACACACACACACACACACACACACACACACACACACACACACATATATATATATATATAAATAAATATTCATATATATAAATAAATATATATATATATATATATATATATAGAGATATATATATATATGTATATATATATATACAGATATATATATATATATATATAGGTATATATATATATATGTATATATATATACATATATATATATGTAGATATTATGAATATATATATATACCTATATATATAGATGATATCTATATTCTATATATATATATATCTATATATATATATTATATATATATATATTTCTCTCTATAGAGAGAGATCTCTATCTCTCTCTCTCTCTCTCTAGAGATATCTCTCTCTCTCTCTCTCTCTCTCTCTAGAGAGATCTCTCCCGCTCTCTCTCTCTCTCTCTCTCTCTCTCTCTCTCTCTCTCTCTCTCTCTTTCTCTATATCTCCTCTCTCTCTAGAGATATAGAGAGAGAGAGAGATCTCTCTCTCTAGAGATCTCTCTATATCTCCCTCTCTCTCTCTCTCTCTCTATCTCTCTCTCTCTAGAGATCATAGATATATATATAATATAATCTCTCTATATCTCTCTCTATAGATCTTTATCTTTCTATATATATATATCTCTCTATATCTCTCTATCTATATATATATATATCTATATATATCTCTCTATATATATATATATATATATATATCTCTATATATATATATATCTATTTATATATATCTATTTCAATGTGAACTAAATGCTGGCATTTTACCATGTTTATCAAAGCTTTTGCTTTAATTTCCACCAGCCTCAATGGAATGTATATCATTACATAAGAGCCACCTAGATGGCGTCATCGGTACCGAATCGAGCAGTCGAACAAGGATTTAAATCGAGCGCAGCACATCGATTAGTTTATGATTAATCCGATCCACGTCACATTGTATACACAACTTTGGCTCACTGTTTTACCAGCTCAACATCCAGGTAGTCATAAATGCATTCGCGTAGTTCGGATGCGACGCGTCTTCCAGTTCCCATTTCAAATTCATTATGCTAATTATGTTCTGATTTCCGACTCAAGGTTTTTTCAATAATTACCCGGTCCAGAATTTTTAATTTGTATCTCAATATATAATTGTCACAATTAAAAAAGAAAGACAACCTTTGGAATCAAACATGCATTGCGACCCACGTATGATGTCTAGACGACCCTGTGAAGACATCTCTACCTGAATATTTCGAGCCATGGCATTTGATGTTGTCATTTATGACGAATATCAGATATCATAGTTTACTGCCTAAATATCTCAACACAATGAGCACCATAAACACACAGTGTTCCCCTTGGAGATATCAAAGACCACAAGGAAATCCCGTGGGGATGATATTTAACTCATGGAGCGACAAAGGTAGTAGTGCTCATGCCAAGAAGATATTCAGGAGCGGTTTATTTACCGAATGAGATTATTTTGATTTTATACTCAATCTGTGCTTGATTTGGCTATATTGCATATAACAAGGATGTAACAAACGATAAACGACCTTATAAACACAAATGCAAATTTTCGTCTAGTCAAACAAACTGGCGATACGTGTGTTTCTTATTTGGTAAAAAATGTTGTATTGGGAATCTTGGTCTCTCTGAAAGTGAGCAGGTTCATTCAACGGGTATGCTTAAGTATCCTGTGAATCTAGGGACAATGGCAGACGTATTCCTTCATTGCACACTCACAGAGAAAGAAAGAGAGAGAGAGAGAGAGAGCGCGACATATGCCGATACGCTCTATGAACAGAAAAAGAACAATGATATCACAGTCATGTGTGAACTCGATTTCAAATTTTTACTAAGTTCTGATTCCTTGTGATTTAAGCCCGAGACTGCACAATGTTCAACATGACAAAGCAGCGAGAGTACAATCGAGCAAGTGAAGAGACAAAGAGGCTCTGAGTTGCACTACTCAATTATGACGACGACGATAAATTGACTCACCCAAATATGCAAAAACAAAATGGTTGACGATCATACCGTCCAATGCGAAATAAGTCCCCGAACTTCAATATCTTCAAAGCAGATTTCTTACAATAATTCTTTAAATGAAAATTGAAAATGAATTGTACCTCACAAGCCTCGAGTATCCTTCTTTAATTTGATATAAGCAATGTAAAATAATCCTACGATTGCTCTTGCAGAACTGTGAGAAATATTTTTTTATGATAGTGGATTTGAAAAGAATAGATGTAACGTTCGCAGATAGTTGGACCTTATAACGAATGTTATCTATAAAAGGAAAGCTTGTATTTTCTTGAATGAGTTTCGACCGAAAAGTGAAACAAAGCACATGTTTTATGTATATATCGGTCTAAGTTTAGTTAATCATATACCAGAAATATCGGAAAAGGCCAATCTTCTACTTAACTTACGCAATCTGCAATTTTATCCTTGCAGAGGTACCGATAAAAATGAGGTAACAAATATAATCAAATGCCTCTACAACACCAATCAAGGAGTTACATAACTAGCTATGGTTATAACTCCTTGCACCAATGCAGGATGGGACGACATATCATGTTAAGTTTTTAACAGTATCAGTCCACAGTTATTAAAGCTGTTGGTTCATATCCTCAACCTTACACTCTAACAAGGCATTGCGCCTAAGGAACTTATAATAGCGCTTGTTGCATCGATATATAGGAGTGTAAAGGTTGTCTTATGGTCATGTGCGTCCGAGTATAATCTTGTGATTGAACTTAGAAGTCTTTATTATTCCACTGATGCTTTTATTTCCTTTATCTCACATCCGACATCTATGCATGATAAATCGTAGCACCTGAGCACCGTGAATCTAGAATACAACCAAAATTATACAATGAGTGCGCTTACAAATTCAAACCTAGAATTTACATCGAAGACATTTATATCATCGAAACTTACTGATTACAAATCCAAACATCAAAACTTATAGCACTGACTCCTGTCCTTCCAATTGTATGCACACGACTCCATATTGGTAAACATCCATGTCACATATATTTAAAATAAAAATGTCCTTGTTTACTCTTTTGGTTTGCAACTTTTCTCTCTTTTCGCTGGCTTCCCACTTCCCCTACCTACCAAATAGCCTACGGAGGGGCAACTGCACAGAATATCAATTAATAACCGGAGGGTTCACTAACCCAAAAATGTGCCATTTTACAAGGAGTGGATACAAAATACTTATAACCAATTACAGACCTGTCTTTCTATGCTTCTCATAAATGCTGTATAACAGATTGGTGGTTTTGTAACCACCCATGATATTTTGTATGACCATCAGTGTGGTTTGAGGGCGAGGTCCAGCACTAGTATGGCATTTACCTACTTGTAGATTACATTGTTACCGTCCATGAGAAGGGTAATTCAGGGCTAGGAATTTTTATTGATACCGAAAATAATGATATTTTAATTAGGAAACTCCAAGCGCATGGTCCACTAAGCATAGCCCTTAAGTAGACACATCATCATTTGAAAGATATTCAGATATAAATCAACATATTCTGTATACGATCAAATACAACGTGGCGTGTCGTAGGGATACATCACTGGACCTCTACTTTCATTTTCTACATCAATGATATTGAGAACATTAGGTGTGATGTATTACCTATTTATTTCGCTAATGATCCAATATATTCATGTTCGAAAAAATAATGTAAATAGAATGATTAAGGATATAAACGTACAAATGCAGAAACTGGTTAATTGGTTCAACGCTTGCAAATTATCACTAAATGCAGACAAAACGTATTATGTTATATTTCAACCTAGTCAAACAATTGTCTCCCACCCAGGCAAACCTTAAGTTTAAAAAACCATTCAGTAAATCGCGAGGAATTAGCGAGCTTTTTAAGTGTCATGGAGTTACCATATTCAATATATCAAAATGAAGATATCCAAAACACTAGGATCATTTGCAAGGCGGAAAATGTATCAATAGCAGCTGCTCTTGCAACATTATATGACTAATTCATTTATCCGTATGTCTCCTGTTGTGTTGAAGTGTGGCAGCAAATAAATATGTAGAGTCAATACTGAATCTCCTAAAACTATATTGCAGAAAAAAAAGGTTCTCTACCTCTTGCATATTTTTAGAAGGTGGTGTATTAGGCAGGTGTATGAAATAAGAGTTATGATCTTTAAGTATAAATATCATACAGATAATTTGCCAATTGCATTCTCTAGTGTCTTCAAACGTTAAATAGCAACAAATGCGATTGTAACTAGACAAGCTCATTCTTTGATTGTACCACTATGTAAATCAAAAATAGCTTGCAATTGTGTAAGATGCAGAGGTGTAAAACTATGCAACTATTAATATCATAAATATGTATCTATGTTTTTATATATATATACCTATATCCATATATATATGTATATATTTATGTATGTATACATATTTAAACATATATATTAATATATATGCAATATATATGCATAAATATTCATAAATATACATATATATAAATATATATATAAACATATGAATATCTATATATATTTTTATTATGTAGATATAGGATACATATATATACAGATAGATATATATATATATATATATATATATAGAGATATATATAGAAATAAATATATAGATAGAATATAGATATAGACATATATATAGAATATATATATATAGATATATATAGAGATATCTGAGATATATAAAGATATCTATATCTATAGAGATAAATCTAAGATATTTATAGAGAAAATAGATATATAGATATAGAGATATATATCTATCCCTATATATAGAATATATAATATATAGAAATATATATATATCCCTATATATATATATATATCTCTCTCTCTATATATATATAATATCTCTCTATCTATATATATATATATATATCTCTATATATATATCTATATATATCTCTCTATGTGTGTGTGTGTGTGTGTGTGTGTGTGTGTGTGTGTACGTGTGTATGTGTGTATATCTCACCTAAAACGCTTGTGTTAGAATTGTAAGTACGAGTGTCGATGTTGTGGCTGCGTGGGTGAGGTCGACATTGTTGGGATATATAATCACCACCCACATCAATCTCTATTTATCAGTAGTAGGAATGTATGGAATGAATGTATTAGCTATGTGAAGTATTATGTATGACAAATTAACGTACTTGTCCGTAAATGGATAACAATTTATGCAAATAATGATTACAATACTAGTCCGTTATCAATCAAACCCCAGAGAAATCTCATCCCTTGCATCAAAAGTAAACTTGCAACTTAGCCGCTTAATACAAGCTCTTTAAGACAAATGATACTTACTTTGACTGCTATACAGTCAGCTATCAATTCAACTGAAAGCTACCGCACGCATCAACGATAAGTGTAGGTCGAAATCAATTAGTTCCAGGGCATTGGATCTTCAATGAAACTAGAAACGAAAGGTAAGAAAGACACGTTTACACATGCGTGGGCTCATTAAGTAAGCGTACTTCAAGAGACCACTTACCGTGGTACAAAGGTATCAATATGAAGTGGGTAGTTAAGGTACTCTAGCCATACCAACCTGTGTGCTTAAAAGGTAAAGCTCTTCATGACGACGGGCAGTAGTTGAAATATCAGGATGATGTGGAGCTACACAGTGACCGCTGTTTTCCTCATCGCGTTGGCACGGGTCAAGACAGGTAAGCACACTTTGATGATATTGGATAAATTGAATGCAGCAGTTACACATATCTTACAATTGAAAAGCATATTTTGAGGAAACTATCCTCGGCAAATGCAATCCTTTGTACTTAAACAACATTGAAAGAAATATTAAGACATGGGAAGCGAAAGATCAACACCCAACAACCGCAACAACAACATAATAGTCCGATGTTGGCAAGGGATCTCGTACATCACCCCTATGATGCCACTGCTTTTCAAGTGAAACAAATAACCGCATATATTAAGCCCCTTTAAGGGACAACAACTATAGCGACTATAACACTACAAGGCTGTCGTGTCTCCGGCTTCTTCCCAATCTATTTATTTCTAGTATTAAAACATCCTCTTGGTAGCTATTGATTCCATACCACATGCTTTACAGTAAAATCAGGCCCCGCCAATCCGTACTGTACTGTGGCGTGAATTATCAGCATGTATTTTCGATGGATTAAAGTATTTGTAAAACATGGTATGTTCAGCAAAGTTGCTTCGTTCATTGTCGCTTCTCAAAAAAAACTTGCTATTTGTTTGCTGCCACCCCTGGCATTATGATAAACACCACATTCCTATTCCATGAATGTCTTATCATCCCCTTCTAGTTGAATCCCGATTGGTTTCGCAAGAGAGAAAGACCACCACCTACGCCTACTTGACGTCACTTAACCAGGTGCACTTTGTATGGACCATAACTGTCTGAGGTACTTAACTAGGCATGGCAATGCGAGCAATTCATCAGGCACTTGAATTCGCTCGTAATGAATGACCTCGTAATGACCAGAGTGTCTGGCTGTTTCAAGCACCACATCGGGCGCCCACGTCAATACTGACACGGGTTCGTTGGTGTCAAACAAGAGAGGACATTGAGACTCTCGGTTATGCGGATGAACGATCACTTGAAAAAGCATATTGTATTGGGCCATCTTTCGTACGGGACACGTAGGTGTTGTTAACTGTAGATGCACGCATATCGTAAGTTAACAATAACTTTTTTTGGCAGCGCCGCCTGATGAAAGTGAGGCATTGACCTGCATCAAATGTGATGGAAACGCCAAATCATGTCGTGAAAGCCGCAGCACGGAGCAGTGTGCGTCAACAGGCCTGGTCAGTCAGTCCCTACTCAACCCCTTTCAGCTCTCACCATTTTCATTATTAAATCAATTAATAACCCAACTATGAAGATAACTGTTTGCGATTGCTACATTGTGATGAATGAAACCTGTACTCATTCAGGAGGTATGCCGCACGTCGGTGGAGAACGCAGGTGAAGAGCTGAGAGTAGTGAAAGGATGCCACCCTGCCGCGGTATGTGCGTCAGATAGTCCGCCATACATGTCACAGTCCTTCAAATAAACGTACAAAACTAATAACCCGCATGATATCCTCACCTGGTTTTATCATCACTGTATTGTATTTTCAGGAGTGTGCGCGCGACGCAGATGCTAACCCTGTCGAGTGTGAGCTGGGTATCGTCGGCAGCAGGTGTTCCTACTGCTGTGATCAGGATCACGAATGCAACAAGGCGCTTCTCAAGTTCTCGGCTGATTCAGGTATCAGCTTCTTGTATAGGTGTAAACCAAGCCAGTCTCTATGACCGCCATATGGTGCCGTACACGTTGTACCACTGTTTTGTTAATAGCTTTGACTAATTACGGGGCTACTTTTGTCGTGTCTAGATGAAATTGTTGCGAGGAAGCAGAGTGATCCCAGTTCGTTTGAGCGAGAGCAAAGACATAAATCCAAATGCAAGGGCAAGTCTTGCAGCAAAGGTGAGGAGTCATAGCAAGACAAGCGATATACAAGGTCTAACAAGCCTGGCAAGTTACATAATGTCCTCCTATAAGCACGTGTGTCCCTACATAGGAGGTCATCAATACGTTAAAAGAACGTTCATCAACTCTCAGTCGGGGGAGGAGGTGTCAAGTTCAAACTTGCTCATAGTGGGAGTGATGATGGGCGGGGAGGGGTGTGGGGGCGGTCGGGGGGGGGGGGTCACATACGTTAAAATTCTGCATCGAATATTGGGTAATCAATAGCTATATACAGGTTGTGGGAGGGGGGAGCGCAAAAAATATTGTTTTCTTGTGCAGGGTGGGCGAATATTTTCAGGTTTCAAGGCGGAGAGTCACAAGATTAAGGCAACTCAGATGTCTAGAATTCTGTCCTCGCCTACAAATAAATATTTGACGGTCCTTCATAAACCAGTAAATGTGACTAATCTTTTCTCGAGAGCCGCTGTGCTTGATTTACAACCCAAGCAAGGGTCTTTGACAGACAGTACACAACAATACACATTGCCTTCTTCTCATGCGACGCACCTTGTTCAATGGAAAAGCCTATTCTATTATTTAATATCCTTCATTGATGCGTTCACATCACAGAAGACAAAGTGGAATGCCACAAGAGTAAGAACCCTTGTCACAATGGGGGAACGTGCAAGAAGAAGAAATGTGAATGCATGCCTGGCTTTACCGGCGCTCTGTGTGAAACCGGTATGTTTATCATATCCTATTATCACAATATATAACATGGGTGGGACATCTCGACTGTCATCATTATCAAATGATGAACTGGCATTGTCATCATCATAAGGTTATGGTGATTTTTTATCCCATGTCGTTCATTGTTTGATCTAAGACGATTTGTTGTGTTGATTGTTAGATTTAAACCCATGCCGTTCTGGACCGTGTAAGAATGGCGGCACCTGTGCCAACGACGGAGAGGGTGGATTCACCTGTACATGCCCCACATGCTACTCCTCGGACCGCTGTCAAAACAGTCAGTCCATTCATGATAATCATCATTTGACTATCAACACTGGCTCAGCTGATATTGTTGATCGCGTCCTTATTACACCATTTGATGTTAACGACGCGGTAATCAATGAGAGGCATCTATCTCAATGTAAGCTAGTTAGTTCTACCCCAACGACGCCGACTAGGTGCTGGTCAAGGACGCACTCTAATCATCTTTGACCTTTGTCGGCAGAGAAACCATGCTGCCCCAATCCTTGTCAGAATTCGGGCACGTGTAACGGAGCAGGAAACTCATTCACCTGTCAATGTACTCAGTGGTACACCGGACGACATTGTGAAACAGGTGCGTGTCAGTCAGATTACATTAACATGCTTCAGAGTAGAAGGTTTGCAACAGCATTCTTATCATGTTCCACCTCGTTACCAGCATCAACCTAATTATCCAGCCAAAGACTGAATACAATTATATAAAAGACATAATAACGTAGCTGGGTTATTTCGTTTGCTTGGACGAGGATGTTTGAGCTCCTGTCAATGTTGTAATAGAGGTGGATCCATGTGGCTGTGATCCATGTGTTAACGGCGGCACGTGCAAAAAGCGTGATGCCCAGTCATACACCTGCCAGTGTCCTGAGGGATTCACGGGACCTCGCTGCGAAACAAGTAAGTCTGTAAAGGAACGAAGACAATTCATTCTTCATGCAGAATAATTGTATCTGTCATACCAGGAACATGACCAGTATTTGTAGAATGTTTGTGTCGCTTTGCTCCATAGCTCTTCCCAACGACCCATGCACGCCGAACCCCTGTCGAAATGGCGGCACGTGCGACGTCCGTGACGGCCAATATCGCTGTAACTGCCGCAATGGCTTTACCGGGCGTCGATGTGAGACCGGTCAGTATCTGATTGGCGGTTTAAACTGTTCTGCTCAGTTCAGGGTGAAACTGCCTCGCCTCCAAGGTGATGCGTAATCTACTATTTAAGCATAGACTCCAGCCATAGTTTTGTACCATCGCACGACGAGAGCTTGGAAGCATCAAAGACCCAGTTGTCAAATTAAGTTTTGTTCTTACTAGCTACTGTTGAATGAGTTGTTATGCTTATTCAGAAGTGGTCGTGATATGATTTTGTAATCTTTCATTTTGGGTCTACTAATTGAAAATACCTGTAGATGCATCAGCTTGTATAAATCTGCTCTCAAACAATGGTTCTCACGGTCGGACAAACACCCGGGGGGGGGCACTTGGCCTTATTCTGGATAGGGGTGTGCCGCGGGACCTCGAAAACCCGTACCCGTCGTACAAGGTCAAAATGGCCAAAAGCATACCCCGTCGTACAAGGTATTATGCGAATGTATAACCCGTCGTACAGATTGAAGCTGAAAAACATATCCCGTCGTACAAGTATGAGGCCCAAAAACCCGTCGTACAAGTCGAGAGGCCGAAAAAGCATACCCCGTCGCGCGGCACATATATACTACCTCTATACACTTAAGTGCCCTCCCCCCCACCCGGGGACAACACAGCGTACACATATTATTGAACCCGTCGTGTGGCTTGTGTACAGAGGTCAATGACCCTTGTAGACCCAACCCGTGTAACAATGGCGGCACATGTCGGCCCAAAAACAGCGGATCAGGTTTCAAGTGTAATTGCCCGGACGGCTTCACTGGCGCCCGCTGTAACAAAGGTAAGGTGTCAGTGTCACTTTAATGACTTGTGTGCCAGTCAATCTTATCATGTTCTGTTGTGATATTTCAGTGAAGGACAACCTTATCATTTTTTTTTTTGATGTGTCAGTGGTAGACCCTTGTGCCAGTGGGCCATGTCTCAACGACGGCATCTGTAACAACTTAAGTAACGGCCGCTACAGGTGCGAGTGCTACCCATGGTACACAGGGGAACACTGTGAATCGGGTAGGATTATTCTTCTATGTTTTAAATCTTAATATTCGTTAAAAGGTGTGTCTTTGCAATAAGAGTCATGTATACCATTTCTTTCGAAAGCTGTGGTAGATAAATCGCATACAAATAACTTGTGTTATATACTGACAGAAATCGACGCATGCCTCAGCGAGCCGTGCAAGAATGGGGGCACCTGTCGTAGTCTCCATGGCGACTACGAATGTACTTGCCCGCCTGGATACAACGGCAATAACTGTGACAGTAAGTATCAGTGGGTTAGCTGATGCTGTTGCTGACTCAGCTGTAGCCCTACAAGACGTCTGAGTAGACGTCTTACTCTTACGGAAAACGACGCAATGTCAAACATTTTGAGATCGATTCAGATAACTACCAAACACCAAACATACCCACGCGGTTGAATATTAGAATGCAATTATGTTCACGGACAATTTTATCTCTTTTCGGCGGGGATTTCATCCATGGTAATTAGTTATAGCTCGATCATTTTGGGAAGCGGTAAAAAGTACGAAACACATCAACATGTTTGTTTACAAGTTCAAGACCACGTGCATTGCGCATGGGCATAATGACGTCACCCATTAACGACTAATGCTAAGCCCGGGGGGGGGGGGGCACTTAAGTGTATAACGGTAGTATATATGTGCCGTGCGAAGGGGTATGTTTTTTCGGCCTCTCGACTTGTAGGACGGGTAATACATTCGCATGATAGCTTGTACGACGGGGTATAATTTTTGCCATTCTCTACTTGTGCAACGGCTACGGGTTTTGAAGTCCCGCGGCACACCCCTATCCGAGTTAGGGCCAAGTGCCCCCCCCCCCCCCCCCCGGTTTGCTAAGGCAATGTAAATGAGGCGGCGGTAAATCACGCGACCCAATATTTTTCGAAAATGGCGATCATGGTATCTTGACTTTTCGGAAATGATGTATCGATGGCATTTCTTGAACAATAGCGTTGAGTTGGGGTAAATATTTTTGCGCGTAGGGACTGTTTGTTGTACAGGTTCTTGATATATGTTATTTTTTGGATGCGTAATTGAGCACCCAAATGCTTAAGGCCACCAACTTTTTCTTAAATGAAGCGCTAAAACCGTCGTATCGTAACGGTATAAATTCATGTTACCCTTACGACCGGAGCTACATGTTACCGTTACGACCGGAGCTAACTCAGCTGGTGAGGATGAGGAGTATGCCTTTAGGTTTAGTCAGTTTTCGCTATTGATAGCAGTTGAAATCAGATTTTGAATGATAAGTTGAGTAAGAAAAAGCGTGTTTCTGTCTTGGTACGTTATGATAACCCATGCCCATTATGATGTTTATTCAAGCTGGTTTCGGCTTCACGTGCGCTGAGGACAACAACCCATGCAACGGGCCCGGTTCTGGCGGAAAATGTAATTTCCACTTCCCGCATGTTAACCCTGCCAAGTTTGTCCAATGTAATGAATGGGGGACGAAGTGCTTTGAGTTGCGTTGCCCACCCGGCCTGATTTGGCACCATGATAGCTGTACCTGTAATCGACCCTAGGACTAGACAGCCCGAACGCAGAGGTTCCTGTTCAGTTTGACTTGTACATTAATGCCATGAAATTATAGGCGTATAGGTATAAACGGGCGCTATGTGAGATAGAATCAATTTTTCATAAATGCCAGTTAGAATTGGACATTTCTTAATACATATTTTGTATACACATGTTTACCTGTTGTGTCCACTGTTAATTGAATAAACACTCAAATCAAAGTTTCTTCCGTTTTTAGACGTCGTTATTTGGCCTAAGGGCTTATAGCTTCGTTAAGAGGGTTCACTTCCGACAAAAGTCGTGAAACCGCCACCTGTGTGTCAGCCCGTAGTTAGTCATAACCTACCTTCCTAACTGCTGTTCATAGTCACCTAGCTCATAATCTTGCCTGTCTTCCTTAGACGTCTTCAGTACTTAACTTAAATACCAGGAAGTCCTATCATACCATTTCATCCACCTATCCTACCTGACTTAACAATCCAAACATGCATAACTATACCTCTCAACAGCCCCTCCTACGTTCCTACCTAACTAATCGGCCCTACCTTACCACCGTACCTGCCTAATTATCTACTGCAGCTTTTTTATTAACTAACGAACGAACTAGTACCTAATAATCCTAATTGCTCGCATTATTTTACGAACTGTTGTACCTAAATACCCTACCCGCCAGTCCAACTTAACTAGCATATCTGCCTACCTTGCCTGACTAGACTACCCTACTTGCCTTGACAAATCTTGCCTTCCCAAACTACCCCGACTAACTACCTTCTCTATATTGCCGCCTGGTCTCATTTCCCGAAAAGCTTCTTCTTAGCACCTTACAATTTACCTGCTTAGCTTCCCAAATGTTATAAGCACGATTTATTTACTTATTCAGATGTTGTTGGTATTTATGTTTTGCCTTAAGCGCGCCGGTGATATGATTATGTAAACTACTACCTACAATATACACGTAGTGGCTGTTAGACCTTTAAAATATGTAAGTGCAATATGCGGTGGTAAGTATTATCCACGACTATATTATTATAACTATGTCGTAAACAGCACATGAAAACCACATCCTTGACAGGTGACTGACGAAAACGAAAACCTACTGTTCTTTAATATATTAATAACACGGAACTACACGGCAACATAATCATATAACGGTCTTAATCTGGGAAACTCTAGACGCAGTCAACAAGTCCGCGTGACAAGCCACCATCGTCCACATCCTGCATGATTCTCTATCACATGATCCAGCATGACATTTATCTTATTCCTGTTATGACAGGAATAGAATATTTGATACAATCACGTTACCCAAATATGTCTAGTATGGGGAGCCGTATCGGGCTTTATCAATGGAGCTGTCTAGGAAGTTTGACTTTCTTTACATGGTAAGGTCCTTTGGGATGTAAAACCTATTAGCTCATTGAATATGAAACTTAGCCGAGACCTCATTAAAGTGACATTTACGAGTAAAAGGGCAATTGTGGTAAGAAATGATGACACAGGTATGTATTAATGACACACCCAGCAAGCCATACCCCTATGGTCGTCGCAGTAGACTTGTTCGGGAAAACCCACTGCTTGGTATATAACCATACAGACAAATCTCATTCGGATTATCCAAGCACATACAACAAAGCCAGAACTACAATCTTTGGACAATGGCGCCAACGCTGAAGCTGATTGCGGGAGGTGTCCTCTTCATCACCCTGTGGACGTCTGGTCTGTCACTGAGTAAGTAGCTATCATAAATAACTTCTGGATATAAGGTCTTGTCAGGCGAATCAACCATTCCAAGCGTCCGATTTCGCTATTTTACGTGGATAGGTGGAGGGTCCATAGGTTTCTATCTTTATCTTTTCGGTGTTTATCATAAGAACGGAGTTAGGTACTTTCGATTGCATTTGGCAAGGGATTTTATTTGTCACCAATTATTGTTTGCCAATACCCTGGCCTTCAAGTTATACCGTGGTTGCCTCGATAGCATAACTTCCCATTTTAGCACTTACTTGAGCTGCAGGAGGGATGCACGGGATGCCGACAGCTTGATTCGGCATTTTGTTGACCCTTATGACATCTATATATCAATACTTGGTTAATAAGCCTCGGCAAATACTTGCTGTGGATATGCGTGTCTGTAGCTAATGAAGCTCCTGTGATATTGACTTGCAGGACACCCCTGCGATTGTGATCCGTGTGTTAACGGCGGCGTGTGTTTTAACGTCAACGAAACAACTTACAGATGTAAATGCCCTCCTCAATTCACCGGACCTCGCTGCGAGACAGGTATTGTGCACGAATCAAACAGTCGGAGTAAATGAATAGAATATATCATGGCACATTATATCTGTCATGCTTTTCAATGCAAGGGTGAAATTAAATGGATCGGCAAAATAAGTTGAGCAAATTTGACACGCGATACCTCTGGGGTCAGCGTGTACAATAGGATACTGGGAGTTGCCGGTCATGCAGTAAGAACACGTCATCGTTTCTATACGCTGACAGGAGCGTCTCCCAGTAGCCAGTAGTAGGCGTTTCTGTCATTCTCAAGAGGAAGTTACAACCATCTCCCGTAATTTCCTCCTCCCCATCGCGAGAAGTAAATGCAGATGTTGCGCACCACTAGATTCGAGAACTGTCATCGTTTTAATAGGCTGACGGGAGTGTGTTTTCAGTAGAGGGCGCTTCTGTCATTCTATGGCATACGCATGACCGGCGACTCCCAGTATCCTTAAGTATACACTGACTCCGGATGTATCCAGTGATTTTGAAGAGTGCGACAACGTTAATTACTACCTCGTTGCCGAAATTAGATACAACTGTTTATACCAGTTAGAAACAGACGGTTGCATTTGTCTGTGACTTCTGATTCCTCACGACAGAGAGCGATCCATGCGACTGTGATCCCTGTGTCAACGGCGGTACCTGTGTTTCTGATGGACATGGCAACTACGTGTGTAAATGTCCCCCGGGATTCACGGGAAGACGATGTGAAACAAGTCAGTGGGTCACTACATACGACTGCAATTGGTAAGAGATCGAAACTAAGTGTACATAGAGTACATACATTATTCTGTTTTGGTTTGAGCAGAGATAACTGATCCTTGCAAGCCGAATCCCTGTCTGAACGGGGGTACATGCCACGCGGATGGAAACCACCATTACCACTGTATCTGTTCAAGCAAGTTCACGGGGCGCCGCTGTGAATCAGGTAAATCACATCACAAATAAGTCAGAAATGTATATTGTTTGACAAATAATTAGGACATTAAGGAATTCAAATCCTAATTTGAGTCGTTTCTTCCAGAGATCGACGCCTGTGTTTCTAACCCATGTCAGCATGGCGGCACTTGCCAAAGCACAGGACCGGGTGGATTCATCTGTATTTGTCCTGACGACTACACGGGCACCACGTGTGAATCAGGTTGGGCGCTGAGACAAACACATATGCCACTCGATATCAAATTTAAACATAACGTGACTCACCAAATCCACCACTCGTGTATTGGAGTAGATAAAAACGGAACTATTTATTGTTTCAGAATTCGATGGTTACACATGCGCTCCGGACAACAACCCATGCAAAGGTCCGCAGTATCCTGGAACTTGCAACTTCCACTTCAAAGATGTAGACAAGACCAAGTTTGTGCAATGCAATGAATGGGGAACGCAGTGCTTTGAGATGCCCTGTGCCAAGATGACCGTCTGGGACCAGTCCAAATGTACCTGTGTCCGGGGGTAAGCCGCTTGACTTACACCAAAATATATAGAATTATCAGAGTGCTTTTGTTCGGAGTGGTGCAATGTTTTAGTGTTCTTGTCTCTGGCAAAGTATGGGTGGTATCATGTTTTGTGGTTTTGCAGCTTTGAAGAAACGGGATATATAAGGCTCTAGCGGTCCGCCTCATTCCTATTGGCAGCAGATCCAGACGTCTCTTAGAGAAAGGACTAGCGTCATGTCGGTATTTCGCGACACTTTGGAATTGTAAAATGCTTTGTTTGACCAATTATTGTTTTATTGTAGATGAATTATCACAGCAGAATGAACATAACAAGGCAGAAGGCAATATGGGGACAAAGTTACACGTCAGTGTTATAAAACCAAGTGCTGTGTCTAACATATCTTGATTCACACGAAAACTCGAATAAAGCATCAATATTATTGGATCAATAATCAAATTTCAATGTTTTTTTTGTTATATTGAATGTATCATGTACCACGTAATATCCATTTTTATGAGCTATGTGCCTTTTTCACAAAATTGTTGTAATTAGTTGATATATTCATATAAACTCATCTATGATGGATTTATTATAAAGCCAATATACCAATGACAATGAAATGAGGATAAAAACGATTGTCTATAAACATAATTTACTATCTTCCTTTTCCATTGATCTCGTTTCATTACCAAAACGCCACAACTTGCCCGTTTTTACATATATGTAGTATAAAGTATGTGTAATACGAAAAATACAAATATTGAAGAATAAGTTACATTACCTGGCGCAAGCGGTTTAACAAATGCCATAAGTTATCTATGGAGTATTTTACAGGGTCAACAGTCACATGCTGCTGTCTTCGTGCCAAGACACGAACCTTGGGTGCATTTATGCTTATTATAATCCTGTACACTTGTATTCTCTTTGGTAAAAGTCATCAACAATAGTGTACCCCACCCAAATTCCGTTCAATCTCACTGTTATATTGGCCTTCATTCTGATTTTTAGATTTCAAAGACACGCATCCACCTAATTGATATGGTTATTGTTATCATATAATGCTCTGTAAAGTGTTAGTGTTTCACATGTAAATGGGTAACAATTGCCTATAGATGGGGATTGCGTGGGTAAACCAATCATGACGTCACAAATAAGAGGATCGAGAACGTGAAGGTTTCACTTTCTACGCAAGAAATAACAATAATGTTAATAAGATTTCCATAAAGGCAGGTATCCCATCTCAGCAATATTAAATAAGGAATAAGTTTTATCTACTTGGTACCAATTAGTAATGGTTTCGATGACTTCGCAAGACTGTACTTTGTATTTACCTTCAAGACATGGCCGGTGTTTTCAGTATTAGACTCCTGGGAGATGGTGTTTCCATTGATGGAATGATGTACATACAGAGCAGTAGATAACCATGTGAAGGTCAATTATCCGCCAAAATTGCAGGTTATTAACCTAACAAACTTTCAGTGCCCTTCATAAAATGCTGCGTGTGCTGTGTAAACAAGTCGAATGGAGCAGTGCAGGATGGCAGTGCGTGGTAGGTTCTATCTGACATATCTCGTCTGTGCGACAATCGCATTATCGACAAGACGTACGATAAAGATTAGGCATCAGCAAAGATCAATCAGCAGCAATGTTTTTCGCATTGTTAATCACACTCACCAATCCGTTGCTGAAACAAAATATTATGTCTTAGAAAAAATAATTTTGTGGAAATATCTTCCCATTGTTAATCACACTCATTATTCCGTCCCTGAAAAGAAAGATAACGTCTAACCACATTTTAACCATATTATGCATACAGTTTGCATAGTAAGCATTAGCGCAAACAGCACATCATTTACATAGGTCTGATGGAAAGGGCCGTGCCTTGGTTTGAGTGGATTAAGGACATTCCTATGCAGCACTGACCCATTCAATGCACTTAGTGGACACATATCACCTTACTATCAATTTAGTAGATGGACAATAATGATGATAGGTTGATATATAATGCAGAAACCTTCATTTTATATTTACTTAAACAAAGCTGGATATACAATACAGGAATATCCTGCTGCTTCGGCAACATTCGCAAGTGCTTTGGAAATATGATATGAAGAGAGATTTAGTATTGAATGTAAACAGAACAATATTACTTTATGCAAGGCGTATCGATGTATGCTATTTAAAAAAAGAGGTGAGAGCTGATAAATAAAATCCCATGTGAATGATTCGTGTTTTGCAGCAGTGGCTTCAAAGATAACAGTTCTTGCCTGAGACCTAATTACTCTGATGAATGTAACTTCCATTTCCCAAGCACAAATGAAACCATGTTTATTCAGTGCAACGAATACGGAACTCAGTGCTTTGAGATGTCTTGCCCATACTCACTGATATGGGACCAGAGCCACTGTACATGTGTCAGGTATGAGACTGTCAACACTGTAATTAGTGTGCTTTATATGCCATCCACATCAAACAACGTATGCACTGTATAGGCCGACTTATCAGCATATCGTAATGGGCGTCCCTGTGATTTCAGACAGGACTCAAGATCACGAATGTCTATCACAACAGAGCCCAAAAAGTCTCTCGAACTGTCAAATGATGGGTCGATGAACGAGATATGTTATATAGCCATATTATTACCAGCGATATATTTGCATGTACAGGTACCTATCTAGATGACGGTCTTATCTGACGCCAACTTTTTTGTGGGGCACTGCATATTCATTCAAATACTATCGATTCCCTTACCTGACATGACTTTTGACATAACATGATATTCCTTTCTGGAAAAGCAAGTTGGTGGCGGGGTTTATATTACATTCATTTTCTTTTAGCATGATGTGTCCATAACATTTCTCCCAAATATAACTCGGTATCACATACGTTGTAACCTGTGTTGTTTTTTATGTAAAGACAAATTTGTAGCGGTAATATAGATCGATACGTCGCCGCCACGGCTGCTTATATCGCAGAGAAATTCATACAATTGATTTAGCAAACCAACTGGGCAACGTGCACAGCGTAAAACCATGTATGGTAAATGAACGTGAATGACTCGAAGTTGATGGCAAGTAAAGATAGCTACTTCTACTGTTATAGGGCTTCGTCGTTATTTTCATACTACAGCATTTACTTTTTTAATCCCTCGTTAAGAGCTCTGCGATTCTATGACAGCCCTATACTCGTCAACACATGATATTCACGTTCCCGAAGAGAGTTAGAAATTTTATTTATTGATATACCGGAATCTGCTTAATGAAGCCTTGCCATATAAACCAAGAAGGTGTAGTTCGAATAAAAAGACGCCATACCTCTAAAATCAGTTGTTGCGCTAGCGCAGGTATTAGTCCAACCGGTTAGCCTTCTCCTGTTACAGCGGTCCTTAGTGACTAGCACATTTTCATTAGCATGAAACCGGTTTTATGGAGGCAGGGTTTGGCTCGAAGGCATACCACTTCTGCTTTACTATGAATATTCATCCGTTTGGGGGACAGTACGAGCTTAAACATAGAACTGGGTTATAAATAACATGCTCCAGGCTAAAACATGTCGTCAGATAAAATTTCAAATACCCTAGTTTTCAGTTATTGGTCGAAAATTAAAAGTGAAAATTACTGGTCTTCGTTGATTTTACACATATTATGAACACAATAATGGTATGCAGTGGATTTTACATTATAGTTGGTAAGTAGCCAATAACTAGCGAGTGTCTCATTGACGTCACTATAAGGTATATATGTCCTCCATCCAGTGGATATGTTATGCCTGGGTCACATGAGACCTACGGCTGCTTACGGGACCAGTACGACGTTGAGGGCCGTATTGGGCTGTGGCCCATAAGAAGGCCATTAGAAATCATCCCCCGTACAATGCTGTGGTCACATGCGTTACAGGCGGTCTGACAAGTGTGCTTTTTTTTGTAAGAAGTGGGCCACAATTCAGTTATTGTCATTCCTAAGAATCATCTAATAGTTTTAATACTCAATTGTGTAATCCATGTACTTAATAATTTGTTGTATATAATACTTACACGCACACACAGACACACAGACACACAGACACACAGACACACACACAGACACACACACACACACACACACATATATATATATATATATATATATATATATATATATATATATATATACACATATATATATATATATATATATATATATATATATATATATATATATATATATATATATATATATATATATATATATATATATGAGAAAGGACAGCGTGATATGGAGGATATCATCCAAGCAGTGTTTGATATTCGTCCTCTGAGCAGTAACAACGACCAGGCCCGCCTCGTAAGGGACATTGAAAGACAAAAATGTAAGACTAAAGAGGAGCAATATCGACAAAACCGACCATTTTGGGTCATTCGATTATTTCGCTTTTTGGAGCTCAAATTATGTGATATCACGGATGCAAAACATTATACATCTGCCTTGTACAGCTTTCAGTTAATATCTTCATTCAAAACTTATTTTAGAAGATTATAAAAATATAGGCCAAAATGGTTGTACCAAAATAGTCGTGATAGTTTTGTCATGGAAAAAAACAACCATTTTGGAACTTTTTTTTATAAAACCAAACATTTTGGCCATTTTATACAACCAACCTTTTTGGCCATTTTATATATCCAACCATATTGGCGATTAAAATAAACAAATGAGCCGACCAGCCCTTTTTGCCTTCCGATATTACCAACCATTATTATCCCAACCAACCTATTACTAACAGACCATCGTTTATACAACCTTGGGTTACAAAGCTTAGAAGGTCAATGAAACCATAAACGACTTAAATTAAATTCCTACAAACAAACTTACACAAAGTATTGCGCGTTTTTAGGTCTTTCGGGAACCGAAAGAAACTTTTTTCGATTTCTCATTGTTTATACATAATCCGAACTGTACATTCACAATATTCAACGAGCCATGAAGAAAAAAGTGAAGTTAAATTATCGGCGCGATTCCACGAAATGCTGACGCAATGTCTTGCTCCGAAAAGTTCCGAACCTTGCCGAGCGGCAGGTGTACCGGGGGAATGGAGAAAATATGCATTCAAGTCACCTATTTTAAGGAAGGGGGTTCTTCAACCTACCCGTTATTAATTTGGATACAAGTTTATACTTAGGTACTGCGAGTTTTAACAGGAATTAGTGATACTTAACATTCTGAAGATTGTCGTCTCTAATATTGGAGCACGGACGATTCCAAGTCAAAAATGCACGTAGGTCATATATTTTAACGTATTTATATTCTGATTCATGGATAATTAAACTGCCATCATTGAAGTTATTGCTGTAACTATTATACATATCGATTGCTTTGGGCAGATTTATGTTATTTAACCACTCTGAACACTGTAATCTGTCAGTCAACGATGTTGGACAACATCCCTCGTCCCTTGAATCGGGAGAGTCCAAACAGCTGTCATAATTAATTTCCGTGCGACATGGCGACAGTCTTGCCGCATATGGCCAAAGTTGCAAAATCCGCTTAATTTGGTGCAACAAAAACAACAAGGTGATAATCTTAAATCAGTTCCAATTAAATGAAAGAAGAAGTGTTCATGTATAGAAAATGAAAGGTAAATAAGATATGGTAATTTGAGAGCAAATAACTTTGGACTGACGCTATTTGGGTGTCTCCCAAATCGGTCAGGTTGACAGGCTTCTGTGAAGTTCAGAGCGGCTAGCTAGCTATACACTGAATGACACGGAGCAGTGGAGGCAGCATCACATAGCGTTATGAACCCAGTCCTCGCTCTTATATTATATGGTTCAATAATTTATTTTCGTATTGCTAAATATTAACTGCAATAATGCAAACCAGCCGAGAAGTTGAGGCAACAGGGCACTAATCAAAGTATGTGAATGTCATATAATGATGTGTCCAACTGCATATGTTCATACATCTATTCACAATTTGCTTCATCAAGTGTCAAACTGACCTCCAATTGATTAATTCTTTATTACATGTTTTATCGGTTCACGAAAGAGCATCATTGTCTTGCCTTACATTATATTTATTTTGAGAATTAAACGGAATCCCATCTTTCAGTGTGAATGATATAAATCCCCTCAGGACACCATGATTAAAACATGGATTAAACAATCTTTATGTTTTAAATATATCACCTTTATTCATTTTGCCACATAATAACATGTAGTTACAAAATGAAAAAAATAACAGCAGCATCTGCATGCAATGTGCTGAAGGATTTGTTTAGGTCAGGACTAGGTAGAAGATGAATTTGATTTGTTGATGATTAAACTTTGATTGCTGTTCACTTGCCTATCTAGGGTCACTTAAATTCTACAAAAAATGTATCCACAATATAGGCATTCAGAGTTGATTCAGCTGAATAAATTGACTTAATAGACTGAATGTATTGACCTCATAAGGGTTAACAATATAAAGAAATCAATTATCAGGATATCATTATCAAGCAAAGCATATCTACAGATAAATTTGAACATGATCAGCAGGAACTTCGACAACAGCGTCTTATGTTGCACTATCAGTAATAAACTTTCAAGAGGTCCAGTCTTGGTGGGTTTCCATTAGGACACAATTAGTGAATCCATACAATAGCTTGTCCATATGATTCAGCAAAAGATGATTCACCTGCTGTGCCCCAGCTATAGTTGCATATTCTGTTGCACACATAAAGTTAACTTGTCAAACTGCCTATCAGTCTCATATCATAAGAACTAAAGGAAGTCAATGTAAAACATTACACAACATTAATTCTTACCAACCTGATAAGGTTGATCATCAATACAACATGTCACATGAATCAATCTCTTGTTATTAAGTAAAGGGAGTAAAAACTAATCCCTCTCATGTGACAGAAACTTAATCTACATTTGAATATAAACTAATAGAATATTGGTAAAACACATTGTAAGCCTGATCTTATCAATTTGCACTTAAACTGCAATTATATAACCAATAACAAACCACCCACCCATCAATAATAAATGTTACCTTCATTCATTGATCACTGATGACAACTTTAACATTCTCTTTCTGGGTATCGAGATAACAGGCATTGACTAGTGACCACCAGGAAGGTTGCTATGGAGCTTAGCATTGATAAATATACTAGAATTCAATGCTTAACTGCTCCCCTGGGTTGGCTATGGTGCACTTCCTTCTGTCACTTAACTACTGATAAAATGGTGTCTCATCAACATAAGCCAGCTCTCTTCACCCTTAACCTGAGGTCACATTTACAATTGTGCACATCTGAAAATCAGTATATAGTGAAGATGAGGACATACATATCTGATGTTCATCTGGAGTTGATTATGTGACAAAGCCAGATGTTCAGAATAAGTCTACAGCCCAGAGAGCTTAGTTCAGTCATCAGTAACAGGGCTGGAAGTTAACTAAAATGGCCACCTGTCCTGACCTGTCCTGGTGACGGGTGGCCATTTTAGATGTTTAATGGCCTCAAGAAATTCGACCCCTCCAAACACAAAAGATGCCATGTTAGGAGAACCCCAGGTCAGTGGCATACTGGGCTGGTGACAAGAACCCCAGGTCAGTGTAACGACTGGCTGGTAATAAAAAGAATCCTAGGTCTGTGTCATGCTGGGCTGGTGATGAGGAGGTGATATGAATTGCAGATTAAGTGTACAACAATGAGACACTATACACAGGTGCATACATCATAACTGCAAGACCATCAATCAGGACCAGGTGGAGCTTAACAGTCATACTGGGTAAACAGAACTTCTGATAAAAAACATCTACTTAAACAGACTATTGAAGCCATACTCACACACAACAAATACAGATAATACTCATTGTTTCGGTCATTTTGGTCATTCGGAGGGTTTTAACAAAAATTACATTTAGACATAACATGTCTTTTTAAGCCCCAGTGATTGAGATATCTCAACGGAATATGATAAATAAAGCGAAGCCAAAACATTGATGAAGCCACAACATTGATGAAGCCACAACATTGACGAAGTCACAAAATTGGTGAAGCCGCAGTATTGGTGAAGCCACAATATTGGTGAAGCCACAGCATTGGTGAAGCCACAATATCGGCGAAGCCACAGTATTGTTGAAACCACAATATTGGCGAAGCCACAATATTGGTGAAGCCACAATATTGATGAAGTTTCAATATTGCTGAAGCCACAATATTGGTGAAGTCACAACACTGGTAAAGCCACAACATTGGTGAAGCCAAATTATTGATAAAGCCACAGTATTGGTGAGGCCACAATATTGGTGAAGCCACAGTATTGTTGAAGCCACAATATTGGTGAAGCCACAATATTGATGAAGCCAAAATATTGGTGAAGCCACAGTATTGGTGAAGCCACAACTTTGATGAAGTCACAATATTGATGAAGCCACAATCGTGATGAAACTACAGTATTGGTGAAGTCACAACATTGGTGAAGCCACAACACTGGTGAAGCCACAACATCGGTGAAGCCACAGTCTTAGTAAAGCCACAGTTGTGGTGAAGCCATAATATTGGTTAAGCCACAACATTGGTGAAGCCACAACATTGGTGAAGCCAAAATATTGATGAAGGGATAACATTGATGAAGCCACAACATTGGTGAAGCCAAAATATTGGTGAAGCCACAGTATGGGTGAAGCTATGTTATTGGTGAAACAACAATATTGATGAAGTCACAATATTGGTGAAGCCACAGTATTTGTGAAGACACATGACCTCCTCACTATTTTTATCTTTAACTATACATTTATCTCAAATCACCAAATGTCATGAAATGATAAGACTAAAGAATATTTCTTTTCACTGAGAAAGAGCCTAGTGGCCCCAAAGCAAAACACTGCTCCCTTTGATATGAGGAGGTATCTTGCAGAGATAGATGAGCATAATTGTGATGTTTGGACAGCTGATATTGTTGCCCATCTTGAACAAATACATTTCCTAAATAGGGCTGATAAACAAACACAGCGGATATGAATCTCCAATATGATTCATTTGAGATGCTGGGTCCATAATATTAAACCCAGAACAGGAGGTAAAGCAGTTTATACCATATCATGAGTGCTGCTAGGCAAAATGTCATCGCAAACACTTAGTCAATCTAACTGCCTTACAATAAAGACAGAAGGCCATGGCTATTAAACTCTACTTCTTTTGGCACGATTTGTGTTAACAAGTTATGACAGCATTTAATCATAGCTTTTATAGCATAACATTGTATTCAATGATACACCAGTGCTGAACAATAACCCCCAAACCCACTTGTCTGGCATCAATAGTCCATCGCCAAGTAGTTATGCAAATAGTTTTAGCATTTAAGCCAAATCATTTAAGTGTTTTGGAAATAATTCACCCAAACACCCATGAACTAATAATAACATTTTTCCTGGAACAAGAAATTTTAATTTGCTTTAATTTAGCACGTCAGAGGTCAAAAGCCATAAAGCTATAAGTTCAAGTTTGCAAGGATATAGGGGCATGATAAACCCCATTTTTCACTTGATCAGTATAATTGATAATAATCATAACATTTTGGCTGAGTTCAAAGACCATACAGATCTGATTTCTAGTTAGCAAAGAGATATTGACACGAGAAGGCCCTTTATAGGATTTGAGATCACTAGCTAAATTTATAACAAAATGTGACATCAAAACTTTTAATACCCCATTGGGTTTTGAGCACAGGATATTATTCAATAATAATCCAGGGGTCAAAGGTTATGCAGGAAGATTTGGTCAATGAGGAGTTGCTAGCTTGTATTATATGAAAATGTGCCATCAAGAATTATTCCCCATTATGTAAACCTCTCAGGAACAAAACATAAGAAATATAAGAGTGGTTCGTGATAAATTTGAGACTGGTATTCCCTATTTGGTTAACATAGCTAAAAGATTATTTTTCATCAATAAGGTCACAAAGGGCTGATATTATGTTTGTAAGTGACAGTCAATATAACAGTAGCTTGTATTATTAAAAAATGTGATACCAAAAGTTTACAAGCAGACTGATTGACAGAGCAAAGCTGTGCTGAGGAGCATAACTATTAATGGTTCCTGCCTAATGGTCCCATAAATATTACCTTATAAGTGGCATGCAACATATCCGGGATGGAAACTAATCAAAGGGACCATCCAAGTCATGCATAACCAGTCAGTTTGTTACATCTTGGGAACTGCTCTGTCCTGAAAAAGTCCTCGTGTGATTTGGGACCAGATGCACAGATTTTAAGACTAACATACCAATGATCATGGCATTAATAGCCTACATCTGATAGATTCAAATGAGGTGATTGTTCTATTAAAGAATTGGATAACAAGCATTGTTTTTTTTTGAAAGCTTCTATTGCAATCAAAAGGATCACTTTCCTGACTAATTGATGGCAGAAGTTTGACACTGTCCATGACTGGACTATCATGTAACACATGACTGGACTATCATGTAACACATAATCAAACTTATAGGAATGTAATAAAGAACTCATGTTTTAGTGTATTGGAATGATATATAATATTAGCAGATCATTCTATAATAATGTCCAATAAAAGTACTTTAAAATGTAGATTAAGGGTAACATTACTGATGGAAGTATATAATTCAATGATATCCAATGCAAAATATCAATCTACAGCCTTAGAAAACAAAATAGCGCAACCCACCCCCCTACCCCACCGCACTACAACCAGGATTTTGGTATGATGGACTATGACACTAGCTATCCTAGTGGCTAGTGTCATAGTCCACCACACAACATTGTAAGTTACAGGGCATGAAGTCGGAAGACGAGTGGGATCGATGATGCTGGGTCCCCTAACTTACTCAACAAGACTATTGGAGCGTCTGGGGTACTGCGATACCGGAGCGCATGTCCGCTGTCAAGATCAGCAGATACCACAAACCAAAATACCAGGCTGACAGTGGGCGAAATGGCATTGTGTACATCTGACAGATTGTGCAAAAACCGCTCGCTGAAATGTCCAACACGGTTAAATGTACGTTTGGAAATGCAATTTTTAAAGAAAATCAATGGTAATCGGTAGCTCTGTTCAACCAAGCTGCAGGTATCAAGTAACAATAACGTATCTAGGTATTGTTGGTTGTTGGAGTAGTGATCGGTAAGTGTAACTGCGAGCGGCAGAGCCCAAGTCCGGAACAGCCCGGTGAAGCTCGCTAACTACTGTAAACTACGGGTATTTCATAATTTGTCATACATGAAATTTTTCACTTAACAATAACGTTTATTGATACATGAATGATATTCAATAAATAAACGTTGGAATCATACTGACCAAATAAGAATCAAAGGTAAAGAGAGCGTGTAAAATGGTCGTGGCTGACCGATCGCGTTTGTTTATATACGCTCGTGTATCGGAAATTCCACGCGGTATGGAAAGCTCGAATTGTTACAATCCCAAAATATACCTTCAACTTAAGCCCGCGGTTCCGTTCGTGGGGACAATTGGATTTTAGCACATAAGCAAACTGATAACACAAAACAATCTGGCTAATTACTCCCTTGTTAAAAACAGTCGGTTGATACTTTATGATTTCATTTATTACTTGAAACTGAACACATCACGAATCGAGAAAACCGGTATCTCATTTCAGTGAGATTCTCTAAAAGTTTTGAATGCTGAACTGCGTCTCCAATTTCCAGCATAAGTGCTGCATTTGTTCTTATTTATCTAAATTAAACATTATCAGACGGATAGATATTGAGAAAAAAAACTCTTTAAATGAGTTGACAATTTTTTTTATATCCGTCCGTAAAGATATTTGAGCGTGTGCCGCCCGTTATTCGTTGAACTGCTGATTTATATATTCATTCAAAATTTGTATGTTTTTCGTTTGAAAAGATAATTTAAAACAAAGTATTGTTCATTGAAGTTAAAGGTCACACAAATCATGAATGTAAGTTTGAAGCAAATATACATCGAACAAAGCCATATAATGAGCGATTATTCAACATGGCCAAAATGGTCGTTGGGGCCAAAATGTAAATTGACGGAAATGGATTTAACGCCAAACAAAGTGGATAGTTACCCCAAAAAATAAGATTCCAACCTTAGGAGGAGTAGAAGCAAACGAAGTTACACTTTAGTGGGGAAGCGCAGTTGTGTAAGCCTATGAGATGACGCTGACTATTTTGGCCCCATGATCGTCGACCAAAATGTAAGTATGGGCTAGAATAGTCGGTGCATTGTACCAAGATGGGTCGGATTTGTATAAATATATATATATATATATATATATATATATATATATATATATATATTATATATATCTACTATAGAGAGATAGAGATATATATAGATATATATATATATAGATATATATATAGATATATATATATAATATATATAGAGAATAATCTATATATATACTAATATACTATATATTTAGATGTTTCTCTATATAGAGAGAATCTCTCTCTCTAGATATCTTATATATATGTACATCTCTAAAAAATAGAGGCAGATATATATAGAGAGACAGAGATAGACAGGTGAGATAGATCCTCTTCATATCTATAAGAGATATAAAGAGATATATATAGATATATACATATAGCATATATCTCTAGATATATACATTTATACATATATATATACATATATAGATATACTTATAGAGATTAATATATATAGATATATTTATTTTTCTCTATATATAGAGATATTTATACATATATACATATATATATATAGTATATTCTATATATATATATATATATATATGTATATTATATATATATATGTACGAGTTATTCGGGTAATATCATTATTGACGAAGCTTTTTGATCCGATATATATATATATATATATATATATATATATATATATATATATATATATATATATATATATCTATATATATATATATATATACATATATATATATATATATGCATATATATATATATATTTATATACATGTATATATATTTATATACATATATATATACACATATATATATATGTATATATATATATGTATATATATATGTATATATATATATATGTATATATATATATATATATGTGTATATATATATGCATATATATATATATATATTTATATTTATATATATATATATGTATATTATATATATACATGTACGAGTTATTCGGGTAATATCATTATTGACGACGCTTTTTGATCCGATATATATATATAACAGTATAATTTGATATAACTTGATGCAAGGTAAGCCAATGTTTACTATAGTCAGAACGTTGGCTCATAGAATGTCATATTTCAGAATGGTGTTTTATTGTTACAAACAAACATTGCAACCATCAATGACCAATAATCATCGGTTAACTACTGGTCATATTTGAGGATTAAATTGATCTAAGCGACACCTTGCAACACCTATCCCCACATAATTATTACCGCCAAAAAATATCTCACCTTATGTAGTCTTTGTTAAAATTCCCGCATAATCAGCAACCAGCCAACATATTAACACCCCAAGCACTTCCAACGCCCTACCTGCACAATCATGCATCGCAGCGTATAATTACCTTCAAACGCCATTACAATAGCTCCCAGGCATCACAACCATACTCTACATTACATATATTTCGTCACAGTCATTCATACACCATCATGCCAAATGTGCCGGACATAACCCCCAACAAGCAAGCTCCAGAATGGCTTCAAACATTCCTAACCATCCCAATGGACTACTTATCCCCTAACTCTTACTATAGCTCTACTTCACCAACACATTGATACTATCACATATTGTATATCCCCCCTAATAACGCCCATTATATGCTCAAAACTCTTTTTCTTTGTTTTGGGCACTTCAACGACACTATCTCCTACTCTTCATTTATATAACAACATTCCATTCATGCTGGGGTTTACCATCTACGAGGACATCCATTTGTAGAGCTGTCTGCCCTCGATACCCACATCATCTCTGTCTTCGCTCTGCTCATCTTCATGCCATGTGCTGTCAGCCTATCGAACCACCTGTCTACTGCATGCTAGGGCTTCTCTCAGTATGTTGGTTCCGATCACCATGTCATCAGCGTAGATAACTTTTTGTCCTCTGTCCTCTGGACACCGCCGTAGCTTAGATGGTAACGTGTCTCTGTTGATCTTGTCGCATGTCTGCTCTAAGTCTAAGAGCGCCAAGCAGCTATCCCAAGAGCTAGTACCATACCCAGCGTGATCTCTTCTGGTTTTATTGCTTTCCCCCTCTTCATCTGCTTTATCGCTGTCTTAACGTGTGTCAGTGTAATTTCCTCATTAGGATCATCTACATGTATTGCTGAAGGTAGGTCAGTATCGCTACCTAACTATTGTATTCATTGTAAAAGCCAAAGCCAATATAGAAGGTAATGACAAGCTCAATTAATTATTACAGAATTCTACATGCAATAACTGCCTTCCATTTAAACGTTCGACGCATCGTTAGCGCAATATTTTCCTGCAGAAAATATCCGCAATTACATTTCTCGTATATTGTCACACATCACACGGTTAGTGTCATGTATTACATGTATAATAATAATAATCTGTACGATTCGATGACTTCTTCATAGACCATAAGATTATTTTATGAATAGACGGAAGAGATGGATAGACTGCAGTCGAAGGACATTCGTATGCATAACTCATTTATTACGCTTGAGAGACACTGTTCACCAAGCAATTGTCTTGAGGGAAGGGTGTGTGTGTGTGTGTGTGTGAAATCAATGATGATAGAGTGGTAAATGATGCAGATACATTTACTTAACCTTGACAAAAGCAAAGCACAGAGTAGTAAAAAGCTCAAGTGCTTTGAGGAACAAAATGTAATAAGTTATATATATATATTGAAATATATATATTTACGAATAACTGTAGCTAGAATTGAGTTATGTTATTGCGTATGGGTGCAATCGCTGAAAAAGATTTTACCACTAATACATTGGACAAAAGCCATATTATACAAAATAAATGAGTGGCGAGATAGATTTAACTGATCTAACCTCAGTACCAGAGGATATTTCCCTCTGGCTACCTAAAATGTCAAAGCTGCACACATGAACCATTTATTGCTCTATGTATAGTGATATTGTCAATCGAAATGATTTACACCTGCCATGAACCAAGTCATTAACATCATATGACTACGGTTTGGAATGTCAGTCTAAGGTTCTGCTGACGTTTACTTGCATTATTTGAAGCAGTAAAGATGTCATTTACAGTTTGTGTTTATACGCAACCTTCAACACTTATCAGCTTCACTGCGGTCATTGAATTCCCGTGAATGACAGTCAATAGTTGAAAATGAAGACATGCGCGACACGTAAAACATACTACGGCTCACCCAACTGCCATCTTGACCTGTCTCTAATCCCCTTATTTATCCCACCCATATCCCCGCCGTGACCTTACCATTACTCCAAACGTGACCCGTGTCTTAATCTCGCTGTGTCTCCACACTTGTCTTCAGTCTAATCCTCACCCAAATTACGCATAAAACGAAAAGAAAGCTGCACATGCAGTGACAGGTAGATGTCCATTCTCATTATACCCTTATGGATAACCAACATTATATTGAAATGATAAATATCTGTGTCAGCCTTGTATTGCGTAGGATTCAAACAACGGACTGGCCTTGCTGGATGTCCTTTTTAATATCGAATGGCCTTATGTTATGCATATTTTGAGAGCAGTACCTGTTTTGTATTTCCCCCCACGTGGGTTGAGTGGATGTTAAACGATGAGGGCCATGATCAAGAATCATTGATTTCTTTCTTCATTGGCAATATGTAAGCTTAATTTTCTCAAAGAATGTTGCTGCAAAGGATCATGATGTCCCTGATTTGTACTATGGAAGCTCGGATGTCCCGCTAGCTGGCACATATTAGCCTTTGCGAAAACTACAACTTTCCCGAGTTATGTAATTATTATATTCGATTTAACATTACAATATGTCATTCGCGTTCATTGGAAATGTGACACCAAACATTATACTTCAGTGTACGGTTATGGATAACGTTTTACATGGTGACCATTATCACTATTCACTGCCGTTCATCAGGATGCTGTACTCCTACACATATCAAACTGCCCATTAGGCACACTGATAAACTGAAACATCTATGAGAAATCGTTATTCACATACGTTATAGCGACTGCCGAATAAAGGATAGCCTTAATCATCGGCACAGACCACCAATGATACCTGATCCCATCTAAACTTTGTATCCTATATTAATAGGTAATATAACAACTATGTCCTCTTATTGCCCAAGTCAATATGTCTTCAATCGGTGTTAATACAAATCACCCTACTGGATTACAACAGTGCAAAACTACCAATTATGGCTAATGCAAACACATGCACTCATCTCAGCTTTTTCGTTTAGTTAACACAATCAACTTTTATTAACTTGGCTCGCCAAGTTATGTTGGTTAGTCGCGTTTGTCATTATTTTTGTGTGTATGTAAACAATTTTTTGTCGCGCGATACAGGTCGCAATTTTCAATTTTTTTTCGAATTTATTTTAGCAATTTGTCGGGACTAATGATGCGCAGAACCGAGAGGTTTTGTTTTGACCTTGACTTAAAACTAAGGTCAAGGTCATCGAATAAGTGAAAAACTAGTATCTCAATAACTCCGTTAATAATGGTCGGATTGTTAGATAATTTACATCATCGTGTAGCTCATTCTAATTGCAAACTTTTTCTAATGACATATGGGGCCATCTAACCAACGGTTTTCCCAAGCTCCCCAGGTCGAAAAATCGTGGTATCGGTCAGAATGACAACATAAGTTTCATGAATATTTTGAGCGCCTATAAAACCGTCAATACATGTCCGATAATGATAAAAATTGGGTCACATGTGCTCCATGACAGCTTAAGTCGGATCCATAGATTTCATGAATGTCGATGACGTCACTTCCGGTCACGAAAGCATCAAAGTTTTCAAAAAATGACAAGTTCAATGCTCAATTAATTTTCAATACAGTTAACATATTCTTAATGTGTAATGTAACTGTAAACTTTCCTAAATATACTTAGTTGTAAATAATGCATCGTAAAAAAATCGTAGCAGGTCGAAAATTTCTGGCAGCCAAAATCTCAAAACTTTTTTATTTCGCCATTGATTCATTAATTATGGTCCGATCGTAACAAAATTTACATTTACTGAAAGCTGATGGAATTACCAAACTTTCATAATTGACAAATGCAATCAATATATTTGTCGTTTTCAAAGCGCGTTGAGTTGAAAAAACAAATTTCACTCAGTAAATTTTCTTTTAATTTTTGATTGCTAATTAAATCGTAAATAACAGTTCAACGGTGATAAAAATTTAATCAGATGTTGACATGAATAGCGCGAATATAATCCGCAAAATTTATTGATATCGGTTGCGTCACTTCCGGTTTCGAAGGAATCAAAGCAAAAACGGTACTCAAATCTGAAGTTATAGCGTCGTTCGTCCGACGTGAATGGTCGTATCGTGAATTTGTCTGCGCTCGAGGGAAGCCCATTCAATTCTGAATATAGGTGTAAAATTTTCTGCTAAAAATATATGACAGTTCTCTCATAAAGTAAGTTTGAAGAACAGGGGGTGTCATTTCTGATGGCTCGGCGCTGGCTTGTTTTTTTTTTGATGTTTGTTAACATTTTTTTGATCCGCGTTACAGGTCGCAATTTTTGATATTTTCAATGTGTTTTTTCTTCAATCACTAGGCATGGATTATGCACAGAACCGAGAGGTTTTGTTTTGACCTTGACCCAAAACTAAGGTCGAATTAGTGAAAAACTAGTATCTCGAACTAGCGCCTATAAAACCGTCATTGCATGTCCGATGATAATAAAAATTTGGTTACATGTGTTCCATGACATTTCTAGTCGGATTCCCAGATCTCATGGATGTCGATGACGTCCCTTCCGGTCACGAAAGCATCAAAGTTTTTAAAATATGACAAAATGTCAATGCTCAATTCGTCCATGCTTTAGAATGAAATTTCAATACAGTTAACATATTCCGAATGTTTAATGTAATTATAAACTTTTTCTAAATATACTTAGTTGTAAATAATGCATCGTGAAAAAAGTCGTAGCAGGTCGAAAATTTCTGGCAGCCAAAATCTCTAAACTTTTTAATTTCGCAATAGATTCATTATTTATGGTCCAATCGTATTTTTTTTTTGCATTTACTGAAAGCTGATGGAATTTCTAAACTTTCATAATTGACATATGCAATCAATATATTTGTCGTTTTCAAAGCGCGTTGAGTTGAAAAAACAAATTTCACTCAGTAAATTTTCTTTTAATTTTTGATTGCTAATTAAATCGTAAATAACAGTTCAACGGTGATAAAAATTTATTGACATGAATAGCGCGAATATAATCCGCAAAATTTATTGATATCGGTTGCGTCACTTCCGGTTTCGAAGGAATCAAAGCAAAAACGGTACTCAAATCTGAAGTTATAGCGTCGTTCGTCCGACGTGAATGGTCGTATCGTGAATTTGTCTGCGCTCGAGGGAAGCCCATTCAATTCTGAATATAGGTGTAAAATTTTCTGCTAAAAATATATGACAGTTCTCTCATAAAGTAAGTTTGAAGAACAGGGGGTGTCATTTCTGATGGCTCGGCGCTGGCTTGTTTTTTGGATGTTTGTTAACATTTTTTTGATCCGCGTTACAGGTCGCAATTTTTGATATTTTCAATGTGTTTTTTCTTCAATCACTAGGCATGGATTATGCACAGAACCGAGAGGTTTTGTTTTGACCTTGACCCAAAACTAAGGTCGAATTAGTGAAAAACTAGTATCTCGAACTAGCGCCTATAAAACCGTCATTGCATGTCCGATGATAATAAAAATTTGGTTACATGTGTTCCATGACATTTCTAGTCGGATTCCCAGATCTCATGGATGTCGATGACGTCCCTTCCGGTCACGAAAGCATCAAAGTTTTTAAAATATGACAAAATGTCAATGCTCAATTCGTCCATGCTTTAGAATGAAATTTCAATACAGTTAACATATTCCGAATGTTTAATGTAATTATAAACTTTTTCTAAATATACTTAGTTGTAAATAATGCATCGTGAAAAAAGTCGTAGCAGGTCGAAAATTTCTGGCAGCCAAAATCTCTAAACTTTTTAATTTCGCAATAGATTCATTATTTATGGTCCAATCGTATTTTTTTTGCATTTTCTGAAAGCTGATGGAATTTCTAAACTTTCATAATGGACATATGCAATCAATATATTTGTCGTTTTCAAAGCGCGTTGAGTTGAAAAAGCAAATTTCAATTAGTCAATTTTCGTCAAATTTTCGATTGCTCATAAAATCGTTAATATCAGTTCTCTAGTCATAAAAATTAACTCAGATATTGACATACACTGGGTGATCTATTAATGGAAGCATAAAAGAGATGTATTAATCGAAGCATGATTGAGCTGAGAGACTGATTAAAGAAAGAAGCTTATTCAGCTTAGAAGTTGATTGACAGACAGAGAGAGAGAGAGAGCTTGAGCACACAAAGTGAATAGCATACAAACGAATGTATATAGTATGCGCTCAGAGTTGTGTTATTTCCTTAATCAAGAGACCATGACGAACAGGACTTGAATAGAAGGCGAGACTTTCTACTGACATCCACGACTGACGTAACATGATGAATGAGGGCGGGGCTCCGAAATAATCACGATCTCTTGTAGCTTTTTTTTTGTTTGGCATGATGTATTCTTAGGCAAGAGTGAAAAATATTGAGCGTTTAGGTAAGTAACATGTTTTTCTTGTTGCGTAAGTTATTCAGCTATTCACTAAAACCGCTGCTGCACATTCGCTCAGGTGTTTAATATTATCGTTTAGTGACGGGTCTCGTTTCAAACCTCTGCTGCCTGTACTCTCGCATAGGTGTTCCATGAAATGTTTTCCAAATGCGCGATAAACCGACGTTGACGAAATCGTCAACACGAGCTATTCCCCGCTTGCTCCGAAAGCCATATCACCATTGCGATGTGGTCGACTGATTTGTTGGAAGCTTAAGTTCAGATAGCGGAATGACTAGGCAAGCAACGTCCTGTTTCAAAGTGCATAGCATTGATTAACTGACTACCGCCTTGTTGCTAAGTTAATCACAAAGACTTACTTGACCCTCACCCTACCTAACTACACACTTAATTACTCATTAACTCATTCATCGCTCACTCTCTCACTCACTCACACTTAGGTAACCACTCACTCACCAACTTACCCCCTCATCCATACTTAACTATCCAATTAACAACTCACTAACTCACTCATCAAGTCGCTCGCTCACTCACTCATTTACACGTAACTACTCACCCACTCACACTTAACTATCCACTCACCAGTCACTCACTCACTCATACTTACCTACTTACTCACTCACTCACTCGTTCACTCACCCACTCGCTCACTCACTAACTCACTCAAACTCAACTACCCAATCATCCACTCACTCACTCACTCACTCACTCACTCACTCAATAACTTGCACTTAGTCACCCGCTTACTCCCTGATTCAATGGTATCTTTTAACCAATCTTGACACCGTGTGCTGTTTCCTATTTCTTCAGGTAATCTGCTTCCCGACTTGGACGCTAAAATTATGCGCTTGATTAATTCGATTGAAGTTTAACTTACTCAGAGATCAAACAGAAGCTGTAGATAATGATGAGTATGAATGCAGATGCACATCAATGTAAGTGTCACCTCGTGCGTGTGGCATTATCAGACAAACAGAAGTGAAAGTGGCAGCATAGGTGCCCGAGGGAAAGTGGCTAACCAGGCAATCGTGATTGAATCAGACCATGTGTAACTTCTGAGATGGCCTATTACTGCTAACGACCACGACACGTTGATATTCTCTTAATCGTGATCTTGTAACCTCTTGGGGAACTGCAGGAATTGGCGTGGGATTTTTAAGCAACATTTTTTCAATGACGAATCCAGACGCAATGCACGCTAGTAAACTTGCCAAAACTTACATATCTTTTGTTAAACCGACGAACGCACCAGACAGTAACGAATAGACCTGTAAAACTGTAAAGCAAGAGGCCTATAGGTATATGGTGGAACTCGGCGAACTTTGGCGACATTGTATTGATCATAATCATTATAATCATCAAGATTATCTTCAGAATTATCTTCATCACAAAAATCGTCATTGGCATCCTTATTACCGTCACAACCCTTATCATTAAAGAAATCTTACACTTATAATATATATATATATAAATATATATATATATTTATATATATATATATATATTTATATATATTTATATATATATGTATATATATATATATATATATAAATATATATATATATAGTTATATTTATATATACAGACATATTCTTCAGGCTTATAAAGGGAGACTGATTGAGCCGAGAGGATAAGATATATGTGGTCCTGGTTGAGTTGCAATGTTTCAATTGAACCAGAGATATTCAAGTTGAAATGAATCAGAAACACAGCTTAGCTCAGAGAGAGAGAGAGAGAGAGAGAGAGAGAGAGAGAGAGAGAGAGAGAGAGAGAGAGAGAGAGAGAGAGGAGAGAGAGAGAGAGAGAGAGAGAGAGAGAGAGAGAGAGAGAGAGAGAGAGAGAGAGAGAGAGAGAGAGAGAGAGAGAGAGAGAGAGAGAGAGAGAGAGAGAGAGAGAGAGAGAGAGAGAGAGAGAGAGAGAGAGAGAGAGAAGGAGAGAGAGAGAGAGCTAGAGGACACATAGTGAATAACACCAAAAGAATATATATATTATGCGCTCAGAGTGGTGTTGTTTCCTTCGTCAAGAGACCATGACGAACAGGACTTGAATAGTAGAAGGCGAGGCTCTCTACTGACATCCACGACTTATGTACCATGATGAACGAGGACCGGGCACCGAAACTATCACGATCTCTGTCAGCTCTTCTTTTGTTTGGCATGATGTATTCTCAGGCAAGAGTGCAAAATATCGTGCGTTTAGTCCTATCCCTGTGGTAAGAAGTGGTTTTTGTTGGTAAGTTATTCATCTATTCAGTGTTTAATATTATCGTTAAGTGAAGGGCTTGTTTCGAAACTCTGCCGCCTGTACTCTGGTATACGTGCTCCATGAAATGTTTTCCAATTGCGCAATGAACCGACGTTGACGAACTCGTCAACACGAGCTGTTCCCCGCTTGCTCTGATAGCCTGTTAGTATGAACAGATCAACCATTGCGATGTGGTTGACTGATTTGTTGGAAGCTAATGTTCAGAGAGCGGAATGACAAAGCGAGCAAAGTCCTGTTTCAAAGTTCATCGCAATGATTAACTGACTATCACACTGTTGTTAAGTTAATCACAAAGACTTACTTGACCTCACTCATACCTAACTACCCACTTAACTACTCATCAACTCACACATTAACTGGCTAACTCCCTCCCTCACTCACACTGAAGTAGCCACTCACAACTCACCAACTCACTTGCTCATCCACACTTAACTATCCACTTTACAACTCACTAATCAAGTCGCTCGCTAACTCACTCACTCACTCACACTTAACTACTCATCCACTCACACTTAACAACCCTCTCACCAGACACTCGTTCACTCACTAACTAGATCACTCATACGTAACTTCTTACTCACTCACTCACCCACCCCCTCACTCACTCAATCACTCACGCACTTACTAACTCACACACTCGCACGTTACTACTCATCCACTCAGACTTAACTACCCACTCATCAATCACTTGCTCACTAATACGTAACTTCTTACTCACTCGCTCACTCCCCCACTCACTCACTCACTCACTCACTCACTCACTCACTCACTCACTCACTCACTCACTCACTCACTCACTCACTCACTCACTCACTCACTCACTCACTCACTCACTCACTCACTCACTCACTCACTCACTCACATACTCAATCACTCGAAGCTTGACTTACAACAATACACTCGGAGATCAAACAGAAGCTGTAGATATTGAGGTGTATGAATGTAGGCTGTCAATCTATCACGGACCTGGAAAACATGATTCCTTTAATAAATTTGATCGCTTATAAAATCATCAATATATATATATGTGATGGTCATGAAAATTAGTTGAATTGTAGTTGCCAAAAATTTTAAATCCTATAACAAATTGGTCAATGAGAGACCTCGAGTTTTAATCCGCTACTCGGCGCCACGGAGCAATGCGGTCCCTCGCCCGCTTCCGGTATTCTAATACACACAGTTTACCATAGCAGGTTGCGCAACATCGTTATTTTTGATTGAAACTTTTCGAGTTATATCGTCGGTAACATTGGAGCAAATATTTGCTGATGAATAAGTACATCCGTCTGACCTTACAGCAATTGAAAATAGAGCTGAAGAAGCGAAATGCGATTCTTAGCGGGAAAAGAATTGAACTCCCAGTTTGGCAGGATATGCAAAGCAACTATCAAAACAGACTTGGTCCGTAAACCAGATTCGGACCAAAGCAATGGACCACGGTATCCGGTATCCGTAATGAGCCTGTGGCTCTGAGGAATATGTAGAGTTGACTGGGACCGAAGTCAAGCCATGTGGGATTGTAGTGTCCCAAACACACCCCTACCTCGCATGCTCACCAGATGGGGTTGTGTCTGATGACATGAATGTTAAGGTCAAGTGTCCCTACAGTACCAGAGACAAACCTGTCAATCCTGTCTCAGTACCATACCTGGTCAATGAGAACAACCAGCTCACCCTTAAAGCCAACATGACTACTATTACCAAATTCTGGACCAGTTATTTTGCACGAACAGTCAACTTTGTCATCTTGTGGTGCTTACATAGGTGTAAAATTTTCTGCTCTAAATATATGACAGTTCTTTCATAAAGTAAGTTTGAAGCACAGTGGGTGTCATTTCTGATGGCTCGGCGCTGGCTTGTTTACAACAGCCTGCCTCTCGCGCTGAACAAAGGAATCCGCTCTCGGCTCGAGGGGCGCCGGGCGCGTGGCGCGGCAAGTACGGCAGGCCGCGGTACTATTAAATACGATATGCTTTTCCTTGTTTCAGCCTCGGAATCATTGTTTATCATAAATCTAGAGTGACTTGATCAATTTTGGGTCAATATTGCAATTTTAAAAATTTTCTCACACTGTTCGCCAAGTTCACCCATGTCCTCATGGGCATCTCGTTTTTTAAGTCAATTAGAATGACTAAAATAACCAGTACAAGCATTAAAACCTTCATGAGATAATGAATGCTGAACTCCATTCACTGCTGTTCATATCACTGTATGGCAGATTGGCGGGGCTCAGAAAAACAGGACACAGATATCGTTCGTCGCATCATTTGTTAATGACGAGCAGAGCAATAACAGAAACAAATTGGCCACCGCCGACCTTTATCATTGTAATCGCCAACGATGTTGTTTGGACGCGCGTTGATTTCACTGAGGAGTATGATTGTTGCGGGTGGATTATTTCATTGTCAAAATCTTTTATTTTACCATTTTTTTGAGTATGTAAATTAATGACATTTACTGATATGGTTATTATAACGTCAATAATGTTGCACAATTTAATGAAAAAATAAAAAAATATGACCCAAACGCACAAACATGATTATAACGATTAAATGAATAATTCAATAGGCATATCAGATAAATATTTGTTTCTTAAATTGAAAAATTATATATATATATATATATATATATATATATATATATATATATATATATATATATATATATATATATATATTATATTTATATATATATATTTATATGCACACACATATATATATATATTCATATATATATATATATATGTATATATATATGTATAAATGTATATATATATATATATATATATATATATATATATATATATATATATATATATATATATATATATCCATATATATATATATAAGAAGAAGTTGAGCCGCAGCTGCCAAAATTACTCCACAAAACGCTTTCCTATTTGTTTTTTTGGGTCGACGACATACCTTGTCAGCTATGCCTCTATTTGAAAAAAACCGCTATCAAATTAGAGATTTCTTTTGATATTCATTAATCATTTATTTCGAACGTTGTTGGATCATATTTAGTGATTTCATCTAGTTAAGAGTCATAACTCATGATCAGTGATATAGCTAGCATCTAGGTCGCAAATGGTATTTGATTGCTCTAATCCAGAATACTCATCTGGTCTTGCTTGTATAATTGTAATGACTTAAGAACGGTTGGTAACGTTTCAAGCAGAGCCAATTAGTCCACAAATGGCCCCAACAATAAGTATAATATTGGCAATAGTAATAACAAGACATTGTAAACACTATTCCGACCCCCACCCCTCATATGCATTCAGTGAATAATGCCGTATCAACAGCATCCATTGACAAAACTGCCCACTTATACATCTTGTACATGGTGGAGAGGAAAGCCTCTATCATGAGACAGCCACTATCCGCGTTCAGTCTGGCAGATGAAGCCCTATATAGCTATACGTATGGGCGTTTTAGCACTGGGGTCAATAAAAGATCAATCGGATTGCTGCTTTAGTCTCTGGATACATGCTTTAAATATGCCTTTGCGGTAACTATTGTCAGCAACAACGGTTGTTATATATGAAATATTTTGCCGTCGTGACATGAACACATTACAAACGGGTATTCCCCCTTGCTCATATAATAAGGTCGCCAATATAAAAACATAAGATATGTTAGCAATTATGATTTATGCAGTATAACAATACCCGGTGCGACGGTTTGAAAAAAATAGCAAAATGAAACCCACTTATGCTCATAAATGGAGGATCTATGCAGGATACCATTAGTACCAGTAATTGGAGAGAAAGAGAGAGAGAGAGAGAGAGAGAGAGAGAGAGAGAGAGAGAGAGAGAGAGAGAGAGAGAGAGAGAGAGAGAGAGAGAGAGAGAGAGAGAGAGAGAGAGAGGAGAGAGAGAGAGAGAGAGAGAGAGAGAGAGAGAGAGAGGAGAGAGAGAGAGAGAGGAAGAGAGAACAGAGCAAGCGAGCGAGAGAGACAGTAAGAGAGAGAATGACTGAGAGAGAGATAGAGAGAGAGAGAGAGAGCAAGAGAGAGGTAGAGGGAGAGGTGGCGTAGTGAGAGACAGAGACAGCGAGTGGGGGAGAGGGAAATTGAGAGAGAGAGGCTTTACGTTTAGATATGTACGTTTTGATATGTACTTAGGCCACCGAGACCGTAGCACTCACAATAGAACCATTGAACAGCACTTTGACATTTCCAAAGACACGGTGGTACATACGTACCCAGGGGACTAATTATCTTGGAAGATGGGTTTCCCGAAAATAGTTGAGCGATTTGTTTCGCGAGGCGGCATGGTCTTCGACTGTTCAATAAAATGCAGGGTGAAGGTAATTGGGCATATACCGACCTGCCCGAGCCATCTCGGGGACATCAAAATGCAATTTTGTTTAATTTTCGTAGGCCATGACAGATAAGCGATTCCTTATCTTACAGACGATCTATCAATTTTCTGAGATGTCTGTTCACATGTTGAAGCTACTGCTTGGTGACGATTGGTGCAGTAATTAATTGTGTTCATATAGTATTTCGTTACTTTATTGAATGGACAGGCATTCAAGAAATTAAGCGACAGGCGACCAGGAGATCAATAGACATTAAGCATGATTTTTTTATTATCTAAATCTAGTAAATGTTATTACTCAATAATAGTTTACCATGGTTTGGCTATTTTGATCCAATATTAGCTACGAGACCGTATTTACTTATAAACACTTACGCATTTCAAATAAGCATTGTCGAAGATGCTTAGGTGGTTATAAAAAGCCACTTTCGCTAATGATGCCGTAGTTCTGCTGCATCTTTCATCACTACATTAATAAAATAAGTAGGGTAGGTGGTGATTACATATGGCACCAGAATTACAGCTTCCAAATAGTCTGCTGGCGTTGCATTTTTATTGGTTTTGACAACAAGAGTGATAAACATTGCAGCATTGTACAAACAAATCATTGATTTATTCAAAGGAATCGGTTAGCTTACTGCTCTGACCTTGCAAACCACTCACCATTTTAATGCCTGCAATATAGAATTCACAGAAGGGTGAGTACGAGTTTTACAGTTAAAGCAAAATGTTACCCGACACTGGATGAGAATGAAAGTCTTATTGAATCTGATAAGACATCAGAATATAACCTCTAGGGACGGTGTTTACTGCTGTTGCAAGATTGCGGTCAATTCTATCATTACTTCAATATAGCAGTGTTACATGGCATAATGAGTTAAAGTTAACTTCAAATATGCTGAAAATGAATGTCATATACATTAGACTTACTACGTGGCCCACGTAATGTGGGACATTGCCTCTGAGAAAAATTGTTTTAAGTACTAATCTGCAATATTTTCACAAATGCCACGCAGAGCAAAAGCTTCGTCTGTGTGGAGTAGTCTACATTGGTAACATGTTGTGCCGAACCCGATATCGATTCCTTAAATTTATCCGATTCCATTTCACAAATTGCGCATTTGTATCACATCACTTAAGTATTCATCAACAGGTATATATATATATATATATATATCTATATATATATATATATATATCTATATATATACTATATATATATCATATATATATATCTATATATTATTGCCTATAATAATATCATATATATATTTATATCTATATATTATATATATATTAATTTACATATATAAGATCTATACATATATGTTGCGTGTGTGCGTGTTTGTGTGGTTCGAGTACTGGAGCAAAGGACCCTAAAGGGATGGTAAGTTTACTCCATGGAAAAGGGGACAAGCCCTTTCAGTAGGAATCAAGGTGGGTCAGAGAAATTGTAGTTGAACGGACACGAGTCGTCAGTATGTTAAGTGGTTAGCTGAGGCGGTGATTGAGGAGAGATAAACAGTGGACGTGCTAGGGTTCGGGATGATGACATCGGAAGGGGTGCGTTGGCCTTGAGCAATACTAAAATATCTTGCAGATTACCGGGAGCTTCTCACAGTCAGCAAATCAAGGGCCTAAACAAGTGGCTGTGTTGGGAATGCTTCCATAATTTGACAAGTAACGGTTTAATAATTCCAAGCTTTCTACCTCATTTCAAGAATAGAGTGGGCATTTGTTTTCGTAGATACATTCTATTTTGTTTCATTAAGCATATTTCTCAAAGGGCAGGCTGCTCATACTTAGGGAAGGCTGCTCATTACCTGATAGAACAACACGCTATATACAAGAGGCAGGGCAGCTGGGGTTACGTTTATCTGATTATATTCAGAGATAACAACGAATACTTGTACAGAATATCTAAAAACAAATGCATATTTTAGAACAATATACACAACAAAACCCTGTCCAATTCTCCCTCCAATGCAGTGTTTAACACGCTATATTAAACACTTGCTTTACCCATGTGTTACATGAATATTGTAAAAGTTTATGGAGCAGGCTGACCCTCACATGTTGCAGGATATTAGTTTCGATCGGTTTTACAATAAACATAGACTTTAATACACAAATAAATTCGATACCTTATCAAATATCCAATATATTTAACCTAATCCATTTTTCGAAAAGCGTATGCTAAGAATGCCATTTTCAATACGGCCCGCATTGCATCATTACGTTAATCCCTTAAAATGCCATAAATGTTACCAGGAATAATTCGCACGTGTTTCATTTTTGAATGAAGAAATTGCAGGAAAAGTGTTCCTAAATCACTGGCCTATTAAGTGCATGGAACATTTTCGTCATTCTCTTCTAGATATCACGTAATCGGTCTAAGAGGATATGTTTCTTTCTTGAAAATATGGTAATTAGGCTTATGACTTTGGTAAATAGTGCTGACTAAGATGTAAGAGTTGAGAGTCGTTTTACTTTCGATCCACAGTTGTCAAGGCAATGGTCAGTGAAAGAGAAGCGCGAATTACAAATGGATAACGTATCAGCTTCTTTTAATTCTTCTGAAGCACAAAAAAAGTATCATCATTTTCTGGCAATTAAAAAGATAATTAAAAAAGATAGAAAAATTATTGTAATACAGAGATCTTACTTCTATTACACGCCAGCAGCAGTCGACTCGATATGTGCTGCTTTTCCAGCGATCCAATGTCTGCCTCAATTCTTCATTACCATGACATGATCGATCCTCGAAAGTTAACAGGCCGTCATCCCCTCCCCTCGGAATACCTTTCAATATGCCTTTTCGGAAGTACCCATTATTTTATAGGTCAAAATATAGAAGCAATCTTCTCAAAGTGTCGCAACAGGTCTAAGCAATTATGCTTTGATAGAATGCTCTGTGAATCATTAAAAAAGGACCTTTTCCAGCTGCCATGTCTGGGCTACGCGTTTGTGCAAAAAGGGCGCTTGCACTTAAAGACCAGCCTTTTTGAACCGACCGGTTTCGACTTAATTAAATTCAGTGGAGGCGGAGCTCAAGAAGGTCAATAACGAGCGTATACTAAGATGAGTTTTCTCGCCGCTCAGTTTGTGGTTTGGGCAGCAAATTTGAAACGGGCCATGAAGAACTGCTATTTTCACAAATTTGGCGCGTCTGTGATAAACATATATGACTTTTTGACATATGTTACGCTGGCCTCATTTTGTAACAATATATAGGATAATGGGGACCCATTATGTAGCCCATCTCCATGATATCATTCCGCTGGCTATTTGCTCAATGACATTTATCTGGTCCCACCAAAGCTTTCTTCCTAAAAAATCCAAGCTCCAGCTGAGCTTCAGCATTCTATACGCTTGCATGCTGAAGAGGCGCTTTTCAGCATTCTAATACGTTGCGTAAAATGGCTTCTGACAGAAGTGCAGCTGTCTAGTGAACATGTTGCCAATGTATATCTTGAATTTCTTCTTGGATAAAAGTAAAAAATTGGAGTAACCCGGGTTCTGAAGGAGTATTCGTGCACAGGAGGTACCGATATAAAGATGTAGCGTGAACATGTGCCAAAATGTATATTCGTGAATTTAGAGACACATTTGCCGTATGCTAAAGACGTAGAGGAGTAGAGAGGTTACTTTTACCTTTGACCTGCTGCCCTCATTCTGACCCCCCGCCCCCGTAGGGTTTTTTACTTTAGAGAAATCATTGGACTAAATTCGTTATGAATTTATAATTTACAACAGATTGAGGGCTCACTCTGATTGGCCACCGTCATGTGATGCCACCATAAAATCAGCATTAATACATTGGGCGGTTGATAATGTTGAAATGATAGCGACATCTTGTTGGTCTAGCTCGACTGCGGTGCGACTGCGCCGCCAATTTTCCACTTATGTTTAGGAGAGATGTGGGATGCCGAACAGAAATTGCTTGTTGGACATTATTTTTTCCGAGGGATGAGCATAGATCTAGGCTCTTTGATATTACCGCGTTTGTTTGAAAGTGCGGTAAACCCGATATTCGGCAAATATTACAATTACCTACAACTTCACGTAGTCCAGTCTGCGTTGTAGAGCTACTTTCCGCTTATAACCGTCCCTATTTACCGTCCTTTATTACTATTAACAAGTGCATACGGAATTCACGTAGTGCAGGCCTTCTCCTTTACAACTATCCGCTTATTACCATGGTGATCTGCAGTCGAAATGCACATCCATAATAGCAAAATATTATTAAACCGCCTTGTACTGCGGCCCAGCAGATAATAGATTACCCTGAGGGTGCTGTCGTTAAGTACAATAAGTCACGCGCGCTGTATGCATTGGTTGTGTTCGGTCGAATGGAAACAGATAGCAATCACTATCAGTCATCAACCAAAAAAGGTTCCTAATATTGTTTACTGACAGTGACGCCAATATCAGGTTAGCTTAAAGAGGTCTCCCCAGGGAAGAAGAAGACGTTATGGTTATCAGTCAACGCCTAAGCTTGTGTTTTTCCAGACGCCATTTCCAACCATTTTCGTGATTTTTATAAGTGCATCCTATAATATTATTGGTATTCGAGGTAGCGGACAATCCTTTTAAAAATTAGATGATACTTGGGAGAAAGGTAGTAATGATATGGTATATCCGAGACAACCGCGTGCGCTATATCAATCGGACTTGAACGTCAAAGCATTTACTTAATGTTAATGAAATACCCCAACAAAAGCATTGCCTAGAATAAAATAACCACATTCACCCAAACGCAATATATTTATGTCAGTACTTGTGTTTCAGGAGTATTTCTTCAGAAAGGCTGAGAGGTCTTCACTGGTAATCTGCTGCCCGCATTTATTTGCACCAGAGAAAAGTGATAAACAGAATGGTAGGGCTATTCAGCTCAAGTTTGACAGGTGTTTAATCTCCCATGATATGGCCTTAGTGTGGCATTCCAAATTAAAATCACATTAGCAGGTTTATCCGTGAAAGTGGCGCGCGGCATATCATGGTGTGACTGTTACTATTCAATCTTATACTGATGGCGCCTCCAAATCGTGTAGAAGTAAGATTATGAGGTCACCCGTTTTGTCAAGTCAAGGTCATTGTAAATGCGAGACGAACAACCAATTATCAATACATAACCCTAGCGACAAACATTTAACCAAGTACTAGTTGCACGCTTACTTACGATGTACTGATGCTTTCTTGCAGAAACATAATTATAGAGCTGTATTGTTCCGCCGTACGGAATGAATTGTCACCAATCCGATGGTGAAGCGACTTTCGCATAAAAGTCTTTTTTCAATACCAAGCATGATTGAATTTCGAATGACACCGACAACAAACATAAATGACGAAGTCACATGAAATGATAATTTAGTCTATCGAATGATGTGGCGTTTTTGTTATACAGGTGGGTCAAGCCATCATACAGGAAACGTACCCTCGGCTGGTATTGCTTCTAACTATTGTCCATATATATCACTGTCCAATCACACACCATCGTGTAACATCATGATATGTTGATATATTACCCTGTAATACATTTGTGGCAATCCTTACAATAATTGCAATAATCCATCAGCAAAGATTAATCAGCGGAAACTATTTTGCATTGCTAATCACACTCATCAATCCTTGAATAATTCGTCTTAGCTAAGATGATTGGGCGGAACCGTTTGGGCATCGTTAATCACAGCCATCAATCTGGTCCTGAAATAAAACGTCTTAGCTCAGATAATTCTGCGGAAATATCTTCACATTGTTAATCACACTCATCATTCCGTCCCTGAAAAGAAAGATAAGTCTTACCATATTTTAACCATGTTATGCACACAGTTTGTATTGTAAGCATAAGCGCAAGCAGCACATCATTTGCAAGGTCTGATGGAAGGTGTCGAGCCTTGGTTTTAGTGAATTAAGGATATTCCTAGGCAGCACTGACCCATTAAATGTGCTTAGCGGACACAGATCACTTTACTATCGATTTAGTATTTGGACAATAATGATAATAGGTTGATATATAATGCAGAAAGCTTCATTTCATATATACTTATACAATGCTTGATAGACAATGCGGGAATATCCTGCTGCTAAGGCAACATTTGTATGTGCTTAGGGAAGAAGATATGAAGAGTGATTTAGTATTGAAGGTTAACTAAGCACAAACAGTTGTATTTGCTACCCCACCGCTTGGTCAGGTTAAACTCTCATCCTGCCCCCGTGTCGCCTCCGCCCACAGTTGAATCGTCCGTTTGTGTAATTTGACAACATGTGGCTGTGTTTAACAATGTTCAGTCAAAAACACCACGATGGTTGCAATAGACTATACTGAAGAGGATGGGAACTAGTCAATTCAAATGTACCCAATCCTTTAATTCTTTATTCATATTTATACAGTTACATTTAAATGAAAGAAATTCCTGTTAAAGTATCCAATGACAATTGAATGCATAGCAGTTTAACAATTGGCCCATAAGCTCACAAATAGATACACTGAAGAACATTCCTGATCTATACATATATCGAGAGCTATACCAGTGCATCTTTGTGAAAAGGATTTGTGTGCCGTTATTAACAACCAATGTTAACGGTACACCGCAATGGAGACACCTGCCACTATATGTATGTATATATATGTATATTTATAAATAATATATATATATATATATATATATATATATATATATATATAATATATATATAATATATATGTATACATATATATATATATATATGTATATATATAAATATATATATATATATATATATATATATATATATATATATATATATACTATATGTATACATGTTTGTGCGCTAGCGGCCGTTGTGATCAAGGTGACGTATCGACCGACGACCGTTTTTACGACCCATTATTGCGTATTTATTTGCCATGGCGTAATATAGAACCGTTTAGATGAAGGTGACAGGTGGAAACGAAATTATGTATGCGCGGCCATTCATGAGTAATTCATCAATCCTATAAATAAATAAGCCTCACCATTTGTGGCTTGTGTGAAAGCCATAAATGCAGTATGCCTTAGCCCTTTCCAAATATGTATCTGGAGACTGCAATGCACTGACAGGACCTGGTCTATGAATGCAATGGCAATAAAAGGAGGCTCGTAAGATAAAACCATGTACCCTGAATCGACGTGAATGACAGCATTCTTCTATTTCTCTGTGATGTAAGTGACTACATATGCAATAAAAACGATGATGATGTTAATAACTTACGCGTTATATGGTGCCTTGCTTAATGCTGACACATTGGAAAGGTGTAAAACATTTGTAAGGTTATATATTTATATATATATATATTTATATATATATATTAATATATATATTCATACATATATATATATGCATATATACATTATATTGTATATGTATATATGTATATATATATCATATATATATATATTATATATATATATATTTGTATTCAAATATGTATCTATATATATATATGTATATATATATTTATATATATATGTGTATATATATCTATATATATACGTATATATATATATATATTATTTTATATACATATTTTTAAGATATATATATATATATAGATATATATAGAGATATATATATACATACATAGCATACATATATTATATGTATATATGTATATATATACATATATATATATATTTATGTATATATATATATGTATTCATATATATATCCATATACATAAATATATGTAAATATATATATATATTTATATACATATTTATATATATCCGTATATATATATATTTTATATATTTATATATGTATATATATATATTTATATATATATATATATGTATTTATATATATATATGTATATACTTCATATATGCATATTTATGTATATATATATTTATATATGTATATATATATATATATATATATATATATATATATATATGTATATATAGATATATATATATATATATATATATATATATATATATATATATATCTATATATATATATATATATATATATATATATATATATATATATATATATATATATATATATATAAATATTAAGTCCCAACAGCTTTGAAAGCTTTGTTGTTCATGAAATAACTGTTTTCGGTCCTTGATCTACAATTTTATGTATGTGCATTGTAGTATCATTCCAATAATCCCATTCATACATACACACGCACAAACACACACAAACGCACACTTACACTATCACAACCACAAACACACATACTCACACGAACATGTAAAAATACAATTATGTGTAGCTGGGGATGATACACTCTAAATAAATGTCGCTGCTCAGTATTGTTAACTCGATGTCACATTTACATTTGGTCGCTGTGTTTTTTAGCTCCTCACTCATTTATACAAACATTTGATGCATGCAAAATTGTCCTATCATCAATGGAATAAGAAACTAAGCGCATATCTTTAAACACCATTGTGAAACGTTCATTGATTCCATAAAGTGGCCGACACGAATCATTGAAATCCACGTCAACACATTCCCATGTCTCACCGTCAGTAACACAAGCCATTCTTACACAAAGAAGGAATACAATACAAAAATGCATTGCATTATGCGGCGTTCACACAGTGCCGATTATGGCTCCCGTTTGAGATCAGACAGCACTACGAGACAAAAAGCGAAAAAGTCGGATTACTATCCTCAATGATCTGGAATGTCCTATCATTGTCTGAACGCAGTCGTATATGTTCGTAACAGAGTCCTACGGATCGGGAATGGTCCGGAGAGGTCGGCCAAGCACTCCCGACAGTTAGGTGCGTCCCGTAACATTCGGGAAACTCAGCCGATTTTTTCTAGTCTGATTACAATCGTGACTATGTCGTGACAGATTCTGCTGTATCGGATCAAAATCGTAACAATGTCCTGTGTTGTCTGGTCAGTGTCCTGTGGAACGGGCATGATCTGGAGAAATTTTGCATTGCCGTTTCTTGCCGATTGAGTCCAGATTGCGTCCAGATCTTGCCGAATGCGAACCGTCTTTGCCGAATCCGTTCCGAATAGTTCTGTAATTAATACGGCTGAGCTGCTCACGTATGGAGTATAACGTGTGTGTGTGTGTGTGTGTGTGTGTGTGTGTGTGTGTGTGTGTGTGTGTGTGTGTGTGTGTGTGTGTGTGTGTGTGTGTGTGTGTGTGTGTGTGTGTGTGTGTGTGTGTGTGTGTGTGTGTGTGTGTGTGTGTCATTCATTGACAGTACTTTGACCGGTCCACCATGAATGCTGCTCGTAGACTGAGACTTCTGCAGCAGGTTGCTCTCGTGGAAATGGAAGAGGAAGAAGAAGACCTCCTGTTGGCCAATTATTATTTGAACAGAAGGGCACTGCGACCCGGTAGAAATAGAAGATACTGGGTCAAGCCCTGGATATCCGAAAGGGAGCAGCTCGGCCAGTATGACACATTGATGAGGGAGCTGAGAGAAGAAGATCCAGAAGCTTTCATCAACTACATGAGGCTGCCCATGGAACTATACGATGAAGTCCTGGCTCGGATCACACCCCGTATCACCAAACAAGATACCTGGTGGAGGCAAGCCCTTGATCCCGGACTGAAGTTTGCCTGTACCATGAGGCATCTGGCATCCGGCGACAGTTACAGCAGCATAAAGTGGGACTTCAGGGTTCCCAGTAACACAATGTCGATGTTTGTCCCTGAAGACTGCCAAGCCATCATTGATGAGTACGCTGCAGAGGTAATCGCCTGCCCCACTACCCCAGCGGTGTGGAAGGAAATCGCAAATGAATTTCTCCGCAGATGGAACTTCCCACATGTGTGCGGTGCATTGGACGGAAAGCACGTTGCGTGCAAGTGCCCACCAAATACCGGATCTACCTATCATAACTACGAGGGCTTCTTCTCCATAGTCCTGATGGCCCTCGTAGATGCGGACTATAAATTTATTTGGCTTGATGTTGGGCCTGATGGAGCAGATTCAGACGCACAAATATACAACGAGTGTGAGCTGAAAGAAGTCCTGCAGAACAAGACCATTGGCTATCCTAATCCTGAGCCACTTCCTAGAGATGATAGAAATATGCCATACTTCATTGTTGCTGACAATGCCTTTCAACTGAGAACTGACATGATGAAGCCTTTCCCTTTCCGTAACATGACAGTAGAAGAAAGGATCTTTAACTACAGGCAGTCAAGAGCACGAAGAGTTGTGGAAAATGCGTTTGGCATATTGGCTCAGAGATTTCAAATACTGTTGTCTACCATGCAACACACTCCTGACAATGTGAGAATCATCGTACAGGCTTGTGTCTGTCTCCACAACTTAATGCGAATACGCTACCCAAACATGAACATCAACCAGGTTGATCGTGAAGATGTCGAGGACGCAAGTATCGTACCCGGAGAATGGAGATTGGGCCGAAACATGCTTGACGTTGTCAATGTTCAGGGTGCTAACCGTGCAACAATACAGGGCAAGAAGCAGAGACAATATCTCAAACATTATCTTAACTCTGCCGCTGGATCTATACCTTGGCAGATGAGGATGATCAACCCTCGCCGTGAATGAAGACCATATAATAAAATGACAGAACACTATGCTATTATGTGTCACATCTTGTATGTATCATTGGCTTTTAAATATAACAGTTTAACTTGTGACATTACTTATTTAGTAGCAAAATAAAATATTGTTTAATGTTTATTGAAATTTATTTTATTTATGAATGGGTAAATTTATTTGGGAACTCCTAGTTTGGACTACTTTATAATTAAAGGCCACTTGTTTGGCAAAAAGTTAAAGTTAAAATTTAATAGGTTTAATACAGTTTAAAAGTTAGAATTTCATACAATAACAAACAAATTAAATTTTCTGAAAACACAATATATATGTTATCACATTCAATAATAAGAGGTAACATTTTTTCTGTAATAATTATACCTTAAAAGTTTTATGTAATATTAATACAGATTATTTCAAATCTTGCAAGTGTTCTGCAATAATTATACAGATTATAGAGATTACTTTTGAATTATACAAGTTTGCTGTAATATAAATACAGCATATCAGCAAGCAGTTTAAAAATTAAATTTATAATTAAAATGCGACAAGTTGAAATTCAAACTTTTAATAATAATGACACAAATTACCAATCAGAAATGTTTTCCATTTCCATAAAACAATTTGGAAATTTAAAACCTCATTATGAGGTTTTGTCCTTATCATGTCAATCACGAGACACAGGTTTCACAATGATACCAATTTAGGCTAAGTCACTAGGTGATGTGATAGGAGGAAGGTTCACAGGGTCGGACAATGTGATATCCAGCAAACTATCATCCTGTTCACCTGAGACCACGGTTGAGGTCGTGACAGGTTTTGGCCGACTCTGACCAGATGAGGAACTCTGGTGTACGTGAAGTGCAGGTGTACTTGGTCCCTCTAGGGCCCAGGTGCCAATGTGAGATCCAGCGTGAGATCCAGAGTAGCCTCCGTGATACGCAGCACCATAACCAGCAAACTGCTGCGACTGCATGCTACTAAAATGACAGAAAAAACACAACATTAAGAAAAATGACATCAATAAATATATAAATAAAGTTTAATAAATGTCACATTTTATAATTTTAGAAAATGACATTTCCATATACAGATACTATATTTACCTAATTTCTGGCATGCTTCTCGGGCGCTGCTCCTGGGAATACTGCTGAGGGAACTGCCAGAGGTTTTCATGGTTGAGTGTAGGGTCCCAACCCCCAGCACCACTGTTACTCATCATGCTGCCATAGCTGGCTTGCTGGGACATATGATCACTGGACACAGGCTGGAATGTGGCTTGCTGTCTATATGCTGATGTGGAGGTCTGTAACTGGGTCTGTGACTGAGTCTGTTGCTGAGTCTGCGGGTGGGTAGTTGGTGTTGACGATGTGGAGGACATGTGCAATTTGTCGTTTAGTTCGTCAAACGACACAAGAATCGGGACGATCTTCTTTTTAAAACTGAAAAGACAGAAACGTTAAACAATATACGTTTTAATGCAATACATAATAAACAACATAAATAAAATGGTTATTTGGTCAATTATTTGTGCAATAAATTTAATTAATAAATTTATAGCAAATATTTGGAATATTATATTTACCTAGGCCACAGGGATGGGTGCAGACTCTCGGCCACAGACTCGAAGCAATTGCAAAAGCCAGATCTAGCCGAGTCTAACTTCTTGGGGGATGATATAATAGGGGTGACAGCAGCAGCCATGATCTCAGCTCGGAACTGGGCTGTTGCGTCGGCCCTCTCCTTCATGTGGCTGAAGAAGGCAGCATCATGCTCCTTCATTTTCTGCGCATGTGTCTTCTTCTTGCCGCCCGTGGAGGAAGGAGGCGCCTGCTCTGGGGAAGTAGTCGTGGGAGTTGCTACAGGTGCTACAGGATCTTCACGTCCATCAAGTACCATATTGATGTCGGCAATGTCCTCGTCATGCCTCTGCTGCATGCCCTGCGTTGATTCTTCATATGCAATGGAGGACGCAGCGTCGTCTACAGTCTCAGCAGCAGCAGCAGCAGTAATTTTTCCCTTAAGCTGAAAATACAGAAACAAACATAACAAATAATTGAATTATTGAACACAATAAATTTGAAAATATGTAAAATTTTAAATGTCAAATAGTATTTAAAATTTATCCAAGATGAAAATTTATCCAAACTTAAAATATTTTTACATTTTCAGCTTGGATAAACATTGAATAAATACATTCAGTTATTTGCATAATACTTACACTAACAGGCGTCTTCTACACGGTGGATGTATGGCTTGAGAAATTTAAGGTTATCCAATATCCACTTCTCACGGTCAGTCAGTTCAGCTCCTGATCCAGAGGGTCGGGCCACCAGTTTACCATACCTTGTACGTACACTGTCGTACCAGGTCAACAAGCATCTAACTGAAAATACAGAAAAGAAAACCAATGTCATTATAAGAAATATATAAATGCTAATAAATCTCATAACTAAATCTCATAAGTAAATCTCGTAACTATCTACATATTTTAAATGCATAAAATCTCATAAATATCTGCACATTTTACATCTATCTAAACATTTAACATGAAACAAAATATCAAAACTAAATCTCATAATTACATAATCTCTGAAATGGAATGAACACAAAAAACAAGCAATTTAAAATGAATTTCAGCTTACCTTCATATCCTAAATTGTCGGCCTGTGCCTGCCAAGCTGTAGTTTTTCCTTATTTATCCTTATACTGCTTTGATTTCATGTCGTAGATAAATCTGTTCTCCTGGAGCCATTCTATCATCTTGTCCTCATCCTCTTCAGAAAGGAAACCACTGCCCCGAGGTTTCTTTGGCAGAGAAGCAGAAGTAGCTATTAAGGTAGAAGCAGTAGGTGTAGTAGTCGTGACTGTAGAAGTAGGTGCAGTAGTCCCAACTGTGGTGACCACTGCAGGAATGGTAATGGGCTCAGTCTCACCACTGTGGACTTGCTAGAGTTCTTCAACTGGCTCACCATCACCACCAGACTCTTCAGCAGGTGAATGCATAGGAGAAATAGAAATAGGCTCCCTTTTCCTTGGTTGTCTTGCAGTTTTCTTCATGGCAGGCACAGGCTTCTTCTTAGCTGGCATAGTGAAGTAACTTAAACCTTATGATAATTAGGTTTAATATTTATAATTTAAATGGAGACAATCTGCCAATAACTGACGGCGATGCTACTTGTAGAACTGCTGAGGCTAGAATGAGAATCCGCCGAGAACGGGATAATCGGGACGAATTCGGCTGGATTGGGACGCCTCCTGAACAATATCTGATTGTTGTCGTGATTAAATAAATGTTTTTACAAATTTTAATAAAAGTTTGAATTTCCAGCCCACGAATCACAGGATCTTGATCAGACTTTTGACACATTTTAATCGGGAATGGTCCTATCAAGGACGGCAGTAAAAATCCTGAATGTGTGACTTAGGCTTAAGAGTTGATGATTATTTATTTTTTTCTGTTTAATTGAATAAAATCATACTTTATCGACATTGTTTGATAACAACATATTGCAAACAGCTCAAATTCTACACATGGCTCATATCGATAAACGCCTCACCACATACTATTTGCTACTATTCTTACAATAACACACCGACCAAGCTTAATCTATTCCCATATTTTGTACGACTGTTTCACTGACATACGCACTGCTACACAAGCCTGACAAATATTTCACAATCGCTGGCGCATTTGAATAGTCATTTAAGCGTACTGTTTGATGACGCACATAATAAGTCGCATAAATTGCCCCAAGAAGCAAGGAAGCGGAATAGGTAATCATGCTCGCACAAGGCTTATTTTCTGTCGAATGATCCAATTGCCCTGTCTAGAGAATATATCTAAATCAATCATATTTCCCAATGAATAAACGAACTTTCCCATTTTATCGGTCCCATGGGGTGTTGACGATAATGAGCTAGGCTAATGTGAAAGGAGAATGGTGTAATGGGTTGTGGCTTGCTGACTATATTGACTTATAGAAATAGGTTATGCAATACACAATTGTGACATTAATTTCAGTAGGCGGAATAACCACAAAGGCAAAGACTAGATTTAATGATGTAACTAGTTTCATTCTTATCGCAATCACATGATTGTGGCGATAGATATCTTTTCTGTACAATCAGTTGCAAATTTGTTTTATTTTATAATTAACCTTTCAGCTTCTTTAATTGGGTGCTTACTAGCTTAGTGCAATGTCCACCTTCTTCAAAGGGTCTCGGTATTGTAATAATGATATGATCTGTACCCACTGCACATGTTATAAGCTCACATGTTTGATAAGGGCGCTCATAGAAGAGGCAATGCACAGACATCCAGCGGCAATCTTACATTTGTTGTTAGATCTTCACTCTACTGTGCAATGAACAACGTGATCATGTAATGAATGAATCATAACTATAGTTCATATGGTCTGAAAATCTGCATAAGATTTACAAGATGTTCATATCATCATTGATGATGAAGTGATTGTGACCTTATTTACGATAGGCAGTATCAATCGAGACATGCGTTTACCTTGACGTAGTATTATCATATGTTTTTCGTTATATTAAACCGTTTCTGCATCATGTTAGAGCATGTGAATATGCCATGGGTTCATGGCCAATAACTGTGGGCGCATATTGTCGGTATTAAGAATATCTACACAACTGCATTTGCAGAATTACTGTCTTGCCAGCTGTCTTTTCATATCTTCAAAACACTTGTCGTGCATGCAAGGACTTCGGGCGCAATATGAGTCACATGTATAGTCCCAACCACAGGCCATTTAAATGACTGTTACAGCTATGGTAGGAAAAAGGATGGTGTTGAACGGATATTCATTTCACCTTTGGGATGCCAACCCAAATAAGAGAGTCGATCACACCTACACTCAAGCGTCGAATATGCTCATATAATAAGGTCGATAATATTCAAAAATAAAAACATGTTAGAAATTTTAGTTTATGCAGTATTACAACCCCCGTTGCGATTTATAAAGAATAGCCAAATGAAAACTACATATGCTCATAAATGAACGAGCTATCTAGGGCAGTACAAGTAATTGGAGAGGGAAGTTATAAGAATACGAAGTAAGTCAGATGTGTAAAACACTATGGTGCAGTTTCGCAAGGCGGGCTGGTTTTTAACTGTTAAATAAATCACAGGGTAAAGGTTATTGGGCATATACCGGCCAGTCCGAGCCATCTCGGCGATATCGAAATGCAATCTTGTTTAATTTTTGTAGTCCATGTCAGATGAGCGATTCCCTACCTTACCTTAAATTTTTCTTCATGTTTAAGTTACTGCTCAGTGACCATTAGCGAAGTTATTAATTGTGTTCATAAAGTAAAGTCGGAATCTGCACCAATTTTCGATGTTCCGTGATAATTATGTATTTCGTTGATCTATTGAATGGACAGACATTCCAGAAATGAAGCGACGGGCGACCAGGAGATCAAAAGACATTAAGCAGGTTTTTTTATGATCACAATCTAGTAAATGTTATTACTCAGTCAAAGTTTACCAAGTTGTGGCTATTCTGATCCAATATTAGCTAAGTTGGTAATTACGAGCCACTTTCTCTAATGATGTAGTAGTTCTGCTATAACTTTCATCAACACGTACAAGCGGGGTTGGTAGTGATTACGTATGGCCCCAGAATTACAGCTTCAAAATAGTCTGCTGACGTTGCACATTGATTGGTTTTGACAACTAGAATGATAAAAATTGCAGCATTGTACAAACAAACCATTGATTTAATCAAAGTAATCGGTAGGCTTACTGCTCTAACCTTGCGAAACCACTCAACTAAGTTTTATAGTTATAGCAAAACGTTACCCGACGCTGTAGCTACTATCTAGCGTGAGGAATATTTCGAACTGGATGTGAATGAAAATCGTAACGAATCTGACAAGACATTGGAATATAACCAAAAGGGGACGGTTTGTACTGCTGTTGCAAGATGGCGATGAGTCAATTCTATAAATGGTTCACTGGCGCAGATGATTAACTATGTGTCAATGGACGTCTTGGGTGTGATAATGACAATTCACGATACCAAGGGTGTTATGAGATGCGCTTGATTGTGACCACAGTTTTTATTTGGATGATGATTTAGAGATATGGTTGACCAATCTGTGTAATATTGCGCTGACGCATAGTGCAATTCACATGAAAGAGGGCAAACATAAATATTCGGCTGGCCAACCGAGAATAAGTGTTATTATGATGGTTTCTGGTGTGTTATGGCTTGTCAATTCAGAGGTTTACATGCTCTTAGTTTATGTGCAATAATATCCGATTAGCTCACATGTGGGTTGACCGTAAGAAGAAGCACAGTTCATCAAACGCATAGAGCGAATGGCACGTATCAAAGTTTTAAGATTCCAAAACCAATAAGGATTGCCAAAATGAAAATTGGCTACGCTGAAAGATTCGTTCCGCTATGACAATGCAGCTGTGAACAGCACTCACGATCAAACGCATGTCTGATTTCTGATGAATACAAGTTCCATAACGATTAAGTGCCTCTAAAACCGAATTTGTTAAATTGTTCATACCCAGATGTCTGAATTGAGAGTTGTTTTACTATCGATCACAGTATGAGTTCCAAAGAGATAACAGCGCGAACATTAAATGCGAGTCTGCGTTTGATCCCTGTGAGGTTTTAAGTGGTGAAGTTTTTGGTTGGCCACAATCTCTTGACAAACAAACAAAATAATGTGTCAGAGTTAAAGATTTCAACACAAAATTATCGTCCATGTTGCAATCAACGTCTGAATAATAGACATTGAATCCAATGCAAACACGTTCTGGAGAGTCCATGAATTCCCCAAATTATCTGCTATTGCAAACAAGCCCATACAAGATATATAGATATAGATACATATATATATATCTAAATTTATATATATAACTCATGAATATATTGGTTAAAACATATATATATATATGTATATATATTGAGAGAGAGAGAGAGATATGCAAATATATATATATATATATATATATATATATATATATATATATGCATATATATATATGTTTATATTTATATATATTTAGATATATATATATATGCATATATATATATATATGGGATATTATATATATATATATATACAGATATATATATATAATATATCTATATATATATATATAGAGATATATATATATATAGATATATATATATCTCTATATATATATATATATATATATATATATATATATATATATATATATATATATATATATATATCTATATATATATCTAAAAACACTTTATGTTTACCCTGGGTTTCTTTCTGTGGACCTTGCTTTAGTTGTCTGTTTCCTTCAAGTACGATTTAATCAAATCAATCGAATGTTGAATATGAAGTGCGCTTACAACATTAACCAATGACACAGGTGAAATCATAGGTTCAATTCTATCTGTTCAAAGCATGTGGGCACTACGTTTAACAAGCTTGCACATTAATATAGCGGTTGTCAACCTACATGATTTATTCAGCAACAGATGGTAATGCATTAAATTTATTCAATCATTGTGAAGCCTATTATGCCTCCATATTATTATGCATTGCATGTTATTCCGCTCGCCGAATCACAATGGTTTATTCCATAATCTATTTCTGTCTGTCGATACAGTCAACCAATATAGAAGAAAAAACACATCAGACGAATCTCATTTCTTATTAGCCCAGACCATTTGCGTCTGTATCCCTCATGGCCTATCAAATAGGGTCAGTTTGAGGACCAATGTAATGACATTGATCACTGCGAGTGTGGTTGATTAAAATTTCTACACTGGAAAGAACCTGCTGGTCGTTCGATAGGAAGTCAGTATTGCTAGAATATGATTAACTTTCCCACTTCCCTGGGGCGTGAGGCAATTTATGCGACTTGTGATGCGCATCATCTGACAACATCACTGGGTGAAAAGTCTACCAAAACGGCAACTAGGTGAACCCTGCCCTATGCAAAATTGCGTAAATATAAGGTTGGAGCGGTGCCTCAAACGCTCATAAGCATGGTGGTAAATGGGTTCATCTCTCTACGCTTATTACCGAATAATGTGGACATGATGTGATATTGATGGTGCACATTATATTCATACTTGCACGAGTTGATCATAAGCATATAGGCGAGGGAAATGGTTAGATTTCAACCGTACAACAGACGAATGCAAGTGCGATATCAGGTTGACCCCAATAACACTAAAAGCTGACAAATATCTGGAGTTACATATCGCCCGTCGGTGTGTTATTGCTCCCGAGCGTGAGAATATGTATGTATGTATGTATGTATGTATGTATGTATGTATGTATGTATGTATGTATGTATGTATGTATGTATGTATGTATGTATGTATGTATGTATGTATGTATGTATGTATGTATGTATGTATGTATGTATGTATGTATGTATGTATGTATGTATGTATGTATGTATGTATGTATGTATGTATGTATGTATGTATGTATGTATGTATGTATGTATGTATGTATGTATGTATGTATGTATGTATGTATGTATGTATGTATGTATGTATGTATGTATGTATGTATGTATGTATGTATGTCTGTATGTATGTATGTATGTATGTATGTATGTATGTATGTATGTATGTATGTTATATGTATGTATGTATGTATGTATGTAAGAGTGCTGTATGTATGTATGACTGTCTGTATGTATGTTTGTATGTTTGTATGTTTGTATGTATGTATGTCTGTCTGTATGTATGTATGTATGTATGTCTGTATGTATGTCTGTCGTGTATGTATGTATGTATGTATGTATGTATGTATGTATGTATGTATGTATGTATGTATGTATGTATGTATGTATGCACGAGTGCTGTATGTATGTATGTATATATGTATGTATGTATGTATGTATGTATGTATGTATGTATGTATGTATGTATGTATGTATGTGTATGTATGTATGTATGTATGTATGTATGTATGTATGTATGTATGTAAGAGTGCTGCATGTATGTATATGTATGTATGTATGTATGTATGTATGTATGTATGTATGTATGTATGTATGTATGTATGTATGTATGTATGTATGTATGTATGTATGTATGTATGTATGTATGTATGTATGTATGTATGTATGTATATGTATGTATGTATGTATGTATGTATGTATGTATGTATGTATGTATGTATGTATGTATGTATGTATGTATGTGTATGTATGTATGTATGTATGTATGTATGTATGTGTATGTATGTATGTATGTATGTATGTATGTATGTATGTATGTATGTATGTATGTATGTATGTATGTATGTATGTATGTATGTATGTATGTATGTATGTATGTATGTATGTATGTATGTATGTATGTATGTATGTATGTATGTATGTATGTATGTATACATGTATGTAAGTATGTGTGTATGTATGTATGTATGTATGTATGTATGTATGTATGTATGTATGTATGTATGTATGTATGTATGTATGTATGTATGTATGAATGTATGTATGTATGTATGTATGTATGTATGTATGTATGTATGTATGTATGTATGTATGTATGTATGTATGTATGTATGTATGTATGTATGTATGTATGTATGTATGTATGTATGTATGTATGTATGTATGTATGTATGTATGTATGCAAGAGTGCTGTTTATCCCGCCATCCAATGTCTGCCTGAATGCTTCATTTTTATGACAGGAAGTTCATTATATTTTGTCAGCTCGAAGCATTTCCCGAGTGATCCTCATACGTTGTCAGGCCTTCATCCACTCCCCTCAGAATTCTTTTGAATATGGCTTTTTGGAAGTACCCATTATTTATAGGTTGATATATAGAAGCAACACAATCTTAGCAGATGCGAAGCTCTGTGAATCATGATAAAAAAACCCTTTCCAGCTGACCTGTCTGGGCAACAGGTTTGTGCCAAATTGGCGCTAGCTCTTAAAGACCAGCTTTTTGCACCGACCGGTTTTGACTAAATGAGTTGCATTGGAGGCGGAGCTCAAGAAGGTCAGTTGGGGTCAATCATGTGCGTATATTAAGAGGAGTTTTCTCCCATTAAGTTTGTGGGTTGTGAAGCAATTAAGGAACTGCTATTGACAAAATTGACACGAACGCTCGTCTGTGATAATCATATATTACTTTTTGACATGTATTACGCTGGCCTCACTTTGTAACAATATACTTTGTAACAATAGGTGGTACCTATTTATATTACCAATCTCAATGATATATATACAGCTAGCTATTGGCACAATAACATTTATCTGGTCCCACCAAGCCTTTATAATTTATTAATTTACAGCAGATTGAGTGCTTATTCCGGCAGCTGCAGTTTAAAGGGAACAGTCTATCTATGACAACCATTCTCATCCATCACCGTCATGATATCACCAAACTGATTAATGCTACATTTAGAGGGCTCACTCTAATTGGTCACCTGCATGTGATGCGACCATAAAATCAATATAAATACACCAGGCGGCTGATTATGTTAAAATAATATCGACGTCTTATTGGTCGAGGCGACTGCGCCGCCAATTTTCCACTTACTCTTAGGACAGACGTTATGACACACAGTGCGCCGAAAAGATATTGCGTGTTGACATATTTTGTCGGGGGTCTGCCCTCTAAGCATAGCTCTAGGCTCTTTGATATAACCAGGCCGAGTTGTAGAACTACTTTCCTCTCACTACTGTCCCTTTCTATTGCATGCTCTTTAAGGAGGAGATAAATGCAGTCCGTTTCCAATATGACCACCATGTGCAGTCCACTATACCTCCATAATAGCAAAATTATTAGCCATCTTCTACCGCGGCCAGCAGATAATAGATACCCAGAGGTGTTGTCGTTAAGTACAATAAGTCATGCGCGTTTTATGCATTGGTTGTGAGTTAAGTCAAAGTGAAAACGCTAGCATCACTATCAGCATTAACCAACGAAGGTTCCTAATTGCTACTGACAGTGATGCAATATCAGGTCAGCTTAAGGAGTAACCGCGATCCACAGGGAAGAAGAGACGACACGGTTATTCAGTCCACGCCTAAGCTTTGTGATTTCATATTAACCGATGATATTATTAACATTTATGATAATGGTGATAATAATGATGACGATGATGGTGCTGATTATACTGATCAAGGCAAAGCAACCACCGCAATTTTATTCGAGTCGAATGCTTATGTCCCTTGCTAACAGTACAAAGAACAAAATAAGGTCGCAGTCTGAGTTTTTTCTACTTTATACTTAACATGGACTACAGTTGACTCGACTATTAGCTCAGTAATCTCAAGCATATAACATTTACTCAGCCCTAGAGAAAACCAAGGTGCAATCAGTGTACATTCATTAATTATCCTGCACTGCCTTTTCGACCCCAAATATATCACAGAATTGTTCCCACTCACTATAATGATAATGATAATGATTATTTATTTAAAGCCCATTCCATATACATCTCAACAGGCTGTACAAGTTATAGCAATCAACAATGATAAATAATACAATATAAGACTAGAAATGATAAAAGTGTACAGCAATAATAGGCCACGGCGAATTAATCGATTGCACGTTCATATTATTTGATATATCACCGGTTAAAAGCGTTCCTAAAAAAGTGCGTCTTGAGTGCTCTCTTGAAACTCTCGTATGTGCTGATCGAGCGGACACTTTCGGGTAGCTCATTCCACAATCTCGGTCCAGAATGATACAGGGATCGCTCACCATAACGGTTTAGTCTCTTGGCCTCACTAAGTGGAGGCGGAACTAAGCGTATCTCCGAGGAACTGCGAAGCCGACGTGTGAGAATCTCTGTGAGGTAGCGCGGCGCCGTACTGTGGTGAATCACTTTGAATACTGTGCACAGAATTTAGAATAGGATACGATGCTCAACTGGGAGCCAGTGAAGCTCTTGAAGGATCGGTGTCATTTCTTGTCGAGATTTGAATGACATCCTGGTGACCAGTCGAGCTGCAGAATTTTGTATCAGCTGCAATTTTCTGATTTGATAGTTGGGGAGGCCGAATAGTAAACTGTTACAATAATCTAACCGGGATCCTATGAATGCATGTACCAATTTCTCCGTTGTTGTTTTGTCCAAAAGATGCCTAATTTTGCCGATTCTCGACAGAGCGTACGACGCAGCGCTACACACACTAGAGATGTGATCCATCATAGAGCCGGAACTATCTATAACCACTCCTAGGTTGCGAGCAGACTGTGAGGGGGAAATCATGACTTCACCCACCCGTACGTCAGTCACCGGTGCCCGGTCCCCGACTTTCTTGTGCTTAGAGGTGAACCAGAGAAGTTCCGTCTTACTCTCATTGAGAGCAAGCATATTAGAACGCATCCAGAGCCGGATCTCGTCCACCCAGGCCTCAAAGGAGGCAACGTCAGAATAGTCAGTTCGGGATCGGCAAGTGACATACAGTTGGGTGTCATCAGCAAATATTACAGTATTTAGGCCATAGGCCGTAATGATATCTTCCGATGGGGACATATACAAGGAAAATAGAACTGGTCCAAGTTACGGATCCTTGAGGGACACCGTAATCTAATGACTGTGGCTCCTTCGACACCATTGAACCAATTGTAACTTTCTGAGTACGGCCACGAAGGAAGGACTCGAACCAATCGAACACCATCCCCGAAATACCAAACCGCTTACGTAACCTGTTCATCAGTATGTCATGGTCAATGGTGTCGAAGGCAGCTGAGAGATCAAGCATGATTAGGATGACATCCCTCTGCACACCGAGAGCGAGCATAACATCGTTCTGCACTCGAAGGAGTGCAGTCTCGGGGCTTTGTCCCTCACGATAAGCAGATTGGAATTTACCATATAAAGAATTAGAGCTAAGATATTCATTCAGTTGCGAGAAAGCACACTTCTCCAATAACTTGTCTAGGAAGCTACAATTGGACACCGGTCTGTAGTTTTTAAACTCGTTCCTGTCCAAGCCAGGCTTTTTGATCAATGGGCGTACCATCGCCGACTTACACATTTCTGGGAAAATACCTGTGGCAAAAGTGCCATTGATTATTCCCGCCAGAACGGGGGCTACGCAGTCAATACAATCCTTCAGTAGCTCGGTTGGAACCGGGTCCAACGAGCACGACTTGCTAGGCATCGCCTGTACCATTTTGATGGTGTCCTCGACTGATACAGGTGCAAAGTTCGTCAGCTGGCATGGTGGCGTATACGTGGATTCAGGTGAAGATTTGCCCCTGCCAATCCTCTCACGAATGTCCAAAAACTATAAACCTGAAAGGGTTGTCATCGGCAATCCCCGATATTCACCCATGAATATCAAAGATTATTAATACAGCTATCAATACTGCTGTAAATATTGCAGTATTTACAGCTTTATTCTTGTACACATAAGATGTAATTTGTTCTATACATAACATAAGTAATTAAGGGCATACCAATGTACCTTAAAGGTTAAAAAGGGTTATGCCTCTGAAGATTCCTATCGACTTGTGACGATAGAAGTGTGGCATCTAGGCAGCTTTGGTACCCGAAAGATTATCACATCCAACCATTTTTAAACCAAGTTTGTAAATGAATCATCTGCGAAAGAGAAAGACTGGTTCGCAGAAAATGATTATGATATTGTGGTGCGTATATCGATTGAAGATGTTTCAATTACGCTTTGGCATGTGGTGGGAACATTAGTAAATTGTTTCTATTTTGATATAACGACATATAATGAAAGTGAGAGTTACAGCTGGTAATGATAACGCCATTGCAGAAATAGGAGCTCGGGCGAGGGCTAGACACGCAGTGTTAATGAGATGCAGACATGTACAGAACTATATATTGTGAATGCTTGATGTCTATTGTCAGCTTTACTACCTTAAGCTACTGGCAAAAAACCCGTCGTTATATTAGCTCGTGGTTAAAAGCGCTGTTAAACCCAGTATTATAATCAGATACTTAATTAAAAATTGGCTATTCTACGATTGCAGAATCAAGAATTCTTTTAATTTCCACCCACGGTGGGTATTTCGTCATTAGCTATGTGTAGCCTAGTTTGAGTTGATTTTATGGTCCATGGACATATTTTCTGCACCCCCCCCCCCCACTCCCTCTCCTCCTCTCAAATGTATTTGAATGTCCGTCAAAATAATTTTGCATTTAACAACGAGGAAAGTTAATCTTAAACATTATTTAGTCAAATGTGCGATTTCAAACATGGCACATATCGCCAATCTTCAGAATCCTTTATATTTTCAGAACCCACTACAATGCAATACAATAGTGCTACAGTTAATAATCATTTAGATGCATGATGTTTATCGAAATTGATAATTTAAAAACAAAAATTCAATGAACAGTCAAATGCAGCTGAGCAAAAAAGACTAAAATAGAAGTCCAGATGTCCTGGTCTATGCGTATCCCATTTAATGGGCATCACGAATGAAATTCAACTGTGCAATGATTGCTAATGAACAACCCACTCATTCCAATTCGCTGTGTCGCACGTGGCACATTTTCTTGGACCTAGCTGTAAAGAACGCCCTCTATAGTAACCTCCTGACTTTGGTCTTTTATGCCCACCATAAGCAATCGTAGTCGTGTCGCTGAGTCTACTTTGCCACATCATGAAATATTTTTTAGTGGTTTGATGGTATCTGAATCAGAGAGATCCATTATAATATTTTCGACAGTATCGCATGCAACTTCTTGTGGTTCCGCCTTTGAATTAAACTTGAAAGCTATAGAATTGCATTCGCACAATATTTTATGTTAAGTGAGTCTTTGAATATATACGTCGCCATGGAATGGCAGCTTTATATATCGTTCGTGGTTACGCTATTACTGCGAACAGTATCCTAGCTGGATTAACGACTGTTGAAGTGGGGATGATATACACCAGCCAATTTTGCAAGTGAAGAATATTCTTAATCTTACTGGCCGATAAATAATTTGTCATGCTTAACAAAATGTCCCTGTTTGTGATACCACATAATGCTTCGGTGATCTATCATCATACATCTAGCTGCCATTGTCATTCCTTCCGTGTAACCTAAAAGCGATAGGCACATTTCATAATCATTTTTCATAATGACCACTCCGGTTGATTATAGATAGACTAGTCAATCATCAAGGCACCAATATACGGTACCGAAAAGAGTTCCAATGGTCCAAAACATCGAAAGGCACTACCTTTTAAATTGCTACCGCCCCCTAGAACAGTTAAAAAGGACCTAAGCCATATACAAAACTTAAGTGCTAGACTCTCCACGCGCAACCATCAATCAGATGTTATTACAAGTCAAGGCAACAACTTCTCGTTCTGTGGCCCCAGGTGTATACAAAATCGACGACTCGCGGCTGTGTCGGACTCTCTGTGTCACGTCTCGCACGAACAACGCAAGCAAGTGACGTTACCAAACAGATAATGAAAGAAAAACACCTTTCCATCCGCTGTCACCTTCTACCAGAGAGTTGATAGCTACGCTAAGATGGCTCACTTCGTGAGGCTCTTCGGTGATCGCTTCCCTAATTATAATACATTGCATTTGTAAGGTGGCGCTACCGTGACACAAACAAAAGCACATGGGAATACTGGGCTGACGTCACTGCGATTTTTGAGAACGGAAAAATGTCTCTTAACAGAGCCTTGCCGCTGCCAAAACACGTCGCACAATAGTGCAAATAGCAAGTAGTAAATAAACGTGAATTATGGAAAACAGTTCCCCTCTATCAGCGTCTGCGCAGTTTACGATCCTTGATCTTTCATGTCCGCACTGTGGATGGTAGTTATAGATTGTAAATAAATGTCTGAAGCGAGGGAGCTGGCCTGGGGTCGACATAAACATTTTGGCATGTATGGAAAATGTGAAGGTCTCGAGCGATGAGCTGCGTGACGATTATGAAATTACTCGAAAGACACCACCGACATCAGGCGACGATACCATGAAATCAACAAAAGCACATGGGACTGTTTATCCAAAGTCTCGGGGCTCGGCGGCTGTAAAATATATGGAGTCATCTGATCGGTCGAGGCGACTACAGCCCCAAACTAAACAGAGCATTCCTCGTGATTTTTAGAGACGCTATGACAAGTCGCTATGACAATAACGCTTCGGCTAACAGGTGGCCTATTCACATATTCGAGTGAACTCTATCAGCAAAACTATAAACATTTTGCTTCTACTGTCAAAGTTTGATAATTATCGATCTTTTTGCATTCGTATTGAACAAAAGCACATAATTATCTGATTAACGCTATGATGTGGCCATCAGGTGCTATTTTGAATAATCTTGTAATCATGTTACCTGGCACCTCTACTTCGTAATTGAGTGTTCTCTAGCGTAAAAATAATCTCGTTCAATTGCCATGGTCTTAAAATTAGAATGGTAGATTTACACAATATATGCAAAAGCTATGATGTAATCTTCATGCAGGAAACTGGACATATTACCAAGAATTCATCCTGATTTTGCTGGCGTAGGTTTCTCTCAAAGGGTACTTGCTACTCGTCGGGAATAATGGCATAAACAGGAACCAAAGACATATTTGTAATATTCTTAACCGGGTATATTGACCAAAATCTGTCTGAACATGGGTCTAACTCACTCTAAACAATCAACATACGCAGGGAGACACAGAAACACGTGGGGAGGGAAGAAACAGAGTAACAAGTATTCCGAGGGCTTGATCATTTACAGTAATTTAAGTTCGATTATCATTGATTTTGAGTAGCATAATATCTTGTATTGTCAGTCTAGATAAAAATGCATTATTATGTCACGATGTTGCCCAGGAATTTATCCACATACCATGAATACATCAGTATCAATACTTGCACTCAAATGCAATGCACACGTCTGCATGGCAGACTTATTAGCCCTAAACTATGTATACTCTTTAGATTCAAAACCAACCACACTGTAAAAAAAACTGGCTAAAATATGTAAACTCAAATAAATATTTAACACAGATGTGAATGGGTGATGGGGGACAAGTTATGGTATATAAAGGCATCTATGTTTCTCCCATAACGCCAATGTTACACAAAAACTAGCAAAAAGGAGATTGAAAGAAAACAACCGAGCCACTAGATTTGGTTGGGCAACTTAGTTTTAATTCTTTTAACTATGTTAGTGACTCTTTTCTGGTGCAGACATTTACACCTAGGATAATGAAAATGATGAATTCGGCTCCTCTATGCTTTAAACTACTGAAGTAAATACACCAAATGAAAGCGCCTGATGTACTATCTTGGAGTGACCGCGCCTAGATGCAACATTAAGTTGCCTCTCTTGCCCTTCTGTCCGTGCGTGGTACGTCAACCCAACCTGGCATGATCTCATTTATGCCCATTCACAATATTCAGTACTTCCACCCCTCCAGTCGATCGATCTGGTTGTGATTTTCCTCTAGGATCGGGGAATGCTCTTTTGGTGTGGTAGCTACGTCCTGTACGTATTGCTGTAGTTAAGCAGACAACTGTAACACAATCACCAGCAATGTGTTTAAATCTGAGGCGGTCATGAGATAAGAAATATGACTTGGAACACCCCTTTTTATTATCGCATGCATTGATTTATTCTTCACAGTTTTATTTGATATTGTTAAATCATCCCTGACGCCAATCTTCTCCACTGTATACTTGGTGTATATTCAGTACGATATGACTTAGAAACAGTGATTAACAATTACGAGGCCAGTGCTTGCTCCTGCTTATCATCTTCTTTCACGAACGCATCAGGTTCCATATTCTTCTCTATGATCATGACAGACTTATCGGGTCGTTCTCATTGGTCGCCTGTATTTTTACTGCGTATCTTATTAACTTGGCGAATTCGTATTTTGCTGGTTTTGTTTGCTGGTTTGTTAAACCGTTTTTGACACGCAATGCAGGTCGTAATTTTAGAGGATTTGTTTTGAACTCAACGTCAAGGAAAAGTCAAGGTCCTGCTGTATCGACTGGATATTTTCAAGCTTAAACTAAAAAAAATGAATGATTAGATAAAAGGCTTGTTTGAGATCTTTGATCGAATTGATAGTCGCAGGCGCAGATCTGATTCCTGGATTTATAAGTGTTATCTATTTGAGCCACGATGTTTGACTCCCACGGGAGGGCATACAGCCAATGCATGTCTAGGAGGCTATTCCCTTACCTTCCCCACTACCAGTCAGTTTATTTCTGATGCACATTTATGACTCTGGATCATATAAAATCATATTTACTTTCATGTATACACTCATAAAGTCCATAAGTGTTTGACCTTTCTGTGTTCATTTGTCGTGACATTAAGCCCAATATATCCTCAATGGCGCCACGCCGCCGTAATGCGAACTCATAAATAGCAATAAAAGTGAATTAATCAATTTAGGTGATGCTTGATTGTCTTTCTATCATTCCCGCTATCACTGTCAATATAATTAAGCAACTGCGCTAGAAATACCGCTATATATGTATATATATACCTATATATATATATATATATATATATACACATATATATATATATATTTATATATATATGCATAAATTTGAAAAATATACATATATATAGATATATACATATATGTATTGATATATATATAAATATATATATATGCATATATAAATGTGCAAATATAATTATATACTTATATATATATATACATATATATATGCATATATATAAACATATATGTATATATATATGTATATATATGTTTATATATATATATATATATATTTTATATATATATACATATATATATATATTTATATATATATACATTTATTTATATATATGTATATATATCCATATATATATATATATACATATATATATATATATTTATGTATATATGCATAAATTGGTATATATATATATATACCTATATATAGATATATACATATATGTATTGATATATATATATAAATATATATATATAAATATATATATATGCATATATTTATAAATATACATATATATATGCATATATATGAACATATATGTATAGATATATATGATTATATATATATATATATTGATATATATATATACATATATTTATATATATATACATCTATATATATATGTATATGTGTATATGTATATATATTTAATGTATATATATATAAATATAAATAAATATATTTATATGCATATATATATTCATATAATATATTTATATATATACATATATTAATATATATATATATATCTATATATATATATATATCTATATATATATATAAATATATATATATACATATATATATAAATATGCATATATATATGCATATATTTGTACATATATACTATATATACATATACACATATATGTTTTTATACATGTATATATACATATATATATAGATATATTTATATAAATATGTGCATATATATATATATGCATATATTTATATATATATGCATATATTATATCTTTATACATATATATATATATATATACATATATATATATACATATATGTATATATATATAAAAGATATATAGATATATTCATAGATAGATATAGGGGGAGATATATACAGAGATTTATATAGATATGTCTCTTATGGAGAGAGAGATCTCTAGAGAGGATCTCTCTCTCTCTCTTTCTCTCTCTCTCTCAAGAGATCTCTCTTTCTCTCTCTAGAGATCTCTCTCCAGAGAGATCTCTTTCTCTCTCTCTCCATTTCCTTAGAGAGGTCTCTCTATCCCTCTATCTATATATATATATATCTCTACATATATATATATATATTTTGAGTATATATACATAAATTTGTATATATATACATATATATAGATATATACATATATGTATTTATCTATCTATATAAATATATATATATATCATAAATATATATATATGCATATATTTCTAAATATACATATATATATGCATATATATAAAACTATATATATATATATATATGATTATATTTATATATATCTTGATTATATATTTTATATTTCTCTATATATATATCCCTAGATCTATATATATATGGGGTATATGTGTATATGTATATATATAGATATGTATATATATATGAATATAAATCCCTATATTTTATATGTATATATATATTCATATAATATATTCTATATATATACATATATTTATATATATAGATATCTCTCTATATATATAGAGATCGATATATATATATATATAAATATATATATATACATATATATATAAACATGTATATATATTTTGCATATATTTTTTATATATATACATATATATACATATATACATATATGTTTTTATACATGTATATATACATATATATATATATATATAGAGATATATATATAAATATGTGCATATATATATATATATATGCATATATTTATATATATATGCATATATTTATATCTTTATACATATATACATATATATATATACACATATATATACATATATGTATATATATATAAAGATATATATATATATATTCATATATATATATATATATTTTTATATATACATAAATTTATATATATATGTATATATGTATATATATATAAATATATTTCTCTCTATATATCTATATCTATCTCTCTCGCTAGATTCTCTATAATCTATATATCTCCTCTCTATATATATATATCTCTCTCTATATCTCTATATATATATATATCTATATATATATATATATCTATATATATATATATATATATATATATATATATGTCAGACGAAACCGATCACCGATGCATATCTAGGTCTGCTCTTTTGCTCACAAATAAAATCAAAATGCTCAGAATAATTTGTGTATCATCAACAAACATTGACCGCTGGATCAGATTTTGCTATGTGATTGATCTTGGAGTTCAATGTGGCTAAAGCTTGGTTTGGGCAACCTTTCAGGTGTAGCTGTCATAACTGCGATCGGATGGCCACATTGTGGGAATGAGTTTGTTGTCGAAATTGCCCGAAGACTCTGGCAACAATGGAAGAATGACCATGTTTGACTGAGCATCCAGGGTTCAAGTCAAGCTGCTTGGATCGTTACGTCCGGTTTGCATCTAAATTCGAGTACATACAGATCGATGAACCTATAGGGGATTATATTAACACCAATGAGTTATGCCTTTATTGAAGCATATGTAAAGAGCAAAGTTACATCTGGAATTGGTCAATTATAAAACCATGGACAATGTGAACCATGTTGTGCATTACATTTGGTAACCATGATCAATGCTACTTAGGCACATGACAACAAACAGCAAAGCCAGCAATCCATTTATATCTGGAGTAAATAGTTGACAAAAAATGAGTTTAAAAAAACATTATTTTCCAATTTCCCTGAAAATATCGATCCTTTTTTGCTCCAAGTTGTTCAGATATTTGGCCGTTTCATCTACGAGGTGTGGCACAGATTAGGTAGACATAACAGAAAAGTATGCCATCATGTATCATAAACAAAAAACGATCTACATTCCCAGACCCAGATGGCGTTTACAGAGGATACCTAGAAAGGAGCTGAGAACATTTTCTTTGTAGGATTGAAGCGGAATCGATGTGCTTCCACAAGAATGTCCTTTGCTGGCTTCTCAAATTGAGCAGCAATAGGGAGTGGCACACTTCTTTCTGCCGAAAGAACTTTCGCTAGTCCGTAACTGGGATATTTCTCAGGGAGCACAAATACTTCTGCAATGAGGTTGTCAAAATAATCTGAAGCATAACCAGTTAATAAAAGATTAGTAACAAATTGTCTTCAAATTATTTAATGGAATGCTTGGTCTTTTGTGCCAGTATAATACCTACATTAATAAATGGTAACTCTATGGGCACAGCAGAGATTCATTTATCATAATGAATGCCAGCATTACATTATTGTTGAAATCATATTTTCACATGTTGAACAACAAATCCTGTGAAATATACCAACCAAAAGTGATGGGAACTTTGATAGGCTTCACCACTGGATCTCCCTGTCTGGCATTTGGACATGACACTCCCCATTGTGACTGGTCTTGTTCGGTGACTGCCTGGGCTCTATTGGAGTTTTCATTAAAGTGCAAAACTGCCAGGTGTAATCTGGAAGTAAAGCACCAGCAGTAGCAGATATAGCCCCAAGGTCTGGCATGCATACATGAGCTCACAATACACCAGCTTGTCACAACTTAATAAGCACCAACATAAAAACCCATGTTTTTTCATCCGGTATTTGCAATATATACCACACTACAGTCACAGCAAAGTTCAATTAAATTAACTTGCTTCCATAGTGGCAAAAGGAAAGTGTACACTCTTGGGCGCAAAGAAGATCACCACCTTGTGGAATGATTCTAAGCTTGAAGTCTGCTCAGACGGAGATAATCTGCGAATGTCTTTAAGAAGGTGTTTGCTTGTCACAATAAGTTTCATTTCCTTGTGTGGCTTTGATCCTCAATAAATGAACCTAAAATACAAGATACCGTGTTATATATAGCCATGTGTAAGGATGAGTGCCCTTACAAACTCTGCCACAACATTGCCCCAGCTATGATTTGCACACTGTTTGAAACCTTCTCATGAATATGATTTGTACTTGCTTTAAAACAGGAATAAACTTGAACACAAGCAATGGTCATTCATACTGGTGTTCGATTGCTCTTTCCCTACTCACCCTTCTTCACCCAGTTCCTGTCTTCTAATTGGTCATATTCGCATTCTGGGTAATCAGCTCCATTTCCACTGTGTTCATTGACCACATGTATTGTCACTGACAGCCACTTTGCTCTAACCAGAGCCTCGTCCCCATTGCTTGAAGCTGCGCAAAAGGAAATACTCTTGCGCCATTCACGTAAAATCTGACAGTCTTTCCGTTTTCCTTTGGCAATCAGCTTCTTCTTGACACCTGCCAGACAGTAACAACCTTACTGCTCACTATTACATAAATATTACTTTAACTTGTAGTAGCAAGCATACACGTGGGTGCCTGTAATATGTACGCATGTCAATTACCTATTTGGGTGGTTTTAAAGTATGAATATTATATTATCTTTTACATTGAGTTATTTGAAAGCAGGACTTCTGCGCTTGTAGTGATTTATCAGCAGTCTGCATTTAAACAAATGAATAGTTTTGACTGAGCTTGTTTCACAAGTAATTGCAAAGTCGAATAAAGACATCCATGTGACTCAATATACTTACAAGCAAATATGTTTGAACTCCAAACGATTTGTGGGAGCACTCTACCGGTTCAGTTGAGCTGGCCTCTATCTCGGGCACACCCGTTATCTCGTTTTTACTTTCACTGGAGGCATCACGCCCCTCAGCTCCTGTTAACATTTCATGCAGCACCTACAAACAGAGGCAACATATGTTTCAGTGTCAACCAGTTGTACACAAATGATATTTCCTAAAATAGGGATCAAAATCACCTATGTCAATATACATATATATATAGACTATGTCTAATTGGTCCTATGACATAAGTAGTACTCCTCGTGTAAATGGACCAATTTAACACAGTATGTAGTGTATCCAAATCCCTAAGCAATAAACAGGCAATATCATGCAAGCATTTTGAAACACCTGTTAGCGAGTCATGGGGCCTTACTTCACCAGGGATGCCTTAGCCTTAACAAGACCATGTCATTTTGGTCGTATGATTATTCACATAGAAAATAAAATATGCTGTCAATCAAACACAAAGGCACAACGATGACTGTCAATGAATGGTCCTAGCTATCTTACCTGTTGACGTCGTCTTTTCTTAAAGGCACCTCGACGTTTCACTCGAACCTGATCCACACCCATGTAATTGAAAATCGTTGGCATGGCATCTTGGCGAAGACTAGGTTGTTTTAAAAAGCCCAGACTTCTGAGCAGCTCGGGGTCTGTTTCATAGGCGTCCCTCTCAAAGTGGTCGGAGGAAAGGACAGTAGTTTTGGTCGGCTTCCAATCCTTCCTCTTCACCTTTACAATCCAATTTTAATGCATGTTTCGGTCTTTCGGCAACCGAAAGAAACTCTTACCCGACCTCTCGTCGTTTCTACACCTAACCGCACATCAATAAGGCATAGTCCAAACTATGAGTGTAAAAAACCGTGGAGAACCTTTTTATAAACCAACGAGCCGTGACGAAAATGGCGAAGTTTGTTGACCTTCGTGATCCGCGAGCATCAAGCAGCAAACCTGATCCGGTATTTGCAATATATACCACACTACAGTCACAGCAAAGTTCAATTAAATTAACTTGCTTCCATAGTGGCAAAAGGAAAGTGTACACTCTTGGGCGCAAAGAAGATCACCACCTTGTGGAATGATTCTAAGCTTGAAGTCTGCTCAGACGGAGATAATCTGCGAATGTCTTTAAGAAGGTGTTTGCTTGTCACAATAAGTTCCATTTCCTTGTGTGGCTTTGATCCTCAATAAATGAACCTAAAATACAAGATACCGTGTTATATATAGCCATGTGTAAGGATGAGTGCCCTTACAAACTCTGCCACAACATTGCCCCAGCTATGATTTGCACACTGTTTGAAACCTTCTCATGAATATGATTTGTACTTGCTTTAAAACAGGAATAAACTTGAACACAAGCAATGGTCATTCATACTGGTGTTCGATTGCTCTTTCCCTACTCACCCTTCTTCACCCAGTTCCTGTCTTCTAATTGGTCATATTCGCATTCTGGGTAATCAGCTCCATTTCCACTGTGTTCATTGACCACATGTATTGTCACTGACAGCCACTTTGCTCTAACCAGAGCCTCGTCCCCATTGCTTGAAGCTGCGCAAAAGGAAATACTCTTGCGCCATTCACGTAAAATCTGACAGTCTTTCCGTTTTCCTTTGGCAATCAGCTTCTTCTTGACACCTGCCAGACAGTAACAACCTTACTGCTCACTATTACATAAATATTACTTTAACTTGTAGTAGCAAGCATACACGTGGGTGCCTGTAATATGTACGCATGTCAATTACCTATTTGGGTGGTTTTAAAAGTATGAATATTATATTATCTTTTACATTGAGTTATTTGAAAGCAGGACTTCTGCGCTTGTAGTGATTTATCAGCAGTCTGCATTTAAACAAATGAATAGTTTTGACTGAGCTTGTTTCACAAGTAATTGCAAAGTCGAATAAAGACATCCATGTGACTCAATATACTTACAAGCAAATATGTTTGAACTCCAAACGATTTGTGGGAGCACTCTACCGGTTCAGTTGAGCTGGCCTCTATCTCGGGCACACCCGTTATCTCGTTTTTACTTTCACTGGAGGCATCACGCCCCTCAGCTCCTGTTAACATTTCATGCAGCACCTACAAACAGAGGCAACATATGTTTCAGTGTCAACCAGTTGTACACAAATGATATTTCCTAAAATAGGGATCAAAATCACCTATGTCAATATACATATATATATAGACTATGTCTAATTGGTCCTATGACATAAGTAGTACTCCTCGTGTAAATGGACCAATTTAACACAGTATGTAGTGTATCCAAATCCCTAAGCAATAAACAGGCAATATCATGCAAGCATTTTGAAACACCTGTTAGCGAGTCATGGGGCCTTACTTCACCAGGGATGCCTTAGCCTTAACAAGACCATGTCATTTTGGTCGTATGATTATTCACATAGAAAATAAAATATGCTGTCAATCAAACACAAAGGCACAACGATGACTGTCAATGAATGGTCCTAGCTATCTTACCTGTTGACGTCGTCTTTTCTTAAAGGCACCTCGACGTTTCACTCGAACCTGATCCACACCCATGTAATTGAAAATCGTTGGCATGGCATCTTGGCGAAGACTAGGTTGTTTTAAAAAGCCCAGACTTCTGAGCAGCTCGGGGTCTGTTTCATAGGCGTCCCTCTCAAAGTGGTCGGAGGAAAGGACAGTAGTTTTGGTCGGCTTCCAATCCTTCCTCTTCACCTTTACAATCCAATTTTAATGCATGTTTCGGTCTTTCGGCAACCGAAAGAAACTCTTACCCGACCTCTCGTCGTTTCTACACCTAACCGCACATCAATAAGGCATAGTCCAAACTATGAGTGTAAAAAACCGTGGAGAACCTTTTTATAAACCAACGAGCCGTGACGAAAATGGCGAAGTTTGTTGACCTTCGTGATCCGCGAGCATCAAGCAGCAAACCTGATCCGGTATTTGCAATATATACCACACTACAGTCACAGCAAAGTTCAATTAAATTAACTTGCTTCCATAGTGGCAAAAGGAAAGTGTACACTCTTGGGCGCAAAGAAGATCACCACCTTGTGGAATGATTCTAAGCTTGAAGTCTGCTCAGACGGAGATAATCTGCGAATGTCTTTAAGAAGGTGTTTGCTTGTCACAATAAGTTCCATTTCCTTGTGTGGCTTTGATCCTCAATAAATGAACCTAAAATACAAGATACCGTGTTATATATAGCCATGTGTAAGGATGAGTGCCCTTACAAACTCTGCCACAACATTGCCCCAGCTATGATTTGCACACTGTTTGAAACCTTCTCATGAATATGATTTGTACTTGCTTTAAAAACAGGAATAAACTTGAACACAAGCAATGGTCATTCATACTGGTGTTCGATTGCTCTTTCCCTACTCACCCTTCTTCACCCAGTTCCTGTCTTCTAATTGGTCATATTCGCATTCTGGGTAATCAGCTCCATTTCCACTGTGTTCATTGACCACATGTATTGTCACTGACAGCCACTTTGCTCTAACCAGAGCCTCGTCCCCATTGCTTGAAGCTGCGCAAAAGGAAATACTCTTGCGCCATTCACGTAAAATCTGACAGTCTTTCCGTTTTCCTTTGGCAATCAGCTTCTTCTTGACACCTGCCAGACAGTAACAACCTTACTGCTCACTATTACATAAATATTACTTTAACTTGTAGTAGCAAGCATACACGTGGGTGCCTGTAATATGTACGCATGTCAATTACCTATTTGGGTGGTTTTAAAGTATGAATATTATATTATTATCTTTTACATTGAGTTATTTGAAAGCAGGACTTCTGCGCTTGTAGTGATTTATCAGCAGTCTGCATTTAAACAAATGAATAGTTTTGACTGAGCTTGTTTCACAAGTAATTGCAAAGTCGAATAAAGACATCCATGTGACTCAATATACTTACAAGCAAATATGTTTGAACTCCAAACGATTTGTGGGAGCACTCTACCGGTTCAGTTGAGCTGGCCTCTATCTCGGGCACACCCGTTATCTCGTTTTTACTTTCACTGGAGGCATCACGCCCCTCAGCTCCTGTTAACATTTCATGCAGCACCTACAAACAGAGGCAACATATGTTTCAGTGTCAACCAGTTGTACACAAATGATATTTCCTAAAATAGGGATCAAAATCACCTATGTCAATATACATATATATATAGACTATGTCTAATTGGTCCTATGACATAAGTAGTACTCCTCGTGTAAATGGACCAATTTAACACAGTATGTAGTGTATCCAAATCCCTAAGCAATAAACAGGCAATATCATGCAAGCATTTTGAAACACCTGTTAGCGAGTCATGGGGCCTTACTTCACCAGGGATGCCTTAGCCTTAACAAGACCATGTCATTTTGGTCGTATGATTATTCACATAGAAAATAAAATATGCTGTCAATCAAACACAAAGGCACAACGATGACTGTCAATGAATGGTCCTAGCTATCTTACCTGTTGACGTCGTCTTTTCTTAAAGGCACCTCGACGTTTCACTCGAACCTGATCCACACCCATGTAATTGAAAATCGTTGGCATGGCATCTTGGCGAAGACTAGGTTGTTTTAAAAAGCCCAGACTTCTGAGCAGCTCGGGGTCTGTTTCATAGGCGTCCCTCTCAAAGTGGTCGGAGGAAAGGACAGTAGTTTTGGTCGGCTTCCAATCCTTCCTCTTCACCTTTACAATCCAATTTTAATGCATGTTTCGGTCTTTCGGCAACCGAAAGAAACTCTTACCCGACCTCTCGTCGTTTCTACACCTAACCGCACATCAATAAGGCATAGTCCAAACTATGAGTGTAAAAAACCGTGGAGAACCTTTTTATAAACCAACGAGCCGTGACGAAAATGGCGAAGTTTGTTGACCTTCGTGATCCGCGAGCATCAAGCAGCAAACCTGATGTCACGGGCCGAATAATTCCGAACGTTGCCGAGCGGAAAGTTCAATGAGTTGAAGACGAAAACATACACTTTAAAAACATTCTTAAAGGAACAGGGTGCCCCAAAGTAACCGCTATTGATATGAATACCATTATTGAAGTTTATTCTTTCGAATTGCGCCTTTAAAGAAAATTGGGTCTGTGATCTTTAACAAGTTATATGCAGCGCTGGGCCTGTCTTTGCTTTGGGTCATGCACATGGGAAGAATGCAACAAATGATTTTTAGCAGACGCTTAGTGATTGGTCCAAACAGCTTAAATTAAATGCTTATTATCCATCTGAGCATGAATTACATGACATTTGATTAAGTGTGATCTTGACTCTTTGGGTCGACCGATGATCGAAACACAGTATGGTCAAACAGCTTTGATTAAACATCAAATTTAAACTGTTGCATTTGCAACAGTATCACAGTATTATGCTTGCATGCGGAAGATAAGATATATAGATAATATTTAATAAAGGATGGAGGCGGAGTTCTCAATACGAGTAGACCTGCTTCAATCTGTTGTCACTGCATTTTGCAACTTGACTCAATTATGTTAGCAATAACCTACTTCAATTAGGAGCGTGATTATTCGTTATGCGTATCGACCGGCCCTTTGCGGTACAACCTCAAACATGCATCCTTGTATGCATCGAAGTGTCATTCCCGGTGTCTCCAGCAGGAAGTACTGCAAATTAGCCACAATGAATCCGAATTACAGAGTCCGACGCTCTGTGGTCTTGAGACCGGTTAAGAGCTAATATGTGGGCGATTGGTCTTTTAGTATCATTGGCAGGTCATCGGAACAACATTACTTAGTGTTTGCGCCTTTTTAACCCCCAGGTTTAACCCTAGCTAATGAAACATGCACAATAAACGTGCCACGTTATTGCTATGAACAGAGAGAGACAGAAAGAGACAGAGAGAGACAGAGAGAGACAGAAAGAGACAAAGAGAGACAGGGAGAGAGAGAGAGAGAGAGAGAGAGAGAGAGAGAGAGAGAGAGAGAGAGAGAGAGAGAGAGAGAGAGAGAGAGAGAGAGAGAGAGAGAGAGAGAGAGAGAGAGAGAGAGAGAGAGAGAGAGAGAGTATTGTGTGCTCTAGTCTATCTGGATTTCCATCATCTGGCATCAGAATTTATTACATGGATCTTATTACGCAATCATTTTTCCAGTGCAACCCATCTGTCAGCATTACTGACCATGCGTTCGCGCTTTAAAACGGCTTTATAAGGTAATGACAGACAAATCTTCAGGCTGGTATTATCTTCAGGGCTTAATTGCCAATGGCAGATAATCGTTCACGTGTCTATTCATATTGGAGCTCCTTCCAGCTCATCGCTATGAAGAAATACAGATTGACATTCCTTTGATTGGAAACTAACATTTTCAAGCACAACATATAACTTGATCGATTACACTTGCAAATGATTTATTAGATGGTTTAAAATTGTACAAAAACACGCAATGATTTGCACACATGTAAGTAAATGTGATGAAAATTGCAGATCAGATCAAAATAATCGACGCTAACAATTACCAAAATGAGGGTTAAATTTCAGCCCATGTCTGATTGCTTGTCTGCCTCATTATTATTGCATTACGGCGGCGTGGCGCCATTGAGGATATATTCGGCTAAATGTCAGAATAAATAAACACAGAAAGTTCAAACACTCATGGACTTTGTGAGTGTATACATGAAAGTGAAACTGATTCTATATGATTCTGAGCCTGCGACTATCAATTCGATCAAAGATTTCAAGCAAGCCTATTATCTAATCATTCATTTTTTTTAGTTTAAGCTTGAAAATATCCAGTCGATACAGCATGTCTCTAATGCACAATCATAACGTCTTCCTCATTTCTGTGCCGGTTGCAAATGAAAGAGCCCATAGCTATGCGTATGGGGCTTATTCCGACTAGCCAGGCCATAAAATACGACAGCTGTTCCAACGTCTCGGGGAATTGAGCCTTGCGGCGTTTGTTACAAATATGAAGTATTCTGATTGATCGAGACGACCACGAATTGACACGAAAATTCAATGTGATACTGAGATAGACACTTTGCTCGGTGCGACATATTTTGTCAGGCAGTGGCTGAGTGAGCACTCTTGGGGTAGCTGTAAGCTCTTATGGGAAATAAAGTGAAATTCAGGGGCTGTATGTCCCATGACGGCGGTGGAAGAGGGTGATTGTAGTGCTTAGACAGCTCCGCTTAAGTGCAATCGCCCGCTTGCCTCACACCCAGTCAGGGTTGAGAAACCCGGACGTAGGTCGAACATGATAGCTTAGTGTCATCAGGCCGCTGCTTAACGCAACCATCCAAGTCTCGAGTGATTCACGTTTCCCAAAGTCAAGCTGCCACGCGATTGGATTAACCATCTACCTGCTTAGTAGAGAGGTCAATAGTCCAGCGGAGCTTGTATAGGTACGAAATAAAACAATAATCAACAACATGGCATGAAAAGAACGCAACCATATTGAGAGAATTTTATTCATATTCAATAATTGACATAAGTGAAAATGCAAGCCATAGAAGTCCCTGTTTCGATAAAAAAATGCATTGTCTACGGTCAGGCATATATCTGTTTACATCTTCAGCATCCTCTCTAGGATGACAGTTGCCGTGACAACAGCCAGTGTTGCACTCAGACTGTTGGCTCCATTATATGTAGGATGATTAGATGGCGATCAGTAACCATGACTACAATCCCAATCGAGGACCATGCCAACAAATTTTGGCTTGTCCGAATACATAATCAAACAATCGGTAAATAAGCCTGCCCACGATTAGATATCTATTTCAAGATTAATTTTGACAGTTAATGTATGCAGAAACGGAATAGTGAATTGTTACGGCGTCTTTAGTCGAATCAGCTTTGTGGTGATGATAACAGAAAACGTAGGAACGAACCGTAACACCTGTCCGTATGATCTTCTCTCGGTCCAGACCTCGATTGTTTTGACTTTTTGCAGCATTTCTTCGATCGGTTCGAGTTGTCCTCTGTACATGATGAAAAAAGACACTTTTTACATCAACGATATGTTATTAAACGAATCAGTTCCACGGCACATATTACGATCCTGACGTGTTCAAGAGGAGGTCGTCATCCCAATGACTGCTGAGGTTACGCCGTACACATAATTATGTAACCGAGCTTTACCCAGAAAGGTATGGTACGCCTACCTCGAGACATTCATAACAGTAATTTTGCCTTTTTATCAGCTCCCACGGGAAGGTAGTTGTTTTGATTAATTAAGCATAATCCCAGAGCAGGCATCCGCCCTTACGTGTCCGGTGTATCAATAATGGGGTCTACGCGAGGTGACGTCATCGACATCCATGCGATCTAGGGATCCGACTTAAGCTGTCACGAGGAATGCTCTGTTTAGTTTGAGGCTGTTTCATGGTATCGTCTCCTGATGTCAGGGGTGTCTTTCGAGTAATTTCATAATCGCCACGAGGCTCAGCGTAGCTATAAACTCTTACCTCAAGACCTTCACAGACATGCCAAAAATGTTTATGTCGACCCCAGGCCAGCTCCCTCGCTTCAGACATTTATTTACAATCTATAACTACCATCCACAGCGCGGACATGAAAGATCAAGGATCGTAAACTGCGCGGACGCTGATAGAGGTGCTATTTGCACTATTCATAAGGCTATTGTGCGACGTGTTTGGCAGCGGCAAGGCTCTGTTAAAAGAATTTTTCACCGCTTTGAACAATCGCAGTGACATCAGCCCAGTATTCCCATGTGCATTTTGTTTGTCGATTGCAATATATTAAAATTAGGGAAGCGATCACCGAAGAGCCTCTCGAAGTGAGCCATCTTAGCGTAGCTATCAACTCTTTGGTAGAAGGTGACAGCGGATGGATAGGTCTGTTTCTTTCATTATCTGTTTGGTAACGTCACTTGCTTGCGTTGTTCGTGCGATGCGAGACACAAAGAGTCTGACACAGCCGCGAGAAGTTGACTTGACTTGTAATAACATCTGGTTGATGGTTGCGCGTGGAGAGTCTACAACTTGAGTTTTGAAAGCCCAATCAACTTGTATATGGCTTAGGTCCTTTTTAACTGTTCCAGGGGGTGGTAGAAATTTAAAAGGCAGTGCCTTTCGATGTTTTGGACCATTGGAACTCTTTTCGGTACCGACAGGAATGACAATGGCAGCTAGATGTATGATGATAGATCACCGAAGCATTATGTGGTATCAAAAACAGGGACATTTTGTTAAACATGGCAAATTATTTATCGGCCAGGAAGATTAAGAATATTCTTCACTTGCAAAATTGGCTGCTGTATATCATCCCTACTTCAACAGTCGTTAATTCAGCGAGAATGCTGTTTGCAGTAATAGTGTAGCCACGAACGATATATAAAGCTGCCATTCCATGGCGACATATATATTCAAAGACTCACTTAACATAAAATATTGTGCGAATGCAATTCTATAGCTTTCAAGTTTAATTCAAAGGCGGAACCACAAGAAGTTGCATACAATACTGTCGAAAAATATTATGATGGATCTCTCTGATTCAGATCCCATCAAACCACTAAAAAATATTTCATGACGTGGCAAAGTTGACTCACGAGGTCACTATAGAGGGCGTTCCAAGAAATTTGCCATACACGACACTGCGAACTGGTATGAGTGGGTTGTTCATTATAACAAACCATATTGTTATGACACCATTCATATATTTCTATGATGAAACATCATGCATGAACATTATATGTTTATAAAATAGCAATTATTGCACAGTTGAATCTCACGAATTTAATTCATGATGCCCATTAAATGGGATATGCAGAGACAGAGACATCTGGACTTCAATTTCGGTCTTTTCTGCCCAGTTGCATTGGTTTTTATTCAGGAAATTAAAGATTTGAGTGTTCATTGATTTTGTGTTTTTCAAATAACATTTTGGTCAGCATCATGCACATACATGATTATTAACTGTAGCACCATTGTATTTCATGGTAGTGGGTTCTGAAGATACAAAGGATTCTGAAGATTGGTGATATGTGCCTTGTTTGAAATCGCACATTTGACTAAACACTGTTTAAGATTAACTTTCTTCGTTGTTAAAAAGCATAATTATTTTGACGGACATTCAAATACATTTGAGGGATGGTAGGGTTGCAACAAATATGTCCATGGACCATGAAATCAACGCAAACTAGGCTACACATAGCTAATGACGAAATACCCACTGTGGAAATTAAAAGAATTCTTGATTCTGCAATGATAGAATAACCCATGTTTAATTACGTATCTGAATTTTCCATTACAATACTGGGTTTAACAGCGCTTTCAACCGCGATCTAATATAACGACGGGTATTATTGCCAATAGCTTAAGGGAGTAATGCTGACAATGGACATCAAACATTCACATTAAATTTTCTTTAATAGTTATGTACCTGTCTGCTTCTCATTAACACTGCATGTCTAGCTCACGCCCGAGTCCCTCATCTGCAATGGCTTTATCGTTACCAGCTGTAACTCTCAAATTCATTAAATGTCGTGATATCAAAATAGAAACAATTTACCACCTTGCTCAAATGTGCAACCGTAGTTACATTTGCCACATTAACAATATTATATAGATTACCTTGGCAGGCAAATACGTTACTATAACTAACTTCTTGATTTTAAGAAAGTTAACAGAGTGATTGCCATTTCATTATTGTGCATGATTAATGAGCGCATAATAAGGAATCAATACACTTGTTAGAATTTTGTACAACTTGCAGTTAGATGGAGGTTGTAATGCAACAGCGAGTTAACGTCATTGCCAACAGGGTCTTTCATGGTTAAATAATGGTGCTTTATACGACACACATGTTATTTTGTGTATGATGCACGTCACAATGTCATGAGTTATTATTGCGAAACGTACGGATGTAACCTTATAGTTGTTTTATGTGATTGGTGTCAGTGCGTGGGATGATTGAACAGATGCTTGTAAACTAACACATTGATATATTCAAAGCTGTATGTATTTGGTCTTCGGTTGATTGCGTTTTATAACTCATCTCATATATGGCGTTGGTCTTTGGGACAATTATGATTCAATTACAAAAGGAAACACAAAACGAAATAATACTATTAAATTTAACCAAAAAGATGATGATTGCAACAGTATGAACATCGTTAATCTTGTAAAAGCTTAATGGTGATAATACAATTATCAAGTTAAACAATACATTGTTCTGTTTGTATTTAGGACCCTAACAACGAGCTTGCGTGAAATGCACCAGCCCGTAGAAATTGGCCAATCAATGGAAACAAATCAGAAGGCTAAAGACGAATGGATATTTTGGGACATCAGCAGTAACATATATGCTATTAGAGGTCCTCGTTCGGCCATGATGAGGGTACGGTTAAAAAAAAGTAAAAACATCTTGCCATAACCAGAAGAAGTAATTCTTCGCGTTTTTTTATTGCTACACATATTACAAAAATATAACGCCAGGTGGCACCGATAAAGAAATCCCGTATTTTAGCGGGTAACAACAGATAGAGATCACTACTTTCCAGCTTGGGAAAGCTTATTGAAACATAGCTTTTAGTGTCAGCGCAGCATAGCTGAGCACGAATAAGCGGATGTTCTGTGAGATATGTTTATGATCTTAAACAGATATTTGTGTGTGACAGTGTTATCAATATAGTTGCGAACTACAACATTGATATCCGCCATTACAGTTAAACCGGATAAATAGGTCAGGCTTACACATATATTCCAATTGGTCAAGCACAGATGATTATTTTCTGGTTTGAGTATATGGTACGCATAAATGGCTATTTTTTAATCATGGTCACTCAATTTTCATCTGGCGACAAACAGAGGGCTTCGACGACGTATCAGTTTTGTCATATTTGTAGTGAAATGCAGACCACATATCTAAAATAGCCTGTGCAAGGCACCATTCTTATTTTACATTAGAGCTCAAAATACCTCTCTAGATTCTTATAAGAGATTGCATTTGATATACAGAGGAGTGTACGGCGAATTTTTGCACCAATACGTTTATGATCCGTTCCACATTCCGTGCAGGTCCATTTATTAATCAACGGATGTCTCAAATGTGACCATCGCATTCGTTGACAATGCGCATCTCTCAATTAATACCAGTGTGTCTCATAAATGAAATAACCTTTCCATGCTGCCTATGGTGTGCTATCTATTAATGTAGATGACACAGACGTTAAGCAAAATCATAGGTGCAACGCAAATCATTTCGGTTATTGCTTGCAGTACGAAACTTGCTATAACGTGCATATGGAACCTTAATTCATGTTGAGCAGTGCGTTCTTGATATCGTAGTATACAGCTTACAGTACTCGTCGTGACACTGGTAGTGTGCTTCATCCCTGCCACAACCTTTGTCAACGCAATTCAATATTATTAAACTGCAGGTTTAGGCACCCGTCTGTTCTTGCAGAGCTGATTGTCTCTGCACATTCACTTCGCCCAATTTGCAATAATGTTATATTTCCCGTACTTGGTGCCGAAAGAAAAAGGGTTTAACGTTGTATTCATGCACACAATATCAGTTAAACGCATCAGCGCTGGCTTCTCACAAGGTTGCAAATTATTGGTGGATTTTATTTAGATGTCAAACAAATCCGAACGCACCATTTTAGTCATATAGTAACAAATATATTTACATTCATTGACTCGCTGAGTTGCGTCGTAAGGATATCACTGGTAGCTAATATATCAAACGAGCATGACGCTTATGCTGGGGAAAATATCTCTTCCTATTGTTGTCAATATACAGTGAATCTATCGTCGATACCTTTACTAATTATGCATTACGTCAGGTATTCTATGATGATCATTACTTGCTCTCTGCAGTGTTAATGCGTATACAGGCACACAATTACACCATAACCAATTACATGTAATCACGCTGAAACAAAACAACAACAGAACTTATTACATGCAATCACGCAGAAACAAAACAACAACAACAGTTGGAAATCACTACTTGTGATCTCGAGTGAAATCCGTTCCTTTGAAATGTCACAGATATATATTTACTTAAGTTCACTGCAATTAGCACCATTCCCCTATCGACGCGTGTAGGTTCTTCGTTCTGTAAATAATGTCTATAAGTTTATCTTCACCTAAATATTAGTCAATCAGAATCTTTATCTCAATAATCAAATAAAAGAGAGTAGAGACATAAATTGAGCATTATAAAATATGCAATGACTCAATGGGATATACGGCTATCCCAGTTAGCCATCTCATGTTAATGCTGAGGTAGAGTTACATTTGATTTATTTTTCTTCGATAATTGTTTACAGGTCACCGTAATTGCACATCCAAAAGGTTAATATAAATAGACGCTGATGAACGATAAAATCAAATCAGAGGCAAAAAAAAACAGAAAACCGCCTGCTGGTTGTTTTAAAGGTTAGGGTATTATTTACATATTGAACAAGAAGGCAATCCCAGTGTTGACACTAAAGCAACATGCCAAAGCTTTATTGAAACATCTTCATTCGATATATTTGTTCACTCAAGGCCAACACGCACCACAAATTTATAATTATTTTCTGCAAACCAGTCTCTCTCTTTCGCAGATGATTCATTTACAACCTTCGTTTAAAAAATGAATAGGATGTGATAATCTTTCGGGTATCAAAGCAGCCTCGAGGCCCCACTTCAATCGCCACAAGTCGGTAGAAATCTTCAGAGGCATAATCCTCTCCAAGGATTTTAAACCTTTAAGGTACATTGGTATGCCCTTAATTAATAATTGTAAGTAGAGTAGAAATTACATCTTATTTGTACAAGAGTAAAGCTGTAAACACTGCAATATTTACAGCAGTATTGATAGCAGTATCGATAGACTTTGATATTCATGGGTGAATATCGGGAATTGTCGATGACAACCCTTTCAGGTTTATAGTGAGTGGGAACAATTCTGTGATATATTTGGGGTCAAAAAGGCAGGGCAGGATAATTGATGAATGTACACTGATTGCACAGTGATTTTCTCCAGGGTTGAGTAAATGTTATATGCTTGAGAATACTGAGCTAATAGTCGAGTCAACTGTAGTCCATGATAAGTATAAAGTAGCAAAAGGCTTGTGGATCATAAACTCAGAATGCGACCTTATTTTGTTCATTGTACTGTTAACAAGGGACATATGCATATATGCATATATATATATATATATATATATATATATATATATATATATATATATATATATATATATATATATATATATATATATATATATATATATATATATATATATATGTATATACACACATATATATATATATATATATATATATATATATATATATATATATTATATCGATTTTTGTTTATCTCTCGCTATTTCGATTTAGGCTCTCTTGCTACTCATTTCCCATTTATTCCAGACCACGTGGACCACCTTCATATTCATAGTCATCATCATTGTCACCCATAACATCATCCTCATTATCATCATCATAATTATCATCATATCCGTCGACTTTATCATTGTATTCATTCCTTGAAGGTTATATCATGTCATATCTTTTTTGGGGGAAACTTTGTCTTGGTCAGTATAATCAGCACCATCATCGTCATCATTATTATCACCATTATCATAAATGTTAATGATATCATCGGTTAATATGAAATCACAAAGCTTAGGCGTGGACTGAATAACCGTGTCGTCTCTTCTTCCCTGTGGATCGCGGTTACTCCTTAGGCTGACCTGATATTGCATCACTGTCAGTAGCAATTAGGAACCTTCGTTGGTTGATGCTGATAGTGATGCTAGCGATTTCGCTTTGACGGAACTCACAACCAATCAATACAACGCGCATGACTTATTGTAATTGTATTGTACGACAACACCTCTGGGTATCTATTATCTGCTGGCCGCGGTAGAAGATGGCTAATAATTTTGCTATTATGGAGGTATCGTGGACTGCATACAGTGGTGATATTGGAAAGGGACTGCATTTTTATCCTCCATGCAGAGCATGCAATAAAAAGGGACGGTAATGAGAGGTAAGTATTGTTACAACGCGGCCTGGACTGGGTGCAATGATAATAGTAATATCGGGGTTTCACGGAAATTTCAACAACGGGATTATATCAAAGAGCCTAGAGCTATGCTTAGAGGGCAGATCCCCGACAAAATATATCGACACACAATTTCTGTTCGGCGCACTGTGTGTCATAACGTCTGTCCTAAGCGTCAGTGAAAAATTGGCGGCTCAGTCGCCTCGACCAACAAGACGTCGCTATTATTTCAACATAATCAACCGCCCGATGTATTCATGTTGATTTTATGGAGGCATCATATGCATGTTGCAAATTAGAGTGGTCCCTATAAGTGTAGCATTAATCACTTCGGTGATTTCATGACGGTGATGGATCAGGATGGTTGTCATAGTTAGACTGTTCCCTTTAAACTGCAGCTGTCGGAATAGATAGGCAAGCACTCAATCTGTTGAACATTGTAACTTCATAACGAATTAGTCCAGTGACTGGTTTTAAAAAAGCTGGTCTTTAAGTGCAAGCGCCCATTTTGCACCAACCCGTTGCCCAGACAGGTCAACTGGAAAGGTCTTTTACAGCATTATTCACAGAGCGTCGTATCTAAGCGTAATTGCTTAGATTGTGTCGGAATATAATGAACTACCTCTCATGAGAATGATGCATTAAGGCAGGCACTGGATGGCTGGATAAGCAACTCTCATACATACACACATACATACATACATACATACATACATACATACATACATACATACATACATACATATACATATACATACATACATACATACATACATACATACATACATACATACATACATACATACATACATACATACATACATATACATACATACATACATACATACATACATACATACATACATACACATACATACATAGGTGCATACATAGGTACATGCATACATACATACATACATACATGCACATACATACATACATACATACATACATACATACATACATACATACACATACATACATACATACATACATACATACATACATACATACATACATACATACATACATACATACATACATACACACACATGCATGCACACACATACATACATACACACATACATACATACATACATACATACATACATACATACATACATACATACATACATACATACATACATACATACATACATACATACATACATACATACATACATACATACATACATACATACATACATACATACATACATACATACATACATACATACATACATATTCTCACGCTCGGGAGCAATAACACACCAACGGGCGAAATGTAACTCCAGATATTTGTCAGCTTTTAGTGTTATTGGGGTCAACTCGATATCGCACTTGCCTTTGTCTTTTGTACGGTTGAAATCTAACAATTTCCCTCGCCTATATGCAAGTACGAATAAAAATTTCACCCTCAATATCACATCATCTCCACATTATTTGGTAATAAGCGTAGAGAGATGACCAGTTAACAACCATGCTTATGAGCGTATGAAAGCTGTTTGGGCACAGCTCCAACCTGCTTCTCTAGGGCAGGATTCACCTATTTACCGTTTTGAAAGACTTTTCACCCAGTGTTATTGTCAAATGATGCGCATCACAAGTCGCATAAATTGCCTCACGCCCCAGGGAAGTGGGAAAATTAATCATATTCTAGCAATACTGACTTTCTATCGAACGACCAGCAGGTTCTTTCCGGTGTAGAAATTTAAATCACCCACACTCGCAGTGATCAATGCCATTACATCGGTCCTCGAACAGACCCTGTTTGATAGGCCATGTGGGATACAGACGCTTATGGTCTGGGCTTATAAGAATATATATATATATATATATATATATATATATATATATATATATATATATATATAAATCTCTATAGATTTACATATATGCATGTGTATATATGTA
>CM067344.1:65436556-65459056 GCA_034190875.2 Urechis unicinctus | reverse complement strand
CATCACCGAGCAGCATATTGTGGGTATTGTTGACTCTTGAGCAATTTCCGCCAAGGCCTGTGTTTTCAGCGGCCTTTAAATGGGTTTGTTGTGTTTATCTTTGGCCGGCCTGTACTCGAACATCACACAGACGCACGCACACTGCATATCTTTTTCTCTCATATCTCTCTCTTCTCTCACTCTCACACGACATATATTTCCTTCGTATATTCCCGCTCTATCTCTCTCTCCTCTCTCCTCTCTCTCTCTCTCTCTCTCAAGTACTCGAGCCACACACACATGGACACACGACATATCTCTCTTCCTCCGTATATTCTCTCTCTATCTCTCTCTCTCTCTCTTTCTCTCTCTCTCTCTCTCTCTCTCTCTCTCTCTCTCTCTCTCTCTCTCTCTCTCTCTCTCTCTCTCTCTCTCTCTCTCTCTCTCTATCTCTCTCTCTCTCTCTCTCTCTCTCTCTCTCTCTCTCTCTCTCTCTCTCTCTCTCTCTCTCTCTCTCTCTCTCTCTCTCTAGTATAACGCACCATAGTGTTTCACACATCTGACTTCTACCTTCTACCATCTCCACTTACTAGTACTTTCCTAGATAGTTTGTTCATTTATGAGCAAGGTAGTTTTCATTTTGCTGTTCTTTGTAAATCGTCGACACTGGGGTTGTAATACTGCATAAGCAAAAATTACTAACATGTTTTATTTTTGAATATTGGCGACCTTATTATATGAGCATATTCGACGCTTGGGTGAGGGTGTGAACATCTCACTTTCTTATTTGGCTTGGCATCCCAAAGGTGAAATGAATATCCGTTTGTAATGTGTTCAGGTCACGTTGGCAAAATAATTCATATATATCAACTGTTTTTGTTGACAATAGTTACCGTAAATAGATATTTAAAGGACTTATTCGGAGACTAGTGCAGCAATCCATTTGATCTTTTATTGGCCCGAGTGTTAAAACGTCCATACGTATAACTATAAAGAGCTGTATCATTAATGCTAGCTGTATCATTAATCATGAGTTATGACTCTGCCTAGAAGAAATCACTAAATATAATTCAACAACGTTCGAAATAAATGAGTAATGAACATTAACAGAAATCTCTCATCTAATAGCGCTTTCTTCAAATAAAGTCATAGCTGACAGGGTATGTCGTCGATCCAACAAAACAAATCTGAAAGCTTTTTGGGTAGTGATAAAATATTTCTGCAGAGGTGGTTCAACACCATATTTTTTCCTAGCAAAGATCGACAGTCATTTAAATTGCCTGTGGTTGGGACAGTACAGGTGGCTCATATTACGCCTGGCGGCTCATGCACGAAAAGTGTTTTGAAAATGTGAAAAGACAGCTGACAAGACAGTTCCCCTGCAAATGCAGTTGTTTACATATTCTTAATACTGACAATATGCGTTATGCCCAGAGTTACTGGCCATGAACCCACGGCATATTCATATGTTCTTACATGATGCAGAAACGGTTTCATGTAACGAAAATCATAATACTACGTCAATGTAAGCACATGTCTCGATTGATACTGTTTATCGTAAATAAGGTCAAAATGACTACATTATCAATAATGATTAGAACATCTTGCGAATATTATGCCGGTTTTCAGACCATATGAACTATAGTTATGATTCATTCATTACGTAATCACGTTGCTCATTGCACAGTGATGCGAATATCTAACAACAAATGCAAGATGGCCGCTGGATGTCTGTGCATTGGCTTCACTTTGAGCTTATAACATGTGTAGAGGGGACAGATCATATCATAACTGCAATACCGAGACCCTTCGAAGTAGGTGGACATTGTACTTAGCTAGTAATTACACAATTAAAGATGCTGAAAGGTTAATTACAAAATAAAACAAATCTGCAACTGATTGTACAGCAAATACTTCTATTGCCACAATCATGTGATTGCGATAAGAATGAAACTAGTTATATCTTTAAATCTAATCTTTGCCTTGGCGGTTATTCCGCTTACTGAAATTAATGCCACAATTGTCTATTGCATAATCTGTTTCCATAAGTCAATACAGATAACACAACCCATTACACTATTCTCATTTCTCTTTAACCTATCTCATTATCGTCTATACCCCATGGGACCGATAAAATGGGAAAGTTCGTTTATTCGAGGACCCAGGTAATGTCAATGATCATTTGGAGATATGTTTGATTCTGATATGCTCTCTAGAGAGGGCACTTGGATCATTCGACAGAGAATAAGCCAACGATTGTGAAATATATGTCCTACTTGTGTAGCAATGTGTATGTCAGTGAAACAGCTGTACAAAATATGGGAATAGATTAAGCTTTGTCGATGTGTTATTGTAAGAATAGTAGTAAATAGTATGTGATAATGCGTTTATCAATATGAGCCATGTGTAGAATTTGAGCTCTTTACAATATACTCACGACTACCCGCAAACATGCGGATAGTTGTGCTTTTCACTTGACAGTTGTTATCGAAAAAGTCGATGAAGTATTTTTTATTCAATTTAACGGAACACATGGTAAATCATCATCATCTCTAACGCTATGCATTATTGTTTGTATTGCATTCCTTCTTTGTATTAGTATGGCATTATCTATCCAAATGATGCCATAAAGGTATATGTCTGGCTTGTGTTACTGACGGTGAGACATGGGAATATATTGACGTGGATTTGAAAAGATTCGTGTCGAACGCTTCCTGGAATCAATGAACGTTTCTCTATTGTGTTTAAAGATATGCGCTTAGTTTCTTATTCCATTGATTATAGGACAATTTTGTATGCATCAAATATTTGTATAAATGAGTGAGGAGCTCGAATGGTCTGAACAACACTGCCATCAAATGCAAATGTGACTTCGAGTTGACTATACTGAGCGGTGACATTTATCTAGAGTTTATCATCCCCAGCTACACATTATTGTATTTGTACATGTTTATGTGAGTATGTGTGTTCGTCGTTGTGATAGTGTGACTGTGCGTTTGTGTGTGATTGTGTTTGTGTATGTGTGCATGCATGCGCGCGCGCATGTGTGTGTGGTTATGCGTGTGTGTGTGGATGGATGGGTTGTCTCTGCTTTCTTTTTAATCAAGAGAAGACAAGTTGAATCACGTGAGCGTTCTGAGGCAACTTGTTAACACCCGAATGCAGCAGAAAGATTCTCATTAACCAATCAATACAATGAGAGCCAAGAAATGATGGATGCTCGTTAAACTACACACAATGTATAAGCTGGATTATAGAACGACTGAGCATCCATTTAACGGCCACTTTCAATTTAAAGAAAAAAAATGATTGTAGTATGTCACCTGCAGCCGATGACCCAATGCGTCTCTTGAGATGTCTCGATTATTGTGCTTGCAAAGAAGGTCTTACAATCTATATTTTCAATTTGACTAAAAGCATCAACAATTCACAATAACAGGAAAGCCTGTACCGGAATTCTCCTCTTCCCTAGAAGCTGTTGTTTGATGTAAATATTGGCTTTGGGTCCAAATTAAACCATAAACTCAACTCACCCACCGGCTTTGCCGACATTCACAACGCATTAGCACCCCAAGGAGGAAACCTGGCGCCAGGATAGTTGCTTTTGATATGCAGTATACGGAAATATGTATATTAAAATTCTACGACATTCCGTGTTTCATCTCCGTTTAATTACGAGTGAGTGATGAAGAACATCAACAATGAGTCAGGTAACAAGCAGAGAAAGACACCAAGAGAGTCGATGCAATCATAAACGACCTAGCCTATCGCATCTTGAATGTGAATTGATGGGGGTAGTTTGGAATGGAAGAGTAAGTGGGCTTTAGAACGAAAGAGGCAATGAAACGTTGCGTTAACCTGCTGCATTTTCCGATATCTGATGGAGTTTAAGAACAGAATAATCCCAGCGATAACTGTATACCGTAGTTAGAATAAAAAAAAATAATATCTAACCCCAAAGCTTGCATACCGCATTAGATAGAAAATAGTTTACAAAATAACTCATACTTCAAGCAATTTTGTAGGTCAGAAATACGAAAACGTCAAATATAAACAGGGCGGTTCAACTCTAGAGGATGTGTTAGAAGAAAGAGATTAAGGTGTCATATTATATAAAGCTTTCAAATAAAGTTAACAGTTACGTGCAGTTGTGTTACAGCAACAGAATTCTCGGGATGATCAGATGAATAATCGTTAGTCGTTGTGTCGAACTGTGCCGACATTGGTTTGTCCCCATCTAGAATGCGTATAATCTGGAAGTTCAACCACAAGGTTTAAGGCAGTACCGCACAGCTATCATGTCAAGGCTGCTTAGATATCAGACATACATTGCCATTTTCTGAAAATGATCGTCTTGTCAGACGCTACTCCGGTCGCTTGTCATCCATTGGAACGTATCGGTTTTATCCCATCTCCCTGGTTTCTTGCCAGACAGCCCGGCAGGGTCGCGCTTGATATTGAACGGAAGCATGATAAGATCTACATCCCGGGAACTACTGAATAAGAAGCATGTAACGAATTCTACAGTCTAAGTGCAGAATTTAATTGGTCAATGCACATAAATAAGCCAAGATAAAACAACATATGTCTCCATCCGCATGCCGAATTTCTGATGAAAATCACTGCACTTCTACCAAACCAACGACAATTAGCTACAACGGAATATTTTAGCTGCTGATTGAAGTGTTAACTCAAGTGGCAGGTACGCGTGACTATCACCTACCACAGTCCAGTGTACATCGGCGTCTGGTTTACACGCAATAACATTGCCAATTATTTCAAATTAGGTTTGATCATTTGCATGACGGCGTTCCATTGATTATTCTTGTACTGTTTCGCCTGAAAAAAATACATGCAATATTGCTGAAAGACAATGTGATATGGCGATTGATTGAAGAAAATGGAAGTATCAACGTTTTAAGGTCTTCCTTGCAAATAATTGCGATCCGATTGATAAGTGGACAGCATCTAAAATATTGCGGTTCACATGCAGCTGTAAAATATGGACGATATCTTGCGTAAAAAAACAGACGTTCCATATTGACCTCTTTAAACCAATGGTTCGGTGTATGACATAAATAACCAGGGTGAGACTTCCTATCGTGGCGTATATAATTTCTGAAATATCTTGCTTATACGCCAACACTGCCACCATAGTATTATGCAATCTTGTTTACTGACATATGGACTCTCATATGCCCGACAGAATGCACCGAGAAGTAAATCAGTGAAGCTGAAAGAATGCAAAACGCCGCAAATTTTAATAATGCATAATTATTGAAACGAATGCGTATGATTTAAAACCCCAACATTTGACAATTTCTGCCTATTTGAAAACTTGACATTAAATAATAACAGGAGAAGTTGGTTAGTAAATGTTAGAGGACGTGCTTTTTAAAACTACTAAAGGATTTGTATGATATAATTGAATAACATGTCAGTGTTGAGAGTTGTTTAATTACTGATTGATTAAAAACGCACAAATACAATATAAGATTTCTTAATAATGTATCTAGCTTATTATTATCGTCCACCACATTTCAATTGATCTCAAATTAAATTAAGCAAAATATTTAAGCTATAGATGTTTGTTCCACAATATTGCACTTTTTATACCGATAAATACACGTCCGCAGGAATCGTTTCGATATGTGCGACGCATTTGTGTCTGCCTCATAGCCTCAGTCCCATATGCTGTCGTACATACCTGTGGTTAAATTCCATCATGGCATGAATTCTATCGTGGCATAGGGCGATATTAATCACAATGCTGTACATCCTGAACATTAAATGACTATTGATAAGTTGCTACTAGAGAAAAGGCAGTTTAGACAAATCATTGTCACCGAAATCGCTAATATTCTAATTGGTAGACAATACAGAGGTGATTAATCGTCCTAGCGAGAGGCGTATAAAATAGACCTTTTTCATACAGCAACGTAAACTTTTACTGTACTTACCTCACTATGCCTAGATGCGATTATGTTGTATACAACGTTACGTAGCCTTATCCGTGTTCTAGAAATAATACCATCCAGGTTACAGCGCCTTTTATTGTTATGTTATGAAAGGAGGAGATGAATGCAGTCGCCTCTGTTATATCATCACTGTGCTGCAAACTATTGGTGGCCCACGAATCGATTGACAATGGCTACCTCCTCGATCGTACAGTTGTTCGCCGTCTTGTAAAATGTCTACAAATATCATTCAATGTGCATAGCTTGCATCTTTTGTGCATTTGTTCTTTTGAAGGTCGAAATTCAATCGCTTATATCACCATCAACACCACAAATAGAAGGTTCCGTGTCGCTAGGATAGAAGGTTCCTCATGACTGCGGAGAAGATGAATGCAGTCGCTTCTTTTATATCATCAGTGTGCTGCACACCCTTGGTGGCCCATGATCATACAGTTGTTCGCCGTCTTGTACAATGTCCAAAAATATCATTCAGTATGCATAGCTAGCATCTTGTCGTCTATTTGTTCTTTGGTAGGTCGAAATTCAATCGCTTATATCACCATTAACACAACAAATAGAAGGTTCCGTGTCATTAGGGATAGAAGGTTCCTCATGACTGCGGATCATTGATAATGGCTATTCAGTTGCGCAAGGCCTGCTGTGGCCAGAATTCTTATAGCAAGGGAGATTTACAAGAAGTACAACTACATTAGTGAGTCGACTTAGGCCGTAACATAAGTTAGTATCGTCCATTAGTTTGAAGCACATTATGTACATGAAATGTAGATCATTCAATCACTACGTCACTGTATGAAATCATAGTAAGTTGTTCATTGGATGTTCATTTCACGGCGATATATTAGTATAACAATGATTTGGTTGAGTTACGTTTATGGTACCTTATACCATCATTGCTGTATGCTTTAACTTTAGGCTAAGGCATACTGCATTTATGGAGTTGAAATGTGACGCAAACACAAGAACCAATCTTCGAACAAGGGCAATTGTATAACGGCATTCCGCAAAAGCCTACATAATATGACAGTAATGGCTCTTGTTAGACAGAAACAAATGGCGAGGTCTATATATTTGTAGGATTGATGAATTGTTAATGAATGGCCGCGCATGCATCGTTTCGTTTCCACATATCATCATCATCATCTATAAGGAACTATATTACGCCCTGGAAAATAAACACGCACTGACCAGCTGCAAATTTGAACAGTGGCACATCATAGTGTGATTGGTGCTTACCATTTGTGCTTGCGGTTAATACAAAACATTATGGGATATATTTCATTGGTTTTACGATAGCTTGCCCAAGCTCAATATCAAAGGCTTCTGCGATCTTTACAGACGTCTTACTGCTTGCGGAATTGATAGTGGGTCGGAATAACGGTTGCCGGTCGGTACGGCACCTTGACCACAACGGCCCCTAGCGAATACGTCACCTCACGGTTGCAGCACCTACTTCCACCAGCAAAGTGAGAATTCGCACTCATTCAGGCCCGTTACCAGGATTTGTGGTTTGGGGAGTGGGAGACTATTTCTTAAGTTCACCGCAAGTTCAATCAGCAGTAAAAACATTAGCCCGCTCCGAATGATGTTCTAACAGAGCTAGTGCTTTTAAATAATGTCTCTTGAACTTCATTATTATTCCTGAAAAAATACAACGATTTTTCAATCCCCCCGAGTTACATGTGATGATATAGAGATATATATATATATATATATATAGATATATATATATATATAGATAGATAGAGATATAGATAGAGATATATAGAGAGATATATAGATAGAGAGAGATATAGAGATAGATATAGATATATATATATCTAAATAATAGATAGATCTATATATCTATAGATAGAGAATCTCTATAGATATATATATATCTCCTATCTCTATATATCTATATATATATCTATATATATATATATATATATATATATATATATATATATATATATATATCCCCCGGGGGGTGGCACTTAATGGTATAGAGGTAGCACGACGACGGGGTATGTTTTTTCGGCCTCTTGACTTGTACGACGGGTTTTTTTGGGCCTCAAACTTGTGCGACGGGGTATGTTTTTCAGCTTCAATCTGTACGACGGGTTTTTTGGGGGCTTCGTATTGTACGACGGGGTATGTTTTTCTCTTCCCACCTGTATAACGGGTTGAATGTACATATTTCCTATTGATCGTTGACAATACAAATGCAATGAATGGTCCCTGTGGTACGCGCCGAAACTCACGCTCCCTGCCGGAAACAGAGCGTTCAAGCATGCGGATTTTGAGATTTGTTCCGACACTTTCTGCTTTCGCCTACCTTCTGTTTATGCCCTCCGAAGGTAAGTTTAAAAGTGAATAAACCTTGCAAATCTGTCATAATAGTAACAAAACTAAAAAAACCACTGGAACAATATCAATATGTTTTTTTAATGAACGAAATCATCCATGCAGCTTGCCGCGCACGACGGTATTATAAATATATACCAGTACAGTATACCGTCGTGTGCGAAGGTATGTGGGTCGTGCGGCAAGTTTTTGTTTATTTCGCGTACATATAGCTTCTCATCAATGTTGTGTACTTACGTACCTATATATGTCGAGAATTTAAATGAATATCCGTTTAACCACACTACTAGTTTTCTTGAATAAACTTAATTTACGGAGTAGCCTGACCGAAGCTACAGATTTGTATGTTTGTATGCGCAGATTCATTATGGGAGTCGACAAACGAGGAGTGCATAGAGGACCCTGCACTTCTTACGAATGCGAAGAATATGAGAGCACCGAAATTGCTTGCGCTTACTGTGGCCACACTCCAATGGATCACAGGAAAATCCAGCTTGCCCCGATTGCTGCCAGTTCCGATTTTGAGGTAGACAAGCTCTGTGACAGCGATGATGATAGTGAACTCCCTTCAGTTAATGCCAAAGAAAATGCGGACAACACTGGCAAAGATGTTGACAGAATTAGGGACAGAAAGATTTTGAATTTGCAAAGAATATTGACCAATGCTCTACCACAGTCTCAGCGGGAGTTGGTGGCCATCAGTGTGGTTAAGCGTGATGATAAATACTTTGCAACATGTTCCATTTGCAACATAGAGCTGGCGCTTGACCGCTATACACCTGCGCACAATCTTCTCATCCATCTCAGCCGAACAATCCATAAGGTGAACATGAAAGTATTCATGAGCAATGATGAGTTTGATGAGAAATTTACTTTGGTGCAATCCAAGTATCCTGATGTCTTTGTGAAGAAGGGCACTAAAGCTTACTGTCGAAGCTGTCATGTAGAAATATGCTTGACCTCTGTGCAAAGTTTTCTTGGCAATATTGCCCAGCACGTTGCTAGTACCAAGCACCAAATGACCCCTGGAGTGAAGTCAAGGGCCATCACCTCTTTCTTCACTAAGAAGAGGGAAACTTCACAGGAATGAGCGCCACGTCCACCGAAGCGTTTGTGCCATGGATTCTACAAAGAATCGTATGTATATATTATGAATAATAAGGATGTGCGTGTAGATACGCGGTCACTTCTCCATGATGCAAAGCCTGGTGTTGATAACAATGAAATCACTTGGTATCCAGAACCGTACTATACCATGGGTAATCAAAGAGACTCGTCACAGACTGGAACTTACAGAAGCCCAGTCTGTGAACGTATTGCAGATGAGGGAGAGTGATGCATGATGGCATGTGTGGGCCTTGCTCGAAAATCCCTCAGCTTCAAAGCTTCAGGAAGAGGGTATTATTGCGCTCATCAAACCAAGACCGTCGCAACAGAAGTAAAATGATAAGAAATGACTTCTTAACTTCCCATGAAGTTATTGAAAAGCTGGCCCTGCAGAAGACGAATCTGGACAAACAAGCAAGTCAGATGTACTTTTTGCGTTCTAAAGTTATTAAATTGAAAAGCAGAGTACGGTCTCTGAAGGAGAGTCTGCAGGAATACTGTGCACGAGGCTCGATGAAGGCTGTGTGCAGTAAATTGCAAAAAGCCCACGTGGAGGGCCTTCTTGATGACAAAGGGACACTGTGGGACTTACTGCAAACTGTTTCCAGTAACTTTCATGTGCAACAGAATGGTCATCGTTACAAGATAAGCACCCAAATGTTCTACGAAGTCATTTTGACTTGGGGAGGACCAAGATTAGCTTCATTTGTTGCCCTCAATCTTTGTGGCCCTGAAATTCATAGCATATATAGATAGCGTAAGCAGAAGAGAAGAGTAGTAGAATGTGGTGTGCAGGAAAACAATTTCAAGGTTCTGGCAGAGTTCTACCAACACTTCATGTCTGAAAAAAAGATTAATCCTGTGCCCGTTATAGCAGCTGAAGATGAGACTGCCATAGTGGGAAAAGTGGCATATGCGGAAGAAAGAGATTTACTACTTGGCTTCTGTGGGGTGAAGGATGATGACCACAAGTGCATGGATTCTTTTGAGGTGCCTGTTGGTGAGGGGGCAGTTGCTTATGATGCAATCGTCAATGCCTTTGACATCAATAAGATCGGTACGTACGGCAGAGCCATCATCCTCAATCCGCTGCATTCTTCCATTCCCAAGATCCCTATACTGATCATGCCGACATGTAACCGGTTCGACTCAGACTTTGTGCTCCGCCAATGGCAGTCAGTCGAACAGCTTTATGAAGATCATTTGTCCGCAGTTCTGGGACCATTGATTGGGCATGCCTCAGATGGGGATTCAAGGCGCCGGAAATTGATGATGCGGCTATCTGCCACTAATGAAACCAACAGATATGACCCAATAAGCAAAGATCTAGGATTTATTTTTTCCTGCCGCAAAGAGGTCAATGAACAGGGATATACAATCCATGATTTACCGGACCAGGACTATATTCACAACCACAAAAAAGTTGATGAATCCTCTGGATCACACATCACGTGTCATGATGATGGGAAACCTGATCATCCATATGAATCATCTCCAGCTAGTCACCAATATGTTCCCTTTCCCTCTACATGGTTTGGCAGCTGATGACATCGGTCGTAGAGACCGTCAGAACTGGCGATCAGTACAAAAGCTAACAATGCCAAAAGTGCAAAACTGCCTGTCAAGTCTCATTGAAGGCCATGGGGATAGAAGACCAGACCCCTCTCTGCTCGGAACACAAATATACCTCAAGCTCACATGGATGTATGTGGAAATATATTGCAGTGGTGTAGCCTCACTGACCACAAGAATTGTGTATGCCGCAGCAGTAAGTCACTTTTTGGGAATCTGGCATAACTTTGTAGTGTTACATCCAGGTCAGACCACCAGGCACAACTTTATCACAAGAGAAACTTATATTGACATCATTCTTTCATGCCATGCTGCGGTCATGCTGATTTGCTACATGCGCGACATATTTCCGATGGAAGAGTGTCGATTGGACTTGATAGGGACCGATGTTGTAGAAACATTCTGGAGTAAAAATGGGCAGTGGACAGGAAATCGGCACAACTACACATTTAATGATTTGCGCCGAAATCTGTCCCACATGATACGTCTTGAGGAAATAAAGGTGTCCCCAGATGGCCCTGACTTTGCAAAGCCCCACCCAAAGCAAGAAAGTATATGGTACACTCAGTACCCTGCTGATGCTGTGGCTGCAGATCTGCTTCTCTACCCTTTACCAGGGGAGGAGGAAATTGCTTGGAAACAAGGAATGAAATTGGCACAAAATATGGCCAGGAAGGTGGGCATGGGACCAGTCACTGGTGACAGCGAGGATGATGATCCAGACAATGATGACGGAAAACCACCCGATGATGGTTGGTTTTACAAACCATTCAGCACTACTGGAAATGAATTGCATGCTCAAGTTGATTATGACAAAGACAGTCCTGCAAATGATGATAGCCCAGCAGATGATGACAGACCCACAAATGATGACAACCCTGCAGAAGATCAAAGAACCGCAGATGATGACAACCCCGCAGATGATGACAACCCTGCAGATGATGACAACCCTGCAGATGATGACACCCCCAATGATACTCCATACTCTGGTATTTATATTTTAATTCTTTGTCTGATATGGGTTTTTTTAAACATAACTTGTGTTGCCGTTCTTTCTCCAGTGCACGACTTCCAATCATTATATTGCGGTGGGATAATTTTTATGATTGTACTTGATTTTCCAGAAGTAGATTCATGCAGTACTGAAAACCGAAGCCACTTGGACGGGGCGGGTAGCATGAGGGAGATATTTGACCAGGTTGCCTGTTTAGATGACACCACCGATGAACAGTGAGTAACCAGGGGGAAAAACTTAGCTCCATTTGGACTTGTAGAACCTGGCCAACTTAATATGGACACTTATAGGCCCAAAAAACCTTGTGTCGTATCATTGTGTGCAAGCATCAACTTATTCTGGTCTTTTGCATTGTGTGATTTGCATGTGAATCAGGAGCAGTCTGTCTCGAAAGAAAAGAATTCCGCGGGTTCCCATTCCCGGACAGAGCTCATGGGTATACAAGTCAACCTTGGTGGAACTGTTAAATGATGATCCACATCTGTCCCATAGCAGGTGAGAAAATGTTTGGATCCGTGACAGTGTGTTACACTATAGCATGTTATATAACTTTTATACATTTTTTTATATTTATTGTTCACTGAGTCATTGGAATGACAAAATGATTTTATAATATTGTTGTAGGTTTTAATCATGGTTTGATCACTGTGGATACCCTTATTCGTAGACATATAAGACTAACTCAGTCTCATTTTGAATTGGTATGGTTGTTTAAATATCACACAATTTTTTACCATGATACAGGTTGGATAGAGTAAGACAGCGCCAGGAATACACGAGGCATACAGATAAATCTTCAGAGGCCAGCAGTGACAACATCCATCTTTTTGATGATTGTGCATTTATTGAACGGGAGGAAAATACCTTTAGAGTTGGTTCAGTTGTCCGTATGGTATACAAGGGCAAAACCAAACAGGATTATAAATTACCTGTATCTATGAATGACCCCAAGACCAAGGATATTGTTGTTTATGTGCAGGTATTTGACGTTAAAGAAGGATTAGGAAGTGGAGACTTTGTCACATTTGATGATAGCTTAACAGTGGCACAATGCATGATGTCTGATGTAATATCAACAGTAAATCTCACATTTGATGTTCAGTCTGGTCTGTTAAACATGGACAGAACTTTGTATGATGCAATTGATGAAATTGTCAAAAACACTTTGAAACCAGCAACACAAAGAGTTAGTTCACAGGGCCAGTGTAGTTTTCATGTGAATGCACAATCAGAGGTGGAGGGGATAACGAGAAGAAAAGTAGCCAATGACATGTCACAGTCAAACCAGAGAAGGTCAAAGCGCATTCGAACTGTTCTCAGTTATACATCATAATCTTCCAGTTTATCTAGGCTTCTTATTCTTATTTACAGAAGTTCAGCATTCTTCACTTGAAGTAGGATGGGCAATAACTCTCTGGTGTTTGTAGCTTATATAAATGTACCCACATAGAACACTTAAATGAACTATTGCTTGGTGTAAATGCCTGTTATGACCGTGTTTCCCATTTTTTTGTTTACACTCATTCCTGCAATGATTGTCACTAAAGTGGCACTTGTGATAGAAACACTAATACTATGATTCTATTGTTTTCTTATGTTTGTTTTTACTGATATAATTTCCTGCATAAACTGAACATGGCTTCATATTATACATTTTAGCTACATATCCTGTGTCATAGAACAAACATATAGTCATGTTTTTACATTTTCGGTGTAAGGCCGTTTTTATCATTTCTACCGAGCTGGTCTCATTTTTATAATCATACTGCTACGTTTTTATTTGTTTGATCTGATCTCAGTGACTGTCTGTTATTTGTTTTCCTTTTTTATAATTATTTTTATGTAACGGTGTATTTAGAATGTTCCTTGTTTTGTGTGATGCTATTTTAACCTGCAGCTTTACTGTTAGTCATTCTTAATTTGGGGTCATATGCTGCAATGATAAATGAAGGTGCCACATTAAATAAACGGGTGTGATGCTGGAGGATATCCATTGAATGTGTGCCTCGGAACAAGGTATTGACTAAAAATAAAACTGAGTTATGTAGTATGAGCTGGTATTTTGATGTTTCACTTTAGAAAGTTAGGTTTCCTGAAAATTAGCATATGAATGATTGTGTTGATGATCAATACTAATAAATGACGATTGCTGATCAATATTGTCCATACATTCATGATGAAGTCTTTTGCTGAGTTTGGGGTAAATTGAAGTTGGGTAGCTGTCCCCAAATCTTGTAGGCAACATAAAAAAACCATATTTAATATGTTTGGCTCTTTAAATTTGTTTTGCTGAAATGCCCCACATTAGTGTACACACAAAAACTGCTTCAAACATTCAAATCGCAGGGAATGCACCCAAAGAGTAGCATGTTTTTGACCACAAGAGACAACAAGCCATATAAGTAATAAATGGTACAAAACTTCCAGTAAAATATAGAGATTAATTCTGAAGACATACTGTACCACTTCAACCAATAATAACTGGGTATTTTCTGTTGCAGTCGCCATTCTGCTTTAATTTGAACATAAGTCTCGAAGATCAAGTGAATTATTCTTACATTTCCTTCAATAGATACCTATGTATTATATTTGTTTAGCTGGCTTCATGCCTTTTTGACTACGGCATACTTGTTACAGGCGCCAACGAGTCTGATTTCTGATGATCCAAGCCGCACACACCCTTTTCACATCGTACAACAGTTGATACGGTTACATAATACCTTGTACAACGGGGTATGCTTTTTGCCATTTTCACCTTGTATGACGGGTTATACATTAGCATAATACCTTGTACGACGGGGTATGCTTTTGGCCATTTTGACCTTGTACGACGGGTACGGGTTTTCGAGGTCCCGCGGCACACCCCTATCCAGAATAAGGCCAAGTGCCCCCCCCGGGATATATATATATATATATATATATATTATATAGAGAGGATAGATAGAGAGAGAGAGAGAGAGAGAGAGATAGATATATAGATAGAGAGATAGATAGAGATAGAGAGATATATAGAGAGAGAGAGAGATATAGAGATAGATAGATAGAGAGAGAGAGATATCTAGATAGAGATAGAGAGAGAGAGAGAGAGATCCTGATAGAGATATAGAGATATATCTTATAGATCTCTCTAGAGAGGAGATATCTCTCTCTCTCTCTCTCCTCTCTCTCTCTCTCTCTCTCTCTCTCCTCTCTCTCTCTTCTCTATCTCGAGATATAGATCTAGAGATCTCTCTCTCTCTCTATCTATCTATATATATATCTCTCTCTATATATATATCTCTCTCTATATATATCTCTCTATCTATCTATATATATATATATAGTCAGGCTAAACCATACTTCCGAACGCGCTCGTTGAATGATTTGACTTAGGCGCCTGTGGTCAGAACAGGACACCAGGTTGGTAAACCTGAGATAACATAATTCAATCAATGGCCTGACATCCACATGCACTGGCTGTGCCACCTGTCGATGAACTCCAAAGTTTGCCTTCTTTACTAAAGAGTGGATCCTCAATTATATGTACAATGTATTGAACAATCATTGTATAATAATTACTAATATTAGAAACCTATGAACTACCACAGTAGGTCCCGATATACGGCATTTAACAGATTTTACTATGAATCTAAACTGATAAACAAGGGTTAACAACGGCACACGTCTGTTAAATTCGTCACTGACCAGCTGCACTGCTCATAATTCAACACTTTAGTAGGATAACATAAGAATCGAAATCATGTAGTCAATTTTCATGAAGGTATATACAAAATACATAGAATACCTCCATGGAAAAAGTACGGGGGAAGTTTTTTTTTACATTTACTATACCCTTGTAGCTTATCAGGCGCGGCGGACCTAAAGCTGAATTGTTTACGTGATATCAAACGACCGGAACATCGTTTAACTTGTGAAAGGGTCGAATTTCTTGCTTTAATTTTCTCAAAATTAATCTAGAATGAGCGTTACATTATTCCATTCCTTTAAAGGTCAACTACAACGATTTTCATCATTTCTTTATAATGTGCTTCAAATTGAAGATTAATAACTCATTAACCAACGGGGACCCATAATTCATTGCAACGGCATGCATAAGTACTAAAAATCCACCGATAAGGTTTCATTCGGAAGAAAATACGAAGCCATCTTCTCGATGCCATTTTGCCTCAGTTGGCCGCTAGGTGCACGTTACATGACGTCATTCCTGCTGCGCTGCCTCCAAGAGAATTTGACTGCGAGCGAGCGAGCGAGCGAAGCGAAAAACGATTGTTTGGATTTTAAAATTACACTGTTTTGACAAGCCATGTCGTCTTCTGATCAAGTCTACAAGTCCCCATAGCATAACATTGGGGCAAATCATGTCCATGACTATTTATTTGAGCCAATACGGACGGGAGTTGAAAAATCCAAGTCACACTACGAAATGACACCTGTCTCACACAGAACACGGTTGGGCACACGGTTCCAATACGGTATACTCGGTTATACACGGGTTGACTGGTACGAATATTGAGCTCCAACCGTGTCTGGGGGTGAGTTAGTACGATTTAGACTCGAATGTAGCACGAGTATGTACGAACAAAGCACGGATATACTCGGTCAAGCAAGGTTTGTCACGGTTTGAACACGATTTGTGTTTCTGTTACGGCCTAGTACGATTAAACACGACTTTTACGCGATTAACAGGACATTTACAGGGTTTACATACGGTCCCACCGACTTTTGTTCGAGTTATGCTCGAATTATCACACATTCGTGTATGTTTTGATATAAATTGACTCGTTTTGATGGCTTGGCTTCATAAATTTTCGAACTTTCAACAGAGAAGTTATAAAAACGGCAGATGACAGAATAAAGGAATTAGAAATCATGATAAGACTGATAGACATTGAGATTATTTTGGCCACAAGGCGTGAGGGGAGACAAGAACAAGCCAACAGAAGGAGAAGAAGAAGGAGGCAAGTTTGGACAAGAGAATGGCTCAACAGAAGGGCCATGTTTGGTCAATATGATACTCTGTTACATGAACTAAACAGAGAGGACCCTCTATCTATTTTTCAGGGAAAAGCAACATATCCAATAATAAATCTAAATGTGAGAATTGTAAAACACATGTCGATGATTAATAATTTTTTATTTTTATTTATTTTCAGAGAGCCATTGGACCCTGGACTGAAGCTTGCAATCACACTCAGACACATGGCCACTGGTGCTACATTCAGAGAGTTGATGTACAGTTTCCGGGTAGCAGACAACACAATCTCAAAATTCATACCGACAGTCCTGGAGGCTATATTCGACACATTCCAAGCCGAAGTTATGCCACCACTTATTGAGCCAGATGAATGGAGGGAAGTCAGTGACAGGTTCAACACCAATTGGAATTTCCCCCATGCTTGTGGTGCCCTGGATGGCAAGCATATTCCTATCAAGGCCCCACCAAATTCTGGATCACTCTACCACATCGACTTCCTCGGCATCGGTGAGTTTTCGGGTGATTCGCTCGATGGTTCTGCAATTAGACAAAAGAAAACAAAATTCATAAACTGAATAAACATACTGTTAATTTATTTAAGTTAAAACAATTATAGTACAGTTGTCAATTTGTCAAAAATAATATCTACATACTGAGAATCATTGATATCAATATTTACTCCATGTTACATAGATAAAAATTACAAATAAATAAATATATAAATAAAAAAAATGTTAAGCAATGTAAAATGTACCTTTTTTTTCGTGGGTGCGGCAGTTCCTGGAGGGCCCATCGAGCTGGCATCCGAGTCTGAATCTCTGGGTATCTCGTCAGGTAGTGCCAGCGGGTCCTCCAGCTCATCAGGGTCGACAGGGTCAACGTGTTGAAGTGGTCGGAGGGCCTTTGTGGCCCTTTTTGTATTCTCGCTGGGAGAATCTTCCATGGTGGGGATTCTTTTGAGGACCTTCTTCTTCTTTGGAGGCATTATGTAGCAAGTACTCTGTTGTTTCAAGGTGGCAGCAGGTAGTTGTTTTTTTTTGTGTTCGAGTGCTGTATGATCATACACGAGCTTTATACAGACGTAGAGACCGTGTCTGGTCGTACTTGACCATGTATAATTCGTACTTGAACCGTATTGGTCGTATGGCGATCGTATGAAGCCGTATTGGTCGTATGGCGATCGTATAAAACCGTGTGTACACTCGTGTGAATCGTACGGTGATCGTGTGACATTCGAGTGTTAATCCGGGTGTTGGATGTAGGACTTGGGAACAGTTTCACACGATTCCATACGATTTATATACGATATTGACACGGTTGAGCTCACTCGTGGAGTGGACTTCATGTGCGGTTGTATATACGGTCTCGTACGGTCTCACACGGTCTCTCACGGTCTTGGACGATCGCTAATACGATCATACACGGACATGGCACCCGTGCCAGTTTTTTAAAAGTTTTAAAAATCATACACGGCTTTCACGGATACACTCGAATGGCCCGAGTGTAACTCGGATAAGGCCACGGTTGGTTCGGTTGTATGTACGGTTTACACGGGTGGCCAACCGTATAAGCCGTGTGTTCTGTGTGAGACAGGAGTCTAACTCAAGGGTCCGCTTCGGATGAAGAATCAACAAAAGATTTCGATGAATGGTAAGTTTTAGAATACCCTTCCCAAGCTTTATTGAACTATATTAACTGGTAAAAAATAATCGTTAGTTTCATTTACCCAATAAATTTACACATTCTGTAAGTTGAGGATGGTATGTTGACAGACCTAACTACTACTAGTACAACAAATAGTACTTGGCTAGTGAATGTAGCTTTGTCATAGTACCCTGAGCACATTGAATATTGTGGACAGATGTTTGCATGCAGTTTATAAAGTATTTTCCTTTTATATTCATTCATTGTACCACAAATATAAATTTACAATGACTCTTTAATTATTTTTCTAACTTAGGTGTAGATGTCAATACTGCATCCCAATGGACACAGCCAGAGAGTGCTACAGAAGTTTGGAGAGAGTGATGGCTCTAACGGAGGAATGGACATGCATCACCAAGCATCCCAGATTCCTGGCTAGCTGCATGAATAAAAATGTGCTGGAAGTGTCCAAATTTGAATCTATTCAAATGGACAGACTTGTTGGAGATGATGTCTCTACAATGAGTAAGTTAGCCATTATTGCTACCAAAAAGGATGGTTTGAGGTTGAACAATCATATTTATTACAAAGGGAACATTAATTCCACTGTGTAAAATATTCAGTGTTCATATTGATGAACTACAATATATTTCACATAGCCAAGAATAAATAATGCCAGTTACATGAAATCCAGAGGCAGAGCTTACAATAAAATCATGAAGTGAGGGAATGGTTGACAAATGACAATTGTTTTTTTAACTATACAACTTATTTTAAAACCATAGACAACTAATTGACATATTGCTTCAGATTATTCAGGTATCTAGCCTACCGCCAGTTTACACTGGATATGGCACAGACTGGGCAAAAGAAACAGGAAAGTGCTGGCAGCCTGTGTGGTAACAGCTGTTAGAAAATCCTTCCCTGACCCGGGCGACAAATATACAGGTTATCTACAATGGAGCGGAAGATTCTTGGTCAGGTTGAATCGACACCTGCCTTAGATCAAGCACCTGATGTACATAGTCTGAAGCAAATCAATGATATTCATATTTTATGATAGTCATATAATAAGTAAGTTATATTATATGCCAATTTTTATTGGGTAACAATGTTTGTGCAAATGAAACTTATTCAGGTTTCGGTAATAAATGTCAAAATAACATGTGTTTCATTTTAGATTAATGCATGTTCACACCAAAAGAAATTGGTACTTTGAAAGGCTTGGGATTTTCCCATACCTGAACATGTTCAGTGTTCTAATAGCACTACTGCCACTAACAAAAATCCCTGAAGCCATAAACAAATTCCCTGCGGGCATAGCTCCTGTAAAAGGTTGGCAATCCCACATCTTACGGTGTCCATTCACGCCGATTTGTTCAAAACAAGCAAAACTCCCCCGGTATCTTTGATTCTGACTAGGGCCATCCTCCAGATCAACACCACTGTACATAAGCATTCTGTGAGCTAAATTTTTCTTCCATCAAATAAAACCCTGTGATTACACTACAAAACAAAACAATATTTTACCTAACAGTTCTTCAAACGCCATGTCATAATCAGTATCCATCTCAGCATCATCACTTCGTCAGTCATAGTCAGGGTCAGTTTCCATCTCATCATCGCTGTCCACCCTCCTGGGGCTCATATTGGGTGCCCCTGGTGACACTTTTGGTGAGATGGGCCAACTTGGGTACCTCTTGAATATTTCTTTATCCTAGGTAAGATAGAACTCTGTGTCTGTAGAAACCTGTCAGCCATCTATGGTATCAATGCAATAAGTATGCTACAATTTCATTCATCATAGCCTTTAAGGATATAAATGTTTACAAATTGACTCTGAAAAGACACATGGATACATACAACAGAAGTTATCCCTGCCAATGCATTTCATCATATATAATAAAGCAGTTGCCTTGTGACACTCACCAAAACATTTGCCTGCACCCCAAATGACAAGTGAGAGCAAGCTTCATGGTCGGCAGACGGCAAGGCACTCGCCCCTGGTGTAGCAAACAGCGCGGACGCTGACAGGCGAAGTTTCTTCGCCTAGCCTAGGTCGGCATAGCTTCGGTCGTAACGGTAACATGAATTTATACCGTCTACTGACGTCTTGTAGGGCTAAGGTCGGCAGTACTTGAGTGTGACACCTCAGTCTGTGATTCACCACTGTCACTTGATTTATCTATCTGCTCAGCTGCCAATACCATTTCGGAGCCTAGGTTTCTTACGAAATCCTAGACTTTTGAGCAGCTCTGGGTCAGTCTCATAAGCACTTTTCTCGCAATGATCAGAACATAGAACTGTCGTATAACTATAAGGGCAGGACTCCAGTGTTTACGATTGACTTTCGACACCCATATGCGGCGCATATGTCTTTTAGAAACAAAAAAAATCACGCCTGACTTCTCATTGTTCCGACAACCAAACGCACAACAATAAGGCATAATCCACACCAAGAAACGCACCAGACCGTGAAGAAAGACGAGTTAGTCACACGCTGTCCACCAACCGGGAAGGCTAAAGATGGCGATGAATATTCGCAAACAACCCGAATGACGTCACTGTACGGAAATTCACGAATTTTACCGAGCGGTATCTTGTCAGATTCGACGTGGGAAATATACATTTAAAAATCATTTTTCTAAAAGAAAAAAAAGCGCGCAGTCACCTTATTTTGGTCACGATACCCTTTTAAAATTTAGAACTTTGGAAAAATGGAAGTACTGCTAATATATCACGGTTATAACTGTCTGCGTCTTCGTCTTTGACATAACCATATCGGCACCTCAATAGTTGCCGTAGCCTTTAGGTGCTGTAGCCGCTAGGTGGCGTATCGACCGACTTCCGAAAAAAATGGATACATTAAATTTACACATTATGGGATAATGAATGGGATTATGAATACACCAACATTCCTAAAGACACATACCTGGAACGAATATCGACCACGAACCATTCTGTAAGTAGAGGTCCAATGCATGCACCACGACAATTACTCGACCAATTGTTCTGTGGTGAACCATAATATCTTTCTAACACGCGGAACGATCACATGCTGTTAATTCTATTGCATGTAGCTTCAAGACCAACAAACATTGTGTTTTTTTATACGGTTAAGCGGTCAGTTTTTGATTGACGTCATATGTTGCGTTCACAAAATACTTCCTCCATTTTCATTGATTAAATATAAAATGGGCGTATGTTCTAGGATGAAGTCATTGAATCGCACAGGTTATTTGTATACAGGTAATACATGACATTAATTGCGTCGTGTATACGAAAAAGGTAAAATGTCGCGCAGGAAAATATCGCGCTAACGATACTTGGAACATTTGAATGGAAGGCAGTTATTGCATGTTACTAATCAATTGAGCTCGTGATTACCTTCTGTATGGACTTTTGGCTGTTCCAATGAATACAATAGTTAGAAGCGATACTGACCTACCTTCAGCAATACGTGTAGATGATCGTCAGGAGGAAATTACCCTGACAAAAGTTTAGACCGCGATAAAGAGTGAGGAAAAGCAGAAGGATCAGAGGAGATCACGCTAGGTATGGTACTAGCACTTGGAGTGAGAGTGATCGCGTTGTTTCACAGAGTGTTGGGAGCAATATGGTGAGAGAAGCTTATCCCCGATGACTGGCCAGAATCAACACTGGTTTCGACCTTCAAGAACAAAAGTAATATCCACGAATGCGGTAACTGCAGAGGAATCAAGTGTTTGGAAAGAATACTGGAATCCAGAATTCGGGAGATTGTGGAGCCGCATTTTGTCGACGAGAAGCTAGGTGTCAGGAAGGGCAAGGGAACAACAGATGCGATATTCATAGTGCGGTAGATGATGGAGAGGAAGCAGGAGTTCCAACGGGATAGCTGCTTGGCA
>CM067344.1:65419056-65429056 GCA_034190875.2 Urechis unicinctus | reverse complement strand
GGGTAGATATTTAGCCCAGAGAGAGACAATATCTAATAGGATATATAGAAAGATGGATATATAAATATATATATATCGATATAAGCAGATTTCTGTACAGTCATATTAGGTCTTTATAAATATATATCTATATATAGTATATTACTGGATTATACATGGATATATGACTAAGATATGTTAGAATCATCATATCTATTTTACTTGGATATAGTTATATGTATTTAGTCATTTTGTTTTCAAAAAACAACGTATTACGATAGAAACTAAAATATATATATATATTGAACGATTTTACGCGTGGGGAGCAATGAGCCCAGGCTTCTTTAATGTTATTGAAGGACTGAGATATTATTCATTAGTGTACCGGGCATTTTGACTAATCGATTGCCATGAATTTTCAGAATCTGTTAGTTGAGGTTTAAGCCATAGTCTAACTGTCGGAAAATCTTTGAAGTTCGGCCTTCTCACTTTATCAAAAATTATCATCCTCATCATCATTACAAATATCAGCATGATCATCATCATCAGAATAAGCACCAGTCAAGGAGCAATCATTAGCGCCAGTGCCCAATAAATAATCATCAATAAGCATGATCCGTAGCTTAGCAAATTCTTTTCAGTTACGACATTGTCATAGTAATTTCATTGGTTGCACCGGTGACCGTATTTGATCATAGGGGGGCTGCGGAACGACTTGTCTAGAGGAGAAGAGAGAGCATCATATAACAGAGGATCATATTTGATTATCAGATTGTTAGTGATAGCATTGGTTAAAAAGAGTAAGCAGAGATACAAAGAGAGACGGAGTCTGACGAAAATAACAAGAGCGTGAACTACTTACAGCCTAGATGGAGGATTGATAGATATTTCAGGAAGGACATCGGTGGACGGTTCTTGTTTATCAGGGGGACTTCTGGACCACAGAAGGATTAAGAGGGATTGCGTAGATAGTAATAGTGACATATCAACGGTTGCAGTACGTACTTATTAGATGAGTAGAGAGTGAGAATATATAGAATAGGATTCGTCAGTTATTGATGATTATGATAAGGTTTGCCCAAATATACCACCATATTGTTAAGTTCAAGCCGCAAGTTCAATTCCAGCAAAGTTAAAAACCTATTATATGTATGTTGTAAGTGATTGATGATTTTCCAATTACAGGTTCAGCTAGTGATTTCTAAACGAAGGGTATATCTTGGGGAATGATTTGACTAAATTAATTGTGGTTGGATTAAAGTTTTCATCCCCCTGTCACAATTCATTGATTATTAATCTAATGGTCGGAAGATTCGATGAGAGAAATATACGTAAAAAGAACTTCGTCACTTATGTGAGTGAGGTGTATCGAGATGGAGTCATCTTGGTAGAGAAAAATGATGTAGAGGAAGTTTTGATGTTCTAGATCGCAAGGACACCAGGTTGATAAACCTGAGATAACATAATTCAATCAATGGCCTGACATCCACATGCACTGGCTGTGCCACCTGTCGATGAACTCCAAAGTTTGCCTTCTTTACTAAAGAGTGGATCCTCAATTATATGTACAATGTGTTGAACAATCATTGTATAATAATTACTAATATTAGAAACCTATGAACTACCACAGTAGGCCCCGATATACGGCATTTAACAGATTTTACTATGAATCTAAATTGATAAACAAGGGTTAACAACGGCACACGTCTGTTAAATTCGTCACTGACCAGCAGCACTGCTCATAATGCAACACTTTAGTAGGATAACATAAGAATCGAAATCATGTAGTCAATTTTCATGAAGGTATATACAAAATACATAGAATACCTCCATGGAAAAAGTACGGGGGAAGTTTTTTTTTACATTTACTATACCCTTGTAGCTAATCAGGCGCGGTGGACCTAAAGCTGAATTGTTTACGTGATATCAAACGACCGGAACATCGTTTAACTTGTGAAAGGGTCGAATTTCTTGCTTTAATTTTCTCAAAATTAATCTAGAATGAGCGTTACATTATTTCATTCCTTTAAAAGTCAACTACAACGATTTTCATCATTTCTTTATAATGTGCTTCAAATTGAAGATTAATAACTCATTAACCAACGGGGACCCATAATTCATTGCAACGGCATGCATAAGTACTAAAAATCCACCGATAAGGTTTCATTCGGAAGAAAATACGAAGCCATCTTCTCGATGCCATTTTGCCTCAGTTGGCCGCTAGGTGCACGTTACATGACGTCATTCCTGCTGCGCTGCCTCCAAGAGAATTTGACTGCGAGCGAGCGAGCGAGCGAAGCGAAAAACGATTGTTTGGATTCTAAAATTACACTGTTTTGACAAGCCATGTCGTCTTCTGATCAAGTTTACAAGTCCCCATAGCATAACATTGGGGCAAATCATGTCCATGACTATTTATTTGAGACAATACGGACGGGAGTTGAAAAATCCAAGTCACACTACGAAATGACACCTGTCTCACACAGAACACGGTTGGGCACACGGTTCCAATACGGTATACTCGGTTATACACGGGTTGACTGGTACGAGTATTGAGCTCCAACCGTGTCTGGGGGTGAGTTAGTACGATTTAGACTCGAATGTAGCACGAGTATGTACGAACAAAGCACGAATATACTCGGTTAAGCAAGGTTTGTCACGGTTTGAACACGATTTGCACGGGGAGACAAGAACAAGCCAACAGAAGGAGAAGAAGAAGGAGGCAAGTTTGGACAAGAGAATGGCTCAACAGAAGGGTCATGTTTGGTCAATATGATACTCTGTTACATGAACTAAACAGAGAGGACCCTCTATCTATTTTTCAGGGAAAAGCAACATATCCAATAATAAATCTAAATGTGAGAATTGTAAAACACATGTCGATGATTAATAATTTTTTATTTTTATTTATTTTCAGAGAGCCATTGGACCCTGGACTGAAGCTTGCAATCACACTCAGACACATGGCCACTGGTGCTACATTCAGAGAGTTGATGTACAGTTTCCGGGTAGCAGAACAACACATCTCAAAATTCATACCGACAGTCCTGGAGGCTATATTCGACACATTCCAAGCCGAAGTTATGCCACCACTTATTGAGCCAGATGAATGGAGGGAAGTCAGTGACAGGTTTCAACACCAATTGGAATTTCCCCCATGCTTGTGGTGCCCTGGATGGCAAGCATATTCCTATCAAGGCCCCACCAAATTCTGGATCACTCTACCACATCGACTTCCTCGGCATCGGTGAGTTTTCGGGTGATTCGCTGGATGGTTCTGCAATTAGACAAAAGAAAACAAAATTCATAAACTGAATAAACATACTGTTAATTTATTTAAGTTAAAACAATTATAGCACAGTTGTCAATTTGTCAAAAATAATATCTACATACTGAGAATCATTGATATCAATATTTACTCCATGTTACATAGATAAAAATTACAAATAAATAAATATATAAATAAAAAAAATGTTAAGCAATGTAAAATGTACCTTTTTTTTCGTGGGTGCGGCAGTTCCTGGAGGGCCCATCGAGCTGGCATCCGAGTCTGAATCTCTGGGTATCTCGTCAGGTAGTGCCAGCGGGTCCTCCAGCTCATCAGGGTCGACAGGGTCAACATGTTGAAGTGGTCGGAGGGCCTTTGTGGCCCTTTTTGTATTCTCGCTGGGAGAATCTTCCATGGTGGGGATTCTTTTGAGGACGATCGCTAATACGATCATACACGGACATGGCACCCGTGCCAGTTTTTTAAAAGTTTTAAAAATCATACACGGCTTTCACGGATACACTCGAATGGCCCGAGTGTAACTCGGATAAGGCCACGGTTGGTTCGGTTGTATGTACGGTTTACACGGGTGGCCAACCGTATAAGCCGTGTGTTCTGTGTGAGACAGGAGTCTAACTCAAGGGTCCGCTTCGGATGAAGAATCAACAAAAGATTTCGATGAATGGTAAGTTTTAGAATACCCTTCCGAAGCTTTATTGAACTATATTAACTGGTAAAAAATAATCGTTAGTTTCATTTACCCAATAAATTTACACATTCTGTAAGTTGAGGATGGTATGTTGACAGACCTAACTACTACTAGTACAACAAATAGTACTTGGCTAGTGAATGTATCTTTGTCATTGTACCCTGAGCACATTGAATATTGTGGACAGATGTTTGCATGCAGTTTATAAAGTATTTTCCTTTTATATTCAATCATTGTACCACAAATATAAATTTACAATGACTCTTTAATTATTTCTCTAACTTAGGTGTAGATGTCAATACTGCATCCCAATGGACACAGCCAGAGAGTGCTACAGAAGTTTGGAGAGAGTGATGGCTCTAACGGAGGAATGGACATGCATCACCAAGCATCCCAGATTCCTGGCTAGCTGCATGAATAAAAATGTGCTGGAAGTGTCCAAATTTGAATCTATTCAAATGGACAGACCTGTTGGAGATGATGTCTCTACAATGAGTAAGTTAGCTATTATTGCTACCAAAAAGGATGGTTTGAGGTTGAACAATCATATTTATCACAAAGGGAACATTAATTCCACTGTGTAAAATATTCAGTGTTCATATTGATGAACTACAATATATTTCACATAGCCAAGAATAAATAATGCCAGTTACATGAAATCCAGAGGCAGAGCTTACAATAAAATTATGAAGTGAGGGAATGGTTGACAAATGACAATTGTTTTTTTAACTATACAACTTATTTTAAAACCATAGACAACTAATTGACATATTGCTTCAGATTATTCAGGTATCTAGCCTACCGCCAGTTTACACTGGATATGGCACAGACTGGGCAAAAGAAACAGGAAAGTGCTGGAAGCCTGTGTGGTAACAGCTGTTAGAAAATCCTTCCCTGACCCGGGCGACAAATATACAGGTTATCTACAATGGAGCGGAAGATTCTTGGTCAGGTTGAATCGACACCTGCCTTAGATCAAGCACCTGATGTACATAGTCTGAAGCAAATCAATGATATTCATATTTTATGATAGTCATATAATAAGTAAGTTATATTATATGCCAATTTTTATTGGGTAACAATGTTTGTGCAAATGAAACTTATTCAGGTTTCGGTAATAAATGTCAAAATAACATGTGTTTCATTTTAGATTAATGCATGTTCACACCAAAAGAAATTGGTACTTTGACAGGCTTGGGATTTTCCCATACCTGAACATGTTCAGTGTTCTAATAGCACTACTGCCACTAACAAAAATCCCTGAAGCCATAAACAAATTCCCTGCGGGCATAGCTCCTGTAAAAGGTTGGCAATCCCACATCTTACGGTGTCCATTCACGCCGATTTGTTCAAAACAAGAAAAAAAACTCCCCTGGTATCTTTGATTTTGACTAGGGCCATCCTCCAGATCAACACCACTGTACATAAGCATTCTGTGAGCTAAATTTTTCTTCCATCAAATAAAACCCTGTGATTACACTACAAAACAAAACAATATTTACCTAACAGTTCTTCAAATGCCATGTCATAATCAGTATCCATCTCAGCATCATCACTTCGTCAGTGAAGTCATAGTCAGGGTCAGTTTCCATCTCATCATCGCTGTCCACCAGTCCAACAGATTCCTCCTGGGGCTCATATTGGGTGCCCCTGGTGACACTTTTGGTGAGATGGGCCAACTTGGGTACCTCTTGAATATTTCTTTATCCTAGGTAAGATAGAACTCTGTGTCTGTAGAAACCTGTCAGCCATCTATGGTATCAATAAGTATGCTACAATTTCATTCATCATAGCCTTTAAGGATATAAATGTTTACAAATTGACTCTGAAAAGACACATGGATACATACAACAGAAGTTATCCCTGCCAATGCATTTCATCATATATAATAAAGCAGTTGCCTTGTGACACTCACCAAAACATTTGCCTGCACCCCTAATGACAAGTGAGAGCAAGCTTCATGGTCGGCAGACGGCAAGGCACTCGCCCCTGGTGTAGCAAACAGCGCGGACGCTGACAGGCGAAGTTTCTTCGCCTAGCCTAGGTCGGCATAGCTCCGGTCGTAACGGTAACATGAATTTATACCGTCTACTGACGTCTTGTAGGGCTAAGGTCGGCAGTACTTGAGTGTGACACCTCAGTCTGTGATTCACCACTGTCACTTGATTTATCTATCTGCTCAGCTGCCAATACCATTTCGGAGCCTAGGTTTCTTACGAAATCCTAGACTTTTGAGCAGCTCTGGGTCAGTCTCATAAGCACTTTTCTCGAAATGATCAGAACATAGAACTGTCGTATAACTATAAGGGCAGGACTCCAGTGTTTACGTTTGACTTTCGACACCCATATGCGGCGCATATGTCTTTTAGAAACAAAAAAAAATCACGCCTGACTTCTCATTGTTCCGACAACCAAACGCACAACAATAAGGCATAATCCACACCAAGAAACGCACCAGACCGTGAAGAAAGACGAGTTAGTCACACGCTGTCCACCAACCGGGAAGGCTAAAGATGGCGATGAATATTCGCAAACAACCCGAATGACGTCACTGTACGGAAATTCACGAATTTTACCGAGCGGTATCTTGTCAGATTCGACGTGGGAAATATACATTTAAAAATCATTTTTCTAAAAGAAAAAAAGCGCGCAGTCACCTTATTTTGGTCACGATACCCTTTTAAAATTTAGAACTTTGGAAAAATGGAAGTACTGCTAATATATCACGGTTATAACTGTCTGCGTCTTTGTCTTTGACATAACCATATCGGCACCTCAATAGTTGCCGTAGCCTTTAGGTGCTGTAGCCTCTAGGTGGCATATCGACCGACTTTCGAAAAAAATGGATACATTAAATTTACACATTTTGGGATAATGAATGGGATTATGAATACACCAACATTCCTAAAGACACATACCTGGAACGAATATCGACCACGAACCATTCTGTAAGTAGAGGTCCAATGCATGCACCACGACAATTACTCGACCAATTGTTCTGTGGTGAACCATAATATCTTTCTAACACGCGGAACGATCACATGCTGTTAATTCTATTGCATGTAGCTTCAAGACCAACAAACATTGTGTTTTTTTATACGGTTAAGCGGTCAGTTTTTGATTGACGTCATATGTTGCGTTCACAAAATACTTCCTCCATTTTCATTGATTAAATATAAAATGGGCGTATGTTCTAGGATGAAGTCATTGAATCGCACAGGTTATTTGTATACAGGTAATACATGACATTAATTGCGTCGTGTATACGAAAAAGGTAAAATGTCGCGCAGGAAAATATCGCGCTAACGATACTTGGAACATTTGAATGGAAGGCAGTTATTGCATGTTACTAATCAATTGAATTCGTGATTACCTTCTGTATGGACTTTTGGCTGTTCCAATGAATACAATAGTTAGAAGCGATACTGACCTACCTTCAGCAGTACCTGTAGATGATCGTCAGGAGGAAATTACCCTGACAAAAGATTAGACCGCGATAAAGAGTGAGGAAAAGCAGAAGGATCAGAGGAGATCACGCTAGGTATGGTACTAGCACTTGGAGTGAGAGTGATCGTGTTGTTTCACAGAGTGTTGGGAGCAATATGGTGAGAGAAGCTTATCCCCGATGACTGGCCAGAATCAACACTGGTTTCGACCTTCAAGAACAAAGGTAATATCCACGAATGCGGTAACTGCAGAGGAATCAAGTGTTTGGAAAGAATACTGTCGACGAGAAGCTAGGTGTCAGGAAGGGCAAGGGAACAACAGATGCGATATTCATAGTGCGGTAGATGATGGAGAGGAAGCAGGAGTTCCAACGGGATAGCTGCTTGGCACTATAAGTTAAGGCATGCGGCAAGATCTACCGAGGCATGTTACCATTTATACTATGGCAATACGGAGTAACAGAACTGATAATTATGGTGATGGCTTTGTACCGAGCTCGTGTTCTCAAGTGAGAACGTGCTTCGGCCCTCCAAACAGGTTTGATGTGAAGGTTGGATAACACCAAGTATCAGCACTCAGTCATCTAATATTCATCGCACTGCTAGATTACATCAGCAAGCAGTGTCCAGCGTACATAGGACAGAAAATTATCTCGATGATGACATTGTGATCGGAACGATCACTGCAGATAATGTGGGTATCAAAAGGTCTAACTGTCCTTGAAATGGATGTCCAAGTAGATGACAAGATGGTGAGTTAGGCATTGGAGAGAACAGAGGCAGACACGGGAGAGAGAGAGGAAGGCCGAGAAAGAGCCGGATGGATTGCGTGAAGGATGATGGAGTGGATCTGAGTAGAGTTAACGGCAGCAGCACATGGAGAGCTGTTTTCGTGGAGAGCCTGGGAACTTCCGTGTTTCCTGGATCTATGTAGGGGAGGTTGTGAGGGATAAGTGAAGGCTGGCATGTGTCAAGTATTGTGAGGAAAACAATTCTAGGCTGACCTCACCGATATGTAATAGAATATGTCAATTAGTAAGATGTTAAACAAAGCGTTTTCGGAATGTATCAGATTAGGTAATTAGCGCATATAGATTTTTTCAAAAAGCTTGTGAACTTAATGGCTATTGCCGGGATGTTGATGGATACAAGCTGTGCGGCCCTGCTGATGCTGCTGGTGCTATATCGCGAGGCAGGACAGGGGTACGAAGAAAAGCCAGTTAAACGAAAAGAGGATAAAATGTGTCTTGTGCATGTAGGATCGAGAGTAGTTATCGTGACAGATGGGCCGAGGATACGAATCCCTTACCTGCTGTTATCTGCGTAATCTGTAGAGTAGCAACACTTTTGGGAAGGCTTAATTTTCAAGGTAGGATTGTGTGATAAACATTGTAGCATGTTACTGGAATGTTGTTGAGGGGGTTATGGTGTAATGTTATGCGAATAAAGAGTAGAAGATAGTGTCGTTGCAGTGGAATGGAGTCCCCCACAAAAAGGGAAAAGAAAGAGTTTTGAGCGTTTAATGTATTTTATTTGGAGGATGTACAAGAGAGAGAGTTAAGGAGAGAGTTTCGCTTGGCACTAGTGGAAAAAAGATAGCTATCCTGCAATAACAAGCAATTGTATAATAGGCTGCTACATTGCATCGACAGATTTGAGAGCTGATTCAACAACTATGCCAATTATAGCATAGTGGGCACCTGCTGGGCTCAACTTAATAACGAAACGGAAAAGCTGATGATTTAATTTCCAGACTGAAAAAAAAATCAATAGCTGGCAACTGCGAGTCAAGACTTAATCAGCAATTGCCACCGCATATAGGTCTCGTGTTTGACATACAGCCGTTGGAAAAGAGACTGTGAATGCCATGTTAATGGCATGAGGGCATATATCATCTTCGGCTGAAAAACATCGCTTACTGCATTTTCAGTATGGGATGTTTAATTTATGGACCAAAATAAATGGATGCCAACAGCCGAGCCAAGACCAAATAAGTTATTATCAACAGAAATGGTTGTGCTGTCAGACTGTCAGGTGGTGGGGGGAGGGGCGGGGGAGAGGGGTGGAGCAATTATGACAATGATAGCACAACATTGTAATTGAGGGGTTTGTTACCGCTGCAAATATTATGTAGAGTAAATCTGGTCGGATAAAGTTGCATATAAAATGGTGGCAATGTCATTAGGTGGAAGAAGGTAGAAATTTGGGGAAAACCCACATGAAAATATAGCAATTCACGTACCATTCAGTATATACATATATATAAAGATACATATATATACACATATATAAATATACATATATGCATATATATATAGACAGACAGAATACATAAATATATATATATAATATAAAGAAATATATAAAGGTATATAGAGATTATATAATATATAGAGATTATATAAATGTACTATATATATATATAAAAATATAGAGATACATCTATATATATATCTATATATATATATAATAGATACATAGAAGATTATATATCATATATAGATATATATTGTATATCTATCTATATAAATAATATAAATGAATATGTGATATATATATGAATCTATATATATATATAATAATATATATATAAATACA
>CM067344.1:65399056-65416556 GCA_034190875.2 Urechis unicinctus | reverse complement strand
ACAACAATATCATTTTGACGGATGCATGCCCTGAAATCTTATATACCGAATATAACGGCCAATATAACGGAATTTGGTTGGGGTAGACTATTTTTGATGACTAATACCAGAGAGAATACGAGTTTATAGGATTATAATAAGCATAAATGCACCAAGGCTCGTGTCTGGGCACGAAGACAGCTGCATGAGACTGTTGACCCTGTAAAATACTCCATCGATCGCTTATCGGATTTTTTAAACAACTTGCGCCAGGTAATGTAATTTATTCTTTAATATTTCTATATTTCGTAATATACATACTTTACACTACATATATGTCATAACGGTCAAGTTGTGGCGTTGTGGTAAAGAAAAGAGATCAATGGATGAGCTAGATAATAAATTATGTTTATGGACAATCGTTTTTATCCTCCTTTCATTGTCATTGGTATTTCGGCCTTATAAAAAATCCATCAGGGGTAAGACAAAGATTATGTGAATATATCAACTAATCAAAAACATTTGTGAATAGATGCATAGCTCATAAAAATGGATATAATATATACACATATATATACTTTTATAAATATATATGTATATATATATCTAAATATATAAATATATATATATATATATATAAATATATATATTTAAATATATATATATATCTATATATAAATTTAATATATATATATATATATAATATATATTTATATATATATATATATTTATATATTATATATGAATATATATATATATATATATCAATATATATATATACATATATACAAATATATATATCTATACATATATATAAATAAATGTATATATATATATATATATATATATATATATATATATATATATATATCTATATATATATCTATATATATATCTATATATATATATATATATATATATATATAAATTTAATGTTTGGAGAAGAGAAAATGCTTCTTTTACATTGTGATTTAAAGACTCGATATTATCGATTTAGGCTTTTTCACTACTCGATTCCCTGTATTTCCAGTATCTGCGTAACCACGCCGACCACCTTCGTCATAACTGTCAGCATCATTGCCGTCAGTTACATTTCATCATCATCATCATCATCATCATCATCATCATCATCATCATCATCATCATCATCATCATCATCACCATCATCATCATCATCATCATCATCATCATCATCATCATCATCATCATCATCATATTCATATTCATTCATATTCATCGACATTTTCATAGTATTCGTACCTTGAAGGTTATACTGAATCATATCATTTCCTCCGGAACCTTTGTCTTTGTCAGTATCATCAGCATCATCATCGTCATCATCATTATCACCATTATCATAATTGTTAGTGATATCCTTGGTAAAAATCGTGCCCCAGATTACAAGAGAGCGTAGTCCGCAATCCAGCAAAGAGAGCTGTTTACTTCACAGCCTATATGGAGGATTGGGGGATTATTTCATCATTTGACATCGCTCGGGCGGGATTTGTTCCATCAGGGTTACCGCCGGACAAAAGACGGAAACAAACTTGCTTAGTCATTTTTTGATCAAACGTATGCACTTATATATACGTTTATATAGATGAGTATGAGGGTGATTATACAATGTGAGCTTCGTCAGCTGATAATGCAATTATTTTCAGGATTGCACAAATGTATTACAGGGTAATATATCAACATATCATGGCGACAAGGCCACTTCTAGCGGCAGTACCGTCTGTTGTGTGATGACAGTGATATATGATGGCCATAGTTAGAAGCAATACCAGCCGAGGGTACGTTCTTGGTATGTAGGCTGACCAACCTGTATAACACAAACACCACATCATTTGATTATAAAAGCGGCAGCTTCGATGGACTGAATTATCATTTCATGTGACTTCGTCATTTATGTTTGTTGTCGGTGTCATTCGAAATTCAATCATGCTTGGTATTGAAAAATGACTATTATGCGAAAGTCGCTTCACCATCGCACTGGTTACAATTCATTTCGTACGGCGGAACAATACAGCTCTATAAATATGTTTCTGCAAGAAAGCATCAGTACATCGTAAGTAAGCGTGCAACTAGAACTTGGTTAAATGTTTGTCGCAGGGTTATGTATTGATAATTGGTTGTTCGTCGCATTTACAATGACCTTGACTTGACAAAACGGTGACCTCATAATCTTACTTCTACACGATTTTGGAGGCGCCATCAGTAAGATTGAATAGTAAGAGTCACACCATGATATGCGCGCGCCACTTTCACGGATAACCTGCTAATGTGATTTAATTTGGAATGCCACACTAAGGCCATATCATGGGAGATTAAACACCTGTCAAAACTTGAGCTGAATAGCCCTACCATTCTGTTTATCACTTTTCTCTGGTGCAATAAATGCGGCAGCAGATTACCAGTGAAGACCTCTCAGCCTGTCTGAAGAAATACTCCTGAAACAAGTACTGTCGTAAATATTGCGTTTTGGTTGAATGTGAGTTATTTCATTCTAGGCAATGCTTTTGTTGGGGTAGGTTGTTGTAAAAAAATTATTTCATTAACATAAGTAATGCCTTTGACGTTCAAGTCCGATTGATATAGCGCACGCGGTGTCTCGAATATACCCTCATTATTACCTGTCTCCTCAAGTTATCATCTAATAAGGAATTGTCCGCTACTCGAATACCAATAATATTATAGGATCCACTTATAAAATCAATGAAAATGGTGGAAATGGCCCTGGGGAAATCACAAAGCTTAGGCGTTGACTGAATAACCATAACGTTTCTTCTTCCCTGGGGAACTCTTTAAGCTAACCTGATATTGCGTCACTGCCAGTAGCAATTAGGAACCTTTGTTGGTTGATGCTGATAGTGATGCTAGCGTTTCCATTTCGACCGAACACAACCAATGCATACAGCGCGCGTGACTTATTGTACTTAACGACAGCACCTCAGGGTATCTATTATCTGCTGGCCGCAGTAAAAGGCGGTTAATAATTTTGCTATTATGGAGGTATCGTGGACTGCACACAGTGGTGATATTGGAAAGGGACTGCATTTATCTCCTCCTTGCAGAGCATGCAATAAAAAGGGACGGTAATGAGCGGAAAGTATTGCTACAACGCGGCCTGGACTACGTGACGTTGTATGTAATTGTAATATCGGGGTTTTACGGCACTTTCAACAACGCGGTAATATCAAAGAGCCTAGATCTATGGTAAGAGAGCACATTCCCGGAAAAATATGTCAAAAAGCAATTTCTGTTCGGCATAACATCTCTCCTAAACATAAATGGAAAATTGGCGGCGCAGTCACCTCGACCAACAAGATGTCGCTATCATTTCAACATTATCAACCGTCCCATGTATTCAAGCTGATTTTATGGTGGCATCACATGACGGTGGCCAATCCGAGTAAGCTCTCAATCTGTTGTAAATTATAATTTCATAACGAATTAGTCGAAAGATTTCTCAAAGTTTTAAAACGTACGGGGGCGGGGTCAGAATGAGGAGTAGTCAATCACCATACGGCAATGTGAAATTCATGATATACATTGGCACATGTTCACGCTACACGTGGAATGTGCACGAATACAGACAGAATATCCTAATTTTTTACTTTTATCCAAGAAGAAAATAAGGCCACTAGAGCCATTACGCAACGCATTAGAGCCAAATGATACGGTTATATAATTCTAGTCACGCTTGTACTTAGAGGTGCTATCGCATTGTAATACGAACACAGATTCTTATTTATTCATCAGCTTGGATGTTTTTAGGAAGAAAGCTTGGTGGGACCAGATAAATGTCATTGTGCAAATAACCAGCGGAATGATATCATGGAGATGGGCTACATAATGGGTCCCCCTATCCTACATCTTGTTACAAAGTGAGGCCAGCGTAACACATATACGTCATATATGTTTATCACAGACGAGCGCTCGTGCCAACATGTTAAAATAGCAGTTCCTCATGGCCCCTTTCAAATTAGCTGCCCAACCCAAAAAAAACTGAGCGGCGAGAAAACTCCTCTTAGTATACGCCCGTTATTTGCTCTTAGTATATGCTCGTTATTGACATCAGATGACCTTCTTGAGCTCCGCTTCCACTGAATCAAATTAAGTCGAAACCGGTCGGTTTAAAAAGGCTGGTCTTTAAGTGCAAGCGCCCTTTTTGCACAAACCCGTTGCCCAGACAGGGCAGCTGGAAAAGGTCCTTTTTTACAATGATTCACAGAGCGTTCTATCTATTGCTTAGACCTGTTGCGACACTTTGAGAGGATTGCTTCTATATTTCAACCTATAAAATAATCGGTACTTCCGAAAAACCATATTCAAAGGTATTCCGAGGGGAGGGGATGACGGCCTGTTAACTTTCGAGGATCGATCGGGAAATAATTTGAGTTGACAGAATAAAATGAACTTCCTGTCATGGTAATGAAGAATTGAGGCAAAACTGCAGGCAAAGTGTTCCTAAATCACGGGCCTATTAAGTGCATGGATACTTGGTATTTTCGTCATTCTCTTCTAGATATCAAGTAATCAAACTGTCTAAGAGCATAGTTTTCTTGAAAATATGGTAATATAGGCTTATGACTGTGGTAAATAATGCTTACTTAGATGTAAGAGTTGAGAGTCGGTTTACTTTCAATCATAGTGTCAAGGAATTATCATTGATAAGAAGCGTGAATACAAACTGTGATAAAGTACTAACACTTTTAAGTTCTTCTGAGCACCAAAAAAAAGTAACAATAGGCAATTAAAAAGATAATTGAAAAATTTATTGTAATACCGAGATCTCACTTCTATTACACGCCAGCAGCAATCGACTCGATATGTGCTGCTTATCCAGCGCTCCAGTAGGAAAACGGTTATGCTGTATAATATTCAGATTGTAATGCTGTATTTCATGTAAGACATCTGACGCAGGTGTTAATATGTCCATTTAACCAGTTTCAATTAAAATTCCTAGCACTGAATTACCCTTCTCATGGACTGTCATTGTGTTATCTACTTAGTAGGTAGGTGCCATACTAGTGTTTGGCCTCACCCTAAATCAATAATGATGGTCATACAATATATAATGAGTGGTTAAAAAATCTACCAATCTGTTATACAGGAAGCTTAGAAAGACAGGTCGTTAATTGCTAATAAGTATTTCGTAACCTCTCGTATATGTCGATAGAACACGCGTTATTACAAGTTCCTCAGACACAATGTCTTGTTTTTCATTCCAATCAGGCAAATCTTTATTCGAACAACCATTTTGTGAATCGCGAGGAGTCCATATTCAATATATCAAAACGAAGATATCCAAAAACACTTGTATCATTTGCAAGACGAAAAAAGTATCAATAACAGCTGCTCTTGCAATATCATACTACTATAGTCTTCAATGTGTGTACAATATTAATTAATCATGTTCATTTCATATTTTCAAATCAATTGTTAAGTCACAATAATGAATTTGGATCGATATTGTTGTTGTATATATATATATATATATATATATATATATATATATATATATATATATATATATATATATATATATATATATATATATATATATATATATATATATATATACATATACACACACATAAACACGCATACACGTACACATATATGTTATGTGCACATGTGTGAGTGATTATATGTATATATATATATATATAAAACGCTTATGTTAAATATATATATATATATGTTATGTGCACATGTGTGAGTGATTATCTGTGTATATCCCACCTAAAACGCTTGTGTTAGAGTAGTAAGTACGAGTGTCGATATTGAGTATCATCATCTGTCCATCTACTCTGGCTCAGCTGATATTGTTGATCGCATTCTTATTACATCATTTGATGTTAACGACGCTGTAATCAATGAGAGGCATCTATCTTAATGTTAGCCCGTAAGTTAGTTCTACCCCAACGACGCCGACTGGAAGCCGGTAAAGGACGCACTCTTATAATCTTTGACGTTTGTCTGCATAGAAACCATTCTGCCCCAATCTTTATCAAAATTCGGGCATGTGTCGGAGAACAGGAAACTCATCCACCTGTCAATGTACTCAGTGGTACAACGGACGACATTGTGAAATTACATCAACATGCTTCAGAATAGAAGGTTTGCAACAGCATTCTTATCATGTTCGACCTCGTTACCAGCATCAACCTAATTATCAAACCAAAGACTGGTAACGAGCGAATACTATTATATAACAGACATAATAACGTAGCTGGGTTTTATCGCTTGCTTGGACGAGGATGTTTGAGCTCCTGTCTATGTTGTAATAGAGGTGGACCCATGTGACTGTGATTCATGTGTTAACGGCGGTACGTGCAAAAAGCGCGTGATGCCCAGTTGTACGCCTGCCAGTGTCCTGAGGGATTCACGGGACCTCGCTGCGAAACAAGTAAGACTGTCAAGGAAAGAAGGCAATTCATTTTTCATGCAGAATAGTTGTATCTGTCATACAAGTAACGACACCAGTATTTGTAGAATGTTTGTGTTGCTTTGCTCCACAGCTCTTACCAACGAACCATGCAGGCCGGACCCCTGTCGAAATGGCGGCACGTGCGACGTGCGTGATGGCCGATATCGCTGTAACTGACGCAATAGCTTTACCGGGCGTCAATGTGAGGCTGATCAGTATCGTATAAGGGTTTTAACTGTTCTGTTCAATTCAGGGTGAAACTGACTCGCCTCCAAAGCGATGCGTAATCTACTTTTTAAGCATAGTCTCCAGCCATAGCTTTGTACCATCGCCAGACGAGAGCTTGGATCATTAATGACCCAGTGGGTATGCTGATTCGGACGTGGGCGTGATATGATGTTGCAATGGTTCACTAATTGATGGCCATGGAAGATCATACCTGCAGATGCATCAGTTTGTATAATTCTTCTCTGCTCTAAAACAATGGTTCTCACTCAGTACACTTGTTGTTGAACCCGTCGGTGAGTCTTGTGTACAGAGTTCAATGAACCTTGTAGACCCAACTCATGTAACAATGGCGGCTTATGTCGGCCCAACAACAGTGGATCAGGTTTCAAGTGTAATTGCCCAGTCGACTTCACTGGTGCCCGCTGTAACAAAGGTAAGGTGTCAGTGTCAGTTTAATGGTTAATTAACCTCGGCAAATTCTTGCTGATAATTTGACACGCGATACATCTGGGGTCAGCATGTACTGAAGGATACTGAGAGTCGCCTGTCATGCAGTAAGAACGCATCACCATATCGAAACGATGACGTGTACCAGTAGCTTTTAGCATGCGTTTCGGTCATTCCAAAGGGGAAGTTGCAACCATCTCCCGTAATTTCCTCTTCCCCGTCCCGAATAAATGCAGATGTTGTGCACAACTGAATTCGAGAACTGTCATCGTTTCAATAGGCTGACGGTAGTGTGTTTTCAGTAGTCATAGAGGGCTTTCCTGTCATCCTATGACATACGCATGACCGGCGACTCCCAGTACCCTTAAGGATACACTGACTCCAGATGTATCCGGTGAATTTGAAGAGTGCGACAAGGTTAATTACTACCTCGTTGCCGAAATTAGATACAACTGCTTATACCACTTCAAAACAGACGGCTGCATTTGTCAGTGACTTCTGATTCCTCACGACAAGAGCGATCCATGCGACTGTGATCCCTGTGTCAACGGCGGTACCTCTGTTTCTGATGGACATGGTAACTACGTGTGTAAATGTCCCGCGGGATTCACGGGAATACGATGTGAAATACGTCAGTGGGCCACTACATACGACTGCAATTGATAAGAGATCGAAACTAAGTGTACATAGAGTACATACATTATTCTGTTTTGGTTTGAGCAGAGATAACTGATCCTTGCAACCCGAATCCTGTCTGAACGGGGGTACATGCCATGCGGATGGAAACCACCATTACAACTGTATCTGTTCTAGCAAGTTCACGGGGCCCCGCTGTGAATCGGCTAAATCACATCACAGCAAAGTCAGAAGTGTGTATTGTTTGATAAATAATTAGGACATTAAGGAATTCAAATCCTAATTCGAGTCGTTTCTTCCAGAGATCGACGCCTGTGCTTCTAACCCCTGTCAGCACGGCGGCACGTGCCAAAGCACAGGACCGGGTACATTCATCTGTATCTGTCCTGACGACTACACGGGCACCACGTGTGAATCAGGTAGGGCGCTGAGAAAAACACATATGCCACTGGATATCAAATTTTAACATAATGTGACTCTCCATTACCAGGACAACTCGTCTATTGAGTAGATATGAAATGGAACTGTTTATTGTTTCAGAATTCGATGGTTACACATGCGCTCCGGACAACAGCCCATGCAAAGGTCCGTGCAATATCCTGGAACTTGCAACTTCCACTTCAAAGATGTAGACAAGACCAAGTTTGTGCAATGCAATGAATGGGGAACGCAGTGCTTTGAGATGCCCTGTGCCAAGATGACCGTCTGGGACCAGTCCAAATGTACCTGTGTCCGGGGGTAAACCGCTTGCAGCTTTGAAGAAACGGGTTATATCAGGCTCTAGCGGTTCGCCTTATTCCAATTGGCAGCAAATTCAGACGTTTCTTCGAGAAAGGACTATAGCATCATCTCTGTATTTCATGACACTTCGGAATTCTAAAACGCTTTGTTTGACCAATTATTGTTTCATTGTAGCCGCATGAACATAGAAAGGCAGAAGGGAATGTGGTGGCAAAGTCACACCTCAGTGTTGTGCTGTGTATACCACATCGCTCATTATGATCCCATACACTTGCATTCTCTCAGGTTTTAGTCATCAACAATAGTCTACCCCATCCAAATTCCGTTCAGTCTCACTGTTCTATTGGCCTTCATTCTGTTTTTTAGATTTCAAAGACACGCATCCGTCTAAATGATATGGTTGATGAGATTATATAAGGCTCTGCAACGTGTTAGTGTCAATGGGTTGCAATGGTCTATAAATGGGGATTGCGTAGGTAGTGTTTAATATGTCAATGGGTAACAATTGTCTATGGCTAGGTAAACCAATCATGACGTCACAAATAAGAGGATCGAGAACGTGAAGGTTTCACTTTCTACATAAGACATAACAATAATGTTAATAAGATTTCTATTAAGGCAGGTGTCCTATCTCCGCAATATTAAACCAGGAATAAGACTTTATCTACGTGGTGCCAATAAGTACTGTTTTAAATTACTTAGCGGGGTTGTACATTGCATTTTCCGTCAAGATGTGGCTGGTATATTCAGTATAAGTATGACTACTGGGAGATGGGTTTTTCTCGTGAATTACTAATGTACATACAGAGCTGTAGATTACCATGTGAAGGTCAATTATCCACAACAACGTTCAGGTTATTAACCTCACAAACCTGTAGTGCCCTCCATCAAATGCTGCATAAACAAGTCGAATGGAGCAGTGCAGGGTGGCAGTGCGTGGTAGATTCTACCTGACTTATCTCTTGTGAGCGTCAATCGCAATATCGACATGACGAAGACGGCAACAGCTTACGTTCCGGATCCATTCAGCGGAAATGTTTTCGCATTGTTAATCACACTCACCAATCCGTCCTTGAGACAAAATATTTCGTTTTAGAATAGATAATTCGGCGGAACCGTTTGCGCATTGATAATCACACTCACCAAATCCGTCGCTGAAACAAAATATTGGTCTAAGCAAAGGTAATTTGCGGAAATGTTTGTGCATTGTTAATCCCTAAAAAGAAAGATAACGTCTAAGCAAAGATAATTCTGCGGAAAAATTTTCACATTGTTAATCACACTCATCATACCGTCCCTGAGAAGAAAGATAACGTCTTACCATATTTGAACCATATTATGCACACAGTTTGCATAGTAAGCATTAGCGCAAACAGCTGGTTCGACTGGATTAGAGACATTCCTATGCAGCACTGACCCATTCAATGCACAGATCACTTTACTATCAATTTAGTAGACGGACAATAATGATGATAGGTTGGTTTATACCGCAGAAAGCTTCATTTTATATTTAATCAAACAAAGCAGGATGGACAACGCGGGAATATCCTGCTGCTTGGGCAACATTCGCAAGTGCTTTGAAAATAAGATAATAAGAGAGATTTAGTACTGAAGGTTGTATTTGATATCCCACAGCTTTATCTGGTTATACCACAATGGTTGCAATAGACTATACTGAAGAGGATTGGAGCGAGTAAATTCAGATGTACCCAATTCCTTAATTGTTAATACATCTTAATACAGTCACATTCATATGAAAAGAATTCCAGTCAAAGTGTCCAAGGACAACTGAATGCATAGCAGTATAGCTATTGTCCTATAAGCTCACCAATAGATACACTGAAGAAAATTCCTGATCTATTCATACATCGCCAGCTATGCAGTGCATCTTCGTGGAACAGGATTCATTTGAATATTTAGAGACCTTCAGAATACAATATCTAAGGACGCTGTATGATATATATACCTGCTTATACTTCCAACTATATCTACACACTCTCATTCTGTGGATAGCACATGATAATTATAATAACTTAAATTACTCCATGGGGACGGGACATGATTTTGTAAATAATCACATGTTGTGATGGATGAAAGGGTCAAAAACATTGATAAACATGACAAGGAGGTAATGATGGTTGTACATTGCGTGCATATTAATACGTTGTATTTGCTGTCGAGTGGCGTAGGACGTGAATAATATATTGGTGCTTGATTAGAAAAATAAGTAAAGTGGACAACCCATCCACTCTATGTCGTTATGGGTAACTTTGTGTTGCAAAAGCCACACCTAGTTCATATGTTTATTTAGCGTTGTGACACCAATTATAGGCATTGGTATCCATTACAGCTAACGAGGAAGCTTACGTACGAGGAAGTAAAATATTCAATATTCTTCTCAGTAATTCATGAACAACGCGACAATCGATGGAAGCCAAGCCGGTGATACAATCCACAGCCTTACAGCTTCTGCTGGTGCTGTTGTCCTTCCAGATACACGGTAGGTTATAGAGTGATATCCAGTTGTCACATGCAATTTCTCATCTTCACGATTACATTTAATATATTAAAGTTAGACGGATAACGTGATGCTGCGTGGCTATAGAGCTGTAAACAGCACCATATTACTTCATTCAAGGCTTATCGATGTATGCTATTAAGAAAAAGAGACCAGGTGTTAATTGATATATAGACCCCATGTGAACGATTGGTGTTTTGCAGCAGTGGTTTCAAAGAATTCATACTCCCAGGATAGCAATCCTTGCCTGGGACATTATTACTCTGATGGATGTACCGCATAAAGGAAACCATGTTTATTCAGTGCAACGAATACGGAACTCAGTGCTTTGAGATGTCCTGCCCATGCTCACTGATTTGGGACCAGAGCCGCTGTTCATGTGTCAGTCAGGTATGAGACTGTCAACACTGTAATAGGTGTGATTTATATGCCATCCACATCAAACAACGTATCCACTGTATAGGCCGACACATCCGCATATCATAATGGATGTCCCTGTGATCTCAGACAGGACACAATAGCACAAATATCCATCGTATTAGAGCGGCAAAAGTCTCTCGAACTGTCAAATGATGGGTCGATGAACGAGATATGATATATAACCATATTATCACCAGCGATATATTTGCATGTACAGGTACCAATCTAGATGACGGTCTTATCTGACGCAAACTCTTTTGTAGGGCACTGCATATTCAATCAGCTACTATCGATTCCCTTACTTGACGTGACTTTTGACATAAATTGATATTCTTTTCTGGAAAAGTAAGTCTTAGGCAGGGTTAATATAAAATTTAACTCCTCTAAGCATGATGTGTCAATTGCAGTTTCCTGAAATGATACTCGGTATCACATACGTAGTAACCTGTGTTGTTTTTGATGTTATGACAAATCTGTAACAGTTATATTGATCGATACGTCGCCACCACGGCTGCTTATATCAAAGAGAAATAAATACAATCGATTTGGCAAACCAATTGGGCGACGTGCACAGCGAAATACCATGTATGGTAAATTAACGTGAACGCCACGAAGTAGATGGCATGAAAAGATTGCTACTTCTACTCATGTTTGCTTTCTTTGTAATCTTTATACTACAGTATTTAATGAAACAGTGTGTTCATAATATGTGTAAAATAAATGAAGCCCAGTAATTTTCACTTTTTATATTCGACCAATAACTGAAAACTAGGGTGTTTGAAATTGATATTCCTTTCTGGAAAAGTAAGTCTTTGGCAGGGTTTATATTACAGTTATCTCCTCTAAGCATGATGTGTCAATTGCAGTTTTCTGAAATGATACTCGGTATCACATACGTAGTAACCTGTGTTGTTTTTAAAGTCATGACAAATCTTTAGCAGTTATATTGATCGATACGTCGCCACCACGGCTGCTTATATCAAAGAGAAATAAATACAATCGATTTAGCAAACCAATTGGGCGACGTGCACAGCGAAATACCATGTATGGTAAATTAACGTGAACGCCACGAAGTTGATGGCATGAAAAGATTGCTACTTCTACTAATGTTTGCTTTCTTCGTAATCTTTATACTACAGCATTTTCCTCTTTAATCCCTCCTTAAGAGTTCGCGATTCTGTGACAGTTTTCGCATACTGGTTTGATGAAATTCGGCCCTATAATCATCAACTCATGATATTCACGTTCCTGAAGAGGGGTAGATATTATACATTGATGTACAGGAATCTGCTTAATACAGCCTTGCTATAAAATCCCATACCTATAATGTCCGTTTGAGGAACAGTGCGAGCTTAAACATAGAAATGGGCTATAAATAATATGCTCCAGGCTAAAACATGTCGTCAGATAAAATTTCAAATACCCTAGTTTCAAGTTACTGGTCGAAAATAAAAAAGAGAAAATTACTGGTCTTCATTTATTTTACACATATTATGAACACACTGTTTTATCAAATCAAATTGTAAGACTTTAAAACACAATTAAAGTGTTAACACTAACAATTAACAAAGACCTTTAGGTTTATCGGAACGGGATATCTGTAACGAGATAATTCTAACAAGGATTATCAATCGCTGAAAGAATTAGTGCATGTTGCTATGCCATGTGAACGTGATGTAATATGCTATTGGCCACGATTGTGATCGTCTTTGAGTGTATGACATGGTATGCCAATGTATTTACGGATAGCTCTTCTTTTTCAGTTGGTTTTTCGTTAATCAACGTCAAGACAATATCCCTAAGCGATGAAAGAAGTTGTGAAATCTTATAACAGATTATTCATTCAAATTCATATCACCGCTCCCTACTTAAGGGTTGAAAATTCATAATCCGTGATATCAATTATATTTGTTGCCTATCGGCGAATATGAGAATATTTGCATTTCTGACAATCATTCATCATGAATGGAAGTATTCCCGGCAGCTAGTCCAATCTCATACCGCCACGAGTCAATGAGTGACCACGACCCCAATCGTGCCGCTGTCTACATACACGAGTTATTAGTTGAGATTAGTTGAGATACATTATCAGTGTTATGATCTGGCGATAACAAAGCTGCGTGACCACAAAACAACCTAGCAAACTTCGGATAAACCTTATCACTACTTTCATTTAAATGATAATGTGTCATGCATGAAACGGTTAACAGCCTATGTGGTGCCTGATTAGACAAATAAATATGTGTGTGTGTGCGTTTGTGTGTTTGTGTGTGTTGTGTGTGTGTGTGTGTGTGTGTGTGTGTGTGTGTGTGTGTGTGTGTGTGTGTGTGTGTGTGTGTGTGTGTGTGTGTGTGTGTGTGTGTACTGTCTAAAAAGAAATCAAGTTCTTGACCAAAACTAGTTAATCCAATCTATTTCACGTCAGCGTGACGAGGGTTTCTTGGAAGGCATAGACCTTGGATAAGCATTTTACGTCAATCGGATAGAAGTAGCACAGAGCAAATCGATTTGATAAATTAGAGGTACACGTTAGAAGGCATTCATATGCAAGACAGGTCCATTGCATGAACTCAGGGTTCACTTAACTGTTTATCAACGGCAGCTGGTACTTGACAAGGATTAACTCACAAGTTTATCAACGGCAATGCTCACGATACTTGATAACATGGCAAGTCTCGATGGCTCCCAAGTCAATGTCTCACAAGGCGGTCTTCTATGATAACATGGTCAATGTCTCATGAGGCGGTCTTCTATAATAGCATGGTCAATGTCTCACGATGCGGTCTTCTATGATAACATGGTCAATGTCTCGAGAGGCGGTCTTCTATGATAACATGGACAATGTCTCACGAGGCGGTCTTCTACGATAACATGGACAATGTCTCACGAGGCGGTCTTCTATGATAACATAGTCAATGTAACTATCACACCCTTGGGTAAGGCTAAGATATTATTTTTGTTCTTCTATTGCTTGTTCCGTTTTACTTCTAATTACCAACACAGTTTATAAGTGCACAGGTAAATGAAGAACTCCGTCTTGAACCAAAGTTGGTTTATTTCCAGAATAATCCACGAACGGAAAACAAGGTAGACGTGGCTTCTTGAAGTCGAAGTGTGTGAGTCTCTTTTGGAGTCGACGTGAGTCAGTCTCTTTTTGAGTCTGTCTATCTAGGGGCGCGTTTCGAGGATCTTATTTACCCTAAAATTGGCTTTACCGTCTCCATATAAGGAAAGGAATAATCAACCACCCCAGTGCTACCTCCTCATCCAACACATTCCGATGGAATGCATCATACGAGGCATCAGAATCAGACAGTAATTGGGGCAAGGGGGCGAAGGTAATGGTATGGCAGATGAAGCATAGCCAGTCGGTTGGGGGTTGAGGGTTGAGATACTACGCATACAACACTCATACCACCAAGGCCTGACAAAAATGGAAATCCAACTCTCGTAAGCAACAAAGAACTCTTTGGTAACCAAGATAAATAAGCAACAAGTATGATGTGCAGATATTAATGTACCTACATATAGTAACAGCATCATGCTTAATACTACCCACCAATCTCGTCATAACATTACTTTCCTAACCAGCAGCCATCTTTGTCAAAACGCCTTTCATAAATAAATAAATAAATTATTTATAACCAATTAAAATACAAAATCACTTTATCAAATCAAAACAGGATCGTCACAGTAACATGGTCTATGTCTCACAAAGCTCTCACTATCAATAACATGGTCAGTGTCTCCAAAGGCAGTCGTCATTGATATCCGGGGGAATGTCTCGCAAGGCGGTCTTCAAGTTAACATGATCAGAGTCGTGCAATGTAGACATAAATGATAACTTGGTCAATGTCTCGCAAGGCTGTGATGACCATGGTGTTAGCATCCTATTGACATAGCATTCCGATGATTGCTTACAGATTAATGATCCGAGCTGAGTGGCATATCTTAAGTGAACAAAATCATCGCCATAACACTAATGAAGATTACTTATAACGGCGTACGGCCTAACTGTGATAGCGCCGTTAAAATAGCGCAAATGGATACTGAATATAAAACATATCTTGAACAATTATTATCACTCGGCCTAAGTTAATGCACATGTACGCATATAAACCAATTTTCATTGCCACCATCCATGCTCTTAACATTTAAAGAAGATGGTTTCTGACTGGCCGAGTGCATGCTGACGTTTGGTCGCATCATTTGGGGCAATTATCGTGTCAAACTAATGTACCTCACCGTGCAAAAGTGGACCTTTGATGTGCCCTTAAACTTTTACCTAATTGCCACAGTCGCTGGATTCCAGAAGTATTGCATGGTGATATTTGCAGACGTCCTTTGATTCCATCCTGCTCACCCAACTCAATAAGATACAGTATTGCGCTTTATAGTTCATGTATTGTAAATGCGAAGCTTGTTGAACATGGTTCACTATATCGTACCACGAGAATGTGAAAGCCCTTCAAATAAATAGAATGTCTTACTAAGCCAGACATAAGTGCAAATTCAACAAATGACGGGAGTCACGCATTGCAAATACACACACACACACACGCGCGCACACACACGCACACACACACAAACTCACACACACACACACACACACACATATATATATATATATATATATTTACATATATATTTATATATATATATATATTTATATACATATATATATATATATATACATATATATATATATACATATATATATAAATATGTATATATATGCATATACATATAAATCATCTATTATATATATATAAATATATATAAATACATATATGAACATATATATATCCACATATATAGATAATGTAGATATAAACTACATATAAAAACATATATATATATCCAAATATATATATTCCTATATTATATATATATATAAATATATATCAAGATATTATATAACCATATATTTTATATTTATAATAAATATATATAAATATATATGCATATATATATATCATGATCCATATATGTGTATATATATATACATATGTTGATGTATATGTCTATATACAACTATATATCGCGTATCGTGCGTATATATAAATAGTTATATAAATATATATATATATATATATATATATATATATATTTTATATATATTCTTGTATATGTCTATATACAAATTATATATTCGTATAATATACATATATATATATATATATATTCATATATATATACTGACGAATGCAACCATTCGTGGACAAATCATTCTTGGTCAATTTGTTTAGAGTACATTTTTAATAACACTATTTTTTTAATTATTATATACATCGGCATATCTTAAATTATAATGAAACAGTTTAATGCCAAATTAAATCTTTTTGCCCACGTTTACAATACTGGTATATACTTTTAAATCCTCTAAAAGTCGTCCACGAATGGTCAAGATACTATTTTATACCTACATATACAACCTTTCCTTTCCATATATATTTGCGTATATTTGCGGAATAAAGAACTTTTGAAATCATTATCCGTTATTATGGATTACAATTATAATATTTGTTGTAGATATGATCATAATGAGCCATTGGCAGCGTTTTGCAAGCTTGTTCAAAGCTGTAGATAGACAGAATTATGAGATAAAACACAGTTTTTCGGTATAAAAAATTATAAAAAATTCAAATATTTACAAACTTCATTTTCATCGCTCATATTTACAAACATTAATTTGACCGTTTGAACCACAGAAAATATATATGTAGGATATATATATAGGTGATCAGATCATTGAATATTAGCTATAAAGTCTTAATATATTTAATTATATATATGGTCTTTCATATTTTACATAAACATATATCTCCCTATATATAATAAACATATACCATATATAATTTATTCTAATATTCCATCCATGTGTATATATATAAACATTCGCATGTTTGAAACAAAGTATATCTATATGTGACATAGCATTTTATCGTTTCGCGAAGCCTATTTAAAGGTTGGCGGTTTGTCATAAAGGAGAATTATATTATATATATATCAATATAAGAACTATATATATATATATATATGTATCAAGATATATATGTAAAATTATAAACTAAAACATTCGCAAACATTTTGAA
>CM067344.1:65364056-65396556 GCA_034190875.2 Urechis unicinctus | reverse complement strand
TAGTACCAACAGTCTAAATATGACGGCTACACATGGAGCCTATCTTCCCTTATGTGTGAGCGAAGGCATAGTTATTTACTATCTGAACCATTACAATCGTCGTTGCCCGACAATACCTCAAGCCGATTCCGTCTTACATGGTATTTTACCAACAAATTTATGAATATATTACTAGTAGTTCATCCTTCAGCATCGACACCGCTGCTTCTCGACCGGCTGTAGTGTATCAGTTCTCCGAAAAACCATTTATCTCACAATATGTTGTCTTGCACGTCAAGGGCGAGGGTCAGGTACCAGGTGGCTGAGAGCAATATATTTCAGTGCTATATCCTTTATGTTGCCATATAGCTGTCTCGCATCCGTTGTAGATTAGAGACTTAACCAAGACACGGTGGAAAATACGTCAGACAATCAACTGCATCCCCACCGACGTCTGTCATGATGGAAAAACAATGATAGAGCTCATTTGTACGTTTTGTTTTTGTAGGTTGCCATGACCAAATGGCATTAGAAATCGAGCACACGTTTTCGAGTGGTTTGCATTTTCTCTACCTAGCGTGGCAATTATCTCTGTATTGCTTTAGTTGTCATGACCAAATGGCATTAGAAGTCGAGCACACTTTTCCAATGGTTTGCATTTTCTCTACCTAGCGTGGCAATTATCACCGTATCGCTACACTGTACAGTTCTTTTTGCTGTGCATCTAGTGTGAAAGGGGATAGGAGCCCTTGATGGCTGTTTTAACGTTTGCTGTCACTGTGCATTTTATGTGTCAAGGCACAAGGATCACTTGATGGCTGTTATAAGGTTTGCTTGCGCTGAGCAACTTATTTCTGAATACATTGATTAATTTAATCGTTTTATTGTACTGTTGTTGCCATCTACTGTGCTCACAACTGGTTTTTCAATCTTAGCTTGGCTATTTCGTAATGTTGATACCTCACAAGACTAATGCTTGAAAGCCGTACCTTCCAGCTAACTTAAATATTCCGCCTACATATTGTATAATTCTATTCTGCAGCCTATTCCAAAGTAAATATTCTTTTCTGACGTGGTACGAAACTTGCTATATTGTTTATTTTCGTTTGCCCAAAACGCCTACCTTATACCACTTAACGTCATTGCCACCATTCTTTATGCAGCGATTCCCAACCCAATTTATTCTCCATAATACTTGCAACGGTTACAAACCCCTCAGTCGCAATGCTATACTCTCGTGGTCATAATTGCTTTCCCTCAATATCTGACAGCACAACCATTTACAATAATATTTACTCGGTTCGGCTATTGCCATCTGTTAATTTTGGTCCTGAAATTGAACATTCCATACTAAAAAAGGATTACGCTACGTTAATAAGCCGGGCATGGTAGTAGTCTTGATGCCATTAACGTGGCATTCACAGCGTAAAGGTTTTTTTCCCCAAAAGGCCGTCAGTCAAACACGAGACCTACATGCGCTGGCAATTGCTGATTCAGTCTTGACTCGCAGTTACCAGCATTCGATTTCAGTCTTGAAAATACACCATCAGCTGTTACGTTTGGTTATTAAGTTGAGCACAGCAGATGCCCTCTATGCTACAAACGGCATAGCAGTGACATCAACTCTTAAATCAGTCCGTGCAATATTACAGCCAATTAAACAATTGTTTAATATTCTTTCTTGTGTTGACAGAAGTGCTGCCTTTTTGCCACTAGTACCAAGCATTACTCACTCCATTATAAATGACACAAGAAAAATTGCTCATATCTTCATAACCAGATTATTAAAAGACAAACTAAACAAATTCATCAAAGCTGTTTATCAACTCATGCCACGTGACAAGACCACACTACGGGAACTATAATGTCACAGGCATGCTTCAGGAATACTTGATGCAAGCAAAATGGCCAAACGACTTGATACAAGTTTAGCCAATTTTTATCATCGTCAGCACGTGGGCTCATAGAATTTCCTATTTCAGAATGGTGTTTTATTGTTACAAACAAGCATTGTAACCATAAATAACAAAAAATCGTAGGTTAAACACTGGACATATTTGGGGTTAAATTTATCCGAGCAACACCTTCTCCGCGCCATATTAACCTCAGCCTTTAAGGCGGCATGGAAAACGACCCCTTACAACACCTATCCCTACACAGTCATTACCACCCTAAAATAGCTCTTCGCTAAAGGTCCCTCATACTCAGCAACCTGCCAATCATATTAACACACCGAGCCCCTTCCAACGCCTTCCTGCACAACCATGCATCACAGCCTATAATTACCTTCAAACGCCATTACAATGGCTCCCAAGCTTCACAACCATACTCTACCTTTAGAACATATATTTCGTCACAGTCATTCATACACCATCATGCCAAATGTGCCGGACATAACCCCCAACAAGCAAGCTCCAGAATGGCTTCAAATATTCATAACCATCCCAATGGGCTACTTATCCCCTAACTGTTACTATAGCTCTACTTCACCAACTCATTGATACTATCACATCATAGCATATTGTATATCCCCCCCAATACCGCCAAAATATACGCCCAAAACTCTTTCTTTTTCCTTGTTGTGGGGATTCCATTCCACTTTAACGACACTATCTCCTACTCCTCATTTACATAACATGCCACCTCTCCCCCCACTCCCTCAACAACATTCCAGTCAAGCCTGGGATTGCCATCAACGCGGTCATCCATTTGTGGAGCTGTCTGACCTCGTGATACCCACATCACCTCTGTGTTCGCTCTGCTCATCATCATGCCTATCAAACCACCTGTCTACTGCATGCTGGGGCTGCTCTCGCTCTGTTGGTTTCTATCAAAATGTCGTCAGCGTAGATAACTTTCAGTCTTAAGTCCACTGGACATAGTTTGCTGATATAATCTAGCAGAACGATGAATATTAGAATAGACAGTGCTGATCCCACCTTCACAGCCTGTTTGTAGTGCCTAAGCAAGTACTTATTCGCGTACTTGAGTTCGGTACAAAGCCATGGTTATCAGTTCTTCTGCCTCTCTTGATCTTGTCGCATGCCGGCACTTGGTCTAAGAGCTCCAAGCAGCTATCCCGTTGGAACTCCAGCTTCCTCTCCATCATCTGCCGCACTATGAATATCGCATATGTTGCCCCTTCCAGAAACCGAACTGCTTCCCGCCATGCTGCGGCTCCACCAATCTACCGAATTCTGGCATCCAGTATTCTTTCCTAACACTCCATCATTTGAGATAGAGGCTTGATTCATCTGCAGCTGCATCATACGTGGATATTACCTTTGTTCTTGAAGATCGCAACCGGTGTTGATTCTGGCCAGTCACAGGGGATTAGCTTCTCTCAGCATATTGCTCCCAACACTCTGTGAAACAACGCGATTCCTCTCTCTCCAAGAGCTAGTACCATATCCGGCGTGATCTCATCTGGTCCTACTGCTTTCCCCCTACCTTCATCTGCTTTATCGTTGTCTACAGGTGTTGATGTATCGCTACCTAACTATTTTATGCATTGTAAGAGCCAAAGTCACCTTTCGCGTATTTTGTCACACATCACGCAATTAGTGTCATGTATAACATGTATGAAAATAAACTGTGCGATTCATAGACCATCTATATCAATAAAAATGAATTTTGTGAACGCAATATATGACGTTAACCAAAAACTGACCACCGTATTAGAAAACACAACGTTGCTGGTCTTGAAGCTACATGCAATATAATGAACAACATGCGATTGCTCCGCGTGTTGCAAAGATATTGTGGTTGACCACAGTACAATTGGTCATATATATTAGCTCGTGGTGCATCCGGTGGTCTTCTACTTTAAAAATGGTTCATTGTCGATATTCGCTCAGGGTTGTGTCTTCAGGAATGTAGATTTATTCACAATCCCAGTCATAATCCCAAAATGATTAAATTTAATGTAGCCGTCCGAACCATTATCAATTCTGTATGCATTAAGACGTCTGCAAAGATCATAGAAGCCTTTGATATTGAGCTAAAGCAAGCTACAGTGAAACCAATCAAATATCCCATTACAAAGAGTAAGCATCAATTATTGTTGCGCCACTGTATGATTTTGCAGATTGTCAATGCATGTTTATTTGCAAGGCGTAATCCGGTAGCGTTTAGGTGATGATGACATGTGGAAATGAAACGATGCATTCTAGGCCATTCATTATTACTTCCTATGAATAAATAGGCTCGCCATTTGAAGCTTGTGTGAAAAAAATCAAAACGCTGATGATGCTCATTGATTGGCGCGGTACACAGAGGGTTTACCGGCACACCAAAATTATTGAGTTATATGATGCCTTGCTTAATGCTGACATGATGTAAAACATTTTCAAGTTTCATGGAGACTTCGATGAAAATGTAATTGGAGTTACATAAAGATATTTGAGATGTGTCATAAAGATTATGCTGTAACGTACGTCCACACCATTAGGTGGATCGCTATTTACAGGAAGCATCATATCACACAGATTGTTATTATTCAGTCGGCGTAAAACTTAAAACCTTTGCCCTTAAATTACAGTTCTTGAAATATAGTTCAGCGGGCTGGCGTTAACTATTTTGGTGGGTAAACTATACCATGTCTACTTGAGTTCTCACCACTGCGAAGATGGACAACCGAATCAACACTTATTTTATATTATCCAATTTATTGAACATATTATATACTTGTATGAGATCCCTACAGAGATGTCAATCCTAACAAGCGCAATCTTTGTTCGCAACCAAAGATATATCGGCGACCACGTTATAAGAATAGTGACCTCGGCTGATCTGCCTATCTTTGATGGGGCCTAACAACTGCCTTGTACAGTTTGATCAAATCCCCATTAGACCGGCTGCATCTTCGAAGAGTAGAATCGCGCGTTCGGTAATCGGGATATTTTACCTACCTTCAGTACTCCTCATATTTTTTTATTTTAAAAAGCATTTGACGGCCATTCTATACACTTAGTCAACACCGAACGCATCAGTGGTAATTTAGTTAAAGCATAGAGCGCGGATGGTACATGGAACCATTAACGTAACTCAACTAAATCGTTGAACTAGTATACTGTCGTGAAATGAACTTCCAGTGAACCACTTACTATGATTTCGTACAGTGTGATCCATCGACGGCAATTGGCTATGAAATGTGTTAGTGGTGCGATACAAAATTACATGGCATCATGACTGGCATATGACACTATGGCAAGGATATACTAGTTGTACGGACCGAGTTAACTGTTAGTAGCATATTAGAATAAACACTGTTAATAGAAATGCCAACCAGAAATACTCATAGCCTCAAGATTTTCCGATGGACCTTCAAATATGCCAGAAGTTGCAGTGCTTGAATGATCAATATGAAAAATGTTCATGTACAGAATGTACTTCAAACGGAAGGACAATACTAAATGACGCTACGACCGAAGTCGACGCACTCTTCTACTTCTAGTAAATCTCCCTTTCTATAAAATGTCTGGCCAGAGCAGGCCTTGCGCCACTGAGCCCCTGTGCAAGAGTCAATGGCTGCCAGCGTTCCAGTTTTATTTGCCCGATCACATGAGAAGTGAATCGCTGTCAATAGATGGGTGAGATGGATAGACTGGAGTCGAAGGACATTCGTATGCATAACTGGCTCATTCATTACGCTTGAGAGGCACTGTTCACTTAGCAATCGTCTTGGGGGAGTGGAATTAATGATGATGGAGTGGTAAATGATGCAGATAGATTTATTTCACCTCGACAAAAGCAAGGCATAGAGCGGGGTAATAGGCTCAAATGCTTGGAGGAACACAATGTAATAAGTAATAACAATATTGAAATCCAAAGATTTACGGGTAACTGTATATAGCTAGAATTCATTTCTGTTATTGCGTATGGGTGTAATCGTTGAAAATGATTTTACCGCTAACATATTTTATGAAAGCCATATTATACAAAATACATGAGTGGTGATATAGATTCGACTGATCTAACCCCAATATCAGTTGACAATTCCCTTCAGCCACCTAAGGGATCAAAGCTTCACACATGAACCATGTATTGCTCTGTGCATAGTGATATTGTCACTCGAAATTATTTCCACCAGTCATGAATCACGTCATAAACAACTTATGACTTTGGTATTCGAATGACAGTTACTTGCATTATTTGAAGATGTTGTCCTCAAAGTCCCAGGATAAATGTCCCAAACAGCGGTCGACGATTGATTGACATTCAAGTCTTATATTTTCACGGCACCAACTAGTTCCTTGAAATTGGGGAAGGTCATCAAACTCATTGTCGCTATTCTACTAACAGCAAGTTTCTCGGTCATAGAACAAAGACACTTAAATACAAAACAGCACATGCAGTGACAGGTTTATTGTCCTTTCTTATTTTACCCTCATTGGTAACCAGGATTATATTGAATAATAAATATCTGTGTCAGCCATGTATTGCGTAGGACTCGGACAGGCCTTGCTTGATGTCATCTTTGATATATAATGGCCTTATGTCATTTATATCTAGAAAGAAGAACCTGTATTGTATAATTGCATTGGCACATCCAACTAATTTCTTAATTGCACGATGTGGGTTGAGTGGATGTAAAACAATGAGGGCCATGATCAAGAATCATTGATTTCTTCAATGGCAATATGTAAGCTTCATTTTCTCTAAGAATGTTGCTATACAGGATCGTCATGTCCCTGATTTAATCAATGGAAGCTCGGATGTCTACAACTTTCCCGAGGTATGTAATTATTATATTCGTTTTAACATTACAATATGTCATTCGCGTTCATTGGAAATGTGACACCAAACCTTCTACTTCAGTGTACAGATATTGATTACGTTAATCATGGTGACCATTATCACTGTTCACTGCCGTTCATCAGGATGCTGTACTCCTATACATATCAAACTGCACATCAGGCACACTTATAACCGTAATAGCGACTGCCGAATAAAGGATAACCTGAACCATCAGTACAGACTACCAATGATATCTGATCCCAACTAAACTTTGTATCCTATATCAATAGGTTATATAACAACCGTGTCCTCTTATTGCCGAAGTCAATATGGCTTCCATCGGTGTTCCTACTGGATAACAACAGTGCAAAACTACCAATTCTGGCTAATGCAAACACATGCACTCATCTCATCTTTTTCGTTTAGTTAACACAATCATCTTTTATTTTTTAGTCAATAAGAATGACTGAAATAACCAGTACAAGCATTAAAACCTTCATGAGATAATGAATGTTGAACTCCATTCACTGCTGTTCATATCGTTGTATGGCAGACTGACGGGGCTCAGAAAAAGGACACAGATATCGTTCGTCGCATTATTTGTGAAGGACGAGCCGAGCAATAACAGTAACAAATCGGCCACCGCCGTCCTTTATCATTGTAAGGAGCCAACGATGTTGTCAAAACCTGGACGCGCGTTCATGATTTCGCTGAGGAGTAACGTCAATAATGTTGCGGGTGGCTAATTTCATTGCGTCAAAACCTTTTATAACGTTAAATTTTTTCTAGTACGTAAATTCATGACAAATTTACTGATGTGGTTATATATATATAACGTATATATATATATATATATATATTATATATATAATAATTATATATAATATATATATAAATATATACCCAACGCGCACAAACATGATTATAACGATTAAATGAATAATTCAATAGGCATATCAGATAAATAATATTTTTTTAAATTGGAAATTTATATATATATATATATATAGATATATATATATATATATATATATATATATATATATATATATATATATATATATATATATATATATATACACACACCTATATATATATATATAATATATATATATATATATATATATATATATAATATATATATATATATTTCGTATCCATATATCTTTATATGGATACCTCATGTATGAATAGTTAAAACTATTGACTTTTGTCAATTGATAAACAACCAGTCTGCAGTTAAATTGCCATCGAACAGTTAGTTTGTGAGAAGATTTTGGTCAAAAATCCCATAATTGAGCGTTTGGCAGCCCCCACCATATACACTGAGCGGACGTCAATACCACCTGGGTCCTGAATCGACAAGGATCATATAGCGAGGACGTTGGTATTATATGTATATATGTATATATATATATATATATATATATATATATATATATATATATATATATATATATATATATATATATATATATATATATATATCTATATATATATATATATATATATATATATATATATATATATATATCTATCTCTCTCTATATATATATATGTGTGTGTGTGTGTGTGGGTTTTGTGAGTGTGTGTGTGTGTATTTATTATGTTGGAGCAGCTGCTCCGTCATTGAACCTCTATCATGTGTTTTCAATGCCTCGTTTTCAAAGCACTATATGTAGTTAACCGCCGCTGAAAATATAACTTGTGGTATTTTTGGCATGAACACTGGTAAGAACTGGTTTACGACATTCTATTTTTGGCATTATAAATATATGGTTTACACTTACACCGCACTTATCTCATAAATACCGCTTGTGTTGCCTGCCGGGATAATTTTGCTCTTTAACACGATCAGATCCTGGAAAACAGCACATTAACCCAACGTCGGTTTCATTGCCTCCTTTGTTCTGACGCCTACTTACGCTTCCATTCCAGCCTGCCCCAAACCAATTCACATTTAAGATGCACTAGGCTAGGTCGTCGATAACTGCATCGACTCTCTTGGTATATTTTCCTGCTTGTTGCCTGACTCATTGCTGATGGTCTTCACCACTCACTCCTAATTAAACGGCGACGAAACGCGGAATGTCGTACAATTTGAATATACAGGTTATGGTATACTTGGTCTGCATATCAAAAGCTACTATCCTGGCGCCAGGCTACCTCTTTGGGGTGATAACTCGTTGTTAATCTCGGCAAAGCCGCTGGGCGAGCTGAGTTTATGGTTGAATCTTAACCCAAAGCAAAAAAAACATTTCGAGGGAAGATGTGAATTCCGGTACAGTCTTTGCTGTTATTGTGAATTGTTGATGCGCTCAATCAAATTGAAAATATAGATTGCAAGACCTTCTTTGCAAGCATAATAATCGAGACATCTCAAGGAACTCATTGGGTCATAGACTGCAGGCTACATACTACAATCATATTGCTTCTTTAAATTTAAAGTGACCGCTAAATGGATGCTCAGTCTTTCTATAATCCAGCTGGTACATTATGTGTAGTGTCAGATGTTCATATGATCGCGGTGGTTTTGTAGTTCATTCAGGCTCCTCACGCATTTATACAAACATTTTATGCATACAACATTGTCCAATCATCAATGGAATAAGAAACTAAACGCATTTTTCTAAACACCATTGTGAAACGATAATTGATTCCATGTAGTGTCAGAGACTAATCATTTCAAATCCACGTCAATATATTCCCCATATCTCACTATCAGTAACACAAGCCAGACATACACCTACACGGCATCATTTGGATAGATAATGTCATTCGTCAACGACTTATACTAAGAAGGAATACAATACAAAAGTGATGCATTGCGTTAGAGGTGATGATGATTTACTACCACGTTTTCTGTTAAATTGAATAAAATCGTATTAATCGGCATTATTCAGTTACAACTTTTAAGAGAAAAGCACAACCATCCGCATGTTTGCTGGTTGTCGTGAGTATATTGTAAACTGCTCAAATTATACACATGGCTCACATTGAGAAAGGCAAACCAGCATACTATTTGTATAATGGCACATCGGTCAAGCTTGATCTATTCCCATATTGTTTACGGATCTTTAACTGACATACACATTGCATTCGAGTAGTCATTTAGGCGTACTGCTTGATGACGCACATAATAAGGAAGGAAGGGTAATAGGTAATCATGCTCGTACAAGGCTTATACTCTGTCAAATGATCATATCTGAATTAAACATTTCTTCTAATGATCATTGACATTACCTGGGTTCTCAAATAAACGAACTTTCCCATTTTATCGGTTCCATGGGTTATAGACGATAATGAGATAGGTTTAAAAGAAAAGAGAATGGTGTAATGGGGTTTGGCTTGTTGACTGTGTTTGCTTATGGAAAGAGGTTATGCAATACACAATTGTGATATTAGTATCAGTGGGCGGAATAACCGCCAAGGCAAAGACTAGATTTAATGATATAACTAGTTTCATTCTTATCATAGTCACATAATTGTCTTGATAGAACTCTTTCCTGTCCAATAACTGTGGGTGTAACGCATATTGTCAGTAATGAGGATATGTAAACAGCTGCATTTGCAGAAATAATGTCTTTCCAATTGTCTTTTTAAACTTCAAAGCACTTTATGGTAGTACTTAAGACCCAATATGAGTCACGTGTACTGTCCCAACCACAGGCCATTTAAATGAATGTTACAGCTCTGTTAGAAAGAAATGAGCCACAGCTGCCAAAATTACTCCCCAAAACGCTTTCCTATTTGTTTTGTTGGGTCGACGACATACCCTGTCAGCTATGCCTCTATTTGAAAAAACCGCTATCAGAGAAGAGATTTCTTTTAATATTTATTAATCATTTATTTCGAACGTTGAGGGATCGTATTTAGTTATTTCATCTAGTTACGAGTCACAACTCATGATCAGTGATATAGCTAGCATCAAGGTCGCAAATGGTATTTGATTGCTCTAATCCAGAATTCTCATCTGGTCTTGCTTGTATAATTGTAATGACTCAAGGACGGTTGATAACGTTTCCAGCAGAGCCAATTAGTCCACAAATGGCCCCAACAATAAGTATAATAATGGCAATAGTAATACCAATACATTGTAAACACTATTTCGACCCCCCCTCCCCACTCATATGCATTCAGTGAATAATGCCGTATCATCAGCATCCATTGACATAACTGCCCACTTATACATCTTGTACATGGTGGAGAGGAAAGCCTCTATCATGAGACAGCCACTATCCGCGTTCAGTCTGGCAGATGAAGCCCTATATAGCTATACGTATGGGCGTTTTAGCACTGGGGTCAATAAAAAGATCAAACGGATTGCTGCATTAGTCTCTGGATAAATGCTTTAAATATGCCTTTGCGGTAACTATAGTCAGCAACAACGGTTGTTATATATGAATTATTTGGCCGTCGTGACCTGAACACATTACAAACGGATATTGATTTCCCCTTTGGGATGCCAAGCCAAATAAGAAAGTGAGTCAATCAAGCGTCGAATATGCTCATACAATATGGTCGCCAACATTGCAAAAAATAAGATATGTTAGCAATTATGGTTTATGCAGTATAACAATACCCAGTGCGACGATTTGGAAAAAGTAGCCAAATGAAACCTACTTTTGCTCATAAAAGGAGAAATCCATGCAGGATACCATTAGTACCAGTAATTGGAGAGAATAGTTATAAGAATTCGAAGTAAGCCAGCTGCGTAAAACACTAAGTAAGTTATACTAGAGAGAGAGAGAGAGAGAGAGAGAGAGAGAGAGAGAGAGAGAGAGAGAGAGAGAGAGAGAGAGAGAGAGAGAGAGAGAGAGAGAGAGAGAGAGAGAGAGAGAGAGAGAGAGAGAGAGAGAGAGAGAGAGAGGAGATAGATAGAGAGAGAGAGAGAGAGATAGAGAGATAGAGAGAGAGAGTGAGAGAGAAAGCGAGCGAGAGAGAGACAGTAAGAGAGAGAGAGAGAGAGAGAGAGAGAGAGAGAGAGAGAGAGAGAGAGAGAGAGAGAGAGCAAGAGATAGGTAGAGAGAGAGATGGCGTAGGGAGAGACCGAGACAGCGAGTGGGTGAGAGGGAAAGTGAGAAAGAGAGGCTAAACGTTTAGATATGTACTTTGGCCACCGAGACCACAGCACTCACAATAGAACCATTGAACAGCAATTTGACATTTCCAAAGACACGGTGGTACATACGTACCCAGGGGACTAATTATCTTGGAAGATGGGTTTCCCGAAAATAGTTGAGCGATCTGTTTCGCGAGGCTTCATGGTTTTGTAACTGTTCAATAGAAATGCAGGGTAAAGGTCATTGGGCATATACCGACCAGTCCGAGCCAACTCGGAGATACCAAAATGCAATTTTGTTTAACTTTCGTAGGCCATGACAGGTAAGCGATTCCTTACCTTACAGGCGATCTATCAATTTTCTGAGATGTCTGTTCACATGTTGAAGCTTCTGCTTGGTGACGATTGGCGTAGTAATTAATTGTGTTCATATAGTAAAGTGCAAGTATTTCGTTAATTTATTGAATGGACAGACAATCCAGAAATTAAGCGACAGGCGATCAGGAGATCAATAGACATTAAGCATGTTATTTTGATTATCTAAATCTAGTAAATGTTATTACTTAATCATAGTTCACCATGGTTTGGCTATTCTGATCCAATATTAGCTTCGAGACCGTATTTACTTATAAGCACTTACGCATTTCAAATAAGCATTGTCGAGGATGCTAATGTGGTTATAAAGAGCCACTTTCGCTAGTGACGCCGTAGTTCTGCTGCATCTTTCATCAGTACATTAATAAAATAAGTAGGGTAGGTGGTGATTACATATGGCACCAGAATTACAGCTTCCAAATAGTCTGCTGGCGTTGCATTTTTATTGGTTGTGACAACCAGAGTGATAAACATTGCAGCATTGCACAAACAAATCATTGATTTATTCAAAGTAATCGGTTAGCTTACTGCTCTAACCTTGCAAACCACTCACCATTTTAATGCCTGCAATATCGAATTCACAGAAGGGTGAATACAAGTGTTTTAGCTATAGCAAAATGTTACCCGACACTGGATGAGAATGAAAGTCATAATGAATCTGATAAGACATCAGAATAAAACCTCTAGGGACGGTGTTTACTGCTGTTGCAAGATTGCCATGTGTCAATTCTATTATTACTTCAATATAGCAGTGTTACATGGCATATTGAGTTGAAGTTAACTGCAAATATACTGAAAATGAATGTCATATACATTAGACTTACTACGTGGCCCACGTAATGTCGGACACTGCCTCTGAGAAAAATTGTTTTAAGTACTAATCTGCAATATTATCACAAATGCCACGCAGAGCAAAATCTTCGTCTGTGTGGAGTAGTCTGCATTGGTAACATGTTGTGCTGAACCCAATATCGATTTTCTTAAATCTATCCGATTCCATTCCACAAATTGCGCATTTGTATCACATCACTAAGTATTCATCATCACCACCCTATGATATAACTGTATTTGAATATCCATACAATGCAGGTGGTAATTGTTTGGCAGCTTGATTGTCATATTGGTCGTCGATCCCTTATCACTTCTTGTTAGTGCTGTTAGTGAAATCAACGACCAAATGACCATATATCGGTGATAAGCTGTACCGAATGGCTGTAGATCAGCTTGTTCGGACGAGTTAAATACTGTTGATAAACTGTTGCTAAGTCTTACCCTGCTGTTTCCTGTGCTGATATTTGGAAACTCAGACTAAGTAAATAACATATAATATTCTTCTTAATGGGTGAAGAAAATTATATAGTCTGATGAAGTAATAATGCCAGGAGACCCATGCTAACACAATGTGTCATTTCAAAAGTATGTGTCTGAAACGATACCGATGGCATAGGCCCAGTTTGAAAATTTCTTTTTGGCAAATCAACTATGGAACAGTTTATTTGCGTGCAAAACGTCTCATATTTAGGCTGTGTCTACTTATCCAATGACGGCATATTATGTTGACTGTTGGGCTCGGCAGCCATATTATCTTTGAAGTGATAATCCATTTGTTGATAGACACATTTTCCAAAAGATGGAAGCCATGGGATTGGTCAATAATATCTTGGAATAAGCCGATGGTAATGAATTGGCTAAAATTTCCAGAGCTTGGGTGTTATAGTAAATGTTTTAACATCGTATTGCATTTGTAAACACACACACATGCGCGCACACACACGCACGTGCAAACACAAATAAACTCAAACAACAGTAAGCTAATAAATGCTGCCCCGTCCTCGATGATTTTAGTATGGGCATATTTGTGCGCATGTTTAAATACACAATTCTCTCCGAAGAGTCATTGTACATTATGGCCATCGGAACGTTCCATGGCTCTTAAACAAGTAATATACCACAATACTGGAAAATACTCATTAAATACAGTCAATGGTTGCACTCTGCTAATGGGGTTGGTGTTGTCTAAACATAAAGCATATCTGAGATATAACTCTGTAATGACCGAGGAAGGGAGCAATAAGGTGACATAATATTTGAGACCATGGAGTTGTGAGACTGTTAGGTGGCAAGTGGCCGCAGTTGAAATTCCACGTGAGATGGTGGGCGTGCAAACGAGAAGGAGTTACTGTATGATACTACGGACCTCCATATATTGGGGAATGTACAGGTTACTGAATTGCCTAATTGAAAATGATGGATGGGCAAGAATGTGCCTCTATCATTAAATAATGCCACGACAACTGGTTAGCTTAGTGCGAAGGCATGACGAGAATATCTTTGTGCCATATTGAGCCAGTCAAATCTAGAAAATAAAGTATCACGTATTTTTGGGTCATCCATGACAAAAATATTCTTAAGCACTTCAACATTAACAAGGAAATGATGTGTGACAGAATCAACGTGAAAAACGAAGCTGTTTTCTGACATACATTGATATCGATATATATATATATATATATATATATATATATATATATATATATATATATATATATATATATATATATATATATATATATATATATACATATACATATATATATATATAAATATATATATATATATATAAATATGTAGCGTGTGTGCGATGTGTAGGTCATCAGCGCGTGTAGCTCGATCGTCTACAATCGTATCTGAGATGTGGATGGTAAGTGACTCCATGGAAGGGGGGGTCAATGCCTTTCAGTAGGAATAAAGGTGGGGCAGGGAATCGCAGCTGAACGGACACGAGTCGACTGTGTTAAGTGGGATGTTGAGGCGTTGATCAAGGAGAGATAAACAGGTAGACGTGCTAGGGTTCGGATGATTGACATCGGAAGAGGTGCTGGCCTTGGGCAGATACTTGCAAATTACCGAGAGCTTCTCACAGTCAGCAAAGCCAGGGCTAAACAAGTGGCTGTGTTGGGAATGCTTCCCTAATTTGACAAGTAACCGTTTAATAATTCAAAGCATTTCTACCTCATTTGAAGAATTGAGTGGGCATTGTTTTCGTAGATACATTCTTATTTTGTTTCATTAACCCTATTTTCTCAAGGGCAGGCTGCTCATTACTTAGGGCAGGCTGCTCGTTACTCAGAGAATTAACAAACCTGATAGAACAACACGCTATATACAAGAGGCAGGACAGCTGGGGTTACGTGTATCTGATTATATTCAGAGATAGCAACGTATACTTGAACAGAATATCTAAAATCTAATTCATATTTTAGAACAATATACACAATAAAACCCTGTCCAATTCTCCCTCCAATGCAGTGTTTAACACGCTATATTAAACACGCGTTAGACCCATGTGGTATATGAATATTGTTTATGGAGCAGGCTTACCCTCGCAGGTTGCAGGATATTTGTGTCAATCAGTTTAACAATAAACACAGACATTGATACATATAAATTAGATACCTTATCAAATATCTAATATATTGAACTATCTTGAGACATCGTCAAGGAAGAAAACCTAATCCACTGAAAAATCCATTTTTCTAAAAGCGTATGCTAAGAATGCCATTTTCAATAGTATACTTAGGGATGGAATTGTCATAAAATCCTCGGCCCGCATTGCAACATAACGTTTACCCATTAAAAATGCCATAAATGTTACCAGGAATGTTTCGTCGTGTGGAGACGGCAAGGTGTTCCTAAATCACTGGCCTATTAAGAGCATGGATACTTGGCATTTTCGTCATTCTCTTCTAGATATTACGTAATCAGTTGAAGAGCATATGTTTCGTGAAAATATGCAAAATGGGCGCTTGCACTTAAAGACCAGCCTTTTTGAACCCACCGGTTTCGACTTAATTTGATTCAGTGGAAGCGGAGCTCCAGAAGGTCATCTGATGTCAATAACGAGCATATACTAAGAGCGGTTTACTCGCCGCTCAGTGTGTGGGTTGGGCAGCTAATTTGAAACGGGCCATGAGGAACTGCTATTTTCACAAGTTGGCACGAGCGCTTGTCTGTGATAAATATATTCGACCTTTTAACATGTGGCCTGACTTTGTAACAATATGTAGGAGAGGTGGGACCCATTATATAGCCCATCTCCATGATATCATTCCGCTGGCTATTTGCACAATGACATTTTTCTGGTCCCAACAAGCTTTCTTCCTAAAAACATCCAAGTTGATGAATAACTATCTGTGTTCGTATTATAATGCGATCGCATCTCTAAGTAAAAGCGTAAGTGACCAGAATTATATAACCGTGTCATTTGATACCGCATGCTGACCGCTTTCAGAATTCTATGGCTCTAATGTGTTGCGTAATGGTTTGGAGTACAGAAGAGCTCTTGTGGCCTTATTTTCTTCTTGGATTAAAGAAAAAATTAGGACCTTCAGTCTGCATTCGTGCACATTCCACGTGTAGCGTGAACATGTGCCAATGTATATAATGGATTTCACATTGCCGTGTGGTGACTGACTGCTCCTCATTCTGACCCCGCCCCCGTACGGTTTAAAACTTAGAGAAATCATTGGACTAATTCGTTTATGAATTTATAATTTACAACAGATTAAGGGTTCACTCTGATTGAGCACCGTCATATGATGCCACTATAAAATCATCATGAATAAATTGGGCGGTTGATAATGTTGAAATGATAGTGACGTCTTGTTGGTCGAGGCGACAGCGCCGCCAATTTTCCACTTATGTTAAGGAGAGACTTAAGTACAAACAGTGGGCCGAGCAGAAATTGCCTGTAGACATATTTACTGCATCAGAGAAAGGTGATAAACAGACTGGTAGGGCTATTCAGCTCAGGTTTTGACAGGTGGTTAATCTCCCATAATATGGCCTTAGTGTGGCATTCCAAATTAAATAACATTAGCAGGTTATCCGTGAAAGTGGCGCGCACATATAATGGTGTGACTGTTACGATTCAATCTTACTGATGGCGCCTCCAAAATCGAATTGAAGTGAGATTATGAGGTCACCGTTTTGTCAAGTCACGGTCATTGTAAATGCGAGGAACAACCAATTATCAATACTTAACCCTGCGACAAACATTTTACAAAGTTCCAGTTGCACGCCTATTTACGATATACTGATGCTTTCTTGCAGAAACATATTTTTAGAGCTGTATTGTTCCGGCGTACGGAATGAATTATCACCAGTCCGATGGTGAAGCGACTTTCGTATATTAGTCATATTTCAATACCAAGCATGATTGAATTTCGAATGACAACGACAACAAACATAAATGACGAAGTCACATGATATGATTATTAAGTCCATCGAAGCTGTCGCTTTTATAATCAAATGATGTGGTGTTTGTGTTATACAGGTTGGTCAGCCTATATACCAAGAACGTACCCTCGGCTGGTATTGCTTCTAACTATGGCCATCATATATCATTGACATCACACAACAGACGGTACTGCCACTAGAAGTGACCTTGTTGCCATGATATGTAGTACTCTGTGATATATTTGTGCAATCCTGAAAATAATTGCATTATCAGCTGACGAAGCTCATATTGTATAATCACCCTCATACTCATCTATATAAACGTATATATAAGTGCATACGTTTGATAAAAAAAGTCTAAGCAAGTTTGTTTCCGTCTTTTGTCCGGCAGTATCCCTGATGGAGCATATCCCGCCCGAGCGATGTCAAATGATGAAATTATCTACTGAAAATACTGGGATTGGAGTAGTGATAAAGCCTAAATCGACAATAACAAGTCTTCAAATTACAATATTAAGGAAGCTTTGTCTCTACTCCAAACGCTATATATGTAAATATGTGTATATATATATATATATATATATATATATATATATATATAGATATATAGAGATATATATAGATATATATATATATATAGATATATATATATATATAGAGATATATATATAGAGAGATATATATATATAAATATATATATATATGTATATATATATATTTATATTTATACTTATATATATATAAATATCTGTCATGATATATATATATATATATATGTATATATATAAAAAATATATATATAAATATATATGTGTGTGTGTTTGTTTATGTATGTATTCATATATATATATATATATATAAGATATACATATATATATAAATATATATATAAATATATATATATATATATATATATATATATCTATATATATATATATATATATATATATATATATATATTATATTAAATCAATATTTGAATGAGAGGATATTGCTATGCCGTGCTCAAGTCTGGCATTTGCCCTAGCACATAGCCTACTCGTTATGTCTTAATATCTACTAATCACCCCCTCTTCTTCATGAAAATAAGTTCGATCATTAGAACACATCAGTGTATAAAAGTCTCGCTTGTTGTTTATTTTAGCTCTTCAGCATCAAAATACGTAGCAAGAGATGTCATGAGCAGTTGTTGATAAGAACGTGAGGTAAATCTGTAGGGAGTGGTCAGTCAGTATTATTACAATGCACGTGGCTGTACATTCTACTAGTCCCGTGGCAAAGTGGTGCACTGCGTCACCTTTTTACCCATCCGTTGTGGGTTTGATACCAAGGCTATCAATACTGCTATCAATACTGCTGTAAATTAGATGTAATTGTATGGCTTGAGGAGCTAAGTGATAATATGCGATATTTGTCTCTACTTACATTAATTGATAAAGGGCATATCAATGTACTTAAAAGGTTTGAAGGTCCTTGGAAAGGATTATGGCTATGAAGATTTCTACCGACTTATGGCGATAGACGTCTGGCATCTAGGCCGCTTTGATACCGGAAGGATTGTCACATCCTATTCATTCTGTTAAGAAGGTTGTAAATGTATCATCTGAGAGAGAGTGAGAGAGAGAGAGAGAGAGAGAGAGAGAGAGAGAGAGAGAGAGAGAGAGAGAGAGAGAGAGAGAGAGAGAGAGAGAGAGAGGCTGGATAACTATAAATTGGGGCTGAGTATTGGCCTTGAGTGAACGAATATATCAATGGTGGATGTGTCAATAACGTATAAATTGGGACTGAGTATTGGCCTTGAGTGAACGAATATATCAATGGAAGATTTGTCAATAACGTTTTGGCATGTCGCTTCAGCGTCATCACATTCATCTAACGTGAAATATTTGTGATGATGTTTGTATTGCCATCTTGTTCTACATGTAAATAATATTCGAACCGTTGAAACAACCAGCAGTGTTCTGTTGTTTCTCTCTGATTGGATTTTATCGTTCATTGGCGTCTATTTATATTAACATATTGGATGTGCAATGGGGTGACCTGTAAACCACAATCGAACTCAGGCCAGTTACGCTCGAAGTAAAATAAATCAAATGTATCTCAACTTAAGCACAAACATGAGATGACTAACTAGCAATATATCCCATCGAGTCATTACTTATTTTATGATATTCAAGCTGTGTTTCTCCTGTTTATTATTCGATTGTAGGGATAAAGATTCTGATTGAAGATCAACTTCTAGACATTATTAACAGAGCGAAGAAACTACACGCATCAGTAGATATATCTGTGACATTTCAAGGGAACGGATTTTACTCGTGATCACAAGTAGTGGTTACCAGCTGCTGCTCTTGTTTTGTTGCTATGTGATCGCATGTTATCGGTTCTGTTGTTGTTTTATGCCTGTATAACACTGCAGCGAGTAAGTAATGATCATCGGCGTAAAATACCTGACTTAATGCATAGTTAGTAAAGGTATCGATGATAGATTCACTGCATATTGAAAACAATAGGTAGATATATTTTTCCCAGCATAAGCGACATGCTTGTTTGATATATTAGCTACCAAGGATATCTTTACGACACAACTCAGCGAAGATTCGACCAACTTACTGTTTGTGAGCAGTTTATTAGCATTGAATTGCATTGACAAAAGTTGTGTCATTTCTAACAAAAGCCATTTAAGTTATTCCCGAACAACTAGCAGGTGCAGGGTTTGTACCTGTCGTTCCCTTATCATCTTATTAGCTGTTATCAACTGATGTCATTGCAGAAGACATTCAAAATGGCATTTGTAAAATTGCACATATTTAGCTAATCCTCAAATATGTGCTAATGGAGGTGACCACTATGTTTCCGCCTGCAGGAAAGAAGTACACTACTGACTAACCTGATAAATATGGGATAGTCGTTTTTGCCTACGAAGCATTCAGTACGTAATGATTCAACGATAACTGTTAAAAGTTATTGAGCACGTTTGGTTTCTCTTATATAAGTAATGCAGAAGTCAGAGAGAGTATCGGTGGGTTAAAATATGTGTCACGACAAGAACTGTAAGGTGTAAACTACGATACCAAGAACGCACTTCTCAACATGAATTAAGGTTCCGTGTACACATTAGAGCATGTTTCGTACTGCAATCAATGATGGAACTTGATTTGCGTTGCGTCTTTGATTTGCACTTAACGTCTTTGTCGACCGATGCTAAAAGCTTTCACTGCAGCCTTCCAATTACCATGTCACATGAAATGAACTACATTAATAGATAGCACACCATAAACAGCATGGAAAGGTTGCTTTATTCATGAGACACATCGGTATTAATTGCGAGATGCGCATTGCCATCGAATGCGATAGTCACATTTGAGACATTCGTTGATTTATAAATGGACCTGCAAAGAAGGTAGAACGGATTATAACTTTATTGTGCAAGCAATCCTATAACGCTCCTCTGTTTATTAAATACAGTCTACAGAGGGATTTTGAGCTCGGATGTAAAAACAAAATGATGCCCTTCACCGGCTATTTTAGATATGTTCTCAGCATTTCACAACAAACATGAGCACCGTTGCATTATTCAAATCAGGAGCAAAACCGTTACGACGTCGAAGCCCAATGTTTGCCGCTAGATGAGAATTGAGAGACCATGATAACACAATGGCCATTTATGCGAACCATATCCAATTGAAATATATGTGTAAGCCTAGCCTATTTATCAGGTCTCACCGTAATGGCGGATATCAATGTTATAGCTCGCAATATTGATTGCATGTTCACGCACTAATATCTGTTTAAGATAATAATTATATCTCACTGTACTTTTTCTTATTCGTGTTCGGTCATACTGCGCTGACACTCAAGGCCATGTTTCAATAAGACGGCAGCAGCTTACGTTCAGCACGATAAAGATGAGGCATCAGCGAAGATTATACAGCGGGTATGATTTTGCATTGCTAATCACACTCACCGATCCTTGAAAAATTCGTCTTAGCAAAGATAATTCGGCGGAACCGTTTGGGCAACATTAATCACAGCCATCAATCCGGTCCTGAAATGAAATACTCCTTCCTAGCTAAGATAATTCTGCGGAAATATCTTCACATTGTTAATCACATTCTTCATTCCGTCCCTGAAAAGAAAGATAACGTCTAACCACATTTTAACCATATTATGCATACATTTTGCATTGTAAGTATAAGCGCAAACAGCACAACATTTGCATAGGTCTGATGGAAAGGGCTGAGCCTTGGTTTGAGTGGATTAAGGATATTCCTATGCAACACTGGCCCATTCAATGCACTTAGCGGACCACCTGTCGCCTCCACCCACAGTTGAATTGTCCGTTGGCGTAATTTGACAACATGTGGCTGTGTTTAACAATTTTCAGTCAAAAACACCACGATGGATGCAATAGACTATACTGAAGAGGATTGGAACTAGTCAATTCAAATGTACCCAATTCTTTTATTGTTAATACATCTTAATACAGTCACATTTATATGAAAGGAGTTCCAGTCAAAATATCCAAGGACAACTGAATGCTTAGCAGTGTAGCTATTGTCCCATGAGCTCACTTGTAGATACACTGAAAGAATATTCATGATCTATCCGTACATCGAGAGCTATGCAGTACATCTTTGTGAAAAAGGACTCATATGAATATTTAGAGTCCTTTAGAATGCAATACCTCAAGGCGCCGTATGATATGCATAACATCATAATGAATGGAATAACTCCAGACAAATAATGCATTCCCATGCAGCCACGAATCAATGAGTAACCACGACCACTAACGAGCCACTGTCTACATGATGTGTTATTCGGGTAATGTCATTATTGACGACGCTTTTTGATTTGACCAGAATGGGGCGATGATCGGTGTGCCGTTATTAACAACCTATGTTAACGGTACACCGCCACTCGGTTAAGAATATTTGATATACATTATCAATGTTTTGATCTGGCGATAACAAATTATTCAAAAGCTACATGGCCACTATACAACCCACTAAACTTCAGATAACCCTTAGCACTAATTTTATGTGAAGTGAAAATGTATCAAGCATGAAACAGTTAACTGCCTATGTGAAGTGAAAATGTATCCGCGCGATGCAAAACTGCGGCATATATTTATCAAAGCGCATTGATAGACAAAGGGGTATTTATCCGCCACAAAGCGGCATAAATATATATATATATATATATATATATATATATATATATATATATATATAGATATAGATATATATATATAGATATAGAGAGAGAGATATATATATATATATAGATAAATACAATACGCTCTCTCTCTCTCTCTCTCTCTCTCTCTCTCTCTCTATAGATATATATATATATATATATATATATATGCATATATATATTCATATATATATATATATCACTATATAGGAGGGGCCGTTCCCCGTTCCCCGTTATATATATATATATATATATATATATATATATATATATATATATATATATATATATATATATATATATATATATATATATATATATATATATATATATATATATATATATATATATTTATATATATAATAATATATATATATAATATATACATAAAATATAGTTTATATATATATATAATATATTTATATATATATAATATATCTACATGTATATGTATATATATATATATTTATATATATATATGGATATATATATATCTATATATATATATATATATCTCTATATCTATAGATAGAGAGACTAGATAGTCTCATATTATATATAGATATCTCTATCTCTCTCTCTATCTATATCTATCTATATTCCTCTCTAGTCTCCCCGTTCTATATATATATATATATATCTATATAGGATAGATCTATATATAGAGATATCTATCTATCTATCTATCTCTATATATATATAGATATAGAATATATATATATATATATATATATATATATATGATATCTCACTATATATATATATATATATATATATATATAGATATATATAAAGACTAGATATATCTATATAGATACATAGATGTTTTGTATATCTGTATATATATTCTATATATATAATATATATATATGTATATATATATATATATATATATATATATATATATATATATTCTATATATATAGAGAGATATATATATATATAAAGATATACATATATATATCTCTATATATATATCTATATATTTTTATATATAGGATATACATATATATAGAGATATATCCTTTTCTCTATATATATCTGGATATATATATATGTCTAGATATATCTATCTATATTATATCTATATATAATATATCTATATCTATATATCTATAGATATATTATATATATATAGATATTGTATATATGTATATATATTTATATATATATCTATATATATATGTATAGATATTTATATATATTCATATATATATATCATGCATATATATATAGTGTAGATAGAGAGAGATATATATATATATATATATATATATATATATATATTATATAGCTATATACCTATCTAGAGAGATCTCTATAGATATATATATATATATATATATATATATATATATATATATATATATATATATATATATATATATATATATATATATATATATATATATATCTATATATATATATGTTATATATATATATATATATATATATATATATATATATATATATATATATATCTCTATATATATATATATATATATATATATATATATATATATATATATATATATTATATATATATATAAAATGATGCGGAAATTGCTATATTTTCATTTACGTTTGCCCGAAACGTCTACCTTATACCACCTGATGTCATTGCCACCATTCTACATGCAACTATATCCGACCAGATTTACTCTCCATAATACTTGCAGCGGTTACAAACCCCTCAGTTACAATGTTGTTCTATCATCGTCATAATTGCTTCCCCCCACAACCTGACAGTCTAACAGCACAACCATTTCCGTTGATAATAACTTATTTGGTCTTGGCTCGGCTGTTGCCATCTGCTCATTTTGGTCCTGAAATTAAACATTCCATACTAAAATTGCAGTAAGCGGCGTTATTCAGCCGAGGACGATAGATGCCCTCATGCCATTAACGTGGCATTCACAGTCTCTTTCCCAACGGCTGTAGGTCAAACACGAGACCTATATGCGCTGGCAATTGCTGATTAAGTCTTGACTCGCAGTTGCCAGCTATTGATTTTTTTTTTCAGTCTGGAAATTAAACCATCAGCTTTTCCGTTTCGTTATTAAGTTGAGCCCAGCAGGTGCCCACTATGCTATAATTGACATTGTTGTTGGATCAGCTCTCAAATCTGTCGATGCAATATATCAGCCTATTATACAACTGCTGGTTATTTTTCCACTAGTGCCAAGCGAAACTCTCTCCTTAACTCTCTCTCTTGTACATGCTCCCAATAACACACATTATACGCTCAAAACTCTTTCTCTTTCCCTTGTTGTGGGGGACTCCATTCCACTGCAACGACACTCACTCCCACTCTTTATTTGCATAAGATTACACCTTAACCACCTTAACAACATTCCAGTAACATGCTACAATGTTTATCACACAATCTACCTTGAAAATTAAGCCTTCCCAAAAGTGTTGCTACTCTACAGATTACACAGATAACGGCAGGTAAGGGATTCGTATTCTCGGCCCATCTGTCACGATAACAACTCTGGATACTGCACAATACACATTTTATCTCCTTTCGTACAACTGTGTTTTCTTTGTTCCATGTCCTGCCTCGCGATATAGCACCAGCAGCATCAGCAGGGCCGCACAGCTTGTATCCATCAACATCCCGGCAACAGCCATTACGTTCACAAGCTTTTTGAAAAGCTCTATATGCGCTAATGACCTAATCTGATACATTCCAAAAAAGCTCCGCTTAACATCTAACTAACGGACATATTCTATTACATATCGGTGAGGTGAGTCTAGACTGGTTTTCCTCACAATACTTGACACTGCCTCACACACCAGCCTTCACTAATCTCTCACAACTTCCCCTACATGTAGAACCAGCAAACCTTGAAGTTCCCAGGCTCTCCACGAAAACAGCTCTCCATGTGCTGCTGCCGTTAACTCTACTCAGATCCACTCCATCATCCTTCACGCAATCTATTCGGCTCTTTCTCGGCCTTCTTGTCTCTCTATCTTACCTGCCTCTGTTCTCTCCAATGCCCAACGCACCATCTGGTCTTCGTATCTTCGCAATCTGCCTTCTTTCATCTTGTCCTCAGCCGCGCCGCCTTCATCTCGCTTCTTATGTCCTCTTTTCTCACTAACGGCGTGTAACTCCATTCCGCAATTTCCAACTTTTTCACGCACACTTTCTTCATTGCCCACGTTTCTGTTCCATATAGGTCACTGGTCGGAACTCTTCTGTCATAGATCACTACGCTCACATTTCTCCAAGCGTTTCTAGTCCCTTGTAGCATGTGCCTTCATTCCTAGCTCTTCATTTTCGTGTAACCAGCTGCATAGGTACCGGGGCTTGTCATCTACTTGGACATCCATTTCAAGGACTGTCAGACCTCTTGATACCCACATTATCTGCAGTGATCGTTCCGATCACAATGTCATCATCGAGATAATTTTCTGTCCTCTGTACGCTGGACACTGCTTGCTGATGTAATCTAACAGTGCGATGAATATTACAAGACTGAGTGCTGATACTTGGTGTTATCCAACCTTCACATCAAACCTGTTTGGAGGGCCGAAGCACGTTCTCACTTGTGAACACGAGCTCGGTACAAAGCCATAACTATAATGATCAGTTCTTCTGTTTCTCCGTACTGCCGTAGTATAAATGGTAACATGCCTCGGTGGATCTTGCCGCATGTCTTCTCTTAGAGTGCCAAGCAGCTATCACGTTGGAAATCCTGCTTCCTCTCCATTATCTGCCGCACTATTAATATCGCATCTGTTGTTCCCTTTTCCTTCATGACACCGAGCTGCTCGTCGACAAACTGCGGCTCCACAATCTCCCGAATTCTGGATTTCAGTATTCTTTCCAAACACTTGAAATTTAATCTTGATTCCTCTGCAGTTACCGTATTCGTGGATATTACCTTTGTTCTTGAAGATCGGAACCTGTGTGGATTGTAGCCAGTCATCGGGGATAAGCTTCTCTCACCATATTGCTCCCAACACTCTGTGAAACAGCGCTGCGCAACATAATATTAGTGTTGCTTTAAAAACACATATCCCAATGCACCGCCAGCTGAATAGATCTAAAAAAAAGCAACAATTCATATACAGAAAAACTCAAAGTAATGAACAATTGCCATGTCTATTACAATGAAAACTCATAGGTGAACATTAGTAGACATCTGTAGGCTTAGCCGGTTATTCTATACACTTGGTCAACACCGAACGCGTTAGTAGTAATTTGGTTAAAGCATCCACAATGATGGTATAAGGTACCATAAACGTAACTCAACCAAATCATTGTTATACTAATATATCGCCGTGAAATGAACATCCAATGAACAACTTACTATGATTGCATACAGTGTGAGCCTGAAGTAGTGCTTGAATGATATACATTGGGACATTTCATGTACATAATGTGCTTCAAACTAATGGACGATAGTAACTTATGCTAAGGCCTAAGTCGACTCGGTAATGTAGTCGTACTTCTTGTAAATCTCCCTTGCTATAAGAATTCTGGCCACAGCAGGCTTTGCGCAACTGTATAGCCACTATCACTGATCCGCAATCATGAGGAACCTTCTATCCTAGCGACACGGAACCTTCTATTTGTGGTGTCGATGGTGATATAAGCTATTGAATTTCGCCCTACCAAAGAACAAATAGACGAAAAGATGCTAGCTATGCACATTGAATGATATTTTTGGTCATTGTACAAGACGGCGAACAACTGTATGATCGTGGGCCACCAAGGGTGTGCAGCACACTGATGATATAAAAGAAGCGACTGCATTCATCTCCTCCGCAGTCATGAGGAACCTTCTATCCTAGCGACACGGAACCTTCTATTTGTGGTGTCGATGGTGATATAAGCGATTGAATTTCGACCTTCAAAAGAACAAATGCACAAAAAGATGCAAGCTATGCACATTGAATGATATTTGTAGACATTTTACAAGACGGCGAACAACTGTACGATCGAGGAGGTAGCCATTGTCAATCGATTCGTGGGCCACCAATAGTTTGCAGCACAGTGATGATATAACAGAAGCGATTGCATTCATCTCCTTCTTTCATAATATTACAATAAAAGGCGCTGTAACCTGGAGGGTATTAGTTCTAGACCACGGATAAGGCTACGTGACGTTGTATACAACATAATCGCATCTAGGCATAGTGAGGTAAGTACAGTAAAAGTTTACATTGCTGTATGAAAAGGTCTATTTCATCCGCCTCTCGCTAGGACGATTCATTACCTCTGTATTGTCTACCAATTAGAATATTGGCGGTTTTGGTGACAATGATTTGTCTAAACTGCCTTTTCTCCAGAAGCAACTTATCAATAGTCATTTAATGTTCAGGAAGTAGAGCATTGCGATTAATATCGCACTGTGCCATTATGGAATTCATTCCATGATGGAATTTAACCACAGGTATGTACGACAGCACATGGGAATGAGGCTATGAGGCAGACACAAATACGTAGCACATATCGAAACGATTCCTACGGACGTGTATTTATCGGTATAAAAAGTGCAATATTGTGGAACAAACATCTATAGCTTAAATAATTTGCTTAATTTAATTTGAGATCAATTGAAATGTGGTGGACGATAATAATAAGCTAGATACATTATTAAGACATCATTGTTTGTATTTGTGCGTTTTTGTTAGATTATTCTTTTACTGTATAATCAGTAATTAAACAACCCTCAACACTGACATGATATTCAATTACATCTTACAAATCCTGTAGTAGTTTTAAAAAGCACGTCCGCTAACATTTACTAACCAACTTCTGTTTTTATCTAATGTCAAGCTTTCCAAAAGGCAGAAATTGCCAAATGTTGGGGTTTAAAATCATACGCATTCGTTTCAATAATTATGCATTATTAAAATTTGCGGCGTTTTGCATTCTTTCAGCTTCACTGATTTACTTCTCGGTGCATTCTGTCGGGCATATGAGTGTCCATATGTCAGTAAACAAGATTGCATAATACTATGGTGGCAGTGTTGGCGTATAAGCAAGATATTTCAGAAATTATATAAGCCACGATAGGAAGTCTCACCCTAGTTATTTATGTCATACCCCGAACCATTGGTTTAAGAGGTCAATATGGAACGTCTATTATTGACACAAGATATCGTCCTTATCTTACAGCTGCATGTGAACCGCAATATTTTTAGATGTTGTCCACTTATCAATCGGATCGCAATTATTTGCAAGGAAAATTTTAAAACGTTGATACTTCCATTTTCTTCAATCAATCGCCATATCACATTGTCTTTCAGCAATATTGCATGTAATTTTTTCAGGCGAAACAGTACAAGAAACCTAATTTGAAATAATTGGCAATGTTATTGCGTGTAAACCAGACGCCGATGTACACTGGACTGTGGTAGGTGATAGTCACATGTACCTGCCACTTGAGTTAACACTTCAATCAGGTTTTCTTAAGCAGCTAAAATATTCCGTTGTAGCTAATTGTCGTAGGTCTGGTAGAAGTGCAGTGATTTGCATCAAATATTCGGATGGAGACACGTGGTGCTTTGTCTTGGCTTATTTATGTGAATTGACCAATCACATTCTGCATTTAGACTGTAGAATTCGTTACATGCTTCTTATTCAGTAGTTCCCGGGATGTAGATCTTATCATGTTTCCGCTTAATATCAAGCGCAACCCGGCCGGGCTGTCTGGCAAGAAACCAGGGAGATGGGATAAAACCGGTACGTTTCAATGGATGACAAGCGACCGGATCAGAGTCTGACAAGATAATCATTTTCAGTAAATCATCGCTATAACAATGGCTAGGTATGTCTGATATTTAAGCAGCCTTGACATGATAGCTGTGCGATGCTGCCTTAAACCTTGTGCTTAAACCTCCAAATAATTCGCATTCTAGATGGGGACAAACCAATGTCGGCACAATTCGGCACAACGACTAACGATTATTCATCTGATCATCCCGAGAATTCTGTTGCTGTAACATAACTGCACGTAACTGTTAACTTTATTTGAAAGTTTTATATAATATGACACCCTAATCTCTTTCTTGTAATACATCCTCTAGAGTAAAACCGCCCTCTTTATATGTGACGTTTTCGTATTTCTGACCTACAAAATTGTTTGAAGTATGAATCTTTTTGTAAACTATTTTCCATCTAATGCGGTATGCAAGCTTTGTGGTTAGATATTATCCTTGTTTTTGATTCTAGCTACGGAATACAGTTATCGCTTGGATTATTCTGCTCTTAAACTCGATCCTCCTTGGGGTGCTAATGCGTTGTGAATGTCGGCAAAGCTGGTGGGTGAGTTGAGTTTATGGTTTAATTTGGACCCAAAGCCAATATTTACATCAAACAACAACTTCTAGGGAAGAGGTGAATTCCGGTACAGGCTTTGCTGTTATTGTGAATTGTTGATGCTCTTAATCGAATTGACAATATAGATTGCAAGACCTTCTTTGCAAGCAAAATAATCGAGACATCTCAAGAGCCGCATTGGGTCATAGACTGCAGGTGACACACTACAATCATTTTGCTTCCTTAAATTGAAAGTGGCCGTTAAATGGATGCTCAGTCGTTCTATAATCCAGCTTATACATTGTGTGTAGTTTAACGAGCATCCATCATTTCTTGGCTCTCATTGTATTGATTGGTTAATAAGAATATTTGTGTTGCATTCGGGTGTTAACAAGTTGCCTCAGAACGCTCACGTGATTCAACTTGTCTTCTCTTGATTAAAAAGAAAGCAGAGACAACCCACCCATCCACACACAAACGCATGCACACACACACATGCACGCGCGCATGCACACCTTCACACACACAAGCACACACAAACGCACAGTCACACTATCACAACGACGAACACACATACTCACATAAACATGTACAAATACAATAATGTGTAGCTGGGGATGATAAACTCTAGATAAATGTCACCGCTCAGTATTGTCAACTCGAAGTCACATTTGCATTTGATGGCTGTGTTGTTTAGACCATTCAAGCTCTTCACTCATTTATACAAATATTTGATGCATACAAAATTGTCCTATAATCAATGGAATAAGAAACTAAGCGCATATCTTTAAACACTATAGAGAAACGTTCATTGATTCCAGGAAGCGTCCGACACGCATCATTTCAAATCCACGTCAATATAATCCCATGTTTCACCGTCAGTAACACAAGCCAGACATATACCTTTATGGCATCATTTGGATAAATAATGCCATACTAATACAAAGAAGGAATGCAATACAAACAATGATGCATAGCGTTAGAGATGATGATGATTTACCATGTGTTCCGTTAAAATGAATAAAAAATACTTCATCGACTTTTTGGATAACAACTGTCGAGTGAAAAGCACAACTATCCGGGTAGTCGTGAGTATATTGTAAAGAGCTCAAATTCTACACATGGCTCATATTGATAAACGCATTATCACATACTATTTACTACTATTCTTACAATGACACATCGACAAAGCTTAATCTATTCCCATATTTTGTACAGCTGTTTCACTGACATATACATTGTTACACAAGTAGGACATATATTTCACAATCGTTGGCGCATTCGACTAGTCATTTAGGCATACTGTTTGATGACGCACATAATAAGTCGCATAAATTGCCTCATGATGCAAGGAAGCGGAATAGGTAATCATGCTTGTACAAGGCTTATTCTGTGTCGAATGATCCAAGTGCCCTCTCTAGAGAGCATATCTGAATCAAACATTTCTCCAAATGATCATTGACATTACCTGGGTCCTCGAATAAACGAACTTTCCCATTTTATCGATCCCATGGGGCATAGACGATAATGAGATAGACTAAAGAGAAATGAGAATGGTGTAATTGGTTGTGGCTTGTTATCTGTATTGAATTACGGAAACAGATTATGCAATAGACAATTGTGGCATTAATTTCAGTAAGCGGAATAACCGCCAAGGCAAAGATTAGATTTAATGATATAACTAGTTTCATTCTTATCGCAATCACATGATCGTGGTGATAGAAGTCTTGCTGTACAATCAGATGCAGATTTGTTTTATTTTGTAATTAACCTTTCAGCATCTTTAATTGAATATTTACTAGCTAAGTATAATGTCCACCTACTTTGAAGGGTCTCGGTATTGCAGTTATGGTATGATCTGTCCCCTCTACACATATTATAAGCTCAAAGTGAAGCCAATGCACAGACATCCAGTGGCAATCTTGCATTAGTTGTTATATATTCGCTTCACTGCGCAACAAACAACGTGATTACGTAATGAATGAATCATAACTATAGTTTATATGGTGTGAAAACCGGCATAATATTTACAAGATGTTCTAATCATCAGTGACGATGTTGTCATTTTGACCTTATTTACGTTAAACAGTATCAATCGAGACATGCGCTTACATTGACGTAGTATTATCATATGTTTTTCGTTATATTAAACCGTTTCTGCATCATGTAAGAACATGTGAATATGCCGTGGGTTCATGGCCAATAACTCTGGGCATAACGCATATTGTTAGTACAAAGAATATGTAAACAAATGCATTTGCTCGGTGATGGCTGTTTGATGGTTTGTTTGATGTGTTGCACCTGGTGCTTTCCCCATTGATTACGTAGATTCATTCTTATTTTGTTTCATCAACCATATATGCTCCAGAGAACTAACAATCAGGGAACAACACCGTGTCTCTCTGTCTTCACCGCCTAGAAGTCTGCATCGCCTTTAGCATAGTGAACATTACAACCAGTTCTTGTCAATTTGTTGCCCAACATGTTAATAAGCCTTTGTTTGTTCTGTGGATTTGAGAGAAATTCATCTTTGAGGGTCTGCAGGGCCATGGTTTCATCAAAGTGCACTGCTGCACCAAAGCAACCACGTCTGGCATGAGTAAAATCCTTAGTGCTTGGAACGTCCCTGT
>CM067344.1:65329056-65359056 GCA_034190875.2 Urechis unicinctus | reverse complement strand
CATGTCATTTGATACAGTTTGATAACCACTTTCAGCATTCTATGCCTCTTATGCGTTGCGTAATGGCTTGATGTTTATTTTCTTCTTGGATAAAAAAGAAAAGTAAGGAACATCAATCTGCGTTTGTGCACATTCCACATGTGCCAATGTATTTTATGGTCTTCACATTGCCGAATGATGATTGGCTGCTCTTATTTCTGACCCTGCCCCCGTAAAGTTTGAATCATTGCACTAGTTGGTTATGAATTTATTATTTACAGCAGAGTGAGTGCTTGCCTATTTATTCCGACAGCTGCAATTTAAAGGGAACAGTCTATCTATGACAACTATCCTGATCCATCACCGTCATGATATCACCAAACTGATTAATGCTACACTTAGAGGGCTCACTATAATTTGCCAACTGCATGTCATGCCACTATAAAATCAACATGAATACATCGTGCGGTTGATTATGTTGAAATAATAGCGACGTCTTGTTGGTCGAAGCGACTGCGCCGCCAATTTTCCACTGATGCTTAGGACAGACGTTATAACACACAGCACGTCGAACAGAAATTTCCTGTTGACATATTTTGTCGGGGGTGTGCCCTCTAAGCATAGCTCTAGGCTCTTTAATATAATCTCGTTGTTGCAATTGCCGTGAAACTCCCATATTACCATTATCATTGCACCCAGTCCAGGCCGCGTTGTGGCTTTTTATTGCATGTTCTCCAAGGAGGAGATTAATGCATTCTCTTTCCAATATCACCACTGTGTGCAGTCCACGTTACCTCCATAATAGCAAAATTATTAGCCTTCTTGTACAATAAGTCATGCGCGTTTTATGCATTGGTTGTGAGTTCCGTCAAAGCGAAAACGCTAGCATCACTATCAGCATCAACCAACGAAGGTTCCTAATTGCTACTGACAGTGATGCAATATCAGGTCAGCTTAAGGAGTAACCGCGATCCCCAGGGAAAAAGAGACGACACGGTTATTCAATCCAGCCTAAACTTTGTGATTTAATATCAACCGACGATATCATGATGATGATAATGATGATGATGATGTTATGAGTGACAATGATGATTTTTATGAAGATGAAGGTGGTCCACGTGGTCTGGAAATACGGGAAAATTGAGCCTAAATCGATATATATATATATATATATATATATATATATATATATATATATATATATATATATATATATATATATATATATATATATATATATATATATATATATATATATATATATATATATATATATATATATATATGTATATATATATATATATATGTTCGATCATTTGAATACATCAGTGAAAATAAGTCTTGCATGATGTACATTTTAGCTCTTCATCATCATTATTCATAGCATGAAATGTCATGAGCAGTTCTTGATAAAATCGTGTAGTGAATCTGTATGGAGTAGTCAGTGCATGTCACGGAAATCTTCTAAAAGGTGTATATTCTCTCTCCATGTCTCGCCAATTATCCAACGGTCATCTGCTTTGCACAAGCAACCACCGCATATTTATTCGAGTCGAATGAAAATGTCCCTTGCTAACAGTACAGTGAATAAAATAAGGTCGCAGTCTAAGTTTATGGTCCACAAGCCTTTTGCTACTTTATACTTAACATGGACTACAGTTGACTCGACAATTAGCTCAGTAATCTCAAGCATATAACAATAACTCAACCCTGGAGAAAACCACTGTGCAATCAGTGTACATTAATTAATTATCCTGCACTGCCTTTTCGACCCCACATATATCACAGAATTGTTCCCACTCACTATAAACCTGAAAGGGTTGTCATCGACAATCCCCGATATTCACCCATGAATATCAAAGTCTATCGATACTGCTATCAATACTGCTGTAAATATTGCAGTATTTGCAGCTTTACTCTTGTACAAATAAGATGTAATTTCTACTCTACGTACATTTATTAATTAAGGGCATACCAATGTACCTTAAAGGTTTAAAAGTTATTGGAAAGGATTATGCCTCTGAAAATTTCAACCGACTTGTGGCGATAGAAGTTTGGCATCTAGGCTGCTTTGAAACCCGAAATATTATCACATCCTATTCATTTTTAAACTGCGAAAGATAGAGACTGGTTGGCAGAAAATAATTACGAATTTGTGGTGCGTATTGGCCTTAAGTGAACAAATATATCGATTGAAGATGTTTCAATAACGCTTTGGCATGTCGCTTTAGTGTCAACACTTGGATTGCCTTCTTGTTCAATATGTAAATACTACCCCGACCTTTAAAACAACCAGCAGGCGGTTTCTGTTTTTTGATTTTATCGTTCATCAGCGTCTATTTATATTAACCTTTAGGATGTGATAGTCATATATTCCATTGAGTCATTGCATATTTTATAATGCTCAATCTATGTCTCTACTCTCTTTTATTTGTTTATTGAGATTAAGATTCTGATTGACTAATATTTAGGTGAAGATCAACTTCTAGACATTATTTACAGAACGACGAACATACGTTTTGTTTCTACGTCATGACATTTAATTGGTTATGGTGTAGTTGTATGCCTGTATAGGCATTAACACTGCAGCGAGCAAGTAATGATCATAGTAGAATACCTGACGTAATGCATAATTAGTAAAGGTATCGACGATAGATTCACTGCATATTGACAACAATATGTAACGATATTTTCCCTAGCATAAGAGACATGCTCGTTTGATATATCAGCTACCAGTGATATCCTTACGACGCAACTCAGCGAGTCAATGAATGTAAATATATGTGTTACTATATGACCAAAATTGTGCGTTCGGATTTGTTTTACATCTAAATGTAATCCACTAATAATTTGCAACCTTGTGAGAAGCCAGCGCAGATACGTTTAACTGATATTGTGTGCATAAATACAACGATAAACCCATTTTCTTTCGGCACCAAGTACGGGAAATTAAACATTATTGCGAATTGGGTGAAGTAAATGGGCAGAGACAATCATCTCTGAAAAGAGAGATTGGTGGCTAAACCAGCAGTTTAATATTATTGAATTGCATTGTCAAAGGTAGTGGCATTTCCAACAAAAGCCATTTAAGTTATTCCCGAACAACTAGCAGGTGCATGGGCTTGTACCCATTGCCGTGTCTGTGATTCCATAAACATCTTATTAGCTGTTATCAAGTGATGTCATAGTAGAAGAAATTATAAATGGCGTTTGTAAAATTACGCATATTTAGCGAACCCTCAAATTTGTGCTAATGGAAGTGGCATTAACGTAAGTCACAAAATACAACTATGGCGTGCAACCTTTCCCTCTTCAGGGATGAATCACACTACTAGTTAACCTGATTAATATGGAATAGTCATATTTGCCAAATATGAATTCCGTACGTAATAACCCAAAAATCATTGTGGGAATATATCCAGCTCGTTTGGTTTCTCTTAAACAAGTAATGTAGAAGTCAGAGAGAGTATCGGAGGGTTACAGAATGTGTCACGACAAGTACTGTAAGCTGTTTACTACGATACCACGAACGCACTGCTCAACATGAATTAAGGTTCCATATACACGTTATAGCAAGTTTAGTACTGCAAGCAATGATGGAAATGATTTGCGTTGCACCTATGATTTTGCTTAAAGTCAGTATCAACTACATTAATAGATAACACACCATAAGCAGCATGGAAGGGTTGCTTCATTATGAGACACACTAGTGTTACTAGAGAGATCCGCACTTCCATCGAATGCGATAGTCACATTTGAGTCGTCCGTTGATTTATAAATGGACCAGCAACGAAGGTGGAACGGATCATAAACTTATTGGTGCAAAAATTCGTAGTACGCTCCTCTGTATATAAAATATAGTCTCAAATAAGAGTCTAGAGAGGTATTTTTAGCTCGAATGTAAAATTAGAATGGTGCCTTTCACAGGCTATTTTAGATATGTGCTCTGCATTTCACTACAAATATGAGCGCCGTTGCATTATTTAAATCAAGAACAAAACAGTTACATCGTCGAAGCCCACTGTTTCAGAATTGAGAGACCATGAATAAAAATGGTCATTTATGCGAACCATATCCTCAAACTAGCAAAGAATCATCTGTGTTGGACCAATTGGAATATATGTGTAAGCCTGGCCTTTTTATCCGGTCAGACTGTAATGGCGAATATCAATGTTATAGTTAGGAACTATACTAATTACACTGTCACACACTTAAATCTGTTTAAGATCATAATCATATCTTGCAGAACTTTCGATTATTCGTGCTCGGTTATGCTGCGCTGACACTAAAAGCCATGTTTCAATAAGCTTTCCCAAACGATTAAATATGTTGGAAAGTAGTGATCTCTATCTATTGGTACCCGCTTAAATACAGGCAATACAATTGTGCTGTAGTTAACAATCATTTAGAAGCAATGATGTTAATTAAAATTCTTAATAAACAGTAAAATCTTTAATTTACTTCCAGAATAAAAACCAATGCAGCTGGGCAAAAAAGACTAAAATGGAAGTCCAGTTGTCCTGATCTATGCGCATCCCATCTAATGGGCATCGCGAATGAAATTCGTGAAATTCAACTGTGCAATGATTGCTATTTTATCAACATATGATGTTCATGCATTATGTCTCATCATAGAAATGTATGAATGGTGTCATAACGATGTGGTTGGTTATAATGAACAACCCACTCATACCAGTTCGCGCTGTCGTGCATGGCAAATTTCTTGGACCTAGCAGTTAAGAACGCCCTCTATAGTACCCTCGTGACTTTGGTCTTTTATGCCTACCATGAACACTCGTAGTTCGGGTCAATGAGTCAACTTTGCCACGTCATGAAATATTTTTTAGTTGTTTGATTGAATCTGAAACAGAGAGATCCATCATAACATTGTTCGACAGTATCGTATGCAACTTTCGCCTTTGAATTAAGCTTGAAAGGTATAGAATTACATTTGCACAATATTTTATGTTAAGCTAGTCTTTGAATATATCCGTCGCCATGGAAGATGCAGCAAAATGCAGCTTTACATATTGCTCGTGTTGACGCCTTTACTGTGAGCAGTATCCTATCTGAATTAACGACTGTTGAAGTAGGAATGATATGCACCAGCCAATATTGCAAGTGAAGAATATTCTTAATCTTCCTGGCTGAGAAACAATTTGCCATGCTTAACAAAGTGTCCCTGTTTGTGAAACCACATAATGCTTCAGTGATCTATCATCATACATCTAGCTGCCATTGTCATTCCTTCTGTGTAACCTAAAAGCGATAGGCACATTTCATAATCATTTTTCATAATGACCTCTCCGGTAGATTATAGATAGACTAGTCAATCATCAAGGCACCAATATACGGTACCGAAAAGAGTGTCAATGGTCCAAAATATCGAAAGGCACTACCTTTGTAACCAACGCAGATGCAATACAGGCTTCAGGCACAACATCATCATGATAAGTAGATATGAAATGCTTTTCGGTTGCCTCAAATTGCTACCGCCCCCTGGAACAGTTAAATAGGACCTAAGCCGTATACAAATTGCTGTCAAAACTCAAGTGCAAGACTCTCCACGCACAGCCATCAATCAGATGTTATTACAGGTCAAGGCAACAACTTCTCGTTCCGTGGGCCCAGGTGTACAGAAACTCTTTGTGTTATGCCTCGCACGAACAACGCAAGCAAGTGACGTTACCAAACAGATAATGAAAGAAAAACACCTATCCAACCTTCTACCAAAGAGTTGATAGCTACACTAAGAGGGCTCACTTCGAGTGGCTCTGCGGTGATCGCTTCTCTTATTATAACACATTGCAATCGTAAGGTGGCGCTACCGTGAACTAAACAAAAGCGCATGGGAATGCTGGGCTGACGTCGCTGCGATTGTTGAAAGCGGGTAAAATGTCTTTTAACAGAGCCTTGCCGCTTACAAAACACGTAGCACAATAGGCTTATGAATAGTGAAAATAGCGAGCACTAAATAAATGTCAACTTGATACATTATGGAAAACAGTTCCCCTCTATCAGCGTCCGCACAGTTAACGATCCTCGATCTTTCATGTCCGCACTGTGGATGGTAGTTATAGATTGTAAATAAATGTCTGAAGCGAGGGAACTGGCCTGGGGTCGACATAAACATTTTTGGCATGTCAGGGGGATGTGAAGGTCTTGAGCGAAGAGTTTATAGCTACGCTAAGCTGCGTGACGATTATGAAATTACTCGAAAGACACCCCCGACATCAGGCGACGATACCATGAAATCAATTTAAACACATGGGAATGTTGATCCAACGTCGCGGGGCTCGGCGGCTGTAAAATATATGGGGTCATCTGATCGGTCGAGGCGACTTCAGCCCCAAACTAAACAGAGCATTCCTCGTGATTTTTAGAGACGCTATGACAAGACGCTATGACAATAACGCTTCGGTTAACAGGTGGCGTCTTCACATATTCGAATGAACTAACTCTATTAGCAAAGGTATAAACATTTATCGATCTTTTTTGCATTCGTATTGAGCAAAAGCACATAATTACACTGATTAACGCTATGATGTGGTCATCAGGTGCTATTTTGAATAATCTTGTAATCATGTTATCTGGCACCTCTACTTCTTAATTGAGTGTACTCTAGCGTAAAAATAATCTCGTTCAGTTGCCATGGTCTTAAAAATTAGAATGGTAGATTTACACAATATATGCAAAAGCTACGATGTAATCTTCATGAAGGAAAATGGACATATTACAAAGAATTCATCCTAATTCTGTTGACGTAGGTTTCACTCAAAGGGTACTTGCAACTCGTTGGGAATAAAGGCATGAACAGAAACCAAAGACATATTTGTAATATTCTTATCCGGTAGGTTGGCCAAAATCTGTCCAAACATGGGTCTAGCTCGCAATACACAATCAACATACGCAGGGAGACACAGAAACAGGTTTGGAGGGAAGAAACAGAAAAACACGAATTCCGAGGACTTGATTATTTACAGTAATATAAGTTCGATTATCATTGATTTTGAGTAGCATAATACCTTGTATTGTCAATCTAGATAAAAATGCATTATTATGTCACGATGTTTCTCAGGAACTCATCCGCATACCATGAATTCATCAGCATCGATGTTAGCACTCAAAAGCAATGCACACGTCTGCATTGGAGACTCATTAGCCCTAAACTATGTCTACTCTCTAGATTCAAAACCAATCACACTGTAAAAAAACTGGCTATAATATGTAAACTCAAATATAACAGTCCTTCTCGAATACCGACCAATATTTAACACAGGCGTGAATGAGGGATTGGGGACAAGATATGGTATATAAAGGCATCGATGCTTCTCCCACCCTAACGCCAATGTTTCACAAAAGCTAGCAAAAGGGAGATTGAAAGAAAACAACCGAGCCACTCAATTTGGTTGGGCAACATAGTTTTAATTTTTTTAACTCGGTTTGTGACTCTTTTCTGGTGCAGACATTCACACCTAGGATAATGAAAATGATGAATTCGGCCCCTCTATGATTTCAACTACTGAAGTAAATACAACCCAACCTGGCATGATCTAATTTATGCCCATTCACAATACTAAGTTGTTCCACCCCTCCAGTCGATCGATCTGGCTGTGATTTTCCTCTAGGATTGTCAAAATTAGGAGGCTCGTGTGTCCGGGGAGTGCTCTCTTAGTGTGGTAGCCACGTTCTGTACGTATTGCTGTAGTTTAGCAGACAACTGTAACAAAATCAACAGCAATGTGTTTAAATCTGAGGCGGTCCAGTTGTAAGATACTGCCTTCATGAGATGAGAAATCTGACTTGGAACATCTTTTTTTATCGCTTGCTTTTTATCATGCTTATCATCTTCTTTCACGAACGTGTTGCATATTCTTCTGTATGATCATGACAGACTTATCGGGTCGCTCTCATTGGTCGCCTGTATTTTTACTACATATCTTATTAACTTGGCGAATTCGTATTTTGCCAAGTTACCGTTGTCAGTCAGGTACGTGGTTTTGTTTGCTGGTTTGTTCTTTTTTTTTGGCACGCAATACAGGTCGCAATTTTAGAGGATTTGTCAAGGTCATTGAAATTGAGAAAATCTTGAATCCCAAATATCTCAGTTTATAATTTTCAGATGTTCACACTATTTACACCATTTTGTACTTTTATTGAATGGCAAACTTGCTCTTAATATAAACAGCGGATATAAAATCGTCAATACATGTCTGATGGTAATAAAAATTAGGTCACATGTTTTCCGTGACAGCTTTATTCGGATCCCTAGATCTCATGGATGTCGATGACGTCACCTCGCGTGGGCCCCATTATTGATACACCGGACACGTAAAGGCGGATGCCTGCTCTGGCATTGTGCCTAATTAATCAAAACAACTACCTTCCCATGGGAGCTAATAAAAAGGTAAAATTACTGTTATGAATGTCTCGAGGTAGACGTACCATACCTTTCTGGGTAAAGCTCGGTTACATCATTATGTGTACGTAATATGTGCCGTGGAACTGATTCGTTTAATAACATATCGTTGATGTAAAAAGTGTCTTTTTTTATCATGTACAGAGGACAACTCGAACCGATTGAAGAAATGCTGCAAAAAGTCGAAAAAAATCGAGGTCTGGATCGATACGGACAGGTGTTACGGTTCGTTACCCACATGCGCTGTTATCATTACCACAAAGATGATTCGACTGAAGACGCCGTGACAATCCGCTATTCCGTTTGTGCATACATTAACTGTCAAAATTAATCTTGAAATAGATATCTAATCGTGGGCAGGCTTATTTACCTTTTGTTTGATTATGAATTCGGAAAAGCCAAAATTTGTTGGCTTGGTCCTCGATTGGCATTGTAGTCATGGTTACTGATCGCCATCTAATTATCCTACAGATAATGAAGCCAATAGTCTGAGTGCACCACTGGCTGTTGCCATGACAACTGTCATCATGCAGAGAATGCTGAAGATGTAAACGGATACATGCTTGACAGTAGACATGTTTTTTTTATCGAAACAGTGATTGTATGACTTGCATTTTAACCGATGTCAATTGTTGAATATGAATAAAATTATCTCACTATGGTTAGGTTCTTTTTAAATTTCTTTTACTTGCAATGTTGCCTCTCGACCCAACAGGCAGATGGTTAATCCAATCGCGTGGCAGCTTGACTTTGGGAAACGTGAATCACTCGAGACTTGGATGGCTGCGTTAAGCAGCGGCCTGATGACACTAAGCTATCATGTTCGACCTTCGTCTGGGTTTCTCAACCCTGACTGGGCGTGAGGCAAGCGGGCGATTGCACTTAAGCAGAGCTGTCTAAGCACTACAATCACCCGCTTCTACCGCCGTCATGGGACATACAGCCCCTGAATTTCACTTTATTACCCCTAAGAGCTTACGGCTAAGCTAAGAAAGCTCGCGCCGAGCAAAGTGTCTATCTTAGTAACACATGGAATTTCTTGTCAATTCGTGGTCGCCTCGATCAATCAGAATACTTCATTTTTGTAACAAACGCCGCAAGGCTCAATTCCCCGAGACGTTGGACCAGCTGTCGTATTTTATGGCATAGCTAGTCAGAATAAGCCCCATACGCATAGCTATAGGCTCTTTCATTTGCAACCGGCGCAGAAATGAGGAAGACGTTATGATTGCGCATTAGAGACATGCTGTATCGACTGGATATTTTCAAGCTTAAACAAAAAACATGAATGATTAAATAATAGGCTTGCTTGATATCTTTGATCGAATTGACAGTCGCAGGCGCAGATCTGATTCCAGGATGTTTGACTCCCACGAGAGGGCATACAGCAAATGCATGTCTAGGAGGCTATTCTCTTACCTTCCCCAGTACCAGTCAGTTAATTTCTGATGCACATTTATGACTCTGAATCATATAGAATCATATTTACTTTCATGTATACACTCATAAAGTCCATAAGTGTTTGACTTTTCTGTGTTTATTTGTCGTAACATTTGGCCCAATATATCCTCAATGGCGCCACGCCGCCGTAATGCGAACTCATAAGTAGCAATAAAAAAGATTTAATGAAGTTAGGTTATGCCTGATTATCTTTCTATCATTCCCGCTATCACTGTCAATATAATCAAGCAACTGTGCTAGGAATACCGCAGTTGCATCAACAATCTTTTGAGGCAACTTGTGAAGAAGCGGACAAGCAATCAGACACGGGCTGAAATTTAACATTCTTTTCTGTAATTGTTAGCGTTGGTTATTTCTATCCGATCTGCAATCTTGATCACATTTACATGTGTGCAAATCGCTGCGTGTTTTTGTACAATTTAAACCATCTAATAAATCATTTGCAAGTGTAATCGATCAATTTATGCGTTGTGCTTGCAAATGTTAGTTTCCAATTAAAGAAGAATTTATGAGACATATATATATATAGAGAAGTATATATATAGTATATATATATATATATATATATATATATATATATCCTTATATATATATATATATTATAAACATATACATACAGATTAAACTATATATACATATATTATATGATATACATATATGCATACATTCATATATAACAGAAACATGTTTATATTATTATATATATAAGATATATATATATAAATATATATATAATATATATATATATATATATATATATGAGCATATATATAATATATTTCGCTCTAACGCACTGGGTGAATTTATATTGAGTGACCAGATATATATATATGTTATTTCATGTATATATTTATAAACATATACTTATATATATAGATTCATATAAATCTATTCATATACATCTATATATATTTATATGCATATACATATATGCATACATTCATATATATATATACATATTTATATATATACATATATATATATATATGCGATATATATATATATATATATATATATATGAATATATAATGAACTATATATATATATATATATTTTATATATATATGATAACTACATATATATATGCATGTATTAGTTACATCATTACCAACGTGTTTTCTTTTAACTCCATTGGGTATATTATATATTATATCACTATCAACGGGTGAGGCAATGATTATCTCAATTCAAACACTGTTGTTATTGCAAATGATAGAGAGTTCGTAAAGCCATACAACATACATATCACTGTCGCTCCCTATGACTATATAGACAAGTAGAGTGCAAATATTCAGTGGGTGAATTATTGACTTGGTATGGTGACTGTGTCTGGGCCAGATACCAATCGACCCCTAATTACACGGGTCGTCCTTACTGTTTATGTGGGAATCCTTATTGGATTGCAGGTTTTGAATAAGTTGCAATTGAGCGGAGGCTTTATACGCATTTAATAACCTTAAATCGTGAACTTGAATGCATACAGTTTTATAATTATGATGATGAGGTACGATACCAGAAACATGTTCTTGTCTAAAGAAGCCAGCCGACTTAAGCAAAATGAGTCCTGAAAGTCCTATAGCAGTGTTGACAACAAACATGTCTTGTTAAGATGCATTCATTTTCAGAACTAATCGGAAACTGACTATTCAGTGTGTTGCTTTGAGCTCCCAGCTAGTCCGATAATCTATGTGGTTTCCCGACTCCATGGGATCCTGTTATGATCTTTCTATACGGCGGATGGAAATGAAAGCTAAAGCTTCAATCAATATAATACAAGGCTCAAATAAATATCCAGATATCACTCATAAGTCTGAAATCTCGTGACGACAAATGTTATTAGATGGGTTTGCACCATATTCTGTAAATATACTGACAGACCATGTAGAAGCTGTTGGCGAGTTTCGCAGATCTCGGTTCATGTAATATGGAATCATGTTATCAGTTTCGAAAATTCCTAGTTCAATACTATCGGGCTGGATCATCGACCTAGCGGCATGGGTTTTGCAGACTGACCAGTGACGTCATACCCCAATTTTACTATTACCATTATGGTTGAACTTGAAATTCGGTTTTTAAACTTGAACCTGTGCAACCAACAGGACATTTTCTTTTTCAAGTTAGGCCACACATATGATGTATACTGAGCTTTGACTGTCTGGCAGGCACAATAATACGAGACGTCAGGCTTTATCTATCAGCCATATGAATCTCCCGAACAGAATTTATCCGATTGTTATATCCGGCTAAACAGCAGTTACACCATGACAACTTTTACCATTATGATACGCAAACAACCGTCGCTGTCACCCATAAGGGTCTCACTTTTGTTTGGAACATCCGCCTGTTGCTATGGCACGACAGCAACAAACGACAGTTATAAATGCAGTCGCGTTGGTCAATAATCAACCCAGATAAGCGTGTTTTATTCATATCTCCATATATCATTGCCACAAAGTAAGGCAACCTTTGGAATCAAACACCCATTCCAACCCGCGTAAGACGTCAGGACGACACAGGGAAGACAAAACTACCAGAATAATTTTACCACAGAATTTGATGTTGTCATTCATACTGAATATCATATATTGCAGTTTACCACCCAAACGCCTCAACGTGATGACTAAAACACATATTATTCCCTACGGAGATATCTAAGACGACAAGGAAATCCGGTGGGGATAATATTTAGCTCATGTACCGAAAAAGGCGGTGATGCTAATGCCAAGAAGATATTCTGGAGAGGTTAATTTACCCCTTGCGTTTTTTTTATTTTTAGCTCGAAAACGCAAATCTCCTACTTGATTAACACGATCTGCAATTTTATAACCGATAAAAGTGAGGTATAAATTGTAATTAAATGCCCCCCAAACACCAGTGCAGGATGGGACGAGATACCATGTTAAGTTGTAAACTGTATCAATCCACAGGTGTTAAAGCCATTGGTTCATATCCTCAACCTTTCACTCCAACAAGACATTGTGTCCACACAAAATACTTATCAGCAATAACAGACCTGTCTTTCTATGCTTCCTGTATAACAGATTGGTAGATTTTGTAACCACCCATTTTATATTTTATGATCATCAATATTGATTTAGAGTGAGGCCCAGCACTAGTATAGCACTAACACAGTGACAGCCGATGAGAAGGGTAATTCAGTGCTAGGAATTTTAATTGATACTGGTTAAATGGTTAAAGGCTTACGAATTATCCCTAAATGTTGACAAAACACATTGTGTTATATTTAAACCTGGTCGAACAATTGCCTCCCAATCAGGCAAATCTTTATTTAAACAACCATTTTGTGAATTGCGAGGAATCGGCAAGCTTTTTAAGAGTCATGGAGTCACCATATTCAATATATCAAAACGAAGATATCCAAAAACACTTGGATTATTTGCAAGACGAAAAAAGTATCAATAACAGCTGCTCTTGCAATACTATACTACTATGGTGTTCAATATGTGTACAATATTAATTAAGCATGTTCATTTCATATTTCAAATAATGAATATGGATAGATATTGTGTTGTTATATATATAAATATATATATATATATTTATATATATATAAATATATATATATATATATATATATATATATATATATATATATATATAATATATATATATATATATATACTACAATATATATATATATATATATATACATATATATATATATATATAAATATATATATATATAATATATATATATATATATATATATATATATATATATATATATATATATATATATATATATATATATATATATATATCTATATATATATATATATATATATATGTATATATATATATATGCTATGTGCACGTGGGTACGTGATATGTGTGTAAATCTCACCTAAAACGCTTGTGTTAGAGTTGTGAAGTACGAGTGTCGATGCCTGGATGAGGTCGATGTTGTTGGGATACATGATCACCACGTTAATCTCTTATTATCAGAAGGAGGAAGTTATGGAATGAATGTATTTGCAATGTGTAGTATTATGTATGACTAATGATCTTTATCGTCTGTAAATGGATAACAATTTATGCAAATATCGATGTACTATATACAAGTCGGTTATCATATAAACCCTGGTGAAATCTCATTTCTTGCATCAAAAGTATACTTGCAACATAGCTGCTAAAAACAATCTCTTTAAGATAAATGATACTCTCTTTGACTGATGTACAGTCATAGATTATCAGCTATGATAAGTTTAAGTCGACACCAATTAGTTCCTGGGCATTGGATCTTCAATGAATGTGGTTAACTAGAAACGAAAGGGTAAGAAAGACATGATTACACATGCGTGGGATTATTAAGTCAGTGTACTACAAGTGAACACTTACCTGGTACATATGTATCAATATGAAGTGGGTAGTTAAGGTACCCAAATCATACCGATCGGTATGCTTAAAAGGTAAAACTCTTCATGACGATAGGCAGTAGTTGAAATATCATGAAGATGTGGAGCTATACAGTAACTGCTGTTTTCCTCAACGGGTTGGCACGGGCCCAGGCACACTTTGATGATATTGGATACATTGAACGGAGCCGTTACACATATCTTACAATTGAAAAGTATATTTTGAGGAAACCATCGTCGGCAAATGACATTCATTGTGCTTAAGCAACATTGAAAGAAATATCAAAACATTGTGGGCGCAAGATCAACACCCAACATCAGCATTCACAACAACAACAACAACAACAAACAACAACAACAAGATGATAGTCCAATGCTTGCAAAGTATCACATACGTCATTCCTGTTATGTCACTGGTTTTCAGGTGAAACAAATAATCGCGTATATTAAGCGCCTTAAAGCGACAACTACTTTAAGGACTATAGCACTACCAGGATGTCGTGTCTCAGGCTTCTTGTGACATATTCATTTAAAGTATCAAAACGTCCTCTTGGTAGCTATTGATTCCATATCACGTGCTTAACATTTAAATCAGGCCCCGCATCTGGGGCTGTATTGCGTCGTGGATTATCATCTTGTATTTTCGATGGATTAAAGTAGTTCGTGCTGTTTTACGCACCACATCGGGCGCCCGCGTCAATATTGACACGAGTTCGCAGGTGGCAAACAAGAGAAGACACTGAGACTCTCGGTAATTCGGCAGAACGATCACTTGACGAAGCATATTGTATTGGGCCATCTTCTTCCGTACGGGATACGTAGGTGTTGTTAATTGTAGATAACAGCATTTTTTGGCAGCGCTGGCTGTTGAAATTGAGACATTGACGTGCATCAAATGTGATGGAAACGCCAAGTCATGTCGGGAAAGCCGCAGCACGGAGCAGTGTGCGTCCACAAGCCTGGTCAGTCAGTCCCCACTCAGCCCCTTTCAGCACTTACCATTTTCATTATTAAATCAATTAATAACCCAACTATGAAGATAACTGTTTGCGATTGCTACATTGTGATGAATGAAACCTGTACTCATTCAGGAGGTATGTCGGTGGAGAACGCAGGTGAAGAGCTGAGAGTAGTGAAAGGATGCCACCCTGTCGTGGTATGTGCGTCAGATAGTACGCCATACATGTCACAGTCTTTCAAATCAACGCACCAAACTAATAACCCGCATGATATTCTAACCTGGTTTTATCATCACTGCATTGTATTTTCAGGAGTGTGCGCGCGACGCAAATGCTAACCCTGTCGAGTGTGAGCTGGGTACCGTCGGCAGCAGGTGTTCCTACTGCTGTGATCGGAACAACGAATGCAACAAGGCGCTTCTCAAGTTCTCGGCCGATTCAGGTATCAACTTCTTGTATAGGTGAATACCAAGCCACTCTCTATGGCAGACAGATGGTGCCGTACACGTTGTACCACTGTTTTGTTAATAGCTTTGACTAATTACGGGGCTACTTTTGTCGTGTCTAGATGAGATTGTTGCGAGGAAGCAGAGTGATCCCAGTTCTTTCGAGAGTGAGCAAAGACATAAATCCCACTGCAAGGGCAAGTCTTGCAGCATCAATGAGGAGTCATGGCACGACAAGCGATATACAAGGTCTAACAAGCCTGGTAAGTTACAGAATGTGCTCCACATGAGCGCGTGCATCCCTAGATAGGAGGTCAAATCATCAATAGCCAATTCAACTTCACAAAATATAATGTATGTTCTTCTTTTTAAAATTCGGGTAGGTATACTGGTATTTATCACTAGTAGGAGGCAATAACTAATTTCCTTAACTTTTAATCGGGGGGATGGGGTGTCAAGTTCAAACTTGTTCATAGGGGGAGGTGGTTGGCGTTGTGTCACATATGTCTTCCTTTGCAGGGTGGGCAATCATTTTCATGATTCAAGGCGGAGAGTCACAAGAGTTAGACCCCTCAGTTGTTTTGAAATCATGCCCTCACCTACAAATAAATTAATAAACCAGTAAAGCTGACTTGTAATCTCTCGGGAACCGCAGTGCTTCATTTAGAATCGAAGGATCGAATGATAAAGCATGGTTCTTTGACAGACAGACCACATACATTTTTCTCTGCGATGCACCTTGTTGAATGGAAAAGCCTATTCTAACATTTAATATCCTTCATTGATGCGTTCACATCGCAGAAAACAAAGCGGAATGCTACGATAGTAAGAACCCTTGTCACGATGGGGGAACGTGCAAGAAGAAGAAATATGAATACATACCTGGCTTCAATGACGCTGTGTGTCATTCCGGTATGTTTATCATATCCTATTGTCACAATATATAACATGGGTGGGGTATCTCGACTGTCATCATTATTAAATGATACACTGGCATTGTCATCATCATAACGTTATCGTGATCTTTGATCCCACGTCGTTTATGGCTTGATCTAAGACGATTTGTTGTGTTGATTGTAAGATTTAAACCCATGCCATTCTGGACCGTGTAAGAACGGCGGCACTTGTGCTAACGACGGAGAGGGCGGATTCACCTGTACATGCCCCACATGCTACTGTCAAAACAGTCAGTCCATTCATAATAATCAATAACCCAATGACACCGACTGGAAGCCGGTAAAGGACGCTCTCTTATCATCTTTGATGTTTGTCCGCATAGAAACCATGCTGCCCCAATCTTTAACAGAATTCGGGCACTTGTCGGGGAAACCAGGAAACCCACTCACCTGTCAATGTACTCAGTGGTACAATGGACGACATTGTGAAACAGGTGCGTGTCGGTCAGATAACATGAACATGCTTCAGAGTAGAAGGTTTGCAACTGCATTCGTATCATGTTCCACCTCGTTACCAGCATCAACCTTATTATCCAGCCAAAGACTGGTAACGAGCGAATTCTATTATATAAAAGACAAAATGACGTAGCTGAGTTTTTTCGTTTGCTTGGACGAGGATGTTTGAGCTCCTGTGACTATGATCCATGTTTACGGCGGCACGTGCAAAAAGCGTGATGCCCAGTTGTACGCCTGCCAGTGTCCTGAGGGATTCACGGGACCTCTCTGCGAAACAAGTAAGACTGTCAAGGAACGAAGACAATTCATTTTTCATGCAGAATAGTTGTATCTGTCATACAAGTAACATGACCAGTATTTGTAGAATGTTTGTGTTGCTTTGCTCCACAGCTCTTACCAACGAACCATGCAGGCCGAAACCCCTATCGACATGGCGGCACGTGCCACGTGCGTGATGGCCGATATCGCTCTAACTGACGCAATAGCTTTACCGGGCGTCGATGTGAGGCTGGTCAGTATCCAATGGGGGTTTTAACTGTTCTTTTCAATTCAGAGTGAAACTGCCTTGCCTCCAGGGCGATGCGTAATCTACTTTTTAAGCAAAGACTCCAGCCCTAGCTTTGTACCATCGCCAGACGAGAGCATGGAATCATTACATGACCCAGTTGTTTTGCTGATTCAGACGTGGGCGTGATATGATGTTGAATTGGTTCATTTTGGGTCAACTAATTAAAGGGTCATGGAAGATTGTACCTGTAGATGCATCAGTTTTTATAATTCTTCTCAGCTCTCAAACAATGGTTATCACGGTCGGACAAACACAGAGTTCACTTGTTGTTGAACCCGTCGGTGAGGCTTGTGTACAGCGGTCAATGACCCTTGTAGACCAAACCCATGTAACAATGGCGGTGTCAGTAAATCTCAACATGTTCTGTTGTGATATGTCAGTGAAGAACAACCTTATCATTTTTTGGGATGTGTCAGTGGTAGACCCTTGTGCCAGTGGTCCATGTCTCAACGACGACATCTGTAACAATTTAAGTAACGGCCGCTACAGGTGCGAGTGTACCCATGGTACACAGGGGAAACTGTGAATCGGGTAGGATTATTCTTCTATGTTTTAAATCTTAAGTCTCTTTGCAATAAGAATCATGTATACCATTTCTTTTGAAAGCTGTGGTAGATAAATCGCATGCAAACAACTTGCGTTATATACTGACAGAAATCGACGCATGCCACAGCGAGCCGTGCAAGAATGGGGGCACTTGTCTCCATGGCGATTACGATTACGAACGTACTTGCCCGCCTGGATACAACGGCAATAACTGTGACAGTAAGTAACAATCGGTAAGCTGATGCTGTTGCTAATACAGCTGGTGAGGATGAGGAGTATGCCTTTAGGTTTAGTCAGTACGTGTTTTCGCTGCGAGTAGTTTTTTTTAAAACGAACACAAATACATATGTTCATTTATACTGATAGCAATTGAAATCAGATTTTTGAATGATAAGGCGTAGTAAGAAAAAGCGTGTTTCTGTCGTTGTACGTTATGATAACCCATACCCATTATGATGTTTATTCAAGCTGGTTTCGGCTTCACTTGCGCTGAGGACAACAAACCATGCACCGGGCCGGGTACTGGCGGAAGATGTAATTTTCACTTCCTGCATCTTAACCCTGCCAAGTTTGTCGAATGTTATGAATGGGGGACGAAGTGCTTTGAGTTGCACTGCCCATCTGCCCTGATTTGGTACCATAATAGATGTACCTGCAATCGACCTTAGGACTAGACAAGCCAAACGCAGAGGTTCTTGTTCAGTTTAACTTGTACATTAATTCTATGTAATCATGTAGGCGTATAGGTATACACCGGATGTGATTGAATCAATTTTCCGCAAATTCCAGTTAGAATTGGACATTTCTAAATATATATTTTGTATACACATGTGTCCGCTGTTAATCGAATAAAGCATTCGTATTTAGACGTCGTTATTTGCCCTACGAGCTCATAGCTTCTTAAGATTGTTCATTTCAGACAAAATTCGTGAAACCGCAAACTGCGCGCCAGCGCGTAGATTGTCATAACCTACCTAACCTAACTGCTGTTCATAGTCACCAACCTCATTACCGAACCTGCCTTCCTTAGACACTTTCAGTACTTGACTTACATACCTGTAAGTCCTATTATACCATTACATCTACATATCCTCCTGACTAAATAATGCAAACCTGCCTAACCATACCTCTTAACAGCCCCTCCCACCTACCTGCCTAACTAGCTAACCACTCCTACCTTACATTCTTAGAAGCCTAATTATCTACTGCAGCTTTTGTATGAACAAACAAATGAACCAGCTGACGAGCTGCTGTACCTAATACCCTACCCGCCAGCCCAACTTAACTAGCATATATGCCTGCCATGCCTGACAAGACTACCCTACTTGCCTTGACAAACCTAGCTGTTCAAGCACTCTAATGTCTTATCCAACTTAACTGCTTAACCCAACTTCCTTCCCCACCTAATTTCACAAGTACGCCACCGAACTACCTTACCTGGTTAACTACCCCGACTACTTATCTTCCCTATCTTGCCACCTCATCTCATTTCCCGCGAAGCTTCTTCTTAGCCACCTTACAATTTACCTGCTTAGCTGCCCTTGCAAATGTTACGATTTGCTTACTTATTCATATTGTTTGTATTTATATTTTGCGTTTAGGGCGCCAGTGATATGATTATATAAACACGCAGTGTTTGTAAGACCTTTCAAATATGTAAGCGCAAAATGCGGTGATAAGTTTTGTACATGACTACCCTATTGTCTTGTTAGGCGAATCAACCATTCCACGCGTCCAGTTTTCTCTATTTTATGTGAATAGTTCGAGGGTCCATAGATTTATATGTTGATCATTTGGGTGTTTGTTTTTATTAGTACTGCATTAGGGTTTACCTCACACAAATCCACTGACCTGTGGCGATTAATTAAGTATTGATTGACCTCAAGGGAGATATCCTGTTCGCCACTTCCGAAGACACATGATATTTTCGATTTCAGGTGGCGTTAATACAAGCCAATGGGGATGACCGGAAGCTCCGGCAGCACGCAATAGCCGAGCTTTACTTTTTGGTACGACCTCTTACGACGACAATGACCGGAAGTCCCCAAAACGCTTGATTTTCATGATTTAATGATCATTCTTAAACTTACGATTGCTTTTGCCAAGGGAGTTTATTTTTCACCAATTATTGTTTCCCAATACCCTGGCCTTCAAGTTTTACCGTGGATGCCTCGATAGCATAACTACCCATGTTAGGGGAGTTTTAATTAGCACTTACTTGAGCTGCAGGAAGAATTCACGGGAAGGGCGACAGCTTGATTCGGCATTTTGTTGACCCTTATGACATCTATATATCAATACTTGGTTAATAAGCCTCGGCAAATACTTGCTGTGGATGTGCGTGTCTGTAGCTAATGAAGCTCCTGTGATAATGACTTACAGCGATTGTGATCCGTGTGTTAACGGCGGCGTGTGTTCTGTCGTCAACGAAACAACTTACAGATGTAAATGCCCTCCTCAATTCACCGGACCTCGCTGCGAGACAGGTATTGTGCACGAATCAAACAGTCGGAGTAAATGAATAGAATATATCATGGCACATTGTATTTTTCATGCTTTTTAATGCAAGGATAAATAGATCGGCAAAATAAGTTGAGCAAATTTGACACGCGATACATCTGGGCTCAGCGTGTGCTGAAGGATACTGGCAGTCGCCGGTCATGCAGTAAGAACGCATCACCATATCGAAACGATGATGTGTACCAGTAACAATTAGCATGCGTTTCTGTCATTCCAAAGAGGAAGTTCCAACCATCTCCCGTAATTTCCTCTTCCCCGTCCCGAATAATTGCAGATGTTGTGCACCACTGGATTCGAGAACTGTCATCGTTTCAATAGGCTGACGGGAGTGTGTTTTCAGTAGTTATAGAGGGCTTTCCTGTCATCATATGGCATACGCATGACCGGCGACTCCAAGTATCCTTAAGAATACACTGACTGCAGATGTGTGACAACGTTAATTACTACCTCGTTGCCGAAATTAGATACAACTGCTTATGCCAGTTCAAAACAGACGGTTGCATTTGTCAGTGACTTCTGATTCCTCACAACAGAGAACGATCCATGCGACTGTGATCCCTGTGTCAACGGAGGCACCTGTGTTTCTGATGGACATGGCAACTACGTGTGTAAATGTCCCGCGGGATTCACGGGAAGACGATGTGAAACAAGTCAGTGGGCCACTACATACGACTCCAATTGATAAGAGATCAAAACTACGTGTACATAGAGTACATGCATTATTTTGTTTTGGTTTGAGCAGAGATAACTGATCCTTGCAAGCCGAATCCCTGTCTGAACGGGGGTACATGCCATGCGGATGGAAACCACCAATACCACTGTATCTGTTCAAGCAAATACACGGGGTGCCGCTGTGAATCAGGTAAATCACATCACAGCGAAGTCAGAAGTATATATTGATTGACAAATAAATTAGGACATTAAGAAATTCAAATCCTAATTTGAGTCGTTTCTTCCAGTGTTTCTAACCCCTGTCAGCACGGCGGCACGTGCCAAAGCACAGGACCGGGTAGATTCATCTGTATCTGTCCTGACGACTACACGGGAACCACGTGTAAATCAGGTAGGGCGCTGAGACAAACAGATATGCCACTCGATATCAAATTTTAACATAACGTGACTCACCAAAGGTCCGCAGTATCCTGTAACTTGCAACTTCCACTTCAAAGATGTAGACAAGACCAAGTTTGTGCAATGCAATGAATGGGGAACGCAGTGCTTTGAGATGCCCTGTGCCAAGATGACCGTCTGGGACCAGTCCAAATGTACCTGTGTTCGGGGGAAAACCCCTTGATTAACATGAAAATATATGGAATTATCAGAGTGTGATTGTTTGAAGTGGTGCCACAATTTAATGTTCTTGTTTCTGGCCAAGTATGGGTGATATCATGTTTTGTGATTTTGCAGCTTTGAAGAAATGGGTTATATAAGGCTCTATCTTTGTATTTCATGACACTTTGGAATTCTAAAACGCTTTGTTTGACCAATCATAGTTTTATTGTAGCCGCATGAACATAAATAGGCAGAAGGGAATGTGGTGACAAAGCCACACGTCAGTGTTGTACAAGAAAGTGCTGTGTCTACCACCTCGTGATTTAACCGACAACTCGAATTAAGCATCAATTTAATTGGATCAATAATCAAATTTTAAGGGTGTTTATTGTTATATCAAACGTGTCATGTCCAACGTAATATGTATTTTCACAAAATTTTATAATTAGCCGATATATTCTTATAATCTTTGTCTTACCCCTGATGGATTTATATTATGAAGCCAAAATACCAATGACAATGAAATGAAGATAAAAATGATTGTCTATAAGCATCCTTTACTATCTAGCTTATCCATTGAATTCGTTTCTTTGCCAAAATAACTTGCCCGTTATGGCGTATATGTAGTATAAAGTATACAAAAAAAAGTTTACATCAGACATAACAATAATGTTAATAAGATTTCTATTAAGGCAGGTGTCCTATCTCCGCAATATTAAACCAGGAATAAGGCTTTATCTACGTGGTGCCAATAGGTACTGTTTACAATGCCTTAGCGGGACTGTACATTGCATTTGCCGTCAAGACGTGGCTGGTATGTTCAGTATTAGGTTGACTACTGGGAGATGGGTTTTTCTCTTGAATTACTAATGTACATACAGAGCTGTAGATTACCATGTGAAGGTCAATTATTCAAAAGAACGTTCAGGTTATTAACCTCACAAACCTGTAGTGCCCTCCATCAAATGCTGTATAAACAAGATGCCCATGAAACCATGGGTGAACCTGGCCTTATAAAAATAATCAAAAAAAAAATATTGAAAATTACATACTGTATCGCGAGACAAAAAAATGTTTTTACAGACAAAAAGGAAAAAGCATATTTTATTAAATAGTACCGCTGCCTGCCATACACGCTGCAACCTTCGCCCCGCGAGCCTGGCGCAAAAAACAGCGGCAACCTTTTGTTAACAGAGCCAATAGAAATGACACCCACTGTACTTCAAACTCACTTTATGAGAACACTATCAAGTATATAGAGCAGAAAATTACAGAATTGAATGGGCTTTCTTCGGGTGTAAACAAATTTACAATACGACCATTCACGACGGAGAAACGACGCGATAACTTCAGATTTCAGTCGAATTTTAACTTTGATTCGTTCGTGACCGGAAATGACGTCAGCGACTTCCCCAAAAGAGTTTAAATTCGGTTGGCGCTCTCCATGGTAACATTCGACCCACGTTTTATGACCTTCGAACGAATATTATCGATTTTATAAGCGATCGCATAATTCCTGCTGTTATGCTGCGTACGAAATGTTACTAGAAAAGTTACCTACAAATTCATGTATAAATTTTCAAAATCGACCCAGTATTATTAAACATATCGGGGTGTTAATGCATTTTGGGTGGCTTTTTTTTAACTTTAAGCTCACGTTGTGAGAAAACTGTTAGAAATATACAATTAAATGAATGAGTTACAAGTTCGGAAGTGCATAGGCTATCTTCAAGGGCAAATACTTTCAAAATATTTCCAATACGACCCTTAACGACGGAGAAACGACGTGTTAACTTCTTATTGCTCAGCTGTATTAGGATATTTTACTCGTAACCGGAAGTGACATCATCGAAATCCATCAAAATACTTATCTTTCGACAGCCACTGCCTCTAACAACATTCGACCCAATTTTTATGACCATCCATCGAATATTGTCGAAGTTATAAGCGATTGAAAATTGTGGTAAAACAATACCTAAAATTTTCAAGTGGGGGCTACGGGGCGAAATGTCTATATTTTGTCATGACATTTGATATGAAAAGGACGCCAATAAACCATGCTACAAGGTACTATAAACTTTATGGAGGATTGAAAAATTCACAACGTGACCTTGACCTTAATATAATGTCAAGATCAAAACAAAACCTCTCGGTTCTGCGCATTATTGCTCCCAACCATTAAAAATCCGAAATTTTTTGAAAATTGAGACCTGTATCGCGAAACAAAAAAAAGTTTGCATACAAACATACAAACCGGGTCGATCGCCATAACTTGGCTCGAGCCAAGTTAATGATATGGATAGGTCGCCAATAAAACAGGCTTCAAGGAACAATTAACTTTTTTAAAATCGCACCTTAGATTAAGATAATATCAAGGATTGAAAAATTCACAACGTGACCTTGACCTTGATATGAGGTCAAAACAAAACCTCTCGGTTCTGCGCATCATAGACTCCAAACGATTGGTGAAGAAAAAATAGGAAAATTTCAAAAATTGCGACCTCTATCGCGAAACAAAAAAAATGTTTACAAACAAACATCCAAATGTCACACCGGGGTGATCGCCATAACTTGGCGAGCCAAGTTAACAAGTCGAATGAAGCAGTGCAGGGTGGCAGTGCGTGGTAGATTCTACCTGACATATCTCGTCTGAGCGTCAATAGCAATATCGACATGACAAAGTCTGCAAAAGCTTACGTTCCGCACGATAAAGATGAGGCATCAGCAAAGATCTAATCAGCGAAAATGTTTTCGCATTGTTAATTACACTCACCAATCTGTCCTTGAGGCAAAATATTCCTTTTTAGAATAGATAATTCGGCGGAACCGTTTGGGCATGGTTAATCACACTCACCAATTCGTCGCTGAAAAAAAATATAGGTCTAAGCAAAGGAAATTTGGCGGAAATGTTTGCGCATTGTTGATCACAGCCAGCAATTCGTCCCTAAAAAGAAAGATAACGTTCAAGCAAAGATAATTCTGCGGAAATATCTTCACACTCATCATACCATCCCTGAAAAGAAAGATAACGTCTTTCCACATTAAAACCATATTATACACTCAGTTTGCATAGTAAACATAAGCGCAAACAGCTGGTTTGAGTGGATTAAAGACATTCCTATGCAGCACTGACCCATTCAATGCACTTAGCAGACACAGATCACTTTACTATCAATTTAGTAGACGGACAATGATGATGATAGGTTAGTTTATACCGCAGAAAGCTTCATTTTATATTTACTCAAACAAAGCAGGATGGACAATGAAGGAATATCCTGCTGCTTGGGCAACAATCGCAAGTGCTTTGGAAATAACATATGAAGAGAGATTTATTATTGAAGGTTGTATTTGATATCCCACAGCTTTGTCTGGTGAAACTTTCATCCCCTATCAACCCCATCCACAGTTGAATCGTTTGTTGCTGTACTTTTACAACATGTGACTGTGTTAACAATGTTCTCTCAAATACACCACAATGGTTGCAATAGACTATACTGAAGAGGATTTGAGCGAGTAAATTCAAATGTACCTTTTTCTTTTATTGTTAATACATCTTAATACAGTCACATTTATGTGAAAGGAATTCCAGTCAAAGTGTCCAAGGACAACTAAACGCTTAGCAGTATAGCTATTGCCCCTCTCATAAGCTCACCAATAGTTACACTGAAGAACATTCCTGATCTATTCATACATCGACAACTATGCAGTGCATCTTCGTGAAACAGGATTCATTTAAATATTTAGAGACCTTCAAAATGCAATATCTAAGAGCGCTGTATGATATGTATACCTGCTTTTACATCCCGTTATATCTACACACTCAAATTCTGTAGATAGCACATGATGAATAAAATAATTTAAATAAATCCATGGGGGACAGGACATGGTTTTGTAAATAATCACATGTTGTGATGGATGAAAGGGTCAATAACATAGATAAACTTGACAAAGAGGGAATGATGGATGTACAGTGCGCGTATATAACTACGTTGTATTTGCTGTCGAGTGGCGTATATTGGTGATTGATTAGAAATAAGTAAAGTGGACAACCCGTCCACTCTATGTCGCTATGGGGAACTTTGTGTTGCAAAAGCCACACCTAGTTCATATGTTTATTTAGCGTTGTGACATCATTTATATGCATTGGTATCCATTACAGCTAACGAGGAAGCTTACGTACGAGGAAGTGAAATATTCATTATTCTTCTCAGTAATGCATGAACAACGTGACAGAAGATGGAAGCCAAGCCGGTGACACAATCCACAGCCTTACAGCTTCTGCTGATACTGCTGTCCTTCCAGCTTCCAGATACACGGTAGGTTATAGAGTGATATCCAAAGTTGGCACATGCGATTTCTCATCTTCCTTCTGAGTTTAACTACACGATTACATTTAATATATTAACGTAACCGGATGTCGTGATGCTGCGTGGCTATAGAGCTGTAAACAGCACCATATTACTTCATGTAAAGCTTATCGATGTATGCTATTAAGAAAAAGAGATTGTCTGACCAGGTGTTAATTGATATAAATCCAGGTGTTAATTGATATAAATCCCATGTGAACGATTCGTATTTTGTAGCAGTGGTTTCAAAGAATTCATGCTCCCAGGATAGCAATCCTTATCTGGGACATAATTACTGTGATGGATGTAACTACCATTTCCCAAGTACAAATGATACCATGTTTATTCAGTGCGACGAATACGGAACTCAGTGCTTTGAGATGTCCTGTCCATGCTCACTGATTTGGGACAAGAGCCGCTGTTCAGGTGTGAGGTATGAGACTGTCAACACAGTAATTGTTGAGATTTATATGCCATCCACATCAAACAACGTATACACTGTATAGGCCGACATATATGCATATCGTAATGGGTGTCCCTGTGATTTCAGACAGGACACAAGAGCACGAATGTCCATCGTATTACAGCGGCAAAAGTTTCTCGAACTGTCAAATGATGGGTCTATGAACGAGATATAACCATATCATTACCAGCGATATATTTGCATGTACAGGTTCCTATCTAGAAGAAGGTCTTATCTGACGCAGACTCTTTTGTAGGGCACTGCATATTCAATCAGCTACTATCGATTCCCTAACTTGACGTGACTTTTGACATAAATTGATATTCTTTTCTGGAAAAGTAAGTCTTGGGCAGGGTTTATATTACAGTTATCTCCTCTTAGCATGATGTGTCAATTGCAGTTTCCTGAAATGATACTCGGTATCACATACGTAGTAACCTGTGTTGTTTTTGATGTAAAGACAAATTGTTAGCAGTAAGATAGATAGATACGTCGCCACCGCGGCTGCTTATATCAAAGAGAAATAAATCCAATTGATTAAGCAAACCAATTGGGCGACGTGCACAGCGAAACACCATGTATGGTAAATTAACGTGAACGACTTGAAGTTGGTGGCATTTAAAGATAGCTACTTCTACTCATGTTTGGTTTCTTCTTAATCTTTATACTGCAGCATTTACTTCTTTAATCCCTCCTTAAGAGTTCGTCGATTCTGTGACAGTTCTCGCATACTGGTTTGATGCAATTCAGCCCTATTATCATGAACACATGATATTCACGTTCCTGAAGAGAGGTAGATATTATTTATTGATGTACAGGAATCTGCATCATACAGCCTTGCTATAAAAACCAATGCCTCTACAATCTGTTGTTGTGCTAGCGCAGTGATATTCCCAAACAGTTAGCCTTCTCCTGTTTCAGCGGTCCTTAGTGACTAGCACATTTTCATCAGCATGAAACTGGTTTTATCGAGGCAGGGTTTGGCTGGAAGGCATACCACTGCTGCTTTACTGGGAATATGCATCCGTTTGGGGGACATTACGAGCTTAAACATAGAACTGGGTTATAAATAATATGCTCCAGGCTAAAACATGTCGTCAGTTAAAATTTCAAAAACCCTAGTTTTCAGTTATTGGTCGAAAATAAAAAGCGAAAATTACTGGTCTTCATTTATTTTACACATATTATTAACACACTAATTCATCAAATCATATTTAAAAAACACAATCAAAGTGCTAACACTTACAATTAACAAGGACCATCGGAGCGGGATATCTGTAACGAGATAGTTCTAGCAATGATTATCAATCACTTCAAGAACTAGTGCTTGTTGCTATGACATGTGAACGTGACGTAATATGCCATTGGCCACGATTGTGATCGAGTGTATGACATGGTATGCCAATATATTCAGGGATAGCTCTACTTTTTCAGTTGGTTCTTCGTGGATCAACGTCAAGACAACATTCCTAAGCGATGAAAGAAGCTGTGAACTTTTATAACAGATTATTAATTCAATTTCATATCTCCGCTCACGAATATGAGAATATTTGCACTTCTGACAATCATTCATCATGAATGGAAGTATTCCCGGCAGCTAGTCCAATCTCATACCGCCTCGAGTCCATGAGTGACCACGACCACAATCGTGCCACTGTCTACATACACGAGTTATTTGATCCGACCAGAGTGGGGCGATGATTGGTATGCCATTATTAAGAAACAATGTTAACAGTACACCGCATTGGAGACAGCATAAGAGACAAATGTCACCCGGTTAAGATTATTTCTGATACATTATCAGTGTTTCGATCTGGCGATAACAAATTATTTGAAAAAGCTGCGTGACCACAAAACAACCCAGCAAACTTCGGATAAACCTTATCACTACTTTCATTTGATCACAAATAACTATGTGTGTGTGTGTGTGTGTGTGTGTGTGTGTGTGTGTGTGTGTGTGTGTGTGTGTGTGTGTGTGTGTGTGTGTGTGTGTGTGTGTGTGTGTGTGTGTGTGTGTGTGTGTGTGTGTGTGTGTACCACTCTTCTAAAAAGAAATCAAGTTCTTGACCAAAACTAGATAATCCAATCAATTTCACGTCAGCGTGCAAGGGTTTCTTGGAAGGCATAGACCTTAGATAAGCATTTTACGTACACGTCAAAAGGCATTCCTATGCAAGACAGGTCCATTGCATGAACTCAGGGTTCACTTCCCTGTTAATCAACGGCAGCTGATACTTGATGTGGCAAGGATGCTCCCGTATTTGAGCATTAGAAGGGGAATTGTACAAGGAGGAGCGTCTTGATGAATGACCACATACAAAAACACTGTGTAAGCATCGAAAGTTAACCTATTAATCTAAAGATGTTCAATTTATTTATGAAAGGAAATGATGCATCCTTGTCAAGTTATTTGTTTGACGTTTAAGATCATATCTATATAGGTATAGATCACCATTTACATTATGGTCGAGTTTATATATCCGGAAATAGCATAGCTAAAGTCTCGCTAGGCGATCTTCAAAGATAACATGGACAATCTCATTTGGTCAACGTCTCGCGAGGCTGTTTTCAACCATAACATGGTCAATGTCTCACAAGGCGGTCTTCTACGATAACACGGTCGATGTCTCGCGAGGCGGTCTTCAACGATAACACGGTCGATGTCTCGCGAGGCAGTCTTCAACGATAACACGGTCGATGTCTCGCGAGGCGGTCAACGATAACACGGTTGATGTCTCGCGAGGCGGTCTTCAACGATAACACGGTCGATGTCTTGCAAGGCGATCTTCAACAATAACATGGTCAATGTCTCGTGAGGCAGTCTTCAACGATTACATAGACAATCTGACGTCTCAATCAATCAATGTCTAGCGAGAAAGTCGTCAACGATAACAAAGGTATTTGTCTCACGAAGCTGTCATTCATGATAACATGATCAATGTCTCACGCGGCAGTCATCATCAATAACATGGTGTTTGTCTCGCGAGGCAGACTCTAACAGTAACACGGTTAGTGTCTCGTGAGGCAGCTTTTAATGATAACATGTGCAATGTCTTGTGAGGCAGTCTTCAACGATGACATAGTCCATGTCTCGCGACGCAGTTTTCTACGATACCATGGTCAATGTCTCCTGCGACACAGTTTTCAGCAGTGACCATCGCACCTTGGGGTAAGGCTTAGATATTATTTTTGTTTACTTCTAATTACCAACACGGTTTATAAGTGTACAGGTA
>CM067344.1:65301556-65324056 GCA_034190875.2 Urechis unicinctus | reverse complement strand
AATGGCATTAGAAATCGAGCACACGTTTTCGAATGGTTTAGCTGTCGCTTCCCTAGCGTGGCAATTATCTCTGTATTGCTTTAGTTGTCATGACCAAATAGCATTAGAAGTCGAGCACACGTTTTCCAATGTTTGCATTTACTCTACCTAGCGTGGCAATTATCACAGTATCGCTTCACTGTACAGTTCATTTTGCTGTGCATCTAGTGTGACAGGGGACAGGAGCCCTTGATGGCTGTTTTAACGTTTGCTGTCACTGTGCATCTTATGTGTCAGGGCACAGGATCACTTGATGGCTGTTATAAGGTTTGCTTGTGCTGTGCATTTTATGTGGCAGGGAACTGGAGCCGTTGATGGCTTTTTTTAACGTTCACTTGCACTGTGCATCTTATGTGGCATTGCAAAGTATTATTTGATGACTGTTATAAGGTTTGCTTGCGCTGAGCAACTTATTTCTGATTAAATTGATTAATTTATTCGCTTGTTTGTACTGTTGTTGCCATCTACTGTGCTCGCAATTGGTTGTTCAATCTTGGCTCGGTTATTTCGTAATGTTGATACCTCGCTCGATTAAAGCTTGAAAGCCCTTCCGTCCAGCTAATTTAAATATTCCGCTTGCATATTGTATCCTGCTATTCCGCAGCCTATTCCAAAGTAAATAAGTTTTTCTTAAGTGGTACGAAACTTGCTTACCCAAAACGTCTACCTCATACCACTTAACGTCATTGCCACCATTCTATATGCAGCGATTCCCGACCCAATTTACTCTCCATAATACTTGCAACGGTTACAAACCCCTCAGCCGCAATGCTGTACTCTCATGGTCATAATTGCTTTCCCCCACCATCTGACAGCACAATCATTTACAATAATAATTACTTGCCTCGGCTGTCGCCATCTGCTAATTTTGGTCCTGAAATTAAACATTCCATACTAAAAAAGGATTACGCTACGCTAATAAGCCGGGCATGGTAGTAGCATGATTGCCATTAACGTGGCGTTCACAGCGTAAAGTTTTTTTTCCCAAATTCTGTCAGTCAAACACGAGACCTACTTGCGCTGGCAAATGCTGATTCAGTCTTGACTCGCAGTTATCAGCATTCGATTTCAGTCTTGAAATTACACCATCAGCTGTTACGTTTGGCTATTAAGTTGAGCACAGCAGGTGCCCTCTGTGATACAAACGGCATAGCAGTGACAGCAACTCTTAAATCAGTCCGTGCAATCTTACAGCCAATTAAACAATTTTTTGAATATTGTTTCTTGTGTTGACAGAAGTGCTACCTTTTTGCCACTAGTACCAAGCATTACTCTCTCCATTATAAATGACACAAGGAAAATTGCTCATATTTTCATAACCAGATTATTAAAAGACAAACTAAACAAATTCATCAAAGCGATTTATCAACTCATGCCACGTGACAAGACCACACTACGGGAACTATAATGTCACAGGCATGCTTCAGGAATACTTGATGCAAGCAAAATGGCCAAACGACAAGTTTAGCCAATTTTTACCATCGTCAGCACGTGGGCTCACAGAATTTCTTATTTCACAATGGTGTTTTATTGTTACAAACAAGCACTGTAACCATTAATAACAAAAAATCGTAGGTTAAACACTGGACATTTTTGGGGTTAAATTTATCCGAGCAACACCTTCTCCGCGCCATATTAACCTCAGCCTTTAATGCGGCATGGAAAACGACCCCTTACAACACCTATCCCTACACAATTATTATCACCCTAAAATAGCTCACATTATATGGTGTTCGCTAAAGGTCCCGCATACTCAGCAACCTGCCAATCATATTAACACACCGAGCCCCTTCCAACGCCTTCCTGCACAACCATGCATTCTAGACAATTCATTAATACTTCCTATGAATAAATAGGCTAGCCATTTGAAGCTTGTGTGAAAAAAATCAAAACGCTGAAGATGCTCATTGCTTGGCGCGGCACGCCAAAATGTGTGAGTTTTATGATGCCTTGCTTAATGCATTGCTTCAAGGTTCATGGAGACTTCGATGAATAATGTAATTGGAGTAATATAATGATATTTGACATATGTCATAAAGATTATGCTGTAACGCACGTCCGAACCATTAGGTGGATCACTATTTACAAGAAGCGTCATATCATACAGATGGACAATATGCTCATTCACAGTCGGCGTAAAACATTACTTAAAACCTCTGCCCTTATAATACATAACGCATTTGTTCTTGAAATAGTTCAGCGAGCTGGCGTTAACTTTTTTGGCGGGTAAACTATACCATGTCTACTTGACTTCTCACAACTGCGAAGATGGACAATCGAATCAACACATTTTGTATTATCCAATTTTTTGAACATATTATATACTTGTATGAGATCCCCTCAGTCCTAACAAGCGCAATCTTTGTTCGTAACCAAAGATATATCAGCGACGAGCTTATTGGAACGCCTTTGTACTATTTCTAATATACATATGTCACGTTAAAGGCACAGTGACCTCGGCTGAACTGAATATCGTTGATGGGGCATAACAAATGCCTTGTACAGTTTGATCAAATCCCCATTAGACCGGCTGCATCTTCGAGAGTAGAATCGCGCTTTCGGTTATCAGGATATTTTACCTACCTTCAGTACTCCTCATATTTTTTTTATGTTAAAAAGCATTTGCCAGACATTTTGTAAGTCCAACGCGCTATGATAGCTTTGTTGTACATTATATTCCTACTTTCGGTCCTTGTTCTAGAACCTCCTGAATCCGCACTCCATTTAAAAATCCATTAGAATGCCTTGTTCGCCAAAACAGTGTTTCTGGTTTTGTGTTACTTCTTGATATTGGGAACATCGAAGTAATGGTTATTTGCGAACAGCCCCCACTCGACGTTATTTACAAAATTATGCAAATGAGTAACATAAGTGTCCAGTAGTAACGGATGCACAATTTCATCTTTGTTTAGTAATATCGTTTGGGATACCTATAATGTGCTATATTTAGTTTATATTTAGTAATACGACTATAAAGTATAATACACAACCAAGTTTCATTCTATTAATTTATTATCCCCGTCCGGGTGGCCCCCAACACAATCCCAACCCTTAAGCGAAACAATTCAATTCAATTTATTCTCTGGAATGGTTGGTCACATGTTAAAGGCTAATCGTATTTATTCTTAAAACTATCTTGACTTAGTTTTGTCTAAGGATCATTATAAAACTTCTCTTCTATCGGTACGACAATGAAATACCCATTTGTAGCAGGTATCCGCTTAGAGGTCCATCGACGGCAATCAACTCTGTAATAGGATTGATTTTTACAGAATGCTGATGTATATATTAGTTCCGCTTTCATAACACATATCCAAATGCACCGCCAACCGAATAGATCTACAAAATTCACCAATTCATGTACAGAAAACTAAAAATCCTCAACAATTCCCTTAATCAATGTGATTGAATAAATGTGTCATGTCTGTTACAATAAAAACATTAGTAGAAATGTGTAGGCTTAGCCGGCCATAATATACACTTAGTCAACACCTAAAGTATCAGTAGTAACAGAGCGATGATGGTACATGGTACCTTAACCGTAACTCAAACCAAATCGTTGTTAAACTAGTATACTGTCATGAAATGAACTGCCATTGACCCACTTACTATGATTTCATACAGTGCGATTCATCGACCGAAATTGGCTATGAAATGTGTTAGTGGTGCGAAGGAAATTTACATGGCATAATGACAGGCATATTACACTATGGCATAGGTATTCTAGTTGTACGGGCCGAGTTAACTGTTTATAGCATATTAGAATAAACACAGTTAATAGTAAGGCCAGCAAGAAATACTCCATGCCTCAAGATTGTCCGACGGCCCATCAAATATGTTCTGTTCAGAAAAAGTTGCAGTGCTTGAATGATCAACATGGAAAATTTTCATGTACAGAATGTGCTTCAAACGAATGGACAATACTAAATGACGTTACGACCGAAGTCGACTCACTGTTCTACTTCTTGTAAATCTCCCTTTCTATAACATGTAAGGCCATTGTAGGCCTTGCGCAACTGCATAGCCATTACCACTGACCCTGTGTGCAAGAGTTATTGGCTTAATGGCTACCAGCGTTCCAGTTTTATTTGCCCGATCACATGAGAAGTGAATCGCTTTCAATTTGGGTGAGATGGATAGACTGAAGTCGAAGGACATTCGTATGCATAACTGGCTCATTCATTACGCTTGAGAGACACTGTTCACATAGCAATCAGGGGAGTGGAATTAATAATGATGGAGTGGTAAATGGTACCGATAGCTTTATTTCATCTCGACAAAAGCAAGGCATAGAGGGGGTAATAGGCTCAAATGCTTGGAGGAACACAATGTAATAAGTAATAACAATATTGAAATCCAAAGATTTACGGGTAACTGTATGTAGCTAGAATTCATTTCTGTTATTGCGTATGGGTGTAATCGTTGAAAATGATTTTACCGCTAACATATTTTATGAAAGTCATATTATACAAAATACATGAGTGTTGAGATAGATTCGACTGATCTAACCTCAATATCAGATGATATTTCCTTCCAGCCACCTAGGAGGTCAAACCAGCACACATGAACCATTTATTGATCTGTGCATAGTGATATTGTCACTCGAAATTACTTCCACCTGTCATGAATCACGTCATAAACAACTTATGACTTTGGTATTCGAATGACAGTCTACGGTTCTGCTGTCATTTACTTGCGTTATTTGAAACAGTAAAGATGCCATTTAGAGTTGGCCTTTTTATATGCACCTTCCAAGTCATATCATTGAATTCCTGTCATATAGTAATTTCGTATCCCCTTATCTATCCCACCTCTATCCCCGCCGTGACCCTGCCATTATTCCAAATGTGACCCCTATGGTAATCTCGCTGTGACTCCGCAATTATCTATAACTGATCTGCGTCCTAATTCCGTCGTGACCCCATTTTAATACCTGGCCGATCCCCACGGTGACCCGTGCATAATTACCGCCATGAACCCATCCTGATCCCAGTCTTTAAGGCCACCAACTTCCAGCCATGTCACCCACTATGACTCCACTCTAACCTGTGCCATGCTCCATCCTATTCCCCGCCATGTTTCTCCCCCAGTCTTAACCTTGCTCCAACCTAATTCTAACAGTGACCCCAACCTTATCCTCACAAAACACCCTGTAATAAATGCCACAACCCTAAGCCGTGATCATCTGAATTGAATATGTATATAAAGCTACCGCATTATCATTGTGCGTCGTACGGTGTCATTACATATCGAGAAGGTACCATGGTGGTAACAGTGTATGCTCAAATATTAATCACACAATGAGTATAGGGGCTTGAATGCCTTTGTTTAATATGTTGACCCTAGCGTTGCATGCGTTATTCTGAATGCGGATTAAAATTGGATTACAATGAATTGCGTTATATCGGTCATAGAACGAAAACACTTAAATACAATACATCACATGAAGTGACAGATAAAATGTCTATTATTCATTAATAACCAATATTATATTGAAATGATAAATATCTGAGTCAGACATGTTTTGCGTAAGACTTGATCAACGGACTGGCCTTGATTGATGTTCTGTTTGGTATCTAATGGCCTTATGTCATGTATAGCTAGAAAGAAGTACCTGTTTTGTATAATTTCGATGGCATATCCAACTAATTTCTTAATTGCACGATGTGGGTTGAGTGGATGTTAAACGATGATCAAGAATTATTGATTTCTTCATTGGCAATATGTAAGCTTCATTTTCTCTAAGAATGTTGCTATACAGGATCATCATGTCCCTGATTTGTACTATGGAAGCTCGGACGCCCTACAGCTGTTAAGACAGGCACATTTGTACCTTTGCAAAAGGCTATTACATTCGTTTTAACATATCATTGTGTCAATCGCGTTCATTGGAAATGTAACGCCAAACATTCTTCGTCAGTGTACAGTTATAGGAAACGTTATACATGGTAACCATTATCACTGTTCACTGCCGTTCATCAGACACACCAAACTGCATATTAGGCACACTGATAAACTGAAACATCTATGAGTAATCCTTATTCACATACGTAACAGCGAGAGTCGATTGAAGGATAGCCTTCGTCATCGGTACAGATCACCAATGATCCCTAATCCCATTTAAACTATGTATCCTATATTAATAGATAATGTAACAAATGTGCACTCTGATTGCCAACAGCTATTTGGCTCCCTTCGTAGTGAACACAAATAACCCTACATGATTCCAACAGTGCAAAACCAATTCTCTCTAATGCAAACACATGCAGTCATCTTATCTTATTAATTTAGTTTACACAATCACTTATTATTCCCCAGGTCATCAAGAATGACCAACTTTACTAGTACACTCATTATCACGATTTGCAGCGCAAACCTTTATGAAATAATGAATGCTGAACTCAATTCACTGCTGTTCACTGCAGACGGACGGGACTCATACAAGCAGGACACGGATGTTAATATTCGCTTGTCGCATTATTTGCGAAGGACGAGCAGAGTAATAGCAGAAAGAAATTGGCCACCGCCGTCATTTATCAATCTAATCGCCAATGATGTTGTCAGGACGTGTGTTGATTTCACCGAAGAGTAGGATTGAGCGGGTGAATAATTTCATTGTGTCAAAACTGTTATAATACCGTCCTTTGGATTATGTAAACTCATGACATTCACTGATGTGGCTGTTATAACGTCAATAATGTTGCACGAAATGATGCCGATAGATATCGCACAATTTAATAAAAATGCCGAAAATATAGCCCAAACGCAAAGATGTGATTGCTACATAACTATTAACAGAATGATTCAATATGCATATCTATCAGATCAATTATGTCTTTTTAAATTGGAAGTTTGTTCTGGGCGTTCCTTCCGGTACTAACAAAATCATTATAGTTGAAAAATTGAATATGCTTCCTCGTGCATTCTTGGGCTAAGGTAAAGAGCAAAACCGTGATATATATATATAGCATATATATATAGAGTATATATATAGTAGTATATATATATATAGAATCGTGATATATATATATATATATCCATCATTGATATATCAATACATATAAATACACATACATATATATATATATATATATATATATATATATATATATATATATATATATATATATATATCTATATATATATATATATATATATATATATATATATATATATATATATATATATATATATATATAATAAATAGAATGGATAGCCAACCATTCAGTCAGCTATGAAATTGTGACTGTACAGTTCGTGTTTGGGAACATTTAGGTAATAAGTAAACGAAGCTAATCTTGAGCTGGTGGCAGCACCCATCATATAAACTGAACATACGTTAATGCCATCTGGGTCCTGAATCGGTAAGGATCGTATAACGAGTTAGGTGATAGCATTCGATAATAGTACGCCTGTTAGCTGCTATTCCTTGTATTCGATAAAGTATATAAAGACAACATATATTGATGAGAAGCCATTCGATTTCTCAATTGAGGCCTGCTCACAGGTTGTTGATCTAATCATCTCATTTGTTTCAATAGTATCAAACACTGAAGCAACATTCACATTCTCTCATAATATAAACTAACATGTTTTCGTTCCTGCTAGTAATTCATGGACTATTTAACAAACCTCTTTTGTTGCTGATATTCTGTTGTGTGCCATCAGCACTGCTGTTCAAACAATTAATCAAAAGTGCCTCTTCTTCGGTAGCCGTTTCAGTTCATACTGGCTCATTCAAAGGGATACAAATCAATCTATGCCACTACTATATATGAAACGTTCAATCATGTCTGTAAGTTAGTGTGATCCACTTTAAATAGAGTACACTATTTTCATATATCTGGGGTGCTAAATGCACAAATGCTAGACATTCTTATATCAAGGCTGGCCCACCAGCGCTTCTAATATTTGTAAACCAATCTCCTTAAACAGGTTGCGGATGTAACTTTCGCACATTGTTTCATTTATGGTTATTTAATTTCCGCCATCGTTTTTGTTGCGTTATATTCCAGTAATGTAATTGTAATATACTGTTATTGCGGTCATACGTTACGCCTTTGACTATCAACAGTGGAACTTTATGATATAACATACACGCAGTCGGATATATTCTCATGATTGCCTGTCTTCTCAAAGCATCATCCAATAAGGGATTATCAGCAATAGGAATACTCATGAAATTGAAGGATGTACTTATGGAATCAAGGGAAAATGTATAATATTGAATTTGGGAAATCCCAGCGCTTAGGCATTGACAGAATGTCCTTGACTTTTCTTCTTCCCATTGGGTTGTGCTAACTCCTTAAGCTGACCGAGCGAGCCGTCTATTATTACCCCGCAGCATCCGTATCCATGAGAAAACTTCTATCCCTTGCGGTACGAAACCTTCTATTGGTGGTATTGATGGTGTTCAAGCGATTGAATTTCGACTAAACGAAGAACAAATACACAAAAGATGCGTTGCTTAGTGAATTGTAACGAGTTAAACGTTAAATAACTGCCAAATATCCTTCGAGGTCTTTAAAACCACAATTCACTTAGCGTCCTATCTAAGCATAAGACCGCTTATTCTCCTAATGCGTCACTTCATACATTGGAACCCATAAGATAGTAAGTACTTCATAAACGCTGCATTCAAGGGAGTCCCGGGGGAGGGAATGACACCCTCTTAACTTTGAGGTTCACCGGGGTAAGGCTCTGGGTTGACAGAATTTAATGAACTCGCTGTCATGGGACTGAGGCTGTAAGGCCGACACAAATGCGCAGCACACATCAAAATGATTATTGCTGGCTTGTGTTTAACTGTGTAACGGTACAATAGTCTGGAACAAGGATTTTGCTGATTTGAATATGTGATTAATTCCAAGGTGATTGGATATACTTTCAAAGTGTTACGATATCGTTTTTGCTTATATTATCACCAACCGAATGGGAATACCTTATAATAAAGTTGTATCCTGTTTGACACATCATGGCATTTATTGTTTACACGAAGCTAGTTGCGCTCTCAAGAAATTAATATTTGTACTTATGCATTTGGTCGATTATTCATTTGCTGTATAATCAGTAGTAAAACAACTCTCATCTCTGACATCTAACTCAATTATATCTAACAAATCTTTTAGTAGCATGTCCTCCCTAATTTACTAAACAACTTCTTCTGTAATTACCTGATGTCAAGGCAGGAAGTGCGTTGCAAAACGTGCCCTGTGATGTTTGTGCGATTTTATAATTGGCAAGAGAAGTGCGGTGGTGAGCTATTCGTGGTAACGTACATGACGTTACCAAATGTGGGTGCTTAAATGCATACGCATTAATTTCAATAATTATCTATTATTTAAAATAATTGTCATTACCCTGAAATATGCTAATGAACTGCTTACAAATTGGTCGATAAAATTTCTTATAGCTAATATAGATTTCTATATCGGCCGCAATTCAGCTTAACTGAATTACTGCGTTTTGCATTCTTTCACCTGCGCTGATGTATGAGCGTCCATATGTCAGTTAACAAGAATGCATAATATTACCAGTCTAGGTACACGTGGGTTTCACTTTGTGCAAATAGCATTTAGTGATCATTTCAGCAAATGTCTATTTGAAACATTTGATCATAATGGGAATTATTCGTTGCTGCATAGATCGTGGCAGTTTTGACGTACCAGGAAGATATTTCAATAAATTATATACGGTAGGAATTATTCCCCTGGCTGTTGATGCCATACGCCGAACCAGTGGTTTTAGAGGCATTTCATTTGAGAGGCATTTCATTTGCACAAGGTATCTTCCTTATTTGATAGCTGCATGTTTAGTGTTGTCAACTTATCAATCGGATCGCAATTATTTAATAGGATAACCCTAAAACGTTGATAATTCCATTTTCTTCAATAAATCGCCATACTACATTATATTTTAGTTATATCCGACAATAATTCAAGTAACCTATTTAGGCCAAACAGTACATGAATAACCCATAAAACGCGTACATGCACTACAAATTATTAAACCAAGTTTGAAATAAATGGCAATGTTACTGCAAGAGGCGTAGCCAGGCTTGAAGTAATGTTACGCACAGACGGGGGAGAAATCTACAGTTCCAGACCGTTAAGTGTAACCCCCTTAGCTTTAGACTTTGATGCCAGTTTAGGCCATATTTATTTTATTACTTTTCAAGTTGATGTGATGCACGTGCGTAAGTGCGTATCGATGGTAACTCCCCTGACTGTGTGTAAACCAAACGCCTATATACAATGAACAGTGGTAGGTGACGGTCCCAAGCACCTGCCACATAATTAAAAGTTTATATCAGGTTGCTTAAGCAGCTAAAATATTCAGTTGTAGTTAACTGTGGTAGGGCTGGTACAAGTGCAGTGATTTGCATCATACATTCGGCATGCAGACGGGGTTACATGGTGTTTTGCCTTGGAATATTGATGTGAATTGACCAATTGAATTCCGCACTTACACTGTAGAATACTTAACATGCTCCTTATTCAGTAGTTCCCGGGATTTAGATCTTATCGTACCGTTTCATATTAAGCGCAACCCGGCAGGGCTGTCTGGCAAGAAACCAGTGAGATGGGGTAAAGAGACGGTACTTTCCTATGGATGTCAAGCGACCAGATTAGCGTCTGATAAGATGATCATTTTCAGAAAATCATCGCTTTAACAATGGCAAGGTATGTCTGATATCTAACAGCGTTGACATGAAAGCGGTGCGGTACTGCCTTAAACCTTGTGCTTATACTTCCAGATTATTCGCATTCGTTTTCGTATTTCGGACCTAAAAAAATGTTTGAAGCATCAAATCTTGTGTAAACTGTTTTCCATCTAATGCTTAATCCAAGTTTTGTTGTGAAATATAAGCCTAAGAATTAACTGCGCATGTTACTATCTTTGTGCAATCTATAAAGATTACGAAGCGAACCCCAGGACCCACCCTTGAGTGATACTGACGATTTGGCTTGTGCAGATTCTACACCATTCGTCACTACCCTATGTCTGTTATTACTGAGGATTCAATGTACCAACATCAACAATTGACCACTGATACCGATCGCCATAAGATTGCGAAGTAATCGTTGGTTTGAGATCAACGCTTTATCGATGTCCATGCAAATTACATCTTCATGACGGTGAATGACTGACATTTTAGTGACAGCCTCTTAGAACTTCAAAAGTTGAGTTGAACAATATCGAAAATGTCGAAAGCCATCATTTTCAACCCAGCCGCGTTCCCTGATAATTGCATTAGTGCTTGATATGCACATCAAAACCCAAAATACACACACGCACACACTATCGCACACACACACACACACACACACACACACACACACACACACACACACACACACACACACACACACACACACACACACACACACACACACACACACACACACACACACACACACACACACACACACACACACACACAAACGCGCACTTACACTATCACAAGAACAATCTCACACGTACACGTACAGATACAATTATAAGTTGCTGGGGACGAACAACGCTAGATAAATGTCATGCTCAGTATTATTGAGTTAACTCGATGTCACATTTGCATTTGATTGCGGTGTTTTTAGACCATTCAAGCTTCGTATTCATTTATACAAAACATTTCTTGCATACAAAATAGTCCTGTCATCAATGGAATAAGAATAAAAAAATAAACTCATCTCCTTAAACACCATTGTGAATCGGTAATTGATTGAAAGTAGTGTTAGATATTAATCATGTCAGATCCACGTCAATATATTCCCAATATCTCACCATCAGTAGTATAAGCCACACATACATCTACGTGGCATCTTTAGATAGATAATGCCATTCGTCAACGACTTACACTAAGAAGGAATGCAACACATTGCGTTAGAGTTGATGATGATTCACTATCATGTTTTCTGTTTAATTGAATAAATCATATTTATCGGCATTATTCAGTTAAGACAAAAGCACAACCATCCGCATGTTTTTTGGCAGTCGTGAGTATTTTGTAAACTGATCATATTCCTTACATGGCTCATATTGAGAAAAGCCACGTAAACTTTGCTACTATTTTCATAATAACATACCAGCCAAGCTTGATTTATTCCCATATTTTGTACTGCTGTTTCACTGAATACGAATTGCTACATTAGCAGGACATGCTGTTCATAATATTTGACGCATTCATGTAGTCAATTAGGCATGCTGTTTGTCTCATGCTGCAAGGAAGTGGAAAAGGTAATCATGCTCTTACAATGGTTATTCTCTGTTGAATGATCCAATTGCGATCTCTAGAGAACAAATCTGAATCGCCCAGTGATTATTGACATTAACAGGGTCCCATGGGGTGTAGACGATAATGAGCTGGGTTAAAGAAAAAGGAAAAAGGTGTAATGAGTTGTGGCTTGTTGACTGTATTGACTTATGGAAACAGGTTGTGCAATACACAATTGTGACATTAATATCAGTAGACGGAATAATCGCCAAGGCAAAGACTAGATTTTATGATATAACCAGTTTCACTCTAAACACAATCACATGATTGTGGTGTGAGAAGTCTTGCTGTACAATCAGTTGCAAATTTGTTGTATGTTGTAAGTAAGCTTACAGCCTCTTTAATTATGTGCTTACTAGCTTAATGCAATGTCCACCTACTTCTCAGGGTCTCGGTTATGATATGATCTGTGCCCTCTGTCGGAAAAGGATACTCAAAGTAGAACCAAAGCATAGACATCCAGCGGTAATCCTACATTTGTTGTGAGATATGCGCTTCACTGCACAATGAACAACGTGATCATGTTATGAATTAATCATAACTATAGTTCATATGATCTGGAAATCTGCATAAGATTTACAAGATGTTTTGACCATCATTGGTGACCTTAATTACGAAAGACAGTATCAATCGAGACATGTATTAACATATTTTTGTCGCAATATGAAACCGTTTCTGCATCATGTAAGAACATGTGAATATGCCATGGGTTCGTGGCCAATAACTGTGGGATAACGTATAGAAAACATGTAAACAACTGCATTTACAGGGGTACTGTCCTGCCAGATGTCTGTTTATATCTTCAAAACACTTATCGTGCATTGAAGAACCTCAGGCGTAATACGAGACACCTGTACTGTCCCAACCATAGGACATTAAAATGACAGTTAAAGCTCTGATAGGAAGAAGGATGGTTTTGAACCAACTCTGCCGAAATCTTTTATCACTCCCAAAAGGGATTTCCTATTTGCTTTGTTGGGTCCTGTCAGCTATGCCTCTTTTTGAAGAATGCGCTACCATCTATTTCGAGCGTTGTCGGATCATTTATAGTGATTTCATCTAGGAAGAGTCATGACTCACAATCAATGATATAGCTAGCATAAAAGTCGCAAATTGTATTTGATGGATCTATGCCAGAATTCTCATCTGGTCTTGCTTGTATAATTGTAATGACCTCACGATGGCTGATAACTTTTCCAGCGGAACCGATTAGTTCACAAATGCCCCAGCAATAGGTATAATAATGACAATATGAATAACAAGGCATGGTAATCACCATTTCGACACCCGCCACCTAATAAACATACATAATCATGCCGTATCAACAGCATCTACTGACGTAACTGCCCACTGATATAACTTATAAAGAGGGTGGCTTCATTCATGGAACAGCCACTATCTGCGTTCAGCCTGGCAAATGAAGCCCTATATAGCAATACGTATGGGCGTTTTAGTCTCTCAATAAGTCCTTTCAATATCCCTTTACGGTAACTTTTGCCAGCAACAACGGTTGATATATATGAATTATTTTGCCCACGTGACCTGAACACATTACAAATGCATATTCATTTAACCTTTGAGATGCCAAGCCAAATAAGAACGTGAGTCGATCAACCCTCGACCCAGGCGTCGATATGCTCATATAATAAGGTCGCCAATATTGAAAAAAAAACATGTAAGCAATTTTTGCTTAAGCAGTATTACAACTCCTGTTTCGACGATTGATATTGAATAGCAAAATGAAAACTACCTTTGCTCATAAATGAAGGAGATATCTAGGATACCATTAGTAATAGTAATTGGAGAGGGTAGCTTTAAGAATTTGAAGTAAGTAAGATGTGTAAAACTATTGTGCGTTACACTACAGTGAGAGAGAGAGGGAGAGAGAGAGAGAGAGAGAGAGAAGAGAGAGAGAGAGAGAGAGTGAGGGGTGGTGGTGGTGTAGGGAGATATAGAGACAGCAAGTGGGGGAGAGAGGAAGTTAAAGAAAGGCTACACGTTTTGATATGTACGTTTTGATAGATTCTCAGGAGACCGAGCCCGCAGCACAATATAATCATTGAACATCATTTCCAAAGACACAGTGGTACATCCGTACCCAGGGGACTAATTATCTTAAAAGATGGTTTTCCCGAAAATGATTGAGTAATCTGTTTTGCGAGCCGGCATGTTTTGTAACTGTTCATAAAACGCTGGGTAAAGGTTATGGGGATAAGTCAGAGCCATTTCGGGGATATCGAAATGAAATTTTGTTTAATTCTTGTATTCCATGACAGATTAGATTACCGACGATCTATCAATTTTCCGAGATGTCTGTTCAAATGTTGAAGTTACTGCTTGATGACAATGCGTAGTATTTAATTGTGTTCATAAAGTAAAGTCAGAATTTGCACCTATTTTTGATGGTCTGTGTTAATTATTCGTCGCAAGTATGTCGTTAATTCATTGAATGGACAGACATTCCAGAAATGAAGCGACGGGCTACCAGGAGATCAATAGACTTTAAGCATATTTATTTATTATCTAAATCTAGTCATTGTTATTATTCAATGATAGATTACCATGGTGTGGCTATTCTGATTTAGTATTAGCTACGAGAGCGTATTACAAACACTTTCGAATAAGCATTGTCGAGGATGATAAGATGGTAATTGCGAGCCACTTTCGCTTATGATGTAGTAGTTCTACTATATCTTTCATCAATACGTGGTTGATGGTGATTTCAGCTTTAAAATAGTCTGCTGACGTATCATATTGATTGATTTTAATGAAAGAGTGATAAACACTGCAGCATTAAGCAACCAAATCATTAATTTAATCCACGTGATCGGTGAGCTTACTGATCTAACCTGGCGAACAACTCTTCATTTTATGCCTGTAATATTCTATTCATAAAAGGGTGAATATGAGTTTTATATTTATAGCAAAAAGTTACTTGACACTGCAGCTACTGTTTAGCATGAGGAATATTTCAAACTGGATGAGAATGTTGTCTTAATGAATCTTAATGAATTGGAATGTAACGTCTAGGGGACGTTTTTTTCTGCAGTTGCAAGATTGCGATGAGTTAATTTTATTATCACTTAAATAGCAATATAACATGGCATATTTAGTTGAGGTTTACTGAAAATATATTGAAAATAAATGTCATATACATTAGACTTACTACGTGGCCCACGTAAGGTCGGACACTGCTTTTGATTAAAATTGTTTGATAGTACTTATCGGCAGCATTATCACAAACGCCACGCAGAGCAAAGGCTTCGTCTGTGTGGAGTGCTCGGCAACGGTATCACGTTGTGCTGAACCGTATATCGATGCAATATACGAATCACCTTAGATTTATCCAATTCCATGGCTCCAATGTGCATTTCTATTACATCACTTAAGTGTTCATCAACAGGTCGCATAGTTGACACAGTTCATCATCAACACCCTATGATTAAACTTAGTTACTGCATCCATACAATCCAGGTGCTAATTGTTTGGCAGCTTGATTGTCATATTGGTCGTCGATCCCTTATCAAGAGTCGTGTTAGTAAAATCATCGACCGAATGGTGCTCATATAACGGCGATAAGCTGTACCGATTGGCTGCCGAAAATCTTTTATTAAGCCTTACCCAATTCTGTTTCCTGTGCTGGTATTTGAATACTCAGACTAAGTAAACAACATTATATATTCTTCTAAATTGTTAAAGGAAATTATATATTCTGATGAAGTTATAATGAGGGGAGACCCATTTAACAAAATGCTTAATTTAAAACGTGTTGAAGAAATAAAAGAGGGAGGGAGGGAGGGAGGGAGGGAGGGAGGGAGGGAGATAATATAATAAAGACATATATGTAGTGTGTGTGCGTGTATGTGTGGTGCGAATACTGAAGCCAAAATTCAGAAAAGTTAGCCATTGGTATTTCCACTCATTATGACCATGCCAACGATAATCATAACAAACCTATTTACACGATTATACACCAGGTCGGGAAGGCCGCTGAAAAACACATCACATCACAACCAGTTCTTTCCAATTTGTTGCCCAACATGTTAATGAACCTTTGTTGGTTCTGTGGATTTGAAAGAAATTCGCTTAGCGTCCGCAGGGCCATGGACCACAACAATCACGTCTGGCATGTGTACAATCCTTTGTGCTGGAAACGTCGCTGTATCCATCGAACACAACGATGGCCCGGTCATATTTGCGAGTATCATAACCAGTGTACATTCTTAGGATCTCCTCCCAGTATGTTCCCTTTGTCCACGGAATTCTGTGAAGAAGAGCGCCTCCATCATGCTGAACATGATCAGGGGGTTTGAGGGAATGTTCAATTGTTGAAGACCACAGACTATCGGCTAGACTTGCTTTGCTTGCAGGTCATATCATACCTTTCGATTCAAACAATGAAGGTGGGTGCACATTTCATATTTGATTGTATCTGGTAAGTCATCACATCTAGTACCAGCTACAGCCAAACGTTGAAAAAGGACACTCTGACCTTCACTGGGCCTTGGTATCCATTGTAACAGCTTGGTCTTTCTTCCAAAATGTGTAGTCAACCACCTTTTTTTTATTTCATTGATTCCAGCATTTGCTGGCCCTCTTGTTAAGGCTTGCCAAGAGCACCAGTTAGATCAATGCCTCTAGCTTCGCTTGGGTCAATGTAGCAGTTGGCTCTCCATTTGACAATGGATTATGGCAGAATTGTCACTCTATTCTAGTCACTCTCCATTCTTATCAACTCATGAAAGTGAAAATCTGAATAAGACTAAATAATTTGATTAGAAAATCTAATATTTAAAGCACACATAACGGTTAACATTTTCCGTTCCATGTCAATGCATGGTGCTTTCGGGTCTATAAACTATTTATTTTTGAATAATTGTAGAACGTTTATTTTCCATTTGTTGGTACACCGCAACTATGGAATTCAAATGGGTAGGGGTCTTCTGTACCTTCTAAACATATTCCGCTGAATACATTTTGGTAAATGTTGGATATTATGTTCCTAAACACATATTAACTCAAATAAAATAGGTTTCGAAACTATTAAAATTTGTTGTGGGTCTCCCCAAGTTTTAGCACAGGGTGCCTGGACTTATACGTGAACAGTTATTCGAAAAACAAATATTTGAGAACAGTATACACATAAAACACCTCTAATTATCGCTCCAATGCAATATTCTACATACAATTGTTATACAATTGTTAGACCTATATGGTATATGAATATTGTAAAAGTTTGGGGAGCAGGATAATAGTTTCGAACGATTTTACAGTAAGCACAGACATTTATACTAAATTAGATACCTTATTAAAGAATCCTGTAGAAACATTATCAAGAAAGGAAACCTAATCTACTGTACAATCTATTTCTTTAATGCAAATTTGCATAAAATGAGTCTATAAAGTCATGTTACGAATGATGTAGATACGATGTTGAGTTAAGATGAAAAGATGGGTGAATAATGTTATTATACGTCTTGCATGTGATACTGACAATTCAGGATGACAAGGGTGTTATGATATGCGCTTGATGGTGATGGCAACATTTATCATTTGGATGATGAATTAGAGATATGGTTGACCAATTAATGTAATAATGCGCTGACACATAGTGCAATTCACATGGAAGTGGGCGAACAAATAAATATTCGGTTAGCCAACCGAAGATAAGTGTGATTATAATAGTTTTTTTTTGTTGTGTATATTTTGTCAATTCAGAGGTTTACAAGCTCTCGGTTTCGCGTACAATAATATACGATTAGCTTACATGTAGGTTAACCGTAAGAAGAATCATAATTCTTCAAACGCATAGAGCGAATGGCACGTATCAAAGTTTTAAAATTACAAAACTAATAAGGATTGCCAATATGAAAATTAACTACATTGAAAGATTCGTTCCGCTATGACAATGCAGCTGTGAACATCACTCACGATCAAGCATGTCTGGTTTCTGATGAATACAAATTCCATAACGATTAAGTGCCTCTAAAACCGATGGCATATATTGGGAAATTTGTACTCCCAAGTACTGTTATAGTACGCAGGTGGTGTCACGAATGAACTTGCTTATATATATCCATATTTACTTACATGCCTAACCTACGGACCGCATTGCATCATAACTTTGACCAATTACAAATAGTTTAAGATGCCATAAACGATACCAGGAATAGTTCGCCTTGAGAAGTACTTGTTTCATTTTGCATGGATATTTTAGGCATAGTGTTTTTAAATCACTGACCTATTAAGTGCATGGATACTTGGCAAAACTGTCCTTCTCTTCTAGATATCAGGAAATACGGATATATATTAAGTCAGTTTAAAAGCAACTGTTTCTTGAAAATAAGATAATATAGGCTTATGAGGCGAGAGACGTTTTACTTTTGATCACAGTTTAAAGGAATTATCAATGATAAGAAGCGCGAATACAAACTGTGATAACGTATAGGCCCTTTTAAGTTCGTCTGAGCACACCAAAAGTGTCAATTGACCATTGAATTGTTTTTTAAAAGATTATCGCATTACCGAGATCTGTTTGGGGATCGCTCACTTCTATTACAAGCTAGCGGCTTTCGACTCGATATGTGCTGCTTATCCAACCATGCAGTGTCTGCCTCAATGCTTCATGACAGGAAGTTCATTATATTCTGTCAACTCTAAGCATTTCCCAAGTGATCCTCAAACGTTAACAGGCCGTCATCCCTCCCATAGGAATTGCTTTGAATATGGCTTTTTGGAAGTATCCATTATTTTATAGGTTAAAATATAGAGGCAATCTTCTCCATGTGTCGCAACACGGCCTAAGCACTTATGCTTTGATGGGACACTCGGGGAATCAAGCTCAAAAAACCCTTTCCAGCGGCACTGTCTGGGTAACGGGTTTATGCGTGTGGGCGTTTGCACTTAAAGACTAGCTTTTGAACCGACCGGTTTCGACTTAATGAGATGTAGTGGAGGTGGGGCTCAAGAAGGTGAATTGAAATCAATCACGAGCGGATACCACGGGGAGTTTTCTCACCGCTCAGTTTGTTGGTTTGGCAGCTAATTTGAAACGGGCCATGAGAAACTGCTATTGACACAATTTGACACGAGCGCCAGTCTGTAATAAACATATATGATTTATTGACATGTGTAACGCCGGCCTCACTTTGTAGCAGTATGTATGAGGGGTGGGACCCATTATATAGCCCATAATCATGATATCATTCAGCTGGCTATTTGCACAATGACATTTTCTGGTTCCACTAAGCTTCCTTCCTATAATCATCCAAGCTGATGATTAAATAAGAATCTGTATTCGTATTATAATGTGATAGCACCTCTGAGTGAAAGCGTGACTAGAATTATATAACCGTGTCATTTGATACCGCATGCTGACTGCTTTCAGCATTCTATGGCTCCAATGTGTTGCGTAATGGCTTGTAGTGCAGAAGAGCTCTAGAGGCCTTGATGTTTATTTTCTTCTTGGATAAAAGAGAAAAATTAGGACCTTCAATCTGCGTTTGTGCACATTCCACGTGTAGCGTGCACATGTGCCAATGTATATTATGGTCTTCACATTGCCGAATGATGATTGGCTGCTCTTAATTCTGACCCTGACCCCCTACGGTTTGTAACTTAGATAAATCATTGGACTAATTCGTTATAAGTTTATAATTTACAGCAGATTGAGGGCTTGTCTATCTATTCTGGCAGCTGCTGTTTAAAGGGAGCAGTCCATGCATGACAGACATCATCATCCATCACCGTCATGATATCACCAAAGTGATTATCGCTACACTTAGAGGGCTCACTCTAACTGGCAACCGTCATGTGGCTCTGCCATACAATCAACATGAATAAATGAGACGGTTGATTATGTTAAAATAATAGTGACGTCTTCCTGGTCGAGGCGACTGCACCCCTATTTATCCACTTATGTTTCGGAAAGACGTTATGATAAACAGTGCGCTGAACAGAAATTGCGTATTGACATATTCTGTCGGGAGTGTGCCCTCAAAGCCGAGCTCTGGGCTCTTTGATATCATTTCGTTGTTGAAAGTGCTGTCTGTAAAACACCGATAGTACCATTACATACAACGTCACGTAGTCCAGGCCGCGTTGTAGCAATACTTACCTCTCATTATCGTCCCTTTTTATTGCATGCTCTGCAAGGAGGAGATTAATGCATTCTCTTTCCAATGTCACCACTGTGTGCAGTCCACGATACCTCCATAATAGCAAAATTATTAGCCGCCTTGTACTGCAGGCCAGCAGAAAATGGACACAGTGCGCTGTATATGCATTGGTAGTGAGTCCAGTAAAAAAACTGCTAGCATCACGATCAGTATCAACCAACGAAGATTCCTAATAGCTAATGACAGCGACACAATATCAGGTCACCTTGAGGCGTTTCCACCATTTTCGTTTATTTCATAAGTGCATCCTATAATATTACGGGTATTCAAGCAGCGGACAATCCCTAATTAAATGGAAACTTGAGGAGACACCGTTACTTATGATGGCAAATTGCAATGACAATGAAACAATTATTTTTAAATATCCTAATGCAACAAAATCATTGACTAGAATTAAATAACCAATACGCAATATTTACGTCAGTTTTTATTTCAGGAGTATTTCGTCAGAAAAGCTGATAGGCCTACGCTACAGCAATAGCATTTATGCCTTTTATCTCTTTGGGATGTGTCAAGGACATTTGCTTGGGGTGGAATCGAGGATCTCTTAACTGAATGCAGAGTAACTTCGTCATTTATCAATATAAAGGCATCTAAGGTGATACATGGCTCCATTACATTTGAATACAGTATAATAATTATATTTCACATTAGGCGTTACTAACAAACAAACATAAGGTTGGCATAGATTGGAAATTCTTGGAAGGTTTTGATCATGAAATGATGGCCTTATGACACGCTTATAGTCTGAAATAAAACGATTTAATACGATTAGGCTACGAAATATGTACAATGTAAGAAATACATTGCGAAACAATCAGTACGTATGCGAATATTACCAGGCGAATAAAATTCAACGACAGATCTTAAATTGGTTGCTTCTAATGTCTTTATTCGTTACACGTCTTGACCGACAGCTTAATGGAGAGCGATAAACAGCAATATTATAGATTTGGGGCCATTTGTTTGTGTCAAGTGGACTCATTTTTGCGATTTATTGGTACAAGGCTCTGCAAATTTTGTCATAGTCGGCAAACCTAGCGCATATTGTTAGCCGAATAAGTGCTCAATACATAAGACGACACGCGAGTAATGATTGCATATTAAGTAGGTCAACACATTTAGCTCTTATCCCTTCAGCAACCGAGTCATAATAACCTTCCCCTAGAACGCGATTGTCGCTTGATCATAGGAATATTTCGAAATATGATGAATTAATCTGTTAAAACATGCGTATTGCATGGCGCTAATAGACAGTGTGTTTTTAATCTAAAACACCTACACTGGGACCGAACCGGGACGGCATTATTGTTTATTCAATAGGAGAAATGGTAGACATCTGTGGTAATTTATTTACCAATTATTCAACGAAATAGATGTCAAATTGAATTAAGGTATTCGTAATATATTTAGTTTTGGTTTCCACAATAACATTATGAGGACTTTACTCTCTTATATATGTACCATGTATGCGTAAATCGCAAAAATGAATAATGCTTGGTTCATGAAAACAAGATTGTTAGCAGTAGAAATATTAAATGCCAGAGTACTAACTAGTTTGTGCAAAAGAAATAAAATGAGTTTTTCGGCCTCTGAAAAATATGAGATACGTCTACGTACGACCTTTGTCCCGCAGACCAGATGTTGCAACGTCCATATCTTTGCACTATCTGTCATTCCTTGACTGATACATCCATAAATGCCAGCCGAATCTTAGGGTTTTGACTGACAGTGCATTTAATCCAAGAATGAGCAAATCGTAACGGTAGAAGGATACGTACATCTGATGTGCCTAAACGTAACGGTATATAAAGCGACCTGGTTCTTTGATCAACCGTTGAAACCTGCCTTATACACAATCCCCAATAAACACTACATAGGTGTAATACACTCATAGTCTAATTTCTTTTTTTGACTGCCATAGATGTTTACACAAAGGGAATCGAAGAGATTAATGCATAGTCAATGTGACAACAGCAGAATTTGGACATCAAAACATTAGTACGATAT
>CM067344.1:65254056-65299056 GCA_034190875.2 Urechis unicinctus | reverse complement strand
AAGTTTTGACAGGTGTTTAATCACCCATAAAATGGCAATACGCATCTACCGGTGGTTATCTATGTATGTAGCGCGCACATTTCGGAGCGTGACTGATGTCATTAAATCTTAATGGTGGCACCATCAAAATCGGATAGAAGTGAGATTTTGAGGTTACTGTTTTGTCAAGTCAATGTCGTTATAAAGGCGACGAATGTAAACAATATCCAACCATTAAGCAATACGTAACCCTGCGACACACATTTAACCAAGTTCCAACTGCACACTAATCTATAATATGCTGATGCTTTTTGTTGAAACTCATTTATAGCCTCATAAAGTTTATAACTGTGGTAAGCTGTATTCTTCCACCGTACGAAATGAATTGTCACTAGTCCTATGGTGAAGCGACTTCCGCATAATAATAATTTTTCAATACCAAAACCCGTCTGACGATACGAAAGACAAGCATTGTTGACTAATATATTGTTGTACATTAGTCTCGAATGTTAAACATTTGATCTCCGCATCATTAATGTAAGTAGCTAGAAATGTCATTGGAAGTTGATGATAAAATCGTGAGATGAATATGAAGGGAGTAGTCAGTCTGCATTATTACACTGCACATTGCTGTACATTCTACATAATAAATACCTGCATATCACGGAAACATAAAAAAGATTTGAAATCTCTCTCCGTGTCTCACCCATTGTCCAGCGGTCATCTGCTTTGCACAAACAACCTCCGCAAATGTCGAATGCATATGTCCTTTTCTAGCAGTATGTGCTAATGGAAGTGGCGTTAACGTAAGCCACAAAATGACACCATTGCAGGCTAGGTTTCCTGTTGCAGGGATGAAGCGCAACGCTAGATAACCTGGGATAGTCGCATTTGCCTTAGACGCATTTAGAACGTATTAATTCAACAATGATTTCGTTGAAACGTATGGTTTCGCTTATATAAGTGAATGCAGAGAGAGTATCGGAGGGTTACAGAAAGCGTCACGACAAGAACTGTGAGTTGTAAACTACGATACCAAGCACACACTGCCCAATATGAATTAAGGTTCTATGTTATTGCAAGTTTCGAACTGCAATCAATGATGGAACATGATTTGCGTTGCGCCTATGATTTTGGCCTAACGTCTGTGACGACTCAAAAGGCTTTTATATGAGTATTCCAATTACCATGTCACATGAAATCAACTACATTATTAGACAGTACACCATATGCAGCATGGAAAGTTTGTTTCATCTATGATACGCACTGGTGTTAATAGAAAAATGCGTACTGCCATCGCTTCGATTTGCAGATAACAATTTACAAATAGTGGTTAGAATACGAAACTAGAACTTCGTGGGATATGTTTCAATTGATTGGCCAATTTCTACGGGCTGATGGATTTCACGCAAGCTCGTTGTTAGGGCTCTAAATACAAACAGAATAATGTTTTGTTTAACTTGATAATCCTGCTATCTTAATATTTCTTGGCGTTAACTCGCTGGTACATTACGACCTCCATCTAGCAGCAAGTTATAAAGTTCCTAATTCAAACAGGAGTATTGATTCCTTATCATGCGCTCATTACCAACGCACAACTACAAAATGGCAATCACTCAGTGAACTTTTTTGAAATCATGAAGTTAGTTTTAGTAACGTATTTGGCTGCTAAGGTTATCTTTATAATATTGTTAATGAGACGAATGCAACTACGGTTGCACAATTGAGCAAGGTGGGAAAATTGGTATATTGCTTCTATTTCGACAGCAACCACGTTTAATGGGTGTGAGAGTTACAGCTGGTAATGATAGCGCCATTAGAGAAGTAGAAACTCGGGAGTGGGCTTGACATGCAGGGTTATTTAAAAGCATTCATGTACATAACTACTCAAGAAAAGCAATGATTGATCATGGATGTTAGATGTCCGAATTACTCGTTAAGCTATTGGCAATAAAAACCGTCATTCTCGCTGTTAAAAGCACATATCACCAATCTTCAGAATCCATTATATCTTCAGAACCCATTTTACTACGAAGTAATTCTACAGGGCAGTAGTAAATTATCATTTAGAATTAAAATTTTAAATTGATAAATAAATCAATGAGCAGTCAAATCTTGATTTACTTCCTGAATAAAAACCAACATAGACCAATAAGGACGTCCAGATGTCACTGTCTATGTATATCTCATCTTATGGGCATCACGAATGAAATTCAGGAAATTCAATTGTGCATTGATTGCAATTTTATCAACAAATGATATTCATTCAGGCTCATCATAGAAATATATGACTAGTGTAATAACCATATGGTTGGTTATAATGAACAACCCACTCATACCAGCTTGCTGTGACGCGCGTAGCAAAATTCTTGGACCTGGCAGTACAGAACGCCCTCTATAGCCTACCATGAGCTCTCGTAGTTTTGGTCACTGAGTCAATTTTGCCACGTCATAAAAAAGTTTGGTAGTTTGATGGGACCCGAAACAGAGAGATCCATCGTGATATTTTTAGACAGTATCGTATGCATCTTCCTTGTTTTTCCGCAGTTGAATATTAAGCAATTTATTATACTTACATTCATGATCTTATCTCCAAAAATGCGATGTAATATATAATGAACAAAAACATTAAAAGTATGTTTGCTTGAATACTGCAAAATATTCACAAATGAATTGAAAATATAGCGATATTGAATGCAAAATTTATTTGACAGAATTATCTGCCGAGATTATAGGACAGCTTTAAAAAATACTTTGTCCTTTGCTTATTTAATTTATTATCAGAATTATGGTTTGGCTGAATATCGTACTAAAGTAATCGTATCGATATAAATAAACCGAGGCGAGCTTAAATGCAATATAATTGCATTCGCGCAATATTATATGTTAAGTGAGTCTTAAAAATGCAGCTTACTATTAACAGTATCTTTGCTGATGAAACGACTGCCGCTCTAAGTATTATATACACCAGCCAATATTGCAAGTGAAGGATATTCTTAGTCTTCCTGCCCAATACGAATTTGCCATGCTTAACAAAGTACCTGCCTGTCTTGACAATGCAGTCCCTGGGTTTGATACCACATTATGCTTTGGTGATTTATCACTATACATCTAGCTGTCATTCTCATTCCTACAGCGTAGCCTAAAAGCGATAGGCACTTTTCATAATCATTTTCCATCATGACCACTCCGGTATATTATAGATTGATTAGTCCATCATATAGGCGCCTATAAACTGTATCGAGAGTAATGTCAATGGTCCAAAACATCGAAAGGCACTACCTTTTAAACCAACACGGATGCCATGCAGCCTTCAGGCACACATCATCATGATAATTAGAAATGAAATGCTTTTCGGTTGCCTTAAAGTGCTACGGCCCCGTTTAACAGTTACACAGGACCTATCGTATACAAATATAGGTTTTTGTTCACATTATAAGTTATTAAACTAACGTCTCTGCAAGATACATTGAATCAAAGATAGGAAGGTATAACTGTCTCGAATGATTTAAGAGTGCAAGCGAGCTTTTATTTAGATTTGCATGTTGATATATATTCGGTATAAATCAAGGACCTCATTGGTGTTTGGTGTAATGTTCTCAAAGAAGTGTATAACACATAAAAAAAACATTATTCCAACCGGCGAAATTTTAAGCAACATTAAGATGACCAACACTACACTTGGGCTCAAGTGTTAGACTCTCCACGCACAGCCATCAATCAGATGCTAGTACAGGTCAAGTCAAGAACTCTCACTCCGTGCACCTTGGCGTATAGAAAAAACGATGACTCGTCGCTGCGTAAGACTTCTTGTGTCACGCCTGGCACAAACAATGCAAGCAAGTGATGTTACCAAACATATAATCAAAGAAACAGAGGTATCCGTCCGCTGTGACCTCCTACCGTTGAATTGTGATACATGTCGATTTGTTTTGGCATTCGTGTTGACCAAAAACACCTAATTACACTGCTTAACGCTATAAAGCGGCCATCAGGTGCTATTGTTCGTAAATACATTGAATAATCTTGTAATCCTGCCACCTAGCACCTCTACTTCGTTACTGAGCGTACCCTAGTGTAAAATTAATCTCGTTAAGATGCCGTGGTCTTAAAACTGGTATTGTAGATTTATACAATATATGCAGAAGCTTCATGCAGGAAACTTGCAAGGCAACGATAAGTTGGACATATTACCAAGAATTCATTCCGATTTTGCTGGCGTAGGCTTCACTCAAGGGTATTTGATACGCGTAGAGAATAAAAGTCATTGGTCTAGCTCACATTAAACAATCAACATACGCGGGAAGCGCAGGAATACGTTAGGTGATCATTGACATTTAGTGGCACAATACCTCGTATTGTCAGTCTAGTGAAAATGCGTTTTTGTGGCGCGATGTTGCTTAGGAACACATCAGCATACCGTTAATACATCAGTATTTCATCGATGTTAGCACTCAAAAAAAATGCGCACGTCTGCATGGGAGACATATAAGCTCTGAACTATATTTGCTTTCTTGATTCAAAGTCAATCACGCTGTAAAAACGGGCTCAAATTATGTCGACTCAAATATAACAGTAAACAAAAAACTTCCTTCTCGAATATCTTCCAATATTTAACATCATCGTGAAGGAGTGATGGGGGCAAGATATGGTATGTAAAGGCATCGATGCTCCTACTATAGTAACGCCAATGGTTGCTGTTATACACTAGCAAAAAGGAGATTGAAAGAAACTTTTTGAATCACATCGTCCGAAATAGGTCCCGTTTGTCATAACTCCAAAAATATTGACGTTTAAAACACATTATATCAGTTATATAGTTTAGCTGGGCGGAATGACGGTCTCCTCTTGAACACGTTATGATGGTAATATGTGTTGTCGAACTGATTGCTTTTATAACATTTCGTTGATATAAACAATTGTCTACTTTCATCATGTACAGAGGACAACTGTGACAACTCAAACCGATCGACGAAATGCAACAAGAAGTCTGGGTTGAAAGAAGATTATCGTTTCGTTTGTGCATACATCTGCACCATTACTGGGTTGATGCTATTGATATTGATGAATAATTATGACGAAAATTTATCGTCAAAATCTATAAATAGGTATCTAATCGTGGACATGCTTATTTACCGATTGTTTGCGTGTGAATTCTGTCATGCCAAAATTGGCTAACATTGTCCTTGATTGGCATTGTAGTCATGGTTACTGATCGTCATCTAATCATTCTACATATAATGAAGCCACCAGTCTGAGTGCACAACTGGCGGTCGTCATGGCAACTGTCATCATGGAGAGGATGTTGAGGATATAAACGGATACAAGTGTGATGGCAGTCTTTTTATCAGAACAACAAATTGAATGACCTGCATTTTCAACGTTGTCGATTATTGAAAATGAATCAAATGATTCCTCTCTGTTTACGTTCTTATTGAATTTCTTTTTCTTGCCATGTTGTTGATTATATAATTATTTCGGACCTCTACGAGTCCCGCTGGTGTATAGGCTGCCCGCTTGCCCTCTCAACCCATCAGGTAGATGGTTAATTCCACCGCGTGGCAGCTTGTCATTGAGGAACCTGAATCCCCCGTGACTTGGATGATCGCACTAAGCAGCAGTCCCATTATTGAAAGAGATGTACCCGACCCGATGGCACACAGCTATCTTGTTCGACCTTCGTCTGGGTTCCTCAGCCCCGACCGGGCTACGGCTGTGTTGCATAAAGCCCCTGTTTTTCACTTCATTTCTCGTAAGAACTTAGAGCTACGCTAAGAGGACTCACTCAGCCTCCGCCTGACAAAATATGGCGCAGGGAGCATAGTGTCTATCTTAATACTACATGGAACGTTCTGGTAAATTCGTGTTCGCGATCGCCTCGACCAATCAGATTAAGCCGTTAGGTTCAGTCCTCCGAGAAGATGGATCAGCAGTCCTTTTTGATGGCATAGCTAGTCGGAATTAGCAAACTTCGCGTAGTTATAAGCTTTCTCATTTGCCACCGGCGCAGACAGGATGAAGAAGATGTGATTGTGCATTACAAACATGCTGTATCGACAGAACGCGTTCAAACTGGAACTCATGAGGATTGATTTTATGCCTCTGTCAATAGATAATAGGCTTGCTTGAGATCTTTGATCAAATATTGATAGTCGCAGCCGCGTTCTATTATTGTTCGACCTACCGATCTAATACCTTAATAAATAAGTGTATTATATTTGAGCCACGACGTTTGACACCCATGGGAGAGCATAAAGCCACTGTATTTCTTTTATTTTCCCTAGTGCCATTCAGTTTATTTCTGATGCACATTTATGTTCATCAAATATCATCTTTACTTTTATGTATACAATCAATCGTGACCTTCAGCCCAGGATATCCTCAAAGGCGCTACGCCGCTATAATGCGATAAAAATGATTTTATTTATTTTGGTGATGCCTGATTGTCTTTTTATCATTTCCCCATTTACTGTCAATATAATCAAGCAACTGTGCCGGTTGTTGCATCAACAATCTTTTGAGGTAACTTGCGAAGTAGCGGACAAGCAATCAGACGCGGCGTGAAATTTAACCCTTTTTTCGGTAATTGTTACATCTATCCGACCGGCAATTCTCATCACTTTTACATGTGCGCAAATCATTTATATAATTTTAACAGTATTTTAATCATGTGCAAGTGTAATCGATCAAGATATGATAATCATTTAAGATTTTATGCAAGTACAGATAATATTACATGTCGTCGGTAATCGATTAGATATGCCTGATCCCACTGTCGTCGGAGATTAGTATATTTAAGATCCACTACATAGACGACGTAACAGGCCACACTCACCTGTCGTAGTACAATCCAGATGAATCAAAATAGCGACCTTCAAATAGCAAGTGGACATATTAATGAGTGTTGAAAAACTATATCATACATGGGGAATAAACACATAAACGACGAACTGCAATTGGGCGTTCATCATCTGCAAGTGGCGAGCGATCTATCTATCGAGTGATCGACTATCTATCGATCATACGATCTATCTATCTATCTAGATCAGCGAGCGATCATACACATCTAGCTAGCTATCGACTATCTATCTATCTATCTATCTATCTATCTATCTGCGATCTATCTATCTATCTATCTATCTATCTATCTATCTATCTATCTATCTATCTATCTATCTATCTATCTATCTATCGATCTATCTATCTATCTATCTATCTATCTATCGATCTATCTATCATCTATCTACTAGAATCTATCTATCACTATCTTTCTCTATCGGTAGCTATCTATCAATGCAGACTAGCAGATCTATCTAGTCTATCTATCTATCTGCTCTATCTACAAATATCTATCTCTCTCGTTCTAGCGTACAATATCTGAATCAATCTATCAAGCTATCTTCAAAGTCTATCTATCTATCTATCTCTATCTATCTATCTATCTATCTATCTATCTATCTATCTATCTATCTATCTATCTATCTATCTATCTATCTATCTATCTATCTATATCTATCTATCTATCTATCTATCTATCTATCTATCTATTATATCTATCTATCTATCTATCTATCTATCGATCTATCTATCTATCTATCTATCTATCTATCTATCTATCTATCTATCTATCTATCTATCGATCGATCTATCTATCTATCTATCTATCTATCTATCTATCTATCTATCTATCTATCTATCTATCTATCTATCTATCTATCTATCTATCTATCTATCTATCTATCTATCTATCTATCTATCTATCTATCTATCTATCTATCTATCTATCTATCTATCTTTTCTAGTGTGAAGTTATTAGCGGAATTAGTAAGTCATTTCTCGGTGGCGGTTTGCTTTCATGTCGTATTTAAGCGTTGCAGACACTGAACAAATTTATCTGTCTGCCAGTCTACCTCTCTGTGTCTCTGCCTCTCTCTCTCTTTTTTTTCTCTCTCCCTCTTTTTTTTCTCTCTCCCTCTTTCTCTCTCTCTTTGTGGCTCTCTCTCTCTCTTTCTCTCTGCTCCATATGACCATATCAGACATAAATCAAGCAGTTTATTGGCAGTGTTTAGCAGCGCAAAGCTGCATATAACTTGTTTAACTTAACTTGCTTAATTTATCCCCCCCACCCCCACTCATCCTATTTATGATGGAAATTACATTAATGAGGCAAATGAATCCTTCCAATCTAAGAATCTATCATGAATAACTTGCTTATATTACACGACCACTATTGACGATAAGTGAATACATGAAAGTCCCAAGCCTTTCCCTGCCATCCGTTGACTCCATTGGAGAATATTTAGAGCTGATGGCGTTCTGAGTATATTGTAGTTATTATCCATGGGTGGGGCCTTGCTTATCTCAATTTAAACTCTTCTGTTATTGCGAATGTTAGAAAGTTCAAAAAGCCTATGGGTCTCACGAGACAAATAAAGTTTCATATGACCATACATTGCAGAAATCAAGCAAACAGTAAAAACTCGCTTTCACGTGTTTATCTGCTGTCTTTGGCAGCCCAAAATAGCCATTGTTACGCCCTGCCGTCTGCGCAAACAACAAAGTAGAGTCCAAGTATTCGGTTTGTGTTTACTATATAATTGGTATGGTGACGCTTGACTGTCTCTGCATTCGTCGTGACAAGTAATTAGTCACCCGTGCTAGTATTGCAATGGTAAGCACAACATCTATACAGCCTAAAGTGTTATCCATACATTGCATAAGATATTCTAGTTATAGCTGAAGTGATTATTTATACAGCTGAAAGGGGTAAACAGTATGTTGGCCCAAGTTAATGACACATTGATCTCTCGAAGCACATCTTTGCATTAACACGACCCCCTTTGGTCGATAGGTCGAAATAACCCCATTGAGTCACTTGGGAAAGCACCAGAGGAAATTATATGGGCTTATGCATTCCCATCGTTGTGTTGAGGTGTTTAGCCATTCTGGTATGCTGCGAATGATATCTGATATTTAGCAGAGATGACAATATCAAATGTCGATCGCTGGGAAATTGGCAATATCACCATCGCAGCACTAATTAGAACGGTCGTGTTGTCTTACCTTGGTCGTCCTTAGCGCTTATGTGGGAATGATTGATTGCAGGTGTTGGATAGGTGGCAATTGAGAACAATTTAAAAACTTAAAATCGTGAATTATAATGCATAGAGTATTAAAATTATTATGACGATAAATCTAATGTGGAAATTAGAAAACGTGACTGTGGATACCAGAAACATGCGTTACGTTTTTGTCGGGTCAAAGAAGTAAGCCGATGATCGAATCGCAATTAAAATCAGTATGTCCGGTAGCAGTGCTGACAATTAATCTGTCTTGTCTAGATGCACTTGTGAATTCTTGTTTGCACAAACTGACTACTAAGTGTATTTGCTTTGAGCTTAAGTCCTCGTTCGATATATCAATTTGGTATCCCGATAACAAAATCAATGGGACCCTGTTACATATGATAAACATGCATTATACGGCGGATGGAAATGAAAGCCAAGGCTTTAATCATTATGGCAAAATACAAAATTGTTTAACTATGAGCGAAAAACGTTTAACCAGAAAACTACTTGTGCAAATGAAAGGCAATGAAAGCACGTAACGCAGTAATGTGTATATAATGATTTTCAATGTGTATGCCCAGCATATATTCTGTGAATACACTGACAGGCCATGTATATACAGCTGCTGTAGGAAAATGCATAATCATAAATGCAAAAATATATCGTGGAACAGCGCACTACTCATGCAATATGGCCCCAATGTGATTCACTTTAAGTGAGAGGAAATAAAAGAGGGAGAGAGAACGAGTGGGGGGAGAGGGGGATAGATAGGTAGGTTTATATTTATACATAGATGTATTTATATATATATATAAATATACATATATATATATATATATATATATATATATATATATATATATATATATATACTCATATACATATATACACATAAATATATATATATACATATATATATATATATATATAAACATATATATTTATATATATATATATATACATATATATATATATATATATATAAATATATATATATATATAAACATATATATATATACACGATAATTGGTATCGACACGAGCATCAACGCAAACAACGGACATTTCGTGAAGCGGGTTTGGATAAAGACTGCAACTCATTCACGCCAAAATATTGGTACTGGATCCAACCAGGCGTAAAAAATAATGCCAAGTCGTTTAATGCTCAGAAGATGTGGCTCGATTTAATTCATATCATATTTTACATCAAGATATTGTGCTCATTACTTGTATATATCATCTTCTTTTGTCCATGCATGAGTTAAATATTATTCCGAAGGGATTTGTTTTTCGTCTTTGATATCTCCAAACAGAACATTGTGTGTTTATAGTACTTAGTCATTGGGTTGAGGTATTAAAACTGTGATATCTGATATTCGGAATAAATGCCGACATCAAATGCTATGGCTCGCATTATTCAGGTAGAGTTGTCTTCACAGGGCCGTCCCGACATCTTAAGCGGGTCGGAATGCCTGATTGATTCCAAACGTTGTCTTTCTTTTATATTTGAGACAGTTATATATGGAAATAAATCATGCTGGGCTGGGTTAATTATTGACAAAAAACATGAGTCGGAAGTCAGAATATAATCAGCTCCATGAAAATGAATATGACACATCCGAACTACGCGAATGCAATCTAATAAGGAGCAGTCGGTTTAACTTCGTGTGGTTGTGGGTTTGATCATATTTTACTACTATCGGGCTGGACCTTTGTCCAGGCGGCGTGGGTTTCGTAGCCCGACCTAATCAACAGGTATGTGCCAAGCGGGCTCAGTAACTTAAGGGAGGCTGCCCAAGCATCATAACCATCGAAATCCATTACCATCGCTATATTACGTCGCTGTTGAAAGTGGCATAATACCTGAATATTACCATCAAATTTATTGTTTCAATTCGTTGTTGTACAATTCGATTTTTTTTAAAATTTGATCGTGTGCTTCCATCGGGACATTTTCTTTTTCATGTTATGCCTCACATTTGATGCTTTCTGAACTTTGACAGTCTGGCAGACACGATAAAACGAGACCTCTGCCTTTTGCTATCAACCATTTGAATCACCCGAATTTAGCCGATAGTTATTCATGGCTAAACAGTAATTACACCATGACAACAATTACCGTTATGATAAAAACCACAGCCGTCGCTGCCTCCCATAAGGGTCTCGCTTTGGCTTTGAATCACCGCCTGTTTCTAGGACACGACGACAGCAAAAGACATGTTCCAGGTAGTCATAAACGCAGTCACGTTGTTTGGTCTTCCAATTCCCATACCATATTCATTATTGTGTTTTCAATTATATTGTAATATCCGACTCAAGTTTTTCCCCCAATAATCAACTCAGACTGGCACGTTTTATTTTTATCTCCATATATCGTTGTCACAAATAAGACAGAAAGACATACTTTGGAATGGAAAACGCCCATTCCGACCCGCGTAAGAGGTCGGGACGACCCAGGGAAGACAGAACTTCCAGAATAATTCGAGCTACAGCCTTTGATGTTGTCATTCATATTGAACATCAGATATAACAGTTTGCCTCCCAAAAGCCTCAACCCAGTGATCATAAACACATATTATTCCCCATAGAGATATCCAGGACGACAAGGAAATCCCATGGGGATAATATTTGGCTCATGTGTCGACAACGGTAGTGATGCTTATGCCAACAAGATATTCAGGAGAGGTTCGTTTTCTCCATGAGATTATATTGATTCTATACTGGATCTGTATTTGATGAGGTTTAGTTGCATAAAAGTCAATTATAAAGTGTCAAAGCCTTGCCTCGTTCATTATGCAAAACACCATGCATTATACATATAATTATAAGCAACAATATGTTAATATGTCAATATAATAATGTGCAATACTAGTCGGTTATTAATCAAACCCCAGAGAAATCTCATTCCTTGCATCAAAAGTATACCGGCAAATCTAATCATCTTTGACGTTTGTCGGCAGATAAGCTATGCTGCCCCAATCTTTGTCAAAATTTAGTCACGTGTCAGGGAGCATAGAAATTCATTCACCTGTCAATATACTTAGTGGTACACCAGACGACATGGTGAAGCAGGTGCGTGTCGGTCAGATTACATCAATGCATCTGCATTCTTATCATCTTCCACCTCGTGATCAGCATCAACCTAATTATCAAACCAAAGACAGGTAACGAGCGAATACTATTATATAAAAGACATAATAACGTAGCTGGTTTTTTTTTGTTTGCTTGGACGAGGATGTTTGAGCTCCTGTCAATGTTGTAATAGAGGTGGATACCAGTGGCTTGGATCTGTGTGTTAACGGTGGCACGTGCAAAAAGCGTGATGCCCAGTCATACACCTGCCAGTGTCTTGAGGGTTTCACAGGACCTCGCTGCAAAACAAGTAAGTCTGTCAATGAACGAAGACATTTCATTATTCATGCAGCTCTTCCCAACGACCCATGCATGCCCAACCCCAGTCGAAATGACGGCAAGTGCGATGACCGTGACAGCGGATATCTCTGTAACTGCCGCAATGGCTTTACCGGGCGTCGATGTGAGACCGGTAAGTATCTGATGGGAGTTTTAACTGTTCTGCTCAGTTCAGGATGAAATAACCACGCCTCCAGAGTGATGCGTAATTTACTATTGAAGCATAGACTTCAATCCTAGCTTTGTACCATCGCCAGACGAGTGCTTGGAAGCGTAAGTGACTCAGATGTCAAATTAAGCCTTGCTTCCTTATTCTCACTAGCTGCTGTTGAATTAGTTGTTATGCTGATTCGGACGTGAACGTGACATGATATTGTAATGTGGTTTTTTTTAAATTTTAATTGAAGGGTCATACAAGATCATACTTGTAGATGTATCAGTTTGCATAATTCTTCTCAGCTGTCAAACAATGGCTCGTTCTTTAAAAACGAACACCAAATAATGTGTGCTTTCACACCGAGTGCAGTTGAAATCAGATCTCAAATGATTATTGAAGTAAGAAAAAGCGTGTTTCTGTCTTTGTATGCTATGATAACCCATACCCTTTTATGATGTTTATTCAAGCTTGTTTCGGCTTCACGTGCGCTGAAGACAACAACCCATGCAATGGCCCGGTTCTGGCGGAAAATGTAATTTCCACTTTGTTTATGGGGGTAGGTCATGGGTGCCATAGGTTTCTATGATTCTCTTTTCGGTGTTTATGATAGGTACGGCGTTAGAGTTTACCTCAAACAGATCCACTGACCTCTGCCGATTAATTTAGTATTGGATTGACCTCAAGAGAGATATCTCTGTTCGCCAAGGCCAAAGACACATATTATTTTCGATTTCAGGTGGCGTTAATACAAGCCAATGGGGATGACCGGAAGCTCCGGCAACACCTAATAGTCGAGGTGTACTTGTTGGTGCGACCTCTCACGAAGACAACGACCGGAAATCCCCCAAACGCTTTATTTTCATGATTTCCTGTTGGACCATTCTCTAACTTTCGATTGCTTTTGCAAAGGGGTTTCATTGTTCACTAATAATTGTTTGCAAACACCCTGGCCTTCAAGTTGTAACGTGGTTGCCTCGATAGCATAACTGCCCATTTTAGGGGAGTTTTATTTAGCATTTGCTTGAGCTGCAAGAGGGATGCAGGGGATTGCGACAGCATGATTCTGCATTTTGTTGACCCTTATGAGATCCATATATCTTACTTACTGTGGATGCGTGTCTGTATCTAATGAGGGCCCTGTGATATTGATTTGCAGGATTCCCCTACGATTGTGATCCGTGTGTTAACGGCGGCATGTGTTCAGTCGTCAACTAAACTTACAGATGTCAATGCCCGCCTCAATTAATCGGACCTCGCTTCGAGACAGGTACTGCGCACGAATCAAATGAATAGCAAAATGTATCTGTCATGAAACATTTCTTTCGCTTTACAATACGAGGGTTAATAGATAGGCAAAATAATTTGAGCAAATTTGACACCCGATAGATCTGGTGTCAGCGAATATTTAAGGATACACCGATCATTCAGTAAGAACACTATTTCTATACGCTGTTTCTATACGCTGACAGAAGCGTCTCCCAGAAATGGTTTCTGTCACTCCAAAGAGGAAGTTGCACTTCCCCGTCGCGAGAAGTAAATGCAGATGTTGTGCACCACTAGATTCGAGAACTGTCATCGTTTCAATAGGCTGACGGGAGTGTGTTTTCAGTAGAGGGGGCTTCTCTAATCCTATGGCATACGCATGACCGGCGACTCTATGTATCCTAAAATATATGCTTACTCCGGTTGTATCGGGTGAATTTGAAGAGTGCGACAACGTTAATTACTACCTCCTTGCTTAAGTTAGATACAAATGCTAATACCAGTCCAAAACAGACGGTTGCATTTGTCAGTGACTTCCGATTCCTCACAACTGAGAGCGATCCATGCGACTGTGGTCTCTGTGTCAACGGCGGCACCTGTGTTTCTGATGGACATGGCAACTACGTGTGCAAATGTCCCGCGGGATTCACGGGAAGATGATGTGACACAATAAGATATCGAAAATACGTTTACATGCAGTACACGCATAATTTTGTTTTGGTTTGACTAGAGATAACCGATCCCTGCAAGCCGAATCCCTGTCTGAACGGGGGTACATGCCACGTAGTTAGAAACCACCATTACCACTGTATCTATTCTAGCAAGTTCACGGGGTGCCGCTGTGAATCAGATAAATCACATCACAACGAAGTCATAAGTATGTATTGTGTAACAAATAATTAAGACATTAAGGAATTCAAATCCTAATTTGAGTCGTTTCTTCCAGAGATCGATGCCTGTGTTTCTAACCCATGCAAGCACGGCGGCACGTGCCAAGGCACAGGACCGGACGGATTCATTTATATCTGTCCTGACGACTACACGGGCACCACGTGTGAATCAGGTAGGTCGCCAAGACACAACACATATGCCACTCGATATCAAATTAAAACATAACGTGACTCTCCACAGCCACGACAACTCGTGTATTGGAGTAGATATAAAACAGAACTATTTATTGTTTCAGAATTCGATGGTTACACATGCGCTCCGGACCACAATCCATGCAAGGGTCAGGAGTAACCTGGAACTTGCAACTTCCACTTCAGATGTTGACAATACCAAGTTTGTGCAATGCAATAAATGGGGAACGCAGTGCTTTGAGATGCGCTGTGCTAAGATGACCGTCTGAGACCAGTCCAAATGTACATGTGTTCGGGGGAAAACCCCTTGATTTACATGAAAATATATGGAATTATCGGAGTGTGATTGTTCGAAGTGGTTCCACGTTTTAGTGTTCCTGTTTCTGGCCAAGTATGGGTGATATCATGTACAGTGATTGTTAAAACAACAGAATGAACGTAAAAAAAGCAGAAGGGAATTTGTCTACCCTCTCGTGATTTAAACATCATTAAATTGGATCAATAATAAAACTTTAAAGGTTTGTTATTGTTATTTATCGTGTAACATGTATATTTTATGGGCTTTGGGCCTTTTTCGCAAAAGTGTTGTAATTAGCTGATTAGTCTTAGTTTTACGCCTTATGGATTTGTTATGAAGCCAAAATACTAATGACAATGCCATGAGGATAAAAACGATTATAAAACTCCGTTAACTATCATGCTTATCCATTGATCTCGTTTCTTTACCACAGGCCACAACCTGCCCGTCGTGGCACAGATGAAGTTTAAAGTATGTATAATACCAAATATACAAATATTGAAGAATAAGTTACATTACCTGGAGCAAGCGGTTCAACAAATGCCGTTGTAATCGATGGAGTATTTTTCAGGGTCAACATTCACATGCTGCTGTCCCCGTACCCAGACAATACCCTTGGTGCTTATTTGATTAAACTTATCCATTACACTTGTATTCGTTCTGGTCATAGTCATCAACGATGGTCTATCCCTTCCAAATTTCGTTCAGTATCAACGTTATATTGGACTCATACTGTATTTTAGATTTCCAAGACATGCATCTGTCTAAATGAAATAAATGTTCAGAATTTTTAATCCTCTTCAACAGGTAAGTGTTTCATATGTCAATGGGTAAAAAGTTTCTATAGATTGGGGAGGCAAGTGTCGTATCTCATCAATAATAAATAAGGAACAAGGATCATCTATGTGTCGCCAATAAGTACTATTTCCGATGACTTCGCAAGACTGCACTTCGAATTTGCTTTCAAAACGTAGCCTGTTTATTCAGTATTAGGTTGACTCCTGGGATATGGGGTTTCCCTTGAATGATTAATGTACATACAGAGCAGTAGATTAACATGTGAAGGTCAATTATCCACAACAACGTTAAGATTATTAACCTTACACACCTGTAGTGGCCTCCATCAAATGCTGTGTGTGCTACATAAACAAGCCCAATGAAGCAGTGCAAGGTGGCAGTGCGTAGTAGATTCTACCTGGCATAACTCGTTTATGAGTCAATTGCAATATCGACATGACGAAGATGGCAACAGCTTACGTTCCGCACGATAAAGATGAGGCATCAGCAAAGATCAAATCAGCGGAAATGCTTTTGCATTGTTAATTACAGTCACCAATCGGTCCATGATACAAAATATTCTATCTTAGCAAAGATAATTTGGCAGAAATATTTGCGCATTGTTAATCACAGCTAGGAATCCGTCCCTGCAAAGAAAGATAACGTCTAAGTAAAGATTTTTCTGCGGAAATATCTTCACATTGTTAATCACACTCATCATTACGTCCGTAAAAAGAAGGATAACGCCTAACCATATTTTAACCATATTATGCACACAGTTAACATAGTAAGCATAAGCTCAAACAACACAACATTTGCATAGGTCTGCTGGAAAGGGCCGTGCCTTGGTTAGGGTGGATTAACGACATTCCTATGCAACAATGACCCATTCAGTGCACTTAGCGGGCACGGATCACTTTACAATCAATTTAGTAGACAAACATTAATGATGATAAGTTGACATGTAACACAGCAAGACTCATTTTATATTTACTGAAACAAAGCAGGATAGACAATGCGGGAATATCTTGCTGCTTGGGCAACATTCGTAAGTGCTTTTGAAATAAGATATGAAAAGAGATTAAATATTGAAGGTTAACTTGGACACCTTTATCATGAAAAACATGTTGTATAACTTAACATCTGGGACGTGATATACATTCGCATTAACCAGTTAAACAACTAGGAGCACAAGCGCATATATAGGATTCTACCTAATTATACTCAGGTTTCATTTGGTATATGTACTTTATACCGAACATTTGATCAGTCTTTGTTTAGTCACAAACGGTTGAATTGGATATCCCACAGCTTTGTCTGGTTAAATTTTGATCCTGCTCCTCTCACCCCCACCCACAGTTGAATGGTTCGTTGCTGTAATTTTTACCGTGTGACTGTGTTTAACAATGTTAAGTCTAACACACTTCGATGGGATGCACCAGACTATATTGAAGAGGATTGGAATGAGAAAATTCAAATGTACCCAATTCTTTAATTGTTATTACATCTTTATACAATCACATTTATGTGAAAGAAATTCATGTCAAAGTGTCCAAGGACAACTGAATACATAGCAGTATAACTACTGTCCCAAAAGCTCGCTAATAGATACACTGAAGAAAATTCCTGATCTATTCATACATCGACAGCTATGCAGTGCATCTTTGTGAAACAGGATATGAATGTTTAGAGACCTTCAGAATGCAAAACCTCAGGGCGCCGTATGATATGTATAACTGCTTATACATCTCGCGATATCTAATCCTGTGGATAGCACATGATGAATCAAATAATTTAAATTACTCCATGGGGGACCGGAAATGATTTTGTAAAAGATCACATGTTGTGTAATTGAAAGGGTCAAAAACATAGATAAATATGTCAAAGAGGGAATGATGGATGTTCAGTGCGTGCATATAACTACGTTGTAGTCGCTGTCGAGTGGCGTAGGACGTGACCACTTTATTGGTGCTTGATTTGAATAATAAATAAAATGGACTACCAGTCAACTCTATGTCGTTATGAGTAGCTTTGTGTTGCAAAAGCCACACCTAGTTAATTTGTATATTTAGCGTCGTGACACCAACCACAAGCATTAGTATCCATTACAGCTAGCGAGCAAGCTTAAGTACGAGCGAATAACATATTCAGTTTCCTGCTCTTTCGTTTATACATAAGCAACGTGACAGAAGATGGAAGCTAAGCAGGTGACACAATCCACAGCCTTACAGCTTCTGCTGGTGCTGTTGTCCTTCCACATACACGGTAGGTTATAGAGTGATATCCAAAGTTGTCACATGCGATTTCTCATCATCCTTCAAAGTTTAACTATGCGATTACATTTAATGTATTAACGCAGACGGATGTCGTGATGCGGCGTGGCTATAAAGCTGTCAGCAGCACCATATTGCTACATGCAAAGCTTATCGATGTATACTGTATAGAAATAGAGATGGAATGAGTCACCATTGTATCTGACCAGGTGTGAATTGATTTGTGAATGATTCGTGTGTTGCAGCAGTGGCTTCAAAGAACTCATGCTCCCAGGATAGCAATCCTTGCCTGGGACCTAATTACTCTGATGAATGTAACTTCCATTTCCCAAGCACAAATGAAACCATGTTTATTCAGTGCGGCGAATATGGAAATCAGTGCTTTGAGATGTCCTGCCCATGCTCACTGATTTGGGACCAGAGCCGCTGTACATGTGTCAGGTATGAGACTATCAACACAGTATTGTTGTGATTAACATGCCAGCAAATAACGTATGAACTGTACATGCCGACATATCCGCTTATCGTAATGAGCGTCCCCGTGATTTCAGACAGGACTCAAGGGCACAAATGTGCATCGCAACTGAGCTGCAAAAGTCTGTTGAACTGTCAAATGATGGGTTGATGAACGAGATATGTTATATAACCATATTATTACCAGCCATATATTTGTATGTACAGGTAACTATCTAGATGACGGTCTTATCTGACGCAGACTCTTTTGTAGGGCACTGCATATTCAATCAGCTACTATCGATTCCCTTACTTGACTTGACTTTTGGCATAAGTTAATATTCCTTTCTGGAAAAGTAAGTTGGTGTCTAGATTCATGTTACATTTATCTCCTTTTAGCATGATGTATCCATTACAGTTTTCTCAAATATAACTCGGTATCACATCCGTAGTAACCTGTGTTTCTGTTGATATTATGACAAAGTTTGAGTGGTTATATAGATCGATACGTCACAACCACGGCTTCTCATATCATAGAGAAATAAATGCAAGTGACCAAGCAAACTAATTGGGCGACGTGCACAGCATAAACCCATGTATGGTAAATGAACGTGAATGACTCGAAGTTGATGGGATGTTAAGATAGCTACTACTACTGTTGTAGGGTTTCGTCGTGATATTTATACGTCAGCATTTACTAAGTCTTCTTTAATCTCTCAATAAGAGTTATGTGATTCTATGACAGCTGCATTCTGTTTTGACGAAAATCAGCCCTATACTCATCAACACATGATATTCACGTTCCTGAAGAGAGGTAGAAATTTTATTTATTGATATACCGGAATCTGCATAATGCAGCCTTGCTATATAAACCCAGATAAAGAGGTTCGAATAATAACACACCTGACCTCTAAAATCCAACATCCCTAAGAACTTTTATTACAAACTATCCAATCATATTCATATCACCGCTCCCTGCTTTAGGCGGGAAAATTCAAAACCCATGATATTAATCATATTTGTTGCCTAGCGACTAATATGAGAATATTTGTATTTCGGTCAATCATTCATCATGAATGGAAACACTCCCGCCAACTAGTCTATTCCCATACCGCCACGAGTCAATGAGTGGCCACGACCACCAACGTGCTATTGTCTACATACACGAATTATTCGGGTAATGCCATTTTTGACGACGCTCTCTGATTCGACCCGAATGGGGCGATGGTTGGTATGCTGTTATTAAGATCCAATGTTAACGGTACGCTGCAATAGCTGAGAATATTTGAGATACATTATCAGTGTTTTGATCTGGCGATAACAAATTATTCGGAAGCTGCTTGACAACAAAACAACCCAGCAATCTTCGGATAAATCTTATCACTACTTTTATTTAAGTGAAAATGTGTCATGCATGAAACGGTTCACTGCCTATGTGGTGCCTGATCAGACAAATATCTATGTGTTTGTTAACATATATGGGGTCAAATAATGATGCACACTTGATACATTTTGCGCAATTCTCACGCTTTTAAGTACATGAAGTTGTGGTTAGATAAAAATGAATTGAAGATATGCTCATTCTCCAATACTGCGTTGTGTTTCGCTGGCATTAATTGTGTTGGCCCACAAGCCATTTCTTGGTATAGAAGAATCGATAGATCTACATGATATTGAGAGAAATAACTATTACCAACCAAGAGTTATCGGTACCATACTGCTTGCGTAATGCACCACCAATAGCTTGCATCAACAACAGAACAGGCTACAGATGCGGAATAGTTAATACGATCTTGTCAATCATCTACATCTATTATATTGACTTTCGTACGTATTGATCTCTCCCAACCCAGACCGAAATCATCATGGTACATATCGACCAATTATGTGACTACTCAATGTGATGAATATCTTCGTTTGGTTCATACATTCATGCTCCTACCACTCTTCTAAAAGGAAATTAATTTCTTGACCAAAACTTTACAAACCAAAACGAAGCGTGACGAGGGTTTTTTGGATGGCATAGACGAACTTAGATAGGTATATTACGTCAATCGGATAGAAGTAGTACTGATCAAATCGATTGAATAAACTAGAGGTACATATCGAACGGCATTCCTACGCAAGAAGGGTCCATTACATGTTTTACTAATCACTTCACTGTTAATCAGCGGTAGCTGACACTTAACGTCACAAGGTTGCTCAGGTCTTGACCCATTGGAAGAGGAATTTAACAAGCAGTACCGAATGACCACAACGAAGCAGTAACGAATGACCACAACCGAAACACTTGAAAACTCAAATATGTAAGCATCGAAAGTGCGATGTCAATTCAATCATGAAAGGAATGATGTATAAGAACACGGCATTTGTTTGACGTTTAATACCGCAACTTTACGTAAATATATCACCATTTACATCATGGTCGCGCGTATATATCCGGTCATAACATGGTCAATGTCTCGCGAGGCTGTCATTAACAATAACCTGGTCAATGTCACGCAAGGCAGTCGTCAACCACAACATGGTCAATGACTCGTGAGACAGTCTTTAACCCTAACATGATCAATGTCTCGCGTGGCGGTCTTCAACGAAAGCATGGTCAATGTCTCACAATGCTGTGTCTTTAATGATATCATGATCTCGCGATGCAGTTAGGAACGATAACATAGTTTATGTTTCGCAAGGCGGTCCTCCACGAACATGTGGTCAATGGAAGAATTAAAGAATATCATGGTCTAGGTCTGGCGAGGCAAGGCTGTGATTAATACAGGCCAAATTACTGTGGTGCTAGCATTCTTCAGACGTGTTCTCCCGTTGATTGAATTTGGATTAATGTTCTGGGCCGGGTCAGCTTCGAGATGAACCCATGCCAATGGGAAGTGGTGAGGGGGGCAGGGGTGGAGTGGGTTCTAAGAATTGAATCAGTGTAAGGCGCGGTGCAACAATTCGTAAATACACTCTCCGAAATCCTATTCTCTACAAGACAAAGGGTTTTTTACCCGCTACAAAGCGGCATATCTTAAGTAAAGAAATCATCGCCATAGCACCAATGAAGATTACATATAAAGGGGAACGGCGTTACTGTGATAGCGCAATTAATATAGCGCAAATGAATACTGGAGATAAAACATATGTTGAAAAATTATCACCACCTGGCCCTATTTAATGCCCATGTACGCAGAAAAACCTTTTTTCCATTGGCCACTATCCATGTTATCGACTTTTAAAGAAGATGACTGATTACTTGCTGAGTATCTGCTTACGTTTTGGTCGCATTATATGGGGCAATTATGTTGTCGAACTTATCGACTTCATCTTGCAAAAGTGCACCTTTGATGTACCATTGGACTTTAATCTACTGCGCCACAGTAACTTGATTCCCAAAGTATGGCACTATGATATTTGCAGACACCCCATAATTCCAACCTGCTCACGCAGCTCATTGTGACACCTTATGGTTGCGCTTTATATTGTACGTATGACACCTGCCTAGCCTGTTATACTACGTACACTATCGTACTACGAGAATGTCAGTGCCCCTTCAGCTGAAGTTAATCAACACGCCAAAGAGATGCAGCAAAAACAATTAAATGACAGGAGCAACACAATGCTTATATATATATATATATATATATAGATATATATAGATATATATATATAGATATATATATATATATATATAGAGAGAGATATACATAGATATATATAGATATAGATAGGGAGATATAGATTTTATTATATATAGATATATCTGTTTATATATATATATGTAAATAGAGATAGAGATATAGACATAAATAGGTATGTTTCTAGAGATAGAGATCTATATAGAGAGAGACAGAGATCCATCTATGGTTTTAGATATCTCTCTATCTAGAGATCCCTATTCCTCTCTATATCCCCTCCCGATATCTCTATATATGTACATATATATCTCGATATCTAGAGACAGATCTATCTCCCTCCATTTCTCTCTCTCTCTCTAGAAAAAGAGATATAGAGAGAAAAGAGAGATCTAGAGAGAGTTCTATATCTATCTATATGTTTTTCTAGGTATCAATCTAAATCTATATCTCCCTATATTTATATGTAAATCTCTAGAGGATATATATATATATATATATATATCTATATATCTATATATCTCTATATATATATATATATATATATATATATATATTTATATATATATACATAAGACACGGTGGTAAATACGTCATGGAATCAACTGCATACCAACCGACGGATGTCATGATTGAAAAGCAATAATCATTTTATTCGTTTTCTTTTTTTTAGGTTGTCATGACCAAATGAAATTAGAAATATCGAGCACAAATTTTCAAATGGTTTGCATTTTCTCTTCCCTAGAGTAGCAATTATCACTGTATCGCTTATTCAAGGGCTTTGGGTCATTGCATTGTGCAACTATTCTGGCGGGGGACAGGAACCCTTGATGGTCGTTTTAACATTGGCTTGCGCTGCGAATCTATTGTGTCAGGGCACAGGATCACTTGATGGCTGTAATAAGGTTTGCTTGTGCTGAGTATCTTATGTGGCGGGGCACTTCATGGCTGTTATAACGTTTGCTCGCACTGATCATCTTATTTCTGACAAAATTGATGAATTTAATCGCTTAGCCAGGTTCGACAGTAAAAGTAATCTTGTACGGTTGTTGGCTTCTGCTGAGCTCAAAATTGGTTATTTAGTCTTTGCTTGGTTATGTCGTTATCTTGATACCCCATTCAATTAACGTTTGGTAACCGTACCTTCCAGCTAATCTAACTATTCCGCTTACATGTTGTACCTGCAATTCCACAGCCAATTCCAAAGTAAATAAGCTGTTCTGACTTGGTACGAATATTGCTACCCGACCAAATTTACTCTCCATAATTCTTGGAACAGTTACAAACACCTCCGTTGCAATTAAGTGCTATCATCGTCATAATTGCTTTCCCCCACCATCTGACCGTCTAACAGCACAACCAGTAACGTTATAAATACCTTATTTGGTCTTGGCTCGGCTGTTGCCATCAGTTCATTTTGTTCCTGAAATTAAACATTCCTTACTCAAAATGCAGTAAGCTATGTTATTCAGTCGAGGACGGTAGATGCCCTCATGCCATTAAGGTGGCATTCTCAGCGTAAAAAGTCTCATTCCCAAATGCTGCCAGTCAAAAACGTTGATTTCAGTCTGGAAATTAAACCATCCTTTTCGTTATTAAGTTACGCGCAGCAGGTGCCCACTATGCTATAAGCGGCATAGCTGTGACATCAATTCTTACATCTGTCGGTGCAATATTACAACCAATTAGACAATTGTTTGGTATTCTTTCTCGTATTGACAGGAGTGTCTTTTTTCCCACTAGTGCCAAGCATTACTCTCTCCGTAACACTCTTTCCCTCTCTCCTGTACAGAGACGCCCACTATCACGCAAAACTCTTTTTTTCCCCTGGGGGACTCCATTCAACTTCAGCGACACTTACTTCTACTCTTCATTTACACAACATGACACCTTTACCCCCTCAACAACATTCCAGTCACCTGCTACAATGTTTATCACACAATCCTACCTTGATAATTAAGCCTTATCAAAGGTTTTGCTACTGTACAGTCTTCGGTTTACGCAAATAAGGTCAGGTAAGGCATTACTGTTCTGGGCCCATCTGTCACGACTACAACTCTAGATACTGCACGAGACATATTTTCTCTTCCTTTCGTACCCGGTCCTGCATCAGCAGCATCAGCAGGGCCGCACAGCTTGTATCTAGCAACATCCCGGCAACAGCCATTCCGTTCGCAGGCTTTAAGGAAATCTATATATGCGCTATTTACCTAACCAGTCACATTATATAACATATCGAAGAGGTCAGTCCAGACTAGTTTTCCTCTCGAAACACTGCCCCACACGACAGCTTTCACCAGTCCCTAACAGCTTCCCCTACAAGCAGAACCAGCAAACACTGACAATCCCAGCCTCTACAAGAAAACTGTTCTCTATGTGTTTCTGCCGTTAACTTTACTCAGATCCACTCCAACACCTTCACGCTATCCATCCATCTCTGTCGGCCCTCTCACATCTCGTCCTCAGCTGCGCCTCCTTCATCTCCCTTCTAATGTCCTTGTTTCTAACTATCGGCGTGTTACTCCGTTCCGAAATTTCCAACTTCTTCACGCACACTTTGTTCACTGCCCATGTTTCCGTTCCATATAGCATCACTGGTCGCACCATCGTCCTGTAGACCGGCGCTTTATCGGCATTCTTCTGTCATAGGTCACTCCACTCACCTTTTCCCAAGCATTTCCAGACCCTTGTAGTCTAGCGTGTACCTCTCCTCCTAGCCCTTCGTTTTCGTGTATTCAGCTGCCTAGGTACTTAGAAGCCCGGTTTTGTCATCTACGTCGACATCCATTTGTAGGACTGTTAAACCTCTTGATACCCACATCATCTCTGTCTTTGCTCTGCTCATCTTCATGACGTGTGCTTTTAGCCGATCGAACCATCTGTCTACTGTATGCTGGAGTTGCTCTGCAGTGTTCACAGAGATCACAATGTCATCACTAGCCACTGCTTGCTGGTGTAATCTAGCAGGACGATGAATATAAGGAGACTTAGTGCCGATCCTTGGTGTAATTCCACCTTCATATGAAACCTGATTGTTGTGCCGAAGCACGTTCTCACTCGAGTACTCGAGTTCGGTACAGAGCCATCACCATAATTATCAGTTATTCTGCTACTCCGTACCGCCGCCGTAGTATAGATGGTAACATGCCTCGTTGGATCTTGTCGCGTGCCTTCTCTAGGTCTAAGAACGCCCAGCAGCTATCCCGTTGGAACTCCAGCTTCCTCTCTATCATCTGCCGCACTATGACTATGGCATCTTATGTTCCCTTTCCCTTCCTGAAATCAAGCTGCTCCTCACCATGCTGCGGTTCCACAATCTCCCGAATTCTGGCATCCAAACATTTCATCATTTGAGATAGAAGTTGGATTCCTCTGTAGTTGCCGCATTCGTGGATATTGCCTTTTTTTCTGAAGATCGGAACCACACAATGTTGTTGGGCTTGAAGCTGCATGCAATAGAATGAACAGCATGTGTTCGTTCCGCGTGTTACAAAGATATTATGGTTCACCTCAAAACTGGTCATGCATATTAGCTCGTGGTGGATGCATCAGAGAATCAAATTGGTTCGTTGTCCATATTCGATAAGGGTATGTGCCTGCAGGAATGCTGATGTATTCATAATCCCATTCATTAATCTAAAATGTTTTAATTCAATGTACCCGTTTTTCCGACTCACTATCAATTCTGTATGCCATAAGACGTCTATAAAGATCGCAGAAGCCTTGGATATTGAACTGAAGCAAGTTATCGTGAAACCAATTAAGTATATGCCATGTTGTTTTATATGACCCGCAAGCACAACTAGTAAGCAATAATTATGCATTGCACAGACACTGCTTGATTTCGCAGCTGGTCATTATATATTAATTTGCCAGGGCGTAATATAGTACCATTTAGATGATGCTGACATGTGGAAACGAAACCATGCATGCGCGGCCATTCATTAACAATTCATTAATCCAAGAAATAAATAGACCTCGTCATTTGTGGCTTGTGTGAAACAAAAGTTTGTTTACCTGACCAGAGCCAGTACTATCATATTAGGTAGCTTTTGCGGAATGCCTTTGCACATTTGCTCTCGTTCGAACATTGGTTTTTGGGTCTGTGTCACATTCACACTCAATAAACGCAGTATGCCTTAGCCTTTTCCACAGATGTATCCGGAGTCTGTGAAGCGCTGACTGGACCTGGTCCATGAATAAACTGGAAATAAAGTGCAGCTCGTAACCCAGCACCATATACCCTTATATATATAAATATATACATATATATATATATATATATATATATATATATATATATATATATATATATATATATATATATATATATATATATGTATATATATATATATATATATAAATATATACAAATATCTCAATATATATCTAAGTGTGTGTATACAGTAACAACGCAATTTCAACATTTTCTGTTATTATCACTTAGTATTTCTATAAACGTTTATTACTTTCTTTATTAAGTTAATTATTAGCTATACGACTGCAAAGTCTAATGCGCATTGAAGTATCATTCCATTAATTTATCATTTCCGTCTGGGTAGCCCCAAACACAATCTCTACCCTTGAGCGAAAAAAAATCAAAAACTCGAACTAATATTCAATTCTGAAATCAGTGGTAGCATGTTAAAGGCTTATTGGTTTGACTATTAAGAATATCTGGACAAAGGCTGGTCTAAAGATCTTTTTATAACTTCTTTTCCATTGGTAAGACAATGAATGACCCGTTTGCAGCAGATGTCCGCTCTACGGTACTCAAACTCTATGATATGATTGATTTGTATAGAATGCCGATGCTTACACATGCGCACCTTTTATATTAATTCCGCTTTCATAAAGCATATCCCGATGCAACGCCAATTGAATAGATCTAAAAAGGCAACAATTTATGTGCCAAAAAACTAATAGTCCATCAAAGAATGTGATATTATAGCTTACCACTTTCTAGCGACGCTTCATATACTAATAACCTCAATAAGCGGAGATGTGTTATGTCTGTTGCAATAGAAACTCAAAGGTGAACATATGTAGACATCTGTAGGTTGAGTCGGCCAATATACATAGTCAACACCAAACGCATCAGTAGTAATTTCTTAAAGCATACAACGATGAGGGCACATGGTACCATAAACGTAACTCAACCAAATCTTTGTTACAACTTGCTATGATTAAATACAGTGTGATAAATCGGTGGCAATTGGCTAGGATATTTGTTGGTGGTACGAAGGAAAATTACATGGCAGCAGTACTGGCATAAGGCACTATGGCAAGCATGTAACATTCGTATGGACCGAGTTAACTGCTTGTAGCACATCAGAATAAACGCAGATAATTGTAATGCCAACAGGAAATACTCCAAGCCTCAAGATTGTCTCACGGTTCGTCATATATGTTCGGTTCAGCAAAAAGCCTAAAGTTGTAGTGCTTGAATGATCAACATGGAGACATTTCATGTACAGAGTGAGTCCATCAAACGATTGGGCAATACGGACTGATTTTACGACCGAAGTCGACTCACTATTGTTATTGTACTTCTAGTAAATATCCCTTACCATTACAATTCCGCCCACAGAAGGCTTTGCATAACTACTTAGCCATTACCACTGACCCGGTGTGTAAGAGTTAATGGCTACCAGCGTACCAGTTTTATAAGCCGGACCACTAGAGAAGTGAATTACTGTCAATAGATGGAAGGGATGGATAGATTGGAGCCGTAGGGCAATTGTATGTATAACTGGTTCATTCATTACGCTTGAGAGGCACTGTTCACTTAGCAATCGTCTTTGGTGAGTGGAATTAATAACGATAGACACCTTGACAAAAGCATGGCACAGAGTAGCAAAAATCTCAAGTGCTCTGAGGAAAAAAATCTAATGAGTGATATCGATATTGAAATCCAAATATTTCCGGATAACTGTATATTGCTAGGATTTATTTCTGTTATTGCGTACGGACGTAATCGTTAAATATGATTTTACCGCTAACATATTTTACAAAAGCCATATTACACGAAATACATGAGCGGTGAGATAGATTTAATTGATCTAACCTCAATATCAGATTATATTTTCCTCTAGACACAAAGCTGCATACTGACGTATTATTTGAAGCAGTAAAGGTTTCATTTACAGGCTGTGCTTATATGCAACCTTTAACTCTTATCAACTGCACAGCGGACATTGAATTCCCGTCGTATGACAAACAACGCCTCAGTTTCGTTGAATGTTTAATGTCTTATTCAACATTTGATGATCGCCTGGTTTCCATTTGCAGATTGGATTATTTGCTGGCGAAGTTCTGGCTAAAGTGCAACTGATATAAGGACAAAAGTAAACGGTTATGCTGTATCATATTCAGTATGGAAATTTGTAGTTAATGTTAGACATTTCACACGGGTGTTAATATATCTGTGTCATAAAGTTATTCGGTAGAATATGCTGCATCACCAAGACTAAAAAGTAGACATAATGACCGATAATAGTTGAAAATGAAGACAATCCTAGCCTTGAACCAACCTAATTCTGACAGTGACCACAATCTGATCCTCGCGGTGCACTCTGCAATAAATGCCGAAACCCCATTCTGATCCCTGCCATGCCGTGCTCATCTGAATTGAATGTTAATATATAGCAACCGCATTATCATTGTGCGTCGTACGGCGTCATGACATACCGAGGAGTGACAAAATAGGTACAATGGTGGTAACAGTGTATGCTCAAATATTAATAACACAATGAGGGTAGGGGCTAAAAAGCTTTATTGCACCAAGCTTCCCCCACGTGTGTGGTGTGGATATCAAAACGACGAGGCCGATGATCATGAATTATTGATTTCTTCATTGGCAATAAGTAAGCTTTATTTGCATTAAAAATGTTGCTATACAGCATCATAATATCCTCGATTTGTACTATGGAAGTTCGGATGTCCTGCAAGCTGTTAAGACTGGCACATTGTTTCCTTTGCAAAAACTGCAACTTTCCAGAGGTATGTAAGTATCATATTCTTTTAACATTACAATATGTCAATCGCGTTCATTGGTAATGTCACACCAAACATTCTACTTCAGCGTACAGTTATGGAAAACGTTATACATGGTAACCATTTCCACTGTTCACTGCCGTTCATCATGATGCTGTCCTTTCACACACTGCACATTAACCACACTGATAAACTGAGACATCTATGCGAAATCCATTCATTATTCTGGGCCTGCCTTCCGGTACTTAAAAATCATTATAGTTGGAAACCTGAATATGCTTCCTCATGAATTCTTGAGCGAGCGTAAAGAGTTAAACTAAAACTTGAATTTATGATATTATGCCGCACGATTTCATTATACCACACGGACTATCGTGAAAGTGAAGTAATGAAATTATTTTGACTGAGCTGACAGTAAGTCTATAAAATGTCCGCAGTATGCTAAGAGTGTTCACCCAAGCCTCCACTGTACCATGTAGAATTCTACGATTGATTTGCCTCGAAAAATCCGATGACATCAAATATTTTACAAACGCCGAACCTCGGGATGTTTGATCAACAGTCCCATGTGCTTTTGTTGATTTTAAGGTATCATGTCCTTATGACGGGCATGTATTTCATTTAAATTCATTCATAATCATCACACATCGTGAAAGAGTAACCGTAAACCTAGTAAATAATATTGTTGACAAAGCATGACTCAATCGTGTAATTAAGCTATGTCGTGGTAAATTCGAGACTAATGCAAATCCATATTTAGTGTACGATTGCGATATACATATATATGCATATATATATATATATATATATATATATATATATATATATATATATATATATATATATATATATATATATTTAGTGTACGATTGCGATATACATATATATGCATATATATATATATATATATATATATATATATATATATATATATATATATATGTTTATACATATAAATATATATACATTCATAGATATATATATATATTTATATATATATATATACATATATAAATATGTACATATATATAGATATATTTACATATATATATATATATGTACATATATATATATATATATGTATATATATATATATATATATATATATATATATATATATATATATATATATATATATATATATATATATATATATATATATATATTATTACCCCGCTGCATCCGTAACCATGAGGAACCTTCTATTATCTAGCTACACGGAACCTTCTATTGGCAGCGTTGATGGTGATACACGCGATTGAATTCCGACTTAACGAAGAACAAATACACCAAAGATGCATGGCTATGCGTATTGAATTACGTTTTAGGTCATTATACAAGACGGCGAACAGCTGTTTGATCACGGAGGTATCCATTGTCTATCGATTCGAGGGCCATCAATAGTTTGCAGAACAGAGATGAAATAATAGAAGCGACCGCATTCGTCTCCTCCTTTCATAACATAACAGTTAACAGCGCTGTTACCGTGATGGTATGAGTTCAAGAACACAGATTGGGCTACATGACGTCGCATACAACATAATCAAACATCCATAGTTCAAAGATTTTCCTGGAATTAATTTGAGATTAATTTAAAGGTGTTGGGCAAAACTTAAAAAGCTAGATACATTATCCAGAAATCATTGTGTATGTTTGTGCGTTTTAGTCGATTGTTCTTTTACTTTATAATAAGTAATAAAACTACTCTCAACTCTGACATCTTACTCAATTATATCTTGAACAAATTCTGCAGTAGTTTTAAGAAGCACGTCCCCTCAAATTTACCAACCAACTTCCTATGTAATTACTTGATGTCAGGTTTTCAAAAAGGCAGGAAGTGCGTTACCAAAACAAATATTGGTGTTTAAATTCATACCCATTCGCTTCGCTAATTATGCATTATCTTAATGAATTGTCATTCCCCCGATATATGCTAAAGAACTGGTTAAAATTTTCGTCAATGAAATTCTGTACAGCTATTATAGCTCTCTATTTCGGTCACAATTTGGCTTAACTGATTTACTGTGTATTGGATTCGCTCAGCTTCACTGATTTATTGCTCGGTGCATTCTGACGGGCATATGAGTATCCATATGTCAGTAATATTAAATATGTAGACTGGTAATGTTAAATGCATAATATTACCAGTCTAAATACGCGTGTGTCTTGCCTTTCCCTACTACCATCTAGAAGACACATCAGCATCGGTCTATCCTAAACATTTTGTCTTATCGCGTATTATTCGTAGGGCTGGTAGAAGTGCAGTGATTTGCATTAGATATTGGAATGCGGATGGAGACACAAAGTGTTTTGTCGTAGCTTATTTAAATTGTCCTAATAAATACTCATTTCGACTGTAGAATACGCTACATGATATTACTAAATAGTTTCCGGCATTTAGATCTTATCATATTAAGCGCAAGCCGACATGTCTGTCTGGCAAGAAACCAATAAGATGGGATAAAACCGGTGCTTTCCGATGGATGACCGGATAAGCGTCTGACAAGACGATCATTTTCGTAAAATCATCGTCATAACAATGGCAAGGTTTATCTGACATCTAGGCAGCTTTGATATGATAGCTGTTCGGTACTGCGTTAAACCTTGTGCTAAAAACTCTAGACTATTCGCATTCTAGATTGGACCAAACCAATGTCGGCATAGTTCGACACAACGACTAACGATTGCTCATCTGATCATCCAACACAGCCGCACGTAACAGCATATTGATTTGTAAGTTTAATATATAATGACATCATAATCTCCTTCTTCTAACATATCCTCTGCAATAAAACCGCGCAGATTAACTGTTTCTGATACCAAAACATTAATGACATAATTAGCGGTTGATGAGCTTTTTAAAGAACAACCAATGATTGACCTTGTCAAAGGCCTTCGACGCATCTAAAGACATATGTACACGGGGCTGCCAAGATCTTCATAGTATTGTAAATACATAAATCCGTTGAGTGACCGGCCTTAAGCCAAATTGATTGTCGCAGGTAGTAAGATACCCGTATGCGATATCGAGTAGCACTAATTCGAAAAGTTTTGAACAAGATGTGACGAGAGCAATGGGCAGGTGGTTATTTGTATCGCTAGTATCACCATTCTTATTTTTTGATTATTGATCTAATGGAAGACTTCATGAAAGAAACTGGAAGATACCCATGCTTTGAAAAACATGGGAACAGCAGTGACACATAGACACATATGCTGTCGTCAGCTTTAAGAAAATATTCAGCGGCAAGACAATCTACCCCGCAAAAGTTTCCTCGTTTAAGCGTTCGTAATGCTCGAGGAATGTGAGCAGGGGAGATTACAGTGGTTGTTGTGTCAGTTACACATTCCACCGTTTCCGTAATCTCGACCTTACCCCGACACTCGCTCGCACTGATGAGGAGTGCGGAACAATGGTCACGCCATATGTCGGCGATGTTTTCAGCCACGGTACAGCGTTAACTCCCGACGCCAGTGGTATCGACCGATTTTGGGCGCCTTTCACTCCTTTCCAAAACGAGGCAGTATTACCTTCGTCCAATGAGATTGCCATGGCATCTGCACGGGCCGAAATCTCCGGGTATTCACATTTACGGAGAGAGAAAATAGCACATGCAAGCAATTGAAGCCTATGTAGTATTGCAACCCCACGGTGAAATTATTTATGACGAATAGCAAAATGAAACCTGCGTTTGCTTATAAATGAAGGAGCTATCTAGGATACCATTAGTACTAGTAATTGGAGAGGATAGTTAGAAGTAAGTCAGTTGTATAAAACACTATGGTGTGTTATACTTAGATAGATAGAGAGAGACAGAGAGCTTGAGAGAGAGCGAGAGAGAGAGGTGGTTGTGTTGGGATATACAGAGACAGCGAGTGAGAGAGTGAAAGTGAGAGAGAGAGAGGGGATAGCGCAGACTGAAAAAATAATCATTAACCAGCATCATTAATCATTAACTGACATTTCTAAATATACGGCAGTACATTCATACCCAGGGGACTCATTATCGAGAATATAGTTGAGCGATCAGTTTTGCAAGCGGGCTGGTTTTGTAACTGTTCAATAAAACGCAAGGTTAGGGTTATTGGGCATATACCGAGCAGTCCGATCTATCACGGGGATATCGAAGGGCACTTTGCTTAATCCATGACAGATAAGCGATTCCGTAACTTACATCCGATCTATCGCTTTTCCGTGATGTGTATTCACATGTTGAAGTTACTGCTTGGTGACGATTGGCGTAGGAATTAATTGTGTTAAACGCGGGACCGTAGTTACTTAAAAACACGTAAGCGTTGTCGAGGATGATGAGATAGGGAATTAAGAGCCACTATCGCTAATGATGTAGTAGTTCTGCTATATCTTTCATCAAAACGTGTAAGCGGGGTAATTGGTGATTACAGTTGGCCCCAGATAACAGCTTCAAGATAGTCTGCTGACGTTTCATATTGAGTGGTTATGACAGTAAAAGCGATAAACATTGCAGCATTGTATAAACAAATCATTGACTTAGCAACATAATCGGCTTACTGCTCTGATATTGCAAAACCACTCTCGCCTTTGATGCCTGCAATATCCAATTCGTAGTAGGGTGAATACGAGTTAGATAGTTATAGAAAAAAGTTGCCCGACATTTAAGATATTGTCTAGAGTAAGGAATATTTTATACTGGATGAGAATGAAAGTGTTAACGAATCTGACAAGACATTGGGATATGAACACTAGGGGATGGTTATAACTGCTGTTGCAGGATAGCGATGGGTGAATCAAGCTTTGTCTGTGTTGTGTAGTCTGCCACGGTAACATGTTGTGCTGAACCTGATATTGGTGCAAATAAGAGTGTCTTAAGATTAATCCGATTCCATTCCTCAAATTGCGTATTTCTATAACATCACTTAAGTATTCATTAACAGGTTGCATAATAACGACCGAATGAAGCTCATATAACGGTGATAATCCGTACCGATTGGCCGTCGAACACCTTGTTTGGGACGAGTTAAATACTGCTGATAAACTGCTAATAAGTCTTACTCTTGGCGTTTCCTGTGCTGATGTTTAGATACTCAGACTATGTAAAAAACATTATATATTTTACTAAATGGTTGAAGAAAACAATTTATTCTGATGAAATCATAGTGCCAGGAGATCAATTCCAAAACAAGATGTCATTTCAAAAGTATGTATCTGAAACAATGCTGATGGCATAGGCCGCAGTTTGAACATTTCTTTTAGGCTATTATAGTACATGTTTCAACGTAGTATTGCATTTGTAAACTCACAGACACACACGCGCGCGCGCGCTCACACACACGGAAACATAAATATACTCAAACATCTGTATGCTGATAAATTATGTTCCGTCTTCGATGATTGTTGTAGAGGCATATCTGTGTGCATGTTTAAATACACAATTCTAGACGAAGTGTCATTATACACTATGGCTATCAGAACGCTCCAACTCTTAAACAAATTACATGACACACCACTTTAAAAATTAGCACATCCGATACAGTCAATGGTTGCGCTTGATATTGCCTAATCCTGATATATATATCACGGCACTCTGCTAATGGGGTTGGTGTTGTCTAAACAGAAAGCATATCTGAGATATATAACTATGTAAAACAGAAAGCATATCTGAGATATCCGAGGAAGGTAGCGGTAAGGTCACAAGATATTTTAGACCATGGAGTTGTGAGACTGTTATGTGGCAGTTGATATTCCACGCGTGATGGTGGTGCATGTATGCGAGACGGAATAGCTCTATGATGTTATGGATCACCACACATTGGAAAATGTGAAGGTGATTGAATCGCCATATTTAAAATGATGGTTTGGCAAGAATGTGCTTCTATTGTTAAGTATTGTTAAGCCAGGACGATTGGTTAGCTTAGTACGAAGTACCATGTCATTTGTTGGGTCACCCGTGACTCTGTTAAATAATACATATTGGTTTTCGTGTAAGTAATCGAAAATAATAATAACAAGCGGATATTCGGCCAATATGCGCATAGTTCGAAGTTTGCCTGGAGCGTATAATGCACATAAATTATGCACAGATTGAATCTTACTTCTTGTATCCCCCCATTCTACCGGTATATCCCCGCATCCGCTCCCCAACCCCGGTATAGAGAGCAAATATGAGCACCATAAAATGCGAGTTTGTGTTTCAACCCTTTGAGGTTTCAAGTCGTAAAGTTTTTGTTATAATCTCTTGACAAACAAGCAAAATAGTGATTTAGTTTATGTTCAAGTTAGAGTATTCGACGTAAAACATGCCGTCCATGTTGCTATCAAAGTCGGGATGGAAGACAACCAATCGAATGCAAATACTTTTTGAAGAGTCCATTATATCCTCGAAATACCCGCTGTCGCTAACAAACCCATTAAAGATTGCCAGTTTCCTGGAATTCTAATAAATAGGAATTCGCCTATCTACAATTGATACGCCAGCATGCGTGTGGTTCATCCTAGCAATTTAATGTTTATCAAAGTAATGCGATGTTTATCACAAGATATAAACATCGCATTGGAGCGACACGGTGACGTTGTACAACAGGTCGTGTATGGGCATTCATAAATTCAAACATACATACATACAAACATACATACAACCAAACGTACAAGCATATATATGTGCATACAAACGTTCATATATGGAATGTATGCATTGCGACAATTCCCCTCCTCTCTGGACCCCGTTATTGTTCACGAACTTTCGACCTTTCGAGTACCGTTCCAGTGCGATTTGATGCCTTGCGAGACAATACGATGAACATTAAAAGCAATGGGACAACACTCACGCTTTGTACTGGGGCATTCAAGCGTTAATGTCGCTGGTCAGTCCTTCAATTTCACAGCCAGTAAGCCTTACAATTTCAGGAATCGGGCACAATGTACTTTAATATCTGTTAACTGTTTGTTTATGTAGGATAAGGAGAAGATGTAGTGTTCTCGGCGACAGATGAGCAGTAGATATTGCATTACATGATAGAAAACGCGAACAATTCCTGCGATTTCTGAATAACGTTTTGGTGGTCTTATATAAATAACACTTAGACAAATGGTGCAATGATATCGTGAACGCAAAAATCCTTGGTGCTAGATTACAATTGATGATCTCCGGCAATTTGAATTAATATACGATTAAATTCAACAATTATCAATACAAAGGTATCTCTAATTCCACTAATAAGTAATCAAATACAGATATATTCTTTCTGCTGGCACCGATCGCACATGCTGCTATATATGGTTTCCACGTTAGAGTTTAACTTTCATTACAATTTTAAAATATCCATAAGAAAAACACGGGAAGATCAACCGATTTGTCGATAGATAATTAAAGGTTACATTGACCAAACACCGAACCAAACATTAACATACCGATTATGTATCTCTGTTTACATTGAACCCTAGCTGGTGGGCACTATTGTTCACATGCGTTTGTCAACCTACCTTCTTGATCCAGCAACAGATGGCTCTGCATTGGATTATATTAATTCAATCCTTTGATACGATAGTGAAAGCTATTATGCCTCCATATTATTCTGCATTGCATGTTATTCCACTCGCCGATATATAAGGCACAATTGTGTATTCCATAACCTATTTCTGTCTACTGATACAGTCAACTAGTATAGATGAAAAAACTCCTTATTAGCCCAGACATTCGTGTCTGTGCCCCACATGACCCATTAGGTAGAGAAAGTTTGTCTATTCGAGTAAAAAAGGTAATAGCATTGATCACTGCGAATGGGGTTGATTGAATTGTCTTCACTGGAAAGGACACGTTAGTCATTCGATGGAAAGACTGTATTGCTAGAATATAATTAACTTCGCCATTTCCCTGCAGCATGAGATCGCATGAACGTGAGATCTCTCATGCAACTTACTATGCGCATTATCTGACAATGTGCCTAGATGAAGAGTCTATCAAAACGGGAAATAGGTGAACCTTGCCCTATGCGTTATTCTGTAAATATAAGCCCATAGAGTAGCAGATTGGAGTCGCACACAATATTCTCTAATACGCTCATAAGCATGGTGGTGATTGTAGCCTTCTGGTAACGCTTTTTACCAAATAATGTGGACAATTTATCTAACAACACCCTGAATCATTGCTAAATTCAATGCAAATTGTCGAGTCGACAGTGTTAAGTGGGAGGCTGAGGCGTTGATCGAGGAACGATAAACAGGTAGACTTGCTACGGTTCGGATGATTGACATGGAAAGAGGTGTTGACCTTGAACAGATACTGCAGATTGCCGGAAGCTGCTTACGATCAGCAAAACTAGGTCTCAAAAAGTAGCTGTGTTGGGAGTTCTGTCCTTATTTGACAAGCTGCAGTTTATTAATTCAAAGGATTTCTACCTCATTTCTAGAATTGAGGGGGCATTGCTTTTGTGATACATTTCCATTTTTCATCAACTATATGTGCTCTAGGGCAGGCTGCTCATTACTCAGAGAATTAACAAACCTGAGGAAACAACACGTTATATACTAGAGGAATAACAGCTAGGGTTACTTTGATCTGATTATATTCAAAGAACAACGACGTATACGTGAACAGAAATCCGAAAAACTAATGCATATTTGAGAGCAATGCACATAAAAACCGTCCATTTACCGCTCCAATGCCAAGTTTAACACACTATGTTAAACACTTGTAAGACTCATGTGGTATACAAATATTGCACAAGGTTATGGTGCAGGCTGGCCATCACAGGTAGCGGGAGATTAGTTTGGATCGATTTTACCCAAAAACACGGACCTTGATACTATATAAGATTAAAAGATGTAATATATTAAACCATGTTGAGACATTGTCAAGGAAGAAAACCTAATCAGCTGTAAAATACATTTTCTTCAGAGCATATGCAAAGAATGCAATATTCAATAGTTTACTTAGAGATGGAATTGTGATTAACTCATAGACAGAAATAAAACAGCTCAATGTTTTGTTATTTACGCAAAACATGTAGCGGATAATCCCTTAATGGATGGTACCTTGAGGAGACACCGTGTGCGCTACATCAGTCACCTTTGATCGTCAAAGGCGTTTTCTTATGACGGCAAATTGTAATGACAATGAACCAATATTGCCTAGAACTAAATAGCTCACATTCAACCATTAAGCAATACTTACGTCAGTACTTATTTCAGGAGGCCTTCACTGACATCCGGTCGTCGCTCTGCAAGTAAAGCATTTACGTCTTTCATCTTCAGGTGATGTATAACGGCCGAAATAGTAATAACTAACATTTAATTATAATTGTTAAAGCTAAAACATTTGATTATGGTGAAATCGATTATCTCTTAGCTGAAAGCAGTCGTAAATTCGTCATTTATCAACGTAACACGGGTGAAAAGGCATCTAAGATGATACATGGATCCATTACATTAATATACGTGGCAGTAAAATAACTATTTTTACATTAGGCATTACTAACACACCTACCTAATGTTGGCATAGATTGGAGGATCGTGGAAGGTGTTGACCATGAAATGATGGCATTATTGCACGCATAATACGACTCATGTAAAATTTGAGAAATCTACTGCGCCACGCGTAGTACCTACACGAATATTACCAAGTGAATACAAATCGGTACAATGACATACCTGATATTGGTTGCTTCTAAAGTCTTTCGTTAGACGTCTTGCAGAACAGACAAATGGAGAACGATAAACAGCAATATTATTGATTTAAAACAAGATTTGCGCCATTTGGTGCTGTCAAGTGGACTCATTTGTGCTGTTGTCGGCAGAACTTGCACATACATTTGTTTACCGGATAAGTGCGCAATACATAAGACGACACGAGGGTTATAATTGTACATTAAGTATGCCCATACATTAAGCTTCCTTACCTTCAGCAACAAAGTCATAATAACCATCCGTTATTATTGGTCAATGACAACCACATCAATTGTCGTTTGATCGTAGGAATACTTCGAATTATGATGAATAAATCGGTTTAAACATGCGTATTGCATGGCGCTAACTAGACAGTGCCTTTAAGATCTAAAACACAATTGCGCTTGGGCCGAACCTGGACGGCATTATTGTTTATTTTAAAGGAAAAATGGTAGGCATCTGTGGTAATTTATTATTATTACCACTCATTAAACGGAATAGACGTTAAATTGAATTTAGGTGTTTGTTCAATTTAGTTTTAGTTTCCACAATTATATCATAGGGACTTTGCTCTCTTCTTTATGGAAACTGTATGTGCAAATCTGAGTTCACAAAATAAATTATGCTTGGTTCATTAAAAAAGAAGGCGGTAAGCAGTGGAAATATAAAATGCCAGTGAAAGAACTAGTTCGTGCAAAGAAGTCCAATGAGCTTTTCGGTCTCTGAAAAAGATTAGAGAGGTCCACACACGACCTTCACACTGCAGACCAGATCTTGCAACGCGCATATCATTGCCCTGTTTGTCTTGCATTGACTGATACGCATATAAAAGCCAGCCGAATCAGAGGGTTATGATTGACAATACATTTAATCCAAATATGAGCAAATCGCAACAGCAGAGGGTTACGTACATATGGTATGCCTAAACTGTTAATACCTGCCTTGTACACTTTCGCCAATAGACATTTTATATGGTGAATACACTTAAAGTCCAATTTCCATTATGGACTGCCATAAATGTTGACACAAAGGTAATCGAACTGTTTGATGCAAAGTCGATGTGACAACAGCCGAATTTGGACATTAAAACATTAGTACGATGGTGACCGCGTGCTTGAATTCATGCCCAATATAACTTCTGAGGTAATGATTTCTATTGCACTTACTTAGATCGACCATGATTTGACTTTTATCTTCAACTAATACTATGGCTTCATTTATTGTTGTACATTTGCCTGATATAGGGTGGTGCTTGTGCCATCCTTGACGCCCTATGATCTTTGTCCTTTTTCTTGTGCCGTATAAAACGGCGTCAGCTATTCTACCACATTTTAATGCACATGAAAAATAAGAAAAGATAGGCATGGGTCACACGTCTGCTACTCAGCCATCAGCCTGTAAATCTACTCCACCATATGATACATTACTGGTCATCCAAAATATACACTTTCTGTATCGTTCGTAATTCATTTAGTTCATGTATCGACATTCATTACATCATAATGGTGTAGAGCACTCGTTGGATATATTATGAACCTACACATCTTCGCAGTGTAGCCAATCTGTCAGCATTGGATCAATAATGATGCTCTGAGTGGAGGTTTGTGGATCATTCATACGTTTAACATCGTGCGTATATAAAACTATTAAATGGCTAAGGGAGTTTTCAGTATTATTACACTGCACATTGCTGTTCATGCTAGGGTACATCCTCATAATAATACCTGTATATCACGGAAACCTAACTGATTTAAATTCACTCTCCGTGTCTCGCCCATTATCAAGCGCTCACCTGCTTTGCACAAACAACCACCGCAAATTTATTCGAGTCTCATGCATTTGTCGCTTGCTAACAGTTCAAAGAAAAAAATCAGTTCGCAGCCTGAGTTCATGGTCAACAAGCCTTTTGCTACTTTATACTTAACATAGACCACATTTGATTCGGCAGTTAGCTCAATAATCTCGAGCATATAACATTTACTCAACCCTAAAGAAACCTTTATGCAATCAGTGTATGTTCATTAATTAGCCTACACTGGCCTTTCGACCCAAATATCTCATTGAATTGTTTCCTCTTGCTATAATCCTGAAAGGTTTGTCATCGGCTATCCCCAATATATTGTAAGAATAAGATTATTGTATGACTTGATGAATTGCAGTGATATTAAGAGAAATTTCTTCTCTGCTTACATCAATATTAATTAAGGGCATATCAATGTAATTTACAGGTCCTTGGAAAGAAAAATGCCTCTGAAGTGTCTTACCCACTTGTGGCAATAGACGTGTAGCATTTAGGCTGCTTTGATACCCCTACGACTATCACATCCCATTCATTTGGTAGAGAAGGCTGTAAATGAATCATATGCGAAAGAGAGAGACTGGATCGCTGGAAATAACTATGAATTTGGGCTGCGTATTGGCCTTGAGTGAACGAATGTAGCGATGGACGATGTGTCAATTACGCCATGGCATGTCAACACATTTATCTAGCGTCCAATATTTGTGATGATGTTTGGGTTGTCTTCTTGTTCTATATGTAAATAATACCCCAACCTTCAAAACAACCAGTGAGACGGTTTTCTGTTTTTAATCTCTGATCTGATTTTATCTTTCATCGGCACCTATGCACTTAATGTGACCTACGCTCGAAGTACAATAGATACTTCGTGACTCCACTTAAGCATAAACAAAAAATAGAATAACTGTGATTGAATATATCTCATTGAGTCATTGCATATTTTATGACGCTCATGCGGTGTGTCTCGTCTTTATTATTTGATTATTGGGTTAAAGATTCTGGTGGACTAATATTTTGTACTGAAAGAAGAACCTACCCGCGTCACTAGGAGAATGGTGCACTCACTTTGGAATGCCATTAATCATAGCACTTAAGTAAATCTATCTGTGACATTTTAACGGAGCGGATTTAACAAGTAGTGATTACCGGTTCCTGATGTTCTTTTGTTTCTACGTAATTGCATGTAATCGGTTCTGCTGCTGTTTTGTTGTTGCAACATGATTGCATGCAATCGATTCGGTTGTTGTTTTTGTTTCGATGTGATTGCCTTGAATCGGTTCAGTTGTTGTTGTTTTGTTTCTACGTGATTGCATGTAATCGGTTCTAGCGTAATGTTATGCCTGTATACGCATTAACACTGCAGCGAGCAATTAATGATCATTGGCGTAAAATACTTGACTTAATGCATAGTTGGTAAGGTATCGACAATAGATTCACTGCATATTGACAACAATAGGTGGAGATATTTTCCCCTGCATAAGTGACATGCTCGTTTGAAATATTAGCTACCAGTGATATCTTTACAACTCAACTCAGCAATGTTCGACCAACGTGCTGTTTGCGAGCAATTTTTGCGTTTAAGCTCTTGAGTCAATATGTGTAAATAAATTTGTTTCTATTTGACTAAAATATTGCGTTCAGATTTGTTTGACGTCTAAATATAGTACATCACTAATCGGCTACCTTGTGAGAAGCCAACGCTGATACGTTTAACTAATATGGTGTGCATGAATACAACGAGAAACCCTTTTTTGGGCACCAAGTACGGGGAATATATCATTATTACAAATGGGTGAAGTGAATGTGAAAAGACAAATGGGTGGCTAAACTAGTGTTTATTAGTATAGAATTGCGTTGAAAAGGTTGTTGATTTCGTGGCCATTTATATGATGATGATAAGAGGGTGACAGGATGTTTATGATAGCGTGGTTATAGCTAATGTAAATAGTGAGTATCGTTGAAAGTCTAAATCGAATATCGAGTCTCTACTACAAATGCCCTTTTTTATCACACAATGGTCGAACACAAATGCGCACACTTCTTACATCTTAAACAACGTTAAAAAATCAAACACACACACACACAGTTGATATATATCGTATTTATATATATATATAGATATATATATGTGATATATATTATATGTATATATATCATATATATATAGACATATATGTATTATATATATACATGCTTATGTATAGATGCACTGAGGATATATATATATAAATATTATATATGAGATGGCATATGAGATAGAGAGATAATAGAGATGGAGATATATCAAAGATATTAGCGTAATATATTATAATATATAAACCTACATAATATATTTAATATGTGCTAATGAAGGCTGGCATTAATATATATATAACTCACAAAATACCATAATATATATCTATGGCAGGCTACCGTCAAGGTATTCAAATAGGGGATCGATTCTGAATTGCTTTTGTTTTAGAATCTGCTGTAGAGGAATGTCACTGACGCTTGGAGACGACGTTTAATTTCTTATACCTTTTCAGCGATATGTCAGGAAAATTGTTTGAATTGCGCGAAAATTGTTATGACAATGATTGCGAATTGTGAGAATGTCAGGTATTTGCAATATAGAAAATAAGTTAAACGTTAAAACATATCGTAATATATGCCTGTTGTACATTTTAGCTCTTCATGATTGATATAAGTAGCAAGAAATGTAATGATAATTTGTTTATAAAATCGTGAGGTGATTATGCAGGGAGTTTTCAGTATTACTAACAATGATGTTCATGTAGTAAGGGTACATCCTCATAATAATACCTGTGTATCACGGAAAACCTAACTGATTTAAATTCTCTCTCCGTGTCTCGCCCATTATCAAGCGCTCATCTGCTTTGCACAAACAACCACCGCAGAATTTATTCGAGTCTATTTTCATTAATTATCCTACACTGGCCTTTCGACACAAATATCTCATTGAATTGTTTCCTATTGCTATAATCCTGAAAGTCATCGGCTATCCCCACTATGACTTGATGAATTGCAGTGATATTAAGAGAAATTTCTTCTCTGCTTACATCAATTAATTAAGGGCATATCAACGTAATGTACAGGTCCTTGGAAAGAATAATGCCTCTGAAACTACATTATTTAGCACGTTTAGTTTCGCTTATAAAAGTAACACAGAAATCAAAGAGAGTATCGGAGGGTTAAAGTATGTATCACGATAAGAACGGTAAGTTGTAAACTACGATATCAAGAACGCACAGCTCAACATGAATTAGGGTTCCGTGTACATGTTATATCATGTTTTGTACTGCAATAAATGATGGAACATGATCAGCACTGCGCCTATGATGTGTGATTAACGTCAGTGCCGACCGATACAAAAAGCTTTCATTGGAATATTCCAGTTAACATGTCACATGATAGGAGCTACATTATTAACTAGCACACCATAAGCAACATAGAAAGGTGGCTTCATATATTAGACACACTAATATTAATAGAGTGATGCGCACTACCATCCAAATGCGTAAGTCATATTTGAGACATCCGTTAATTTATAACTGGGCCTGCAAAGACGGTGAAGTGGATTATTAACTTATATGCACTCTGCAGTTTACTACAAATATTAGCTCCGTTGCGTTGTTCATATCAAGGACAAAACAGTTACGGCGTCGAAGCCCAATGTTTGCCGCTAGATGAGAATCGAGACACCATAATAAAACAATCGCCATTTATGCGAACCATATCCTCAAACCAGTAAAGAATTACCTGTGCTTGACCAATTGGAATATATGTGTAAGCCTGACTTATTTATCCGGTCTCACTGTAATGGCAGATATCGATGTTATAGCTCGCAACTATATTGATTACACAGTCACACACAAATTAGCTTCATAATTATATCTCACAGTACTTTTTCTTATTAGCGCTCGGTTATACTGCGCTGATACCCAAGGCCATGTTTTAATAAGCTTTCCCAAACGATTGCTTATATGTGACTGCTATTTGTCCCGAAATCGCGAAGATATTTAAGCCTGTTCGTCTTTAGAAAAAGCTCCTCTCTTTATTGTCTCCTAAAGGTTGATATAGATATTGTTTGCTATTCAACGAATGATAGTCGCGTAAAGACCTGCCAGCCGATTTGCCCCGACAAATTACATGACATTGGCTGCAAATTAGTTGGCTCGTT
>CM067344.1:65214056-65249056 GCA_034190875.2 Urechis unicinctus | reverse complement strand
ATATTTCTCCATGTTGTTGGGGATACAGTTAATGTTCCCCTCCACTTTGCTTATACCCTGCATCAAGACATGGGAGTCATAGCCCCGCAGGTTGTGGAACACTACAGGGATAGGAGTTGTCTTGGGACTCTGTACGAGTCTGTTATATGGCTGTGATCGCAGACAGAGTCACAGCCCACTTTTTACTTGCACACATGACAGTGGGTTGCAGCCTTATGTGCCCTTCTATCCCCCCGAGTCATCCGCATAGGGACAGGCTTGGACAGAATTGCCTTGATCTTTTGCTCCTCCTGCTGCAGAGCCTGTAAGAACTTCTCCACAGCATCGCTTCCTCTGTAAACCACGGGAGGTTCGGTCTTACCATCCCAGCCAAAGACGTTCACAGCTAGGTTAGCATGCTTTTCTACCTTCTCAACATGCGGTATTGGTGTTGGATATTCTACGCCTTTACCTTCCAGAAGATCCAAAAAGCCACTTAATGTTATATTTCGATGGTTGCTGCTGGTCCTTGGTAACCGGGTGCAGAGCCGCTTCAAGGGAATATAGAAGGCAGTATGGGTCATTTATATTTTTTACGTGTATGATTGCCTTCTTTATCGCAAGCTCTCTCAGCAGTTTGAGGCAGGAGCCACCTTTCAATGGCTGATAGTTGGCTATATCAATCAGCAGAGTTGTGACTGACTCAAATTCCCAACCAGAACCTCTATTAGTCCACTCTTGAATATTAGCATTACTCTTGTCCAGCGCATCGTTAATATCTTCTGAGGAGAGAACCACCTGCTGCTTATTACGCAATATAGATTCAACACACTTAGTGCTGTGCATGGAGAGTGCTACTTTCATCACCCATCCACGTAAATTGTTCTTTACAGCCCACGTAGTCTTCATTAACTTAAGACACAATAAAGAGACTGGGGACTTGGTTGTGGGGACGTGCGGGGCCGGGACTGGTCTGCGTGGCGCGGGACTGGGGCGGCTTTGTGTGCCACCCCAGCCCTTAATCAAGCCAATATCTCCTTGTATGTACGGTCATCTACATTACTCTTTTCAAGTGCTTTGAGTGCAATCCTAGAGCGTGGGTAAGGCGGTTTAAAACCATGAGATGTAACATGAAAGTTTTGGGCGCTACGTGCTCGTATATTGTCATGTCATGGATACTATACAATTCTATGTCTCTAAAAGGGGTGTTTATGATACACACAAAAGTAACGGAGCAAGTGGACTTTGACCTTGTTGACATTTTAAGGCTCAGGGCCCTCAGCCGGTGAGTTCCTAACATACTGTTCTTTTTTCATGTGGTAAACAATCCTGCGGTGAACCCTGTCGTGCCCACAACCCATACATAACCCTATGTTATTTATGATACCCTTCTGACAGCCCGTACCAACACGATTAACCCTAACGCATCTTATCCTATATATGTAGCCGTTACAAAATTCTTGCGTACAGAGTCTGTTACAGGGGGTTGTTTTTCCAGTCAAAATCCAAGCACACTTGTTTTCAAACACTACCTTTCTCATGTTTCTATGTATATAGATCTAATCTCTAATTGATAATACTATCCACTTACTTAGCAAGCCTGTATACAACCAGCCAATGCAGAAGGCGGGTCAAAGTCCCCAGCTCCTTTGCTCACGGTCAAAGTTCGCTCCTCTTGACCATATTTGACAACCACTTAGATTAATGGAAACTGGATTTGGTATGCATAATGGTATATGGATTACACAAACCTACCCGTCGCGCTATCAACACTTGTGCATGGCCTAGATTGAGGTCATATAAGCTATGCGGTAAGACTTGCTGATTTGAATACTGTAAGCAGCACCGGTGGTGAGTAAGTAAGGGGGTCGAGCCACCAAGCCCTTGTATATACTGTGGACACGCAACCATCTCGAGTTTGCAGATTTGTGTATATTGTGGCTCCAGGCGGAAACGCGACATGCTACGTTGGACAGAGCAACGATGTAGACAAATCTTTCCACAAGTGTTGGAACAGCTTGTAGCTTGTACTATTCCATGTAGAAAGGGTTCCGCCTATCTAGCGCAGGCCCGGGTGCATTGTCCAGAGGCTTTGGGGCCAACACTGGGTTTGGTAGGAAATTCGATGCGGCTTCCATGTTGTTCTTTGTGATTTTCCAGACCTTCCACGCAAGAAATGCGGCAAATCCTGCATATCCCACCATTTGCAATCTTGTCAAGAACGTGGTCCGCAATTCTTCCTATTCCGGTTCCAACCTCTTTTCCAACCTCTTCTATATCATTTTTCAGAATGTCGTCTACTTTCTCCTCCACGTCTGCCGCAAAGGCGTCCACCTTTCTCTCCAACCCATCCACCTTTCTTTCCACACGCTGTAGAGTATACAATAAATCATATAGATTGGGCCCCCCACCAGCCACAACCCTAGGATCCTCCACTAGCCCACTAGAGGTGACCCGCCCCACCAGCCTCGCAGACTCCTTCATCTTTTTTTTCTATCTTTTGCGACATATCCCAATTGGGCACATCAAGCTCGCTCCCATTGGGCACCTCCCGCTAGCCCCCATTCGCCCATATCTTATACAGCCTGGTGGTGCCTATGCCGTACTGTTTTCGGATCTCGTCTCCAGTGGAAATTCCACGCAGGGCCCGGATCTCTTCTATTTCTTTTTCGGACAGTTCCTTTTTCTGCACGGTCTATACCAATCCAACACCAAGGTATAACAGATGGGTTGGTTCTAGCGCCGGCACCAGTTTGTCGGGTGGTGCTGGCACTATACTGCTTGGTCCTACCATGGTATCGCTTGGCTGCTGGTCCTACCACTCTATGGCCTGGTGGCCCACAGACTGGTGCATTGGTTTCAGTGCCTTCAGGTCTCATTTTTCCAGCTTGTTGAAGTCCCAGATAATTGTGCAGTCTGGGTAGGATACGTTGACGAACTTGTTGTATATCCCAATCAGCCTACCAGGTCTCTCGTGCTGGTTGAACTGCGCAATTTTCTATTGCTTGGTTTGCAGCAGTGTTAGGTTATCAACTATTTACCATTCATCCTTCTTCTCATCCCTCTTGCCCTAAGTGGTCTTCTTGATGATTTTCTGGTGTAGAATGAACTGACCCTTGCCTAGGGCTCTAAGGATTTCTATGGCTCTGCCCTCTGATAGCCCCGACGTTCTCTTCCTTGAGGGTCCAGGTGATGTAAATCAGTTTGATGCTTTTTTGCCTTTTGTAGGAGGCAATGGCGGTGGTGTACCCTTCGCGAAAAGGGCCGTCGTCTGGGAGGGGGACTTCGTTAACGAGGATATCGGCGTCCAGCACTTTTTTAGCTCTTCAGTGGCCCCCTCCTCCAAGGCGGCTAGCTGTTTGAGGCGGGCTCTCTTGGTTTTAGCATGGACTGGTTTCACACCGGTTTTTATTTCTAGTTCCTTTTAGACGCAAAGGGTTTTCTCAGCGAAGGTCTCTTTTGTGGCCGTCGGGGGAGCCAACAGTGCCCGCAGTTCCCTGATCTGAGCGTTCTGAGCTTTCTTGGTGTTAGCGTATTCCAGCATCTGGCCGGTCAGATCAAAAATATCACTGGGCAGATGCTTGGACCTCTCAGCAATCACTCCCCGCCTTCTTAACTCTTTAGACGGTGACTGGTCCCATGGAATAACAGTCCCTGGGTGGAGTTTCATCAATGCTGTAATCTGTTCTTTCAGGGCAGTAACGGAAAAGGCAAATGTAGGCTCCTCCCCAGCCGCTTTGAGGGCATCGCCAACGTACTTTGCCTTATTATGGTGATTCATTATACCCATACATCCCTTTTATTCAATAGGGGTAAAATATGTCTTTTGTATATACAATCTATAACTCTTAGTGTACTATCGTTCAGACTTCAGAAATCCGGCCCCCTTCCCACTTCCACAACCCCTCTTTTTCTCACTGTAGAGCCTGATTCCCCTAAAAATCCGGATAGAGGGTCACTCACTTGTCTAGGGTCGTCCTCTAGGGACTAAATTGATGAGGGCTGAGGTATAGAATGAGCACCAATGAACAAGTGGTAGACAAGGATTATTTAACGGACAGGAAGGTGGACCTTGAGATTGAGGTGAGGGATTTGGAATCAAAGTATTAGGACCTTATGGAGCGTGTGAATCGTTTAGAAGAGCTTATTCCGCAGAGTCCTGGTTTAGATTGTTGACATAACGCTCTCAGACAGTGTAGTAGTATAGGTCGGTGCGCCAGAACCGCCACTCCCTATACTACTACATCACTTGTTCGTAGCTGTACAGACGTAACACAAATTACGCCGTTATCAGCCGTGGCCATGTAACATCACATGTTCGGTTGGCTTGTGTCCAACTGCAGTCGGCAACATACATTCAACAGCTTCATAGCGCTATGTGAGCTAAAGCATAAGGTAGCGCCACGTTCACTGCTATCAGGTCGACTTGATCTCCAAATTGCCGGCCGATCCACTAGATCCTTATGCAGAAACAAATAATACCCACTAAGCAACTTGGCGTTGTCGATTACCATTACTCATGATTAGACAGACTTAATGGGCTCGCTTAGTAATTATGCCTAATGGGCTTACGTAATGAGCTGTATCGATAGTAGTATGATGATAACTCCCGGCGATAAACGGTGCGCAACCACAGACATGCTCGCTGTTTCGAAGTCGGGATTTAATAGTCAATACGTTCGATTGTTTGACCTTGATGCAGCACTAAACATAGTCTTAGGTTGGCGCCTGCTTTTATCATTTCTACTGCGCCTGGTTTTTTTTATCCTCATTGTAGAGTAAAGTTTGGTGCCATCTGAAAATTGATGAAACAATATGTCGTCAGCATTATCTAAATAACGGATGAAGATTAAGAAGAGAACTAGCCATAGGACCGGCCGTTGAAGAACATCGCAAATAACTTTGGTCTATATCATGGATCACATCACTATGTCTTCCTCTACTTAGCCATCTATTAGTCCAAGCTTATACTTTACCACATATAGCATTGGCCATAAAAAAGTGAATTTGCATAACGGATTGTTTGTCAAACCATGTAGCTTGGTCGCCATTGTAGTGAATTTAACGACATTCTACTGATTTTTAAGCTGATTATTTTGCATGCCGCTTGTTTGACAGCTGTTAAGACGACCAGCACACTAGAAGCAGTTTCTGTTCGAAGAGTGACGTACTGCAATTCCTTTCCATTTGTTAAATTCTTATTCCTTAACCCCGGTGTGTATATGTGTGTTTTGTCGAATTGATTAAAATAACATGTTGGCAGTGGACACAAAGTCCGCCTGCCAATTAATTGCATAATCCATACTTTAATCCTGTGTTGGTTACCGCTTGAAATGTAACTAGCTAGTATTATCGCTGATCCACAATTATTTAAATATCGAATTCATCCAATAGCAAGTGACATCCCCTGCATAACTTACCTCTCACTCATGCATCCCCAGATTCGCATTAAAATTCCCTGTCCGGCGTTCGACGAATGAGTAAGCCACCAATGCATACCATAAACACAAGATAGCTATCTTCAGTGTGTCATCTGAGCCGTTCTAGGCCCGATACTAATCAGACATAGTTGGCCAATAAGCTCAACGAGGCAATAAACAACAGAAAAAATCTCATTTAATTACATTTTGTCATTGATGGTTTGCTGATCATAGATTCCATACGATTTAGATGATAAAGAGTGGGCAAACTCCATCGTATATACAACTACCTCCGAATGCGAAAACGATTTGGATCAGATCTAATTAAAGTGCTGGTAACGCCATTTTATGTTATTACTGAAGTATTCCTAGCGATCACCAACAACTGGCAATGAAACATGTTCACAACAGAGGCGGATGCAGAAGAATATGACAGACTTTGGTATGCAGTGACATTTATTGAGGAAATTATTAGGCGGGCATCGCTCTAAGGATGTAAACCAAGCGGTATGAGATGTAGGTTTTAGCGACACAGCGTCTAGGCTGCCATGTTATATATGATTGCCGTTGTGAGATGCGTGGTTGGTCACATGTCCATGGTGCGCATGTTAGCGCAATAATTGTAGACTTGGAAGAGTATTATGTTGTGTAGATTAAATTTGCTAAATTGGATTGGCGAGTGAGATGAGGATAATTTACTGACGGACTTGATGGGAACGGCGCTAAAGATATTATGTTACAGATTGTTATTCTCAATATAAGTATCATCAAGGCCTCACGGAAACTATCAGGGGTCAGTTGCTTCTATTCCTAGAACTGCCGTCATCAGTCCACACGTTTGTTATTATTTGAAAAATAATCCATTTTTGCATTAATGCCGAGCTTCGTTCAAAATTCCGCTATGTTGACTCATGGCTCCTAGCTAAAGATCGAAAAAACTTTAAGGGTTAAATTGTTACATTGCAGTGAAGCAGACCAATATATGAAGCACTTTTCCTTTCGAAATTCCGCTCCGTTCGTCAAGCACGGCCATATTGGCTTTTCCATGGCCGTGCTTTCCCCCAATTAATCACAGCACGCTGCGTAACCCGCGCTTAGCCTGAACGCGACCCAGAGCCATATGTACGTATAAAAGTTTAGACGATGCCAAAACAAAAATAAGGGATTAAAATGTCCAAGCAGATCTAAGTTATTTTTAACCCTGGATACTTGCCGAACGAACTTAACAAAGTTAAACAAGATGTAAACTGATACAGATGGCAAGAATTTCCAGAGAGGGTCAGTCATACACAATGGCGTTGATAAGGACTTCAAGTGTTTTTGTTGTCCTGGTTTTCCGATAATTGTAGAAAAGAAGGCGGAGAAAGATTCTCTAAACACTTGTATTACGATGTGCGACAGTGTGCCTGGATCAAGATGTGCAAACCATCACCCAACCCCTTCATATTCATGGTACATTGCACAAGGGATCACTCATCCCGAGCAGGTGAGATGTCAAGGCCAATCTAGTATCATATGATTATTAGGAAACATACTTTTAACGTAAATTCTCTTTATTTGAAGTGTTTAAAGAGTTCTTGTAATGGGATTAATCAAACGTTCAACATTTTGGAAAGTGAATCCGTGATTGATGAGCAATGGGACTTGTCCTTAAGGATATATTAAAACGCAGCATCGAAAACCAGTTTTCCTTTTTGACAATAGCTCGTCGAAATAAATACATGATGAAAAAAAAGAAATGATCATTGCTATATAAACACACACACACACACACACACACACACACACACACATATATATATATATATATATATATATATATATATATATATATATATATATATATATATATATATATATATATATATATATATATATATATATATATATATATATATATATATATATATATATATCAACGTCGATGCATGATCGTCGTAGCATAAGGATACATGCTGCACTTAATGTTTCATTTAGGCAAGGGACGTTAAATCAATGCGCTAACTAACCCACCGAATTGCTGATCGTAAGTTGCTTTAAGATATTTTGAGCAAAGGGCCGGGTGAACGAAGCAGCAGACTATTGTAAAGAGCACAAAATCATTGCGCTTGCCTTTGGTATTTACATTATAGTTTCATGGAAGATGTATTAGAGAATTTAATGTTGCACACTTGGCGGGTAACAACAATCATCCGAGGTCATGTTTAGGCTTGATAAATGCTAGTGATCAACCTAACGCTATTCAGAATCCCCAAAAAGGCTATACCACTGTCGCGATTGCCTGTTCATTGCCTGGGCTTCCATATCCGATTCGAGGTTTATAGTAGTCAAAGAAGCCTATTAACGAAAACCATGAACCAAAGGATCATTCTTGCAAAGTATACAAATCAGCAAAGACACCGAAGAGAAACAATTGCTGTATGAAAATACTTGAAGAAGGCTACCCTTTGTAGTGATATGTATATTTGTTGATATGCTACATAAGACATTTACTGCAATTATTTCATTTACATATATAATATGAGTATTCAATGTGCATTATTCTGATCGGGTGATTATTGACAGCAAGTCGCTAGACATAAAAATTAATTAAACTCAATTGCGACTGGTGTGCATTAATCGGTGCTCTTGCATGGCATTGAAATAATTCCTGACATTATGCACTAGGATATGCAAAGATAATATTTCTAGAGCGTTTCAATTTGACAATTGAGTGCCCAAAGGGCTATCATTTGGATGCATTATGACAAAGTATGCTAATGCTTCCGAAACAACCCTCTCACTTACATCGAGGCATTGTAACAATCGAATTATTTCTCCAGAATGACACGTGTTGAATGTAGCCAAACTAAGTATTAAGATTAGCAGAACCACTTGCTGATTTCTGTATCAGTTAAATGATGCGTGGTCTTGGTTTATGTCAGAAGATAAATTGCTTTGCCGAGGGAATATGGATCAACGCCATTTAAGTTTTGATGTTAAGATGTTGATGAATTATACGGTAAAGTGTAAATGCCTAAAATAGATATGGCCTTCAAGGACATTTCCACTCTTCCACCAGGATCCCTTTTTTCATAAACACGAATAGCAACCCAAGGCCAACAGGTTGCCCTTATCGGTCGCCTCTTACGGCATACATGAGGATACAGCAGGCTTATTATACCAAACGGACCCCATGTGGTCGTATACGCATGAGAAAAGACTACTGTGATCTCATTATTTATATCATACAAGGCGCCTGTGGACAATACAAGTATGCAGTACGTACCGATATGTCCATGTCAAAACCATCGGCGATTTTGAACTTTGTCATACATATAGAATTTAATATGAGGACAGAAACTGCATGGATTCGATAGGTAACGACGTCGATTCCAATGGACGCGATATACCGGAGTCGCATGATCATGCATTGAACGATCATTTTTTTGTAGATTCATATAATATCATTAAGGGCAGCATGTGTCTTCTATCAATGCAGCTTGAAAATACGACCTATTAAAACCAAGCGTTAAAATGTTGAGAAATTTTACGTTGTGGAATACTCACCGTTGCAGACGGCGCATGGATGTTATTACGCAGTTGCAAGGATTGGAGCGCAATGCACGGCAAAAATCCAAATCTATTGTTATGGCTGCAGAGAAGCAAATTACGGTCGAAAGAGCCATTTCTAAAGTACCACGGTCGTAAAGAATCCTGAAAGGTGATAGGGTTAAAGATTTTATTGTTCTTCAGATAACGCAGCTACTTAAAGATTCTTTTAAACCTCCAACTACTTTTATACACACGAGTCAGTAAAAGATAAATGATAAAACATCCCATGTATTTTTCTGAGTACATCAACCCGATAAATACGCAGTGCATCCATTATCGATTGAGAAATTAGACGCATGCAATGTAGCCATTGTTCAACCACTGCTGCATCTTCAAGATCGACTTCATTATGGACATGAAGGAAAACATTTCCTACAACTGTGGTTCTGTTGATCAAAGTACACAATCAGGAGTGTAATGAACGTGAACGATGACTCTTAAGTTCCACTGTCAATTCAGAATATACACGGCACAGAGATGACAAGCCGACATGATAAAATGGATATTAATTTGTGCCGCACCAATGTATGTCGGATTATTATTATTGAACAATAAATGAAATAGAAAACATTAGTGTATAGGATACCAGACAATCAATGTTCTAAATATGATCAGAGGTTAAGTAGTTAAGGTTATGCTTCATGTTGACTCTTAATAGAGTCCTATAATATCGATCTCGTTATATGCTTAGCACAGCAAACCTCGCATAGACAATAAGCCTTATTGGTTACATGTTTGTGTATTGATGTGTAGGGCGATTGTATAAACACAGCTCAGTCCCTTGAAAATGATGCAATTCTTAACAGCAAAACATGTTAAGGTTTACTATTTTATTGTCTTTAGATACAGCTTAACATCCATAACTCGATATGCTAACCCATTAATCAAGCAATAACCCAGGAGAAAGTAAAACTTTATTGTCATTTGGCCTGCATAGAAAACCATGTTATTGTGATACGACAAATCGTGTTGCTGTTTAATTTCATCAAAAGAGGTTATTGGTTGGTTTTTTTTTACTAAGAATAATGTCGATTCCTCAATAAGTGTTTTAATTCCTATCAGGGTCAGAGTTTTGACATCTTATGTCTCATATGAGATTTAGCGCAATTTTACCCACTTACTGTTGTCACTTAAGTTGATTGCAGATTTGAAGTATACACTTCTACAGCTATCCTTGATTTAACGATCCCGTGTAGTCATACGCCGTCGTAAGGGGAATTAAATGTGCTCATCTACACCATCGATTCAGGTGTGGGGTTTTTTTTGTCTTGCATATTCTTCTGATCGACTAATACTCAGTGAGCTACCCTCGGCTTCCCATTATCTTAGAGGTTACTGTATGAGTTGTTACTAGCATAACAAACTTGCTTGGTTTGTGCATTTAATTGTATTTCCAACTACAGCATAATTATGAGTACAACACTTGAACATGGACGTAATCAACCTATCAGGACAGCATCAAACATTAACTTTAGAGGTATTCCACAACTTGATCATTTATTTCGCACCAAAGATTCGTGTGTTAAGCTACCCTGCCATGCTTGCAAGGTAATATTTATGATTAATTGCTTGTGGACGGAAACATTCAGTTCATAGTCATAACAAATAAATAATTAAATCATTAATCCAACACTTGGTAATTGGCTACCCTTCACAACAACGGATGTGCCTCGTGATCCGGTAACAATTAGAAATGGGGATATGCGGTACAAGAATGCATTCCCAAAATTAAAGCACGGCGGTCGTGTGGTTCGAAGGCTCGAAAAATCAAGCAAGATGCAAGTTTTAGTCAGAATTGCAAAAAAGTTTTGGGCAGCTCGGATCAGTTAACTTGTAACATCACAGGCACTTAACTAGCATACCTTGGTATATGTCATATAACCAGGTGACATGTGTTTGACCAATTTGCATACTGCACATGCTTGGCCAGCTCAGTTTGGATTCGTATTCGTTTCCCTTAAACGCTGTTAATATTGTTGTATGGGTGTATACATCGTTCATCTTTATGCCAACAAAAGCATAGCAAGATGCATATTTTTATCATGTGCTTAATACGGTAAGTGAATAAAATAATCGTGCATCGACTGACCAAGCTGAAATTTCATGATTGTTCTATGCTTTTCTTTAATGTTGTTGTATTTCTATGCTATACATCGATATTACTCCTGTCAGATTGATTGTCTATGATTTGATCAATTTCTCGTCCGGCTTATGGATCCATCCTCCTGGTCTCAGCGTTTAATCTGAAACGATATGTTTTTGCGCTCTGAGCATGTCATGTTTATCGCAAAATATAACCCCAAACGGTCTATTGGGAAATTACTGGAACTGTAGGCAGTTTCTAATAACACGCTGCCTCATTACTTCGACGAAAAGACGCCCACACTTTCTCCTTCTACTACACATGCAAGCATACATGTCAGGATATCTGTCGCCCAATAAAACAAACGAGAATAATGTTATGTTTCATGGCTTCTGATTCTGGTTGATTGTTATTGTAGGAAGCTTTGGCCGATATACCGTCCGTAATTTAATCAGTGCAGTGGCTGATATTATGGAGATATATGTTTTTCAGTTATCATTAGGTAAAGAAAATAAATATCTGTTCGATTCACAAACAATAAGAATTAGTTAACACGCAAATGTCATCCATGATGCAATGAACAATTTCATGAAACACTAAATAATAAATCGAATTTTACGAATTGGAGAATATCTCGCGAATTGCCCATAACAGCAAAGTAAGAGATACAAAATAACCAATTGCACGATTACTTGACCTCAGTTAGACTAAATAGTCCATTACCACGAGTACTGCTTATTATATAATTGTATCCCTTAGCGTCTTACAATTTATCAATCACATTTGTAAGGTCCTTAACTTACATACATACATAATACATGCATACATACATGCCTCCATATACATACATACATACATACATACAGACACACAGACATACATACATACATACATACAGACATACATACATACATAATAGACACATACATACAGAGACAGACATACATACATACAGACATACATACATACATACAGACATACAGACATAAGACATACAGACATACAGACAGACATACATACATACAGACATACATACAGACAGACATACATACATACATACATACATACAGACATACATACATACATACATACATACATACATACATACATACATACATACATACATACATACATACATACATACATACATACATACATCACATACATACATACATACATACATACATACATACATACATACATACATACATACATATATACCTACATATACACACCCGTATATACATACATACATACATACATACATACATACATACATACATACATACATACATACATACATACATACATACATACATACATACATGCTCATGTTCAACTGTGAATTATACTTATGAAAATTCTTTTTCGCTTGTTACGTCTTGTATTGACCACTTTATTGTTTCGGATAATATGTTCCACTGCATTACCGATTATCATTGCTTACATGAAAGTCATAACCTGTCAGACCACAGTCCAGTAATTTTAGAGCTTGACATTCCTGTTGAATTTGTGCCCATGCAGGGCAAAGTATTTCATACTTTGCCTTCTTGGAAATGTGCTAATGCATCTAACATTGAGGCGTTCAAAGGTCAACTCAATGATTTACTTGCTGATATTGAGTTGCCATACGAAGCACTGCAATGTAATGATGCGCACTGTACTGATCATACCGACGCAATTATTTATTATCACGAAGCAATCCTTAATGCATGTATATTAGCTGCACAAAAGGCTATTCCTTCTGTAAGACGAAAGTCAAAAACAGGCTGGAAAACCCTAGTCAATCCTTATAAGGAGCAGTCAATATTTTGGCATCATTTATGGGTCGATAGCGGAAGGCCAATTGTGGGCTGGGTGAAGGAGATAATGATTAAGACCAAACGCGAATATAAAAGAATTTCGAGATGGGTTGTCAGGAATCAGGACAAGTTGTCGGTTAGAAGAACGCATGGCGGAAGCTTTAACAACCGATAGAAGCCGTGATTTCTGGTCTGAGGTTAAGAAAAGAAGTGGTAAGTCACGTGTTGTGCCAGCAGTTGTAGATAATGTGAGAGGTGAGACTGGTATTCGTGAATTATTCTCTACCAAATACAAAGAATTGTTTAATAGTGTGTCATATAATGTTGATGAATATGAGCGATTAAGAGTGGTTCTGAATGACCAAGTTGAGCAAAGATGTAATTCGGGCAAATGCGAATCTGATCATTATATTTCAGTCAGTGATGTCACGGCAGCCGTGGAGAAAATTAAGGCCCATAAGGCTGACATTAATGAAAATGTAAATTCGGACCATATTATAAATGGCACTCGTGAATTGTTCACACATTTATCTTTGTTGTTCAATTCAATGATTGTTCATTCATTCACTCCAGTTGAAATGACAAGGTCGGTGATTGTTCCGTTATTGAAAAACAAAAAGAAATCGGCAAGCGACAGCAATAACTATCGATCGATAGCGCTGAGTAGTGTTGTAGGCAAGGTTTTAGATAACGTTATTTTGTCAAAGTATTCAAATGTTTTAAGCACCAGTCACCTCCAGTTTGGTTTTAAACCAGACCATTCCACTTCTCAGTGTACCTATGTAGTTCAAGAAGTTATAGATTTTTATGTCAATCAAAAATCGCCATGTTATGTTGTGATGCTAGACGCATCGAAGGCATTTGATAGGGTTAATTATATTAAATTGTTTCAATTATTGATACGTAGAGGTTTGTGTCCTACTATTGAAAAGTTGCTCCTTTATATGTATTTCAACCAATCATTGTTAGTTAAATGGGGCTCTAATGTGTCTGAGGCATTCCAATGCAGTAATGACATAAAGCAGGGCGGTGTGTTATCGCCGATTCTTTTCTGTATTTATATCGATGAGCTGCTTAATCGTCTTGAACGTAGTAATGTTGGATGTCATGTCGGTCATCAGTTTATGGGTGCATTTGGATATGCTGACGACTTAACACTCCTTGCTCCCTCAGTCACTGCTGCCGAGCTTATGATTTCAATATGCGAAGAATACGCACAAGAATACGATGTAATGTTCAATAGTGAAAAAAGTATGCTGCTGTGCTACAATATTCCACAATGTTATACCAATCTCGAATTACGGCTGAATGGAGCTATTTTACAAAAGTACTCTAAGGGTGTTCATCTAGGCAGTTATATTGGTTATGAAAACAACGATGCGAATATCGATAACGCTGTAGGAGAATTGTTTTATCGTACTAACATTTTGATGTCCAGATTCGGCTTTTGCCGCACCGACGTTCGCACTAGGCTTTTTGATACCTTTTGTACAAGCTTCTATGGTAGTCCTTTATGGAAATTGGATTTAAAGTCACTTGAAAAAATAAGTGTTGCTTGGCGAAAGTGTGTAAGGAGAGTTCTTAAGCTTAATAGAAGAACGAGGTCTCGTTTTTTACCGCTGCTTGTAGGCAGACCAGATATACGCACTCAGTTATTGTTACGTTTTGTTAATTTTTGGGTTAAATGCACCGTTAGTAACAACCCAAAAGTTCGACTTGCTACTATGCTCACTAATGTAAGCTCATCTGTCGTATCGAATAATGTAAGATCATGTCTGTCATTACTAAATTTAGACTACCAACAACTAAGATTAATTAATGAAGGTAACCTTAATAATGTACGCGAATTGCTTTTAAATATTAATGTAGTATCAGCAGAAGACAGGGCGACAATATGCGCTTTGTAAGAACTGGGTCAGCAGCGCGAAGGCAGTTTGTTAACTTCTTTAACACTGCAAGAGGCAGATGAGCTTCATGTGTTTCTTTGTACAAACTAATTGGTACTCATGTATTTTTTATTGCTTAATTAATATATCTTTTTGTAAACTTTGATTTGCGAATAAATGATATAATAATACATACATACATGCATACATACATACAAACATGCATACATACATAAATATGTGAATAAAAATAAACAAACATGCAAACATGCATACATACATGCATACATTCATACAAACTTACATACATACATACATACATACATACATACATACATACATACATACATACATACATACATACATACATACATACATACATACATACATACTTGTATGCAATCATACATACATACTTCCATATATACATACATTCAAACATGCCTACATTCATACATACATACATACACACTTACATGTATATATGCATACATACATTCATACAAACTTACATACATACATACTTGTATGTCTGCGTACATACATGCATACTTACATGCATACATTCATACATGCATACATACATACATACATACATACATACATACATACATACATACATACATACATACATACATACATACATACATACATACATACATACATACATACATACATACATACATACATACATACATACATACATACATACATACATACATACATACATACATACATACATACATACATACATACATACATACATACATACATACATACATGCCTGCTTGCATACATACAAGCATATCTACATACATATATGCATGCATGCATTTATGCATAACTATGTTTACCTTTGTGAAGTGTATTATTTGCATGCAGTGCTAATGTCGTAGTGCAATTTTAGTATGTGCCACTTTGGTAGTCATGTTGTCTTCAATCAGTTTCTGTCAGAATAGCAAACCATGAAGCATAATATTGTTTCGTGTTAAAGAGAACTCAACGTGCATTATTGCATGATTGAGACATTGACGCCCCATCCGATAAAAATATGGTATTTTGTTTTGGGCAAATGCAGCGTTCCAGTAATTTACATATAGAGAATTAGTAAAATGGCTCTCTTAACGCACAATACATTGTCTAATTAAACGTCCGTCACAGAACCACGAGTCCACCATAAAGATAAACTGTATACATAATCAAAAGCAATCAATCAACCTAGAATAGTATAACTAGAAATTTATCAGCATTCAAAGGATGGGATAATGAATTAAGCTAACCACTGCAAATGAGTTCCGCATATTACTATGATATGATTGCAGTTCACAAACATATATTACACAAGGACGTGATGTAGGTTTAACAGGTTCGTAGCTTGAACGGTTTGAGTGATGTGAGGAGTGGGAGAGGGTTGTCTTAATTTATGTTTATGCGCATAAAAGAGACGTTGATAATGTAGATGAAAAACATATTTTCGACCGGTTGTAAAATAGCTAAACGATAATTCATAATTCAGTACAATACATGATAGTTCTACCAATTGTTCAGTAATATCTGGACGTATATATTCGAATGGAATTACGACCGTGCCTGAATTTCGCGCAAAACAACCTTTTACCGTCACAAAGCAGCGTACATAGAATGAGTCTGTGTTCTAATTACAGAATTAGTTGCTACAACAGTTGGGTTAGAAAGTGTTAAAAGGATAGCACAGGAGATGATTGATGTGGCATTGATGGTGCTTTTCGGAGCCGCTTGTCAGAGTGTGCAAAGCGGCAAAATCTAATGGACACGATATTCATAAACAGTAAATGTTTAGTTAACTTCTATCCCATATGCCTAGTTATCACTGTATATTGAAGCGAATGGTTCCATCTCTATGTACCAAGTATGGAGATAACAATCTGCTGGTGATTTCATCCCAACGTCTTGTCCAATTTACATTCATTGATATGAACACTCGTATTCAGTTCAAAATAGTCGCATGAACATACAAGTAAATATCACGCTGTAAACAATTGTTGTAATAACGACGGATACTACATTTGTGTGATTGTATATAGCACTGCATCACACGTCAATGCAATGAAGACGTGTTTTGGACGAAATATTCCGGACGCATTTACAAAATTAGCGATTGCGAACGAATGACAAACAAGATAAAAAAAGTGGGTCATAGAAGCATAGCGATGCTGTGACAGCCAGACAGCGCCGGGCAGACAGTGTTGCTGGCTCGATGTCATCATAACTGACCACATGGTTTGCTTTCAAATCGGTAAAACTATTTACAAACTGCGTTGATAGGAAAAACCATAGTTATTCAACGATACTTCATATAATATATATGACTGCCAAAACTGTATCCTCCTCAGGAAAGATAGTATTAAATAAAGTGCACAAAACAAATAGTCGAACTATTTCAAAAGGCAGGCCCTTAACCTGGAGCGGAGCAAGGTTCAACGATGCAGGGTATCACAGTTTTGTTCATTTAAGATGAGATTGGTGTTTTGTTAAGAAATGCAGTCAAACAATACTATAGCCGCGTTGTGATGCCAAATATGTCGGCCAGGCAGTAGAAATTCTAGCGTCAAGCTTCTATGGATATCGTATAATAGGTAAAGAAAAGTGATTCGAGAGAGTTTCCATTTCATTACATATTATTATATGTCAGCTATTGGTTAAACACATATTAAGTTGCTCAATACAGTTTGCCATTGTCACCGATATCTACATAGCACCTCAAAGGTAGTCTAGTAAAATTAACACATAAGTTTCTTCCAACATCGTATATATCAGGGGAATTACTAGAATGATTTAAATGAGTGCAATAAATAAACTGGCTATTAAACATCGTCAAAACTATGTGTTTGATGTTAACAGCAATACTTATAGCGCTGCATCTGTTAACGAGCACTCCAAACAACCGGTGTATATATCATGTCATTGTAACCGCATGAATTGCAGGTATTTGGCGTTCATTTGCCCTCCAACGTGAAAAGAGCAGGCATTCTGATTCTGTTTGGATCGGCATCAAATGGAAAAAGACTTAAGGTACTCAAGGTAACAATAAACTTCTACTAATAGTGTCACGTTTAAGTCCTTCAGTGCCCCTTTCAATGTTTAGCTATTCTGTAGAGATCGGTGTTATCTCCTCTGGAATTAAGCTCAGATTCAGCCTTCGTAGTTGCGGTCTGAAGCTCTGCGACCTACGATAGAGCGGATGAATTGAAATATTCCGAGCCAGTGACGAGGTGTGCTATAGCTAGATTAGAATGGCTGCCTTAATCCCCTGAAAGCTGAAATAAATATCAGTTGGCAATGTGCTCTGTTTAAGTTGGAAACCTAGTTCAGCAATTTAAATCCGTCCTGGCTTGTGAAACTTACCATAATAGCTTATTAGTACACTTATGTGCGAATAACTGTTTTAACGTGTATATACGTTCATCTATTGGTATTTAAGGTGGACTGCACAAATGTTGTTCCACTAATTACTTGAAGAGCTGAAATCATTAGAATCTACCAAAATAAAACCGTTTTAGGGCAATCGTGTGATTATGATCGTCATACCTCTTGTAATCTACGTGTTTTTACCCATACGATACTTGTAGTGTAGTTATTAGTTAGACATTTTAAAATTGCCTATTGTTTTCATTCGAAAGCTAATTAATACTTAACCTCAATATATTTGAGTTTCCTTGCCTCACTAGGCTGATTGCTTTCATGCACATATTCATTAATATGATTAAAGAAGCCGGTTCCATTTCTGTGTGTCAATTGTAATTCAAATGACATTTAACTACTAATTATTGCCTGAACATGTTTGATTATTCTCAATTAGTGGTTGTCTTTTTAAACGACCATGATATGCCACTGCGAGCGATTACAGCTATCTCTGTATAAGGCCAATTTTTATTACATTGCAGGGTAACATTTAGCAAAGACATAATTCCATATTTAGTTTTAAAAACTAGGTTGACTGCCATTTATTTATTCTTGGGTTGTAGTTAATGATTAACCTAATGCACGAACCGTTATGCGACGAATGATGTCATACCTGTAATTGCATCAGCTCGTAAAGTACGTTAAACACTTCCAGACAAATTCTTTTTGTATATATGCAACCTATACTCAGGACAGATAAATATAACTCCAGCGTGGAAACGCACAATAACATGACTGAACATAACGGTGAAGAACCAATCATACAAACGTTATGCTCAAAATATGCGTTTTTATCCCAACAAGCATAACGAAATAAACCGTTTAAAAGTTTACGATCAACTGGCCTAGAATTCTTTCAAGGTCATATGGGACGATTGTTGTTTCTTTAGTTTTACCCCCACTACCATCCAGAAGCAAGAATAAAAGGTTTTTTCGGGTACTTATTGGATAAAGTATTAACGTCTTCACCAATCTGATGTGTTTCTATCAGTATGATCTCGTCTTCAAAATAAAGCAAAAATTATTTCTGTTTTGTGTATTGTCGTTTTTTATTTATGAAGGATAGTCGTCATTTTAATATAATTCTGTGCCATCTGATGGTGTTCAGCTGGTTCCGATTGTGCCATTTACGCAAGAACTGTATAGATTATCAGCACTAAATAACCAAAGGCTTCATTCGTTCTTCTTCTTTTGAAGGTAAGTATCGGCACAATTATATATATATAAATATAACACATAAAGTTCATGTTTACAATGCGAAGGGAGGAAGTGAATAACAATGGCCTATATCTTGATGTAATGACGTGACCACACGCAATGTCAGCGGCATATTGCTTTAGGTAGCTCATGACAAAATACTATCAGCCTTACTGGTTATAACATGCACATCATAATGTGTTAATAGGGGAGCGCCAAGGACATTAACACAAATTGATGATTGGTCAGACTCTAACTGGTCAAGAAAATTACACTAACGCGTCATTTATATCAATAGCAGTTAGACGAATAGCAATACGGTTCATCATATTTTGTTATATTTTGTCAGCATTAACCATCACACAAAAGATTTCCCTTGCATTCTCATTCTCATCAAAGAAACTTACTGCTGACCACCTCGGAATGCAAAAAAACAGGGTATGGAAGCTTCAGCGATCGGCTACATGTGTATAACATATGTGTTTACGACGAACACTCGGTGTCATGAAAATTCATAGAATGCGTATGATAATCATTCAGATTGAATATAAGTGAAAAACTAGTTAATTCAATGAGCTGTAGCTAATTTTCTCGCGCACTATAGTGTGTGGCTTTCTCGAAGCCACTAAAATATACAGCTTATTAAAGATCTAGATATGCAAATGGGACGAATCTCACGCCTCGCAGACTCCGATAAGCAGAACAAAAAGCGGGTTGTCTATATTTGCTGTGTTACGCTTTATTGCACTCTTCATTTATAAGCCCGCACACTTCTGAAGCTGGTGTTTTTATTCGTTTAAGGGGATGTTTTCATGTTTTTAAAATTAAGACTTAAAATCGCAAGATTCTCCAATAAAGGCTTAAAGGATAGGTTAACTGGGTCAGTTGTGGGTTGCGGCTTAGACTTTGTTTATCCAATGGCCATTTTGTATGTTTAATATTCGTGTGGCAATGACGAAGTCAACCACATCGGCACAGGTTCGGTGATATTGCGGTGATCATTCTTTCGAATGTCTAATTCCGGTGGGGATTTTCTGTGAAGAATTTAATCAAACTAGCACCAAGTCCGATGATATGGCAAGTATTGATTGACACCTTGAGGAACACTGACATTTTTAGTTCGTGTCATTTGACATAGATAAGCGTATAGCGGTGCGGAAATTCCGACACAACACTGAATAAATGCAAACTCACAATTGCAGCTTTATTCGCGCTGGTCCGAGTTTTGGAAGCAGAAGATAACGCTTTTAAGTTAATAACTTGCCGAGAGAATCCTTGCATTTTATCAAATAGCATCATCTATTCATATATTCAAGGAATGTTGCAACATGTCAGAGGTCATTTTTCATAAAAACTCGTCCTTAATTAATTTTACTAAAGCGTGTCCACATGGGATAGTATGTGCACATTTCCATTTGCACGAATCCTACTTAATTAGTTTATCTAAGCAATGGAGTCACTGCATGTTCATGCGATGGACACAGCACATTTAGGTTTCTTAATATCATCTGGGCCTGCACGTGGTAAAACGTAAATGCATGAATTGCATTTCGGTTTAAGAAATCGAATAATGTTGCAAAGGAAAACCCATTGAAAGCGTTGGTCACAAAATTGTCCCAAGAAATATCAAACACCGTAATTCAGTCCGACTGTACGACATGCTGTGATATTTAGTCGCTTTTGAAGTAGGAAGACCAAATCAGATTTCAAGATGACAAAATATCTGAGATATTTGCCCGTCTCGTTGTATAGATTCTCTATCGTTAGAAGCCATTTGATGGCTATCTGATGATAGACTCGGCCCTTTATAAAAGGCTCTTATGTAGACTCAATAATGTTCACATAGTAACTATGCATACAAATGTCCCAAACATGAAATAATATTTAACCTTTATGTTAACGCTCACACATATGGCATGATTACTGTTTACAGTGAGTTCTACAGGCAAGAACAACATTTGCAGCTGTTTCTGCATTGAATGCAATGGCTGTATGTGGCACTTAGCCCAATCTATAATTAATATGCTTCTAGTTTTATTTCTTAATAAGATATGCTGCTGTAATTAAGTATTAAAACGAAAATTTCGACTATACCGACCCCAAATACTTTGCCATATGCAGATATAACCAATTTCGGATAATTAAAACCAAAATGCAGACGAATATTTTGACAAACGTCGATTATTGTTATATTTTACTGTGCACGGATTTGACGACCATAGATATGTACTAATGTAAATGCCAATTACCTTCATGCTCATACGAATTGTGCTCTTACCATTTTCTTGGAGCTTTATTCAAAAGTACATATAAGCTTTACCTTGCTATTAACTGATTTGTGAATTTATGTATCGAAAAAATATTGCATAAGGCAGCAGCCACCACGGAAATAACCAACGTCGAATTGCCGCGCCAATTGTGCGCTTTCTCTGAATCTTGTGTACGAAATATATGTTATTATAATTTTCCTTTTTTTATCATTAAAGACATGGCAATGCTTACGATAGGGCATGGCATATTCGATATTCAGGGTGGTGATGGATTTTGAAGTGTTGAGCTATATTACCGTCGGGTAAAAATACATTAAAAAATAGCCAATAGTTCGGTAGATACGCTATATCGTATGCCTTTTGCATTGCGCTGCACATGTTCTAATAATCGGTTGTACAGTAAACATAGATAATAACTGTGCAAAGCTGGCAACAAGAGACAACTCCGACGACCATGGTATGGAGGACCTAAAGTATCGGGCTGCATCGTTAGCAAGAGTTAATCAGCTGAGCAAGTGCCTATCGTTTTTCAATATGTAGGTTGCGCACTTTGAAGAACGAGGCAGATATCTAACATCCAATATTCAGTAGCACTATGAATTGCTTTTCTATCTGTTAATTAGCAGCGCCATGAAATGATGTTCTCTGTCTTGCGTTCAATGTCATAGCAGCACCACATAGCCTTAGTTATATTGGTAATATTTAAGTGAATGAAACGAATGCGTTTATTATTCTTGATTGCAAAATAATGAATTGGTGAAAAAAAATGCATGGCCCAATTTATAAAATTTTGAGCGGACCATGGTGTTTAGCTTAATCATAATGAGTCATAGGTGTTATATTTTTATATTATCTTGATCTTGATAAATCTGCGCATATGCTTAGGGATTTGTATGCTATAGCGTAACGTTTGTGGTGATCAAAGAAAAGATACAGTCATTGTAATTTATAATCTCGATGAGACAATATCTAAGTCATCAAACAGGCAATAATCACAAAATAGTAAGCATATGAAACATCAAGATTGGTTTCAGTCTTCTTCCACCCTATGATTGCCCTGTGAACGAGATGTATTGGGCCATCTTGTTTTCCCGGGCATCATAATGTGTTGTTCCCATTCTTTAGCGGGTAGCGCTCTCCATAATAACAACCTTGGGGTGACAAAAAAGTGAACCATAATCTGTACATTATCGAAATTAATGTTGAGCTCATGGGGCCATTCACAAGATTTGTTACAGCAGTTATCGTGGCATAAATGTCATCAATGGGTTGAATATAATATAGTGATACTAAGCCCAAACGCTATTTGTACTATTTGTGCAATATATTCACGAACAGATGGGCTGTTAAGGCAGGATGTATCAGTATTTGCATGGATGATTGCTGTGAGCACTAGTTAAAAGAAACTCGAGAACTAGTTACAAGAAAACAGAGAACATTCAGTTGCTGTAAAAAAAAAATTTAATGAATGATTATATTTCTGTATTCATGACGTTATGTATTTTGCTCGCATAACTACTGCCTGCCAAAAGGAGGCATGAAATGGTAAAGTATGGGATGAGTCACCAGACGCTTTGATTGCGCGAGAGTGTATTTGTTGGAGGGTTCAATAAGTAAACATTTGCAACGTTCTGTACGTCATGTTATTCGTACATATCTATAAGACAGCAGAAAATAATGCATAGCCAAACTCTTGGTATTAATGGGATATTTCGAAGATCATATTAGCAAATGGCAGAAGCATCCTTGCCTAACTAGCTTTGGGAATCAATTTTAGTACTGTATGTGAAACCTCACTAGCATATTATTATAACCACATACATTACTTATAGTTGCCTTCTACTGCACAAATTGGTCGGCGTAACACAATGGGACGAAGAACCAGCACCATACTATTAAGCTACAGTTTCGGCTGCATCACCTTACAGAGATAGAACGTGATCATCAGTCAGGTTTTCCATACAATTGTAGCCCTATCTGTATTGAGCCCACGCACTCGTTCGCGCATAGTACTAATCAATCGCGGCAGAGCTTGTCATCGGCGATTCTACTGCCGGAATATATGGAGCCTTCATGTCCCTTGGGACGCAGGATATTGATATTGCATTGAGTTAGCAAAACAGGGGACCAGGAACAGTTCATGAACAATCATTTAGCACACTGAGTGTTTAATCATCAGAAATACGATGTATAGCATGCAAAAGCGCCGATGAAGAACATGAATTTTTCTGCGGCTGTAACATGTGTTACTTCCTGTTGTTTGGTTCAATGCACTAGCATATATGTTTCCTACGGTTGAGTCTGTGTTCTAATTACAGAATTTGTTGCTTCAAAAGTTGGGTTAGACAGTGTTAAAAGGAAAGCACCGTAGATGATTGATGTTGCAGTAATGGTGCTTATCGGAAATTTAGACGCTGATCTAGAGAACAATGCTTAAGTTATCAGTGGACAAGGTGCACGTATGGCGTCGTTTCTTGTCCATTTAATTGGAACAAAATCCATTTGTGCTGAATCCCCGAGTAAGAATGTACTGCTACATTGACAGCTAACTAGATTATTTCACCTGATTAAACTTTCCATCTTTGGGAGTGGATGTCCCATTGTGGTCATTTATATTTTGTTACAACAACACACATTACTTGTTTCTGCCCTTACTGGACAGTGTAGCACATTTATTACATCTAGTCGTTCGAAAACCACGTCGCTGGGACCAAGGTTCAGCACTACAATATTGGGCTTCCAGATTGGGTGCTTCTCTTTCAGAAATTGGACTGCTTCAGAGCGTGATCATTATAGTCACAGGGAATCAGTCAGTTTTACATCCCGTGAGATCGAAAGCCGAAGTAGTTAAACGCTACCCAATAGGAACCGGCTTAAGTTATTTGACGACTAGTTAAGGTTATTTAGGCGAAATGTTAAGCGCAGATTTCTTGAATCATATTGTAATACATTTGTCGACTTATCTATTTTGAGCCCAAACACTCGTTCGTTCATAGCCTTAATCAATTGCGGCAACTTGTCACCTTCAATACAACTAAAGCATTATACCCATTCGATGATAGAGATTTGTGCCACTCGGGATTGAGTATTTCAGAGAAGGGTGGATCCAGACTTATGTGAGGCAATACATACAATGTGTCCGCTAAGACTAGGTAGAACCATAAGTCAAGGTCTGAAAAGTTCCACAGCAATCACTACAACAGTCGTTTAGGACCGAATAAGATCAAGTCTGGAGGTATATTAAATAAAGCGGGATGTGATCTACTCATAGCGACACAACTGTAGTCGATCAAAAACTAGGGTTCGCGTTGACCATATAATGGGATAGCATATAATGCAAACGAAGTGTAGCTGATGATGCTTGCCTTATAGAGACTTTCTATCTGCGATGCTTTATACAACCCACTGAGGCGTCGATTGGTTCACTACAAGCAGCTGAAGCAGTGTGTGTAAATAGCAAAAAATAATGTTATCATTGTCATTGCAGAATATCCTGATCGGCATACATGGAATCCGAAGTTGTACGTCATTGAAAACGTGAAAGGAGTTGACATGTGATTACAGCTTTTTGCTTCCTTCTGATCTAATTAGCAACTGCCTCAATATTGCCATAATTTATGATTCCATTCAGACAACACCATCATGAATTAATTCTGCATAGCATAGATATTTTGCTTAAGAGGCACATCTAAATAATAGAGCATTGTGCAAAAGAGCTATCGGAGCGTAACGGTCGAGTACTTGGCTACTGATTAATGACCAGGTGAAACCTTTTAGGCCATTGATCCCACTATACCTTTTATAGATCAAATGTCGATAACTTAATTTCGCCAAATGCAATCAACGTTGCTCAACAGACCAGTATGCCCATATGGAACAGTCATTGGCTAGTAGAGAAGATTCATATTGGCGTATATTTTGTATGGACCTATCTATTATCATTCATTCTCTTAAGTTGAAACAGCAGGTTGAGTAAGCCTGTTGTTGCGCACCGTTAACCGTCGGATTTCATCATCATTTTTCTGTCTAAGTAGATCACTATGAGCCAATCTCCTCATGTATATTCAAAGTGGATTAAGTCTATCTTATGCCACAAAACGTGTCATTAACATGCGTTTTACTTACAATTATGGTTATCACAGTTCATCCAAGCAACCTCAATAACCTTTGTGATATCCTACTCTAATAAATGACGCAATCAAGATATCATGGCTTTCTAATATGCAGGACATGAAATCTTATGGCGGGATCCTATATAACATGGGCTGGGCGTAATATATTTTAATACCCGTTCCACTACAGGTGATATCAATCTTATTATTGAAAAATGATATGAATAATTCACTTGGTTGTTTATCATTCCGTAGATTACATTGCACCAGCAAAAAGCTTCTGATTAGGCAGAGCGAAGTGTGAGTGAGTCATCTGAAAAATGCCATGCTACTTTATGATGCATTGATTGTAATTGTATTACGTGTTGAGACATATGTTTGAAGAGCAATTTCTCTGTTTAGTCCATTCGTAATAACCCATTGTGTCTTACGCAATGTTGTCATATTGTTGCATACTGGAGAGGGTCAGTTGTGTTTAGGAATGGCACTTTATTATCAACATTGTGGATCTTATGCAAATAAAGACTCTCGCGTTATATATAATCAATGATATGCATAACAACCGTATTCAGCACTGTAACGTAAGTGCCACGGTTTGAACTTGAGGTAATATGGGTATTTCGTTTATTTATGGTGAGGGAGATGAACTATCCCTCAAGGCACGTTCATTGTAGACATATAAGCGGAATCAAGCTATCATTCAACTACTTCCAACGATGTTGCGTTTTGTTAGAGGGTCCACAACTTTGGGCCAATATGTGCTCTAAGAGGCAGATTAAACCAAGCCCATGGGAAAAATAGTCCACGAAGTAATACTGGGTGTGAACGAAAAGAACCAATTGGTCTATGTCACAAAGACCAGAAATACCTGGGAGAGCTGCCGACAAATAAGCAGAAATGGAGACCCATAAAACAATCCATCAGGTACGTTAATATGTTAAAAAGAGCATTTCTCAAGACAAGATGCTGGACTAAACAAAAACTCTAAGAATATTTGTATGATTGTTTTGCTAGATAAGTTGTGAATGAATTAACTTACAGGTAAACATGTTCAATGAGCAAGTTCCTCGCTAAGTGATTGGTGTGTGCAACGGCTGTGTACTGCTCCTGTTCTGACCAATTTTTTAACTCTTTGAATTTCGTCTGTGCTATGTGATTATCATTCTGATCACAAGAACAGGACCGAATACCATCCGCGAATCGTGATCGTCAAGATTAAACCAATAAATTGCCGATCCAACCATCCTAAGTGGTAGTCCAACACGCCGGTCTGTTATTAATAGGGCATATAATAAAATTGATACAGGGATGAATGACCCAAATCAATTCATGCCTTGGTATCGCAGTGCTTATTAGACCACTGGTCACACAAACTGCGGTTTACTTCAATGTCGATTATCGAATTTTCTATAATGCTACAATGTGTCACATGTGTGCTGTCTATCGGGCTCAGCGTTCTCTGCAATTATTAAGTCGCAGCTTTTTTTTTTGCACATGACGCCATAAGACAACTTTCAGAACCCTAAGAGCCTTCAATAGGAACTTTAATGATTATCAGATTTGCTTTGTCGCATATTCGATCGATTTATATCAAGCTGAGGAAGAATATTTTGTTCGTGATTTATACACCAAAATGTATTCTTCCCTACTCGAATTAATTCCAATATTTTATGTTATGGTAACATTGTCTGCGCATGGAATTATCTCATCAAGAGACGAATATATAAACGGAAAGTGCAGGGTGAAGAACAACTGTTGTACAATGAAACCGCCGGTCACAGCCATCTGATATAGCTCATATATACAAATCCGCAATATCTGTAAAATAACGCATGTCTGACCGAACGTCGCCGGAGCCAGTAATACGTGCATTTAAAACATCAAAATTAGATTTCTACAATGCTCTTCTCTATGATGTTTCTGCATCTCTCGTACATCGACTGCAAAAAATACAAAACATCGCCGCAAGACTAATCACTGGACACTCAAAGTGTAATTACATCACGCCGGTTCTGTACTCGCTTCATTGCTTGCCAGTGATACAGCGAATCAAATGTAAGATTTTGGTACTTGTCTATAAATCCGCATATAAGATGGCACCAATGTACCTCGAAGGTAAACCTCTATGGGGTATAGCGCCAATAATATGCCCTTGAGGCCGGCATGCGATGTACGCGATCTTAATTCTTTCATCGTATCATGTAGGAAAGAGGACGAATAAAAGAGGGCAATAGAAAGAATGTAGCTTTTGGTGGCGTCTAGTTGGACTGGTTCGAGCATTGCCTAACACAACAAGGTAGCTGTTGGTGGCACCTAGGCGGATTGGTTCGTGCCTTTCTTGTCACATGAAGGTAGCTGTTGGTGGCGCTGGTCGAATTGGTTTGAGTTTTACCTGTCACATGAAGGAAGTTGTTGGTGCCACCAGTCGTATTGGTTACATCATTACCTGTCACAAGAATGTAGCTATACGCACCACTTTGGTTGGTTGATACTTCTTTTAACTCCATCAATACTATTCCCTACTTTAAGCCCGGTTCAGTCAACACAATATCAATTATCTACCTCTCTGAAACACTGGTTCGTAAAATGTCACGCATCTATCCTCAAAGTTAGGTCTATCGCATAATGTGCTGCTGCACGAGTACAGGGTATTTGCTTCGGAGATGCGTAAGCACTGTGAGCTCATCGCTCATCGACCTTAGGCACGTCTCACTAGGTCTGTTATAATAAGCCAAACAATTAACGTCGTAAACTCCGGGAACTTTTATTGTGTAGACTTTCGCACATAACCAGCAACACAGTATCGTTATAGACGTGTTGGTAGCAAAGACACAGTCGAACCATTGCATTTCTCAATATATGATGTTGTACTAGAATATGACATGGCTCACATCTAAAGCAAAAAAAACCAATCCTTTGCACTCTCAGTATACAAGCTTTTGAGCGTTTTACTGAAGGGTGACTGAGGGCATTGTGGTGTGGCCATTCTCCATCCGGCAAACTTCAGAACAACCCGGTAACAGTCCTCTGGCATGAATGAGAGTTTTAATCACTATAAGATTATATAGCGTGTTATATTAATAGCGTGTTATTTTAATGAATTCACCTCATGTCGTTATGATCTTTTGTCTGACTGCGGGGAATTTATCCTACTGAGCTGTATAAATATTCATCTGGGCGTGCCTCACGAGGCCAAACATAATACATTCATTGAGTTGAATAATTGTACCAAAAATATATATAATAGTAATAATAAAATGTAATAGTAATAATGGTCCCCAAAGCCCCGGCCACATTCGAGAAGTTATCCTCACGATGGATAATGAGAACACAATTAAGAGTTTAGAGATCAGTGATGTGATATCTGACAACAACCTTCTCTTCTCGGCACGGTTCAATATCCTAAGTCTACTCCCTATCGCGTCTCGGTAACGACCAGGAAATAGCGCAACATTGGCGTTAATGCATTCAATCATGATATAACCCTCTCAGTGACAAGAACCAGTGATTGATGCGCATGTTGCTGTCCTAGCTGAGCACTACCAAAAAGAACTCACCTTGGTGTTTGACTCTAATGCTCCTTTTCGCCCAAAGACTTTCACCGTCGATCCACCTCATCCCTTGTTCACTGATGATCTCTATAGAGCGCAATGTGACAACAGGAATGCCTCACGGTTACAACGTGATCCACAGAGCAGCTTGGACATACATCATTGAAATGCTTGATGCAGTAAAGACTCTACTACAATACCAAGATCGCGGCGACAGGGTCAGACAGAAAGGCCATTAACCATGTCGTGAATGTAAGCTCCCAACACATGCATCTCCTGAAGATCTTGCCAAACCAGTTATGTGAGGACTGAGCTGCCAACTGTCTCTTTCTGCCCCCAGTTGCACATCCTCCTTGCTCTCGAGGGACGCAGTAAGCAAAGAAGAGTTTTGGTTAAATCTCCAACAAAGAGCTCCAGTCTCGACACTATCATTACCTGGATAGTGAAACAAGCTGCAGTTAAATTACAACCGCTGATGATGAAAGTCATCGATTCGTCACTAGCACCAGGAATAGTGCCAAAGTCATTCAAAGCTGCGGCGTTGTCTCCATTGCTTAAGAAATCGTTGCTCGATCCAGATGTACTCAAAAACTTCAGGCTAGTCAGCAATCTCCCTCTCCTTCCAAAGATGCTAGAGCGCGTATCCTCCATTAGGCTCAATGATAATGTGAATAAACGTAATCTCCATGACCAACTGCAATCCGTCTACAAAATTATCTTCAGCAACAAGTAAATTGATAAACTGTTCTCGCCGGATTAACACAAGGTGGTAGCGATTGTCATCCTTCTTGACTGCAGTGCTTCTTTCGACACAATTGACTGCGCCACACTCCTTAACAATTAATTCAAAAGCTTCATTACATCAGTGAATAATAGAATACATTTAATTGATTCACACTTGTATTGCTCATGTTGGACAAACGAATATCTGCGTCTTTTAACGGAGTTGATGTCTTTGGAACTTGCCAACTGCTGTATTGCAACATATGAAGTCTGAATAATATACGAATATATTTCTGTGCCACGAACAAGTAAAGCTATGAGTTTGTAGTAGCGGCGCAAGTTTTTTTACTAGCAGATTGTGGCCATTGGGATCGAACTAGCGTCAGAAGCCGACCAGGTTAGAACGCACTTTTGTATGTCTTGGTAGGTACGGTTAATTTCCAGCACAAAGCTAGGGATCGAGAAAGATAAATCACCAACCCATTTTCGTTCAATGGCTTTACAAGTTACAATTTGCGTTTGCACGGACGTTTCGGCGAAGAAAATCGTTTACTTGGATAGAGCATTATGTGTTCAAAATTGTGCATTATATACATGATGTGTGCATTTCATATGATATGCAAATGGCGATTCTGCCATGAAACCCTGTCATTAAAATCGATGTTTAGTCTTCTGCATTCTGGTTCTTTATTAACCGTCCCATTCTATTCGTCCACAAGTACAATGATTTCCATAGTTTTGACTGTAGCAGCAGACAACTGAAACACTTTGTCTCTTGTTCATGTCATGTTTTATCAAGTTGAATCAACACAACCAGCGCGTCAGTAGGATTGTGAATTCGGGGATGGTTCTACGTTCTGAAACGCTCATCTGACCTTCTCCCTGTAGCATCTGAAATGAAACCCCTTTAGTGTTCTGCTGGGGCGTCAAGTGGAAGAGAGACTTGCACGAGGAACAGCTATCGAACCTCGCATGAACTCTGATAGGGAAAAGGAGCAAAATGTCCACGGGTTTATCGCCAGGCCCGGCTGTTTAAGATACAGATCTGCATCAAATAGATGTATGTTGTCTTTCACACAGTTGTGTTCGACTCAACTACACATTTACAGAATTTGCTCGGACCATATTACTATTATAGCCGATTATACTAGGCTCACGCTCGAGATCCACTGCTAGTCGACAAATGTACCAGCATAGTAAGGTATAGTTATCTGCCTTGATTTAATACTGAGGCTGTCGTGAAAACTCTTTCATTAATTGTAGTGGTATTTTTGGTAGTTGTTTAATGGCAGAATTATTGCAGCTTTAGCAAAGTACCATCACGTATTGTACACAATCACCCCTCTATCCAGCGCAATTAAACAAACGAAGGTGTTTCGTTATAAAGACATCCATTATTCACATAAATTGTAATTAACTTTATGTTCTTTCAAAATATAAGCAGATTGCTCCACATTGTTAAATTGGACGGCTGGAAAATAGCACTAACTATGGGACAACTAGTGTGATACCTCTACTCCATTTCCAATATTAGTCCCTGGTGATATTATCGTTAATCTGTTTTAGATTACAATCAATTATGTCGAGTCGCTTTTAATCCGTACGTTTCTTCATGCAACTTTCAAATTTCGTCAATGAGAAGGCGATAAATCTTGTTGCAGTTGTTAATCTGATATTGCATGTGGATGATTGTTCTCCATACTAGATAATTTTACCTGGCTACAAGATGTCAGTCGCGCCACTTGTATTATAAGCATGTGCATCTCACCCCTACTTTAACAAGCGCTGTCAGACAACAAATCAAGAGCACTGCCAACTATGATAGAGCATGGTAATGCCACTCCTTTAGCTACGTACTTACAGATCTACTAAATATGCGCGATTGTGCAAATTCATTTATTGTCCTAAATTATTCATAGAGTAATATAACAATCGAAAGTGTAATGAAAGTGCCATGTATGATTGATTCAGATGTGTATCTAAACAAATAGGCTTTTGATATTTCAATTCGTGGTATGTTACATCCAACTGTGATATATCTAAATGATGGGTCATTATGAATTTAAGAACAACAAATGTCCAAAATTATTCCAGGTTGAATAACAAGTAAGTGTCAAACCATGAGGTCTAAACTAACAGATCTCAACTTACGGCATAGATTATTTACAATGTCTCTACTGATTCCTAGGAAGCTTTTATTGTAACTGCTGCATACGTTTCTGCCAAATCAAAGGAAGTTAGACACACACAATTGCTATCAGTGCCCTGTCTACACTAACTATCCGTGGGTTTGTGACAACATTTATATGTTTATGTAATGAGGCACCATATATGTATACCATATGCTGGTATAATTTTAATCACTGAACTATTGCATTTCGGTGAAGCACATCCAACAAGACAAGTATATTCAGAAAAACGAATTAACTTTGAACATTTTATCCCTAACTGCATTGTTTTGTATTCAGGCCATAAGTGAACATTTGTTCATTGATAGATTGAATGATAGTTGTTCACAGTAAGCTCGCACTTTAAGATGATACGCGCATTAAAAGAAACCAATGCTCTTAAGTTCATCACCTCCTGTTAACAGTTGGCTAGTAAAGAAATGGCAGCAAGATACAGTCTTCTGCACCTGCGTGACTACGCTATTGCCAACAAGGTGTACCGTAATGGTGCTTCCTTTGACGCACAGATCAATGATGTTTCTGTGTATGATGCACATCACGTTACGACTTACGTAACATGAGGTTATGTGTCCAACGCTTAGGATTGTTTCATTAGTGTGTGGATGTTGATCAAATGAGAACTAAAGCGATTGCTTTAAAACAAGCTTCTCTCTAGCCTACACCTTTCGTGATCATTAGTATTTTGATTTTTTAGCATATAGTGAATATTGCTGCATGTGTAGTTCGCACGGTTAATGTTGGGTCTTTTGTTAAACCAGAACAATTCCGATAATTACATTCCAAAATGGCGACGCTCCTTTTAGACAATAAATATAATTTATATCGATTTTAATCTCAAAAGGCAACTGGGCTATGCATTTACGTATGGGTGCGTGTTATTTATCAAATTAGGTAGTTCTAGAGCTTGTGAGCATTTTGATAAACAATTCCATTTGAAGTTACGCCACATTCAGCAGTCACATGTGAAACGAACTCTTCACTAGAATTATGTCTTGCCGTATGATACACATGCTAAGAAGTTATTTGATCTTCACTTTCCATAGCACTGTTTGTAATTCTGTTGCTATGCAATAAGCTACTGCCGCATGTTGAGCGGCGCAATAACGTTGCAAAGTATTTCCACCCTTTGGGGATATACCTCTGAGATGATGCACCGGTTATACGGTGCCTATGAATCGATCAATTGTGTGTGAATTCCCATATCTTGATAGCCAAATCACATTTTTTTCCCCTCCCAATGCGTCTGAACCAAACAGCGTCTAAACAGCCTAAACATTATCCATAATGAACCACCCAATGTTCAGCCGAGGTCACGTTATCTGTCAAGGTCAATCGGTGCTTCTGAGTTTTCTGTGGATATTACTCGTTGCAATTCTATAGCAAAAACAACCTTTACATCTGTTCTATAGGAGACAACAAAGAAGAAAATTAAATAAAAAAACTAACAGGCTCAAATGATTGCAAGCTGTTGGGGTATATAGCGATCAAATAAATAAAACGTAAGAGTAACAATAAACAGCTTTGGCGGCTATAAGTAATGTAGCATGCCATTGGAATATTAAAAGACAGGTTAATGTCACTTTAGAAAACCATTTGCGAAAGCTTAAGGTAGGCACATATAATTTATATTCTATTCATCCATTTGGTGTTCATTTAGCAGCCAACATTGGAAATCATAAATAATCTGTTCGTCCCTCATTGCGTAGAGGCCGGTTGCCATGATGCTTTTACGATCGCTACAGTGGCAAATGTTGCGCAAATGTGGTCTTTCTTGGCTTTTATATATGCTGCGCTATTCATGACTTGTACAATCAATAGCACAATAAGCCTGTTATGACTTTGCTCGCTCAGGCATCATTACATTTTACATTCCAGTTCCTTTAAAAACCGGGAACTCAAGGAGCTTTAAACAATTCAGCATTTTTTATTCCCTTTGATGTCTGCCTCACTCGAATACGCCAATTTTACTTTGAATTGGTGCAAACGTGAACATCCAAGTTAATAATTAGACTATCATACCCACCATCCCTGCTTCAAACAGTTCTACAGTAAAAGACAAACGTGAACATCCAAGTTAATTAATTAAACTATCATACCCACAATCCCTGCTTCAAACAGTTCTACAGTAAAAGACAGAGTAGGTTGGCGGCTATTAGTAAAGTAGCATGCCATTGGGATATCATAAGGTTTATTTCGCATCCATCAGTGACGAGTATATGAGACGGCTAGTAAAATATGTGCAGTTTTACAAATGGCATTCCGAAAGTCATCAACTGTGACATCTGTCGATAAAACAGTAAATAAGATAAAAATAGAACGACATTCATGGCTATTGTTTTATTCATTTAACGCTTGCTAGTCACCCGAGAAAACTAAAGTAGGTTTTTTTTCGGCAAATGTCTAAACGAGCATGCAACATTATTCGTATACATAACCGCCATTGGATACTGATTGACTGCTGGTTCAGCAGAGTATTTGCCTGTTTAGCGAGGATTTTTTCTGCACATTCACTTCGCTCATTGGGCATCAATTGACTGTTCTCTGCAACAATAAAGCAGCTTGATTAAAGTATGCTACCAACCTTACTATAGTTAGATAAACCGAGCTCGCCCATCATTCAACTTTACCAAAGCCATGCCGAATCAAAGTGACGAGAAATATCGGCATCATAAACAACACTAAACGCTCCAATAATGACCTGATAGTAACATAAAATTTAAAATTGAGCGGATCATAAATGATGATGGAGAAAT
>CM067344.1:65191556-65209056 GCA_034190875.2 Urechis unicinctus | reverse complement strand
GTCTACAGCATGCGACAGCATAGTTCAATTTATCATAACGGCAAATCTTACCTGCATGGAGCATCCTCGCAATAGACTATAACCATACAATGGCTGATTCACGCATGTAAAGATGCGTTTAGCTATCACCGAAAATTGATTTTGTCATATTTAGTCACCGAGAGCAGCATTGTGTTATCGTCTTGCTAGTTGATATGTATAATATAAAGTGGCGTGACGTCCAATGTCCAAGGTAAAGTAAGTTCCTAACATCATATGGTAGCAATGCAACATTGTACTCTGCAACGTGGCGAAACCTGACTTGTTCTGATAAGGGCAACACAATCATGTTGAATGAATGATGTAATCAAACTTATTTTGGCTCATTTGTGAAATATATATTTCATATGGTAGGATCCATTGTGATATAAGATGAAGTAATGAACCAAGCTACAAGATGTCGAGCTACGAAATGCAAACGGGGATCAAGTATTCAGAATGTACACGTTAGTATCACGCGACGTATCGTATTGCGATGCCGAAAAGATCAATATGTCATACATTGAGGGTCAAATGAGCATAGTGACGGGGATAAGGCGTAACATAGGGTGATCTTGTCACGGGGGAACCATTAGTTTGGTGGGACATTTGCTTCCGGCACCCAAAATAGATCGGCAAAACAATAGCCAGACGTTCATAAACTCTCATTGTGATATGTCTATTGCACGGAGACTGATGGAGGTCACTCTAATGAGGATTATTTAATAAGCCAGCTGATTAAATACACAATTGCGTCTTTTAAATATGCAGCCTTTACAACTTCTACCGCAAAATTACTATGTAGTGCAACTACGCTAGCTGAGTTGATAATGTATTTCTGCTGCATCAACGTTTTCATCGCCGTTGAATCGGTAACACAATTACTGCAGTAAAGTCCAATACATTGTGGTTTAATCCGTAGGCCTATCTGCCTGGCATGTATAGTCTGGCTGGTGTTTAAATATGAAATTGAGAGTGAATATTAGCTAATATGATTGTTAGAGTTAGCTAATTGTTAACAATAATGAAATCCTGACCTGATTGAACGCCAAAACATCATTTACGAATTTTAGATCGTTTGAGATCATATACTTATGCCCCATTATTGGTTTGAAAACTTGATATAATATGATATGTTCATATTACAACATGCGTTTGTATTTTTTCGTTATACACCTTTATAGCTATATAAATATTCATGCCCCTTTCGCGATCAAAATATCGTTTATACTTTAATACAAATTTTGAGACATCAGTTTATCCAAAGGTCATTATAGCAACTATGAATGATATTGAGATAGCCGAACTGTCGGGCATGAGTTAATGCGATATGTCAGCGCCATTCATAACGGTCATAAAGCTTTGGTGGAATGTCAAGAGACACCCAATATTGATCAAAACACGATGCACCGATGAGTGTTTAAGCTTGATAAAATAGTTCGGCCTTTCGTGTTATAACGCGTTTGATGTGACTCATGATTCTGTTTATGGTTTTCAAATCGAATTGCTTAAGTGGACGAAATAAACCCACACTCACGCTCGTAGACACACAAAAACATAAACATATTCACACGAACGAAATAAGGAATATGCATGCATTTATATGCGTAACAAAGAAAAATTTATCACGATCCAGTGTATAAGCATGCATGTAGCATGAGACGGGTGGGCCATAATTCGCGATATAGCTCATCGTCCGTGTCGGAAATGAGAAGATATTTGCACTGAATCGGAACCTTCTTTAAATCAATTATGTTCGTTTGCATTATGTTATTACGCCTTTATTACGTGTACAATACCTTGGAACTACCAATCATCTCAATTTGCTTACAATCAGAATGGCAAGCAACTTTTCCTTCATATTGTTTTTAGAATATGACTATTTCTCGTAACCATATGGTAGATTGTCATTTAATTTGGATATTTCTCAACTTGGAAGGCACTTGAGATATGAGCAAATGTTTTTGTTAGCCTAATTACACAGACAATATTTACCCGCCATTATAAAATGATAGCGTTTTAAGTTAAAGCATGGTAATAATTAGCAATGGTTAAGTTTTTTTAGAGACTAGCCTGTCTATTGGCAAAGGTATTAGAACGCGGGGATCGCTATACACTGGAAAGCAGATATCACTACTACACACAATATCATCGGCAATGACGTGCAGGGTTCTAGTAACATTGGAATTTTGCACATGATAAGACAAATGAATGTGATTTAAGTTCATGGAATAGTTAACAGCTTATGCAGATTAAGTTAGGAACGAAACTCAGTTTCTCAAGCGCCGCGATATTTAACACCAAAGATCACACTAGAACATTGTCTGAAAATAATTTACTGCGCCTTGCTAAAGCAAAGTGACATATAGCATAATGCCTGCCATTCACTAATTCATGAATTTGGGTTCGTGATCTTTATTAACGAGAATAGCATCACAGTTGTACAGAGACATAACGAACCAATGATGCACTGCCGGGCGGTAACCGTGCATGAAACAGTTTGGCACACTTTCCGTGACAGTTTGCGGTATGAAGCATATATAACTATGCGTTAGTTTATTCTTCACACTAAAGTCTAACAAGACTGTTTTTCTGCGTGTAAGCTTGCGATGTGTTCGGCCATATTCCCACAGGAAAAATGTGTGGCTACGAGTTGGCTACTTTATATTCAGCAATTCCAGACTATGCCAATTTTTCTGTTCTCTGTTGGGTTACAAGCGAATGTTTTTTAAAATAATGCCACCTTGCTGCCGTGATATAACTCGACGTCTTTAGTAGATATTATGTCGCAGCTAGTAGTGTTTAACTCATTGCTGTTGGATTTACCCACAGAAAACTATAAAGGCTCGCCGATTGACATTGATTTATAAAGCTGTAATGTCGCACATAAAATTCTTGCAAGTAAATCACATTTGAACACACTGTTTTGTAGCGTATGTGTCTGATGATGGCACTGTGTCAGGGTGTATCATATTCATATTGTTTGATGCATGTAAAACATGTCGATGATGTTTGCCAATCTGTAACATATCCCACTTTAGGCCGATAATGAACTACAATTTCACTGCGTTTTTGATATCATGATGACGCTGTTTAAAGGTTACTCGCTGTATTATCTAAGCTATCCCAGCGCAAATTCTGTTTTTCCAACATTGGCTATCATATGGTGGTAACTGTAATAACACTATAAAACATTATCGTTTTATTGTATTTTTCCGGTGAAGTAACGCTTTAAGGTTAACACAATGTACAATCTGAACTACACCACCGCGTAATTGCAAAAGCGGGTTTTCGTGGAAATGACAGTGATTAAACTATTAGTGACGGTTCGAAGCATTCTTATTTTCTAGTCTAAAATATTTAGGAAATTTCTAAGGAAGCGCATTCCGAAAGTGAAAGCCTGTCAAATCTAAGCATATAGGCGAATTAAGCACTAGCCAGGGCCGTGCTGAAAATAATGCCCTTACATTATCGTTCAGTTATTAAGAGCAAGCGAGTGCTGTCCGAAATGCGCAGATAAAATCCTGACCATACGCTCTTATAAAAGCCGCACTGCGATGTCTCGACCGATATCCATATCATGTCCAGGAGCAGGAATATTCAAATAGCAGTAAGATACCTTCGTGATCGATTTTGCATCTCTACAACCAAAACCATAAATAACATACGAATGCAATTATATAACGAATGTTAACGGCTTGATATGCCTTCGCACAAGGCAGCTTAGCAACTTTGACCTAGAAGATTGTTATAATGTGGATATATCTACGTGCTCAGTGATGGATTTAGTGTTGTGTAGAGGCTGTTAATCCCTGATATTTTGCACCCTTAATGCTTGCAAATACGGAGCGCCATGTGTTGAAATATCAATCAACTTATTAAGTGGGAATATGAAACTGTCATTGTATCAATAACTAAAGTACAGTGCAACACAGACGACGGAACATATCCATTGTCATATTTTAAGTGGCTTGTTCTAGGCATCATGTGATGAACGTGGTACCTAAAAGGTTCTTGAGTGGCAAACTGCGGTTACGCTTAGGCATTTTGCGTCATGTGACTTGTTTTCCATCTAACAGATTTTCCAAGGAAAATTCGCTCTAAGATGCACCCAATGACATCTATCGCCGTTGCTGCGATTATTCGATACAACATGTACGATATAAAGAACATGGCTGACGTCACGAGCTTCCACCTCCAGTAGATCTTCATTTAAAAGATTGTGTGTTACAGCGAAGACGCCCTGAATGATTAATCAAGTTTGCTGTGAGTAGTCTGACTGATATGCATTCGTGTCCTTAGGCAGTGGTATCGGTTGTCCATTAAGACATTATCCCGCCCCTACATATAATTCTAAATTGATTGGGGCAAAGAGAGCGGTAAATGGGGCTGCCTGCGAAATACATCAAATGGAAGCCAACAATCTTTACTTCAACGGTAACAAAATATCACTACACAGAGACACACACGCATACACACACACACACACACACACACACACACACACACACACACACACACACACACACACACACACACACACACACACACACACACACACACACACACACACACACACACATATATATATATATATATATATATATATATATATATATATATATATATATATATATATATATATATATATATATATATATATATATATATGTACATATATCAGTTGGTTGCGTGGTTATTTATTCGCCTTCGTGTGCGATAGTTGTGTGGGAGGTATTGTTTGCACGCCCATCGAATCGGTAATCAAGAACCTGCTCGGGTATTGTCAGACAGCATGCCATCTAGTCGGCAAATCAATCCATCAACATCAGTTGCAATATATGTACCCTTAATTGTTGTGAAGCAGTTCACACATAGTCACCAGCCCGATTTCCCCAGATGTAATCCAGATTCGATGACCCAAAACTGGAAAATAAGTCACATGCCTCTCCGTTACATAAGCACTTGCGCTGCACTATCGACTGCCCCTTACCCATTGCAGACGTTTAAGTGGTGTCGGGGTCGAGGCTGATGAGTGGGCTGCGTGATTATCTATTTATCGCCACCTAACATGGCTTTTGGGGGAGAATGGTAGGCTTGAAGAGGAAGCTGGGGTTGGATTTCAAGCGAAAGTTAAGTTGAGATAGCCATAAGGCTGAGACGTAATTAACATATGCCTCTTTTTTATCACCATTTACCTGAGCTCTTCTGGTTATCTGAACATTAATCTGCCGCCATTCCAGCAACAGCTGTAAGCAACAGCTGAACCAGTTCATAACATTCGTCTTCCTTGCATGGTGTCGCTGATAATAATGCTTCAAATTAACGTTTAAGGATTTCAGATTCTTGACTCAATCACCTGTATTTTAGATAACCAGGCTTGTTTGTATTTGATTTTGAGTAATCTTATAATACTACATCTCGCACAAGACGGTCAACTCGATAAAATGGAGAAATTGAATAATGCTTACATCCATTTTAGGCAAGCAACTTGTCTTCATAATTTGTTTTTGAAATATTTTCTCCTGGTTTTGCAATTATTTTGGTTCAATGCAGACCAAATGTCTACGAGGACTAACTTCACATTCTGTGGTACCATTCGATGCGTTATCAAATACTATTTAAGATATTGTCAATCACAACATAACAGTGCCCGTTCTCCCTTTCCAATCAGGTTGATAAAGCAATCAAATACACACATCACTATAATTTGGCGAGGAATAGCGACAAGCACTCATTGACCCAGAATTATGATGAATCCCGCTTAAGAATTGATGCCGGGAACAGCCAATTTGAGTTGAGGCACGTCCAAGGTGTATAAATCGCTGATCAATAAAATGTCGGTTTTAACTACTTAAGAACACGCTGGGCAGTGCGTTGACCTACTACGATTTTTTCACGTAACCGATGAAGCCCTAGATGCTCCGCTCAGGATGTCCAGTTTTCCAGCACGGAACGGATAGCTCGAATTATTACAATGGTAACATGTATATCCATCCGCTCGGCACTTGAAAGCACTTGTGTATTTGCATTCTGGAAAAGACACTATGCAATTTGCGCCCTCACCGTTACTCTACTTTTGTCAAAGGAATCAGGCACCATTTATTGTGGATTCATTTCACAACTATAGCGCGTCCGTTGTAATTTCAAAGGTAAACCGTATTTTATAGTGGTAAATTGTCGATTATGGTTAAAACGACCATAATGCTGGGTTATTGCTTATGATTAAAATCTAAAATACTCCGCCGTTTGTCAGGATAGGCTTTGATAATCGCATCGATTAATCGACGCTAAACGTAGATGTTAAAAATAATTCATCCACAGAATTACGTGATAACTGGATGGTTCATTTCCACGAGTTTCATCTTTCCGGGCTACAATTTAATGCATATGTCTTGCATTTACAAAGTACTCTTGTGGATATAATTTTTATTCTCATTAGATGCAATTCATAAACAGAAAAACAACCATTTGCAGCCCATAGTGGCTATGTGTATTCATATACTCATAATTGCATATATCTTGCTGAAATCGAAGAAGAGATATGGCATATAAATTGATATGTGAAATCCGTAGCAAAGTAGATGCTTGATGATCATTTGCAAGGTTTATGACATCGGTATCGTGTTATATGGACGAGTAAATTACGAAAATCTGCCAAGAGTGCGGCACTAAGTGGTATCATAACGATCAAAAAAACACCGTAATGCCCTACTCTGTATATCACAATAGAGCCTCCAATGGCATCAGAGAAAACATAAAGTTTAAGGCACTCTTATCGCCCTATGACGGGCCGTATAGAGCTCTAGTATTTCGAACATATTTTGGATACTTGCGCATTGATGAATTATGATCGAGTCAGCATAAAACAAAGCGTCAGATACATTACAAATTAGTTTTGATGATGATGACAAGAATAACGTTATGTTTCACGGACAATTTAGAAGCTTCAACCTATTTGGACGGCGTACTATTTCGTGCTTGGACAAAATATACATTTTATGATGCAGGCAACGAATCGAATTCTGACGTCTTCGAAAAGAACGGATAGAATTTGTCGAATCCGCTGTGCATCCTGTATGCTTATATGCAAGTGCATATTGCGGAATGAAACGAAATATTCAGACCATTATGCACAATACTCACTAATATGCATAAAATGATGGTTAAGTTTGATTTTATTAACCTAAATGAATGGAGGGAAAAGTAAAAACCGCCGACACATTGAGCATGTTCCATAAAGAGTTTAGCAATCGTTGGCGTTGGCTTCGATGCTAGCTGTCTGATCCACTGGGATAAAACAGTGCGAACAGATGTACCAACTAATGTGCCTTTGTTCGTGAGTTAAGTCAGACATACCATCGCCGCGTGTTGCTGATCAACATTGAACTCTTTCCGATATCACTATGCATGGTCTATGTGGGGGACTCAGAGCTTGATCAAAACTTGAGAAGTGATGAACGTTGGCATGAATATTCCTGGAACTCGATTTGTATTTGCAGCCGCTCCTCTACATTGTTAATGTCGATTATACTAATTTGTAATGCTTCTCCAATCCTGTAAAATACTTAACGGTTAAAAATCGGCCCATTTGATATTCGCAATAGTCATTTTTCATCGGCATTGTGTCGTGTTTACGTCCACAACACTATGGTTACCATTAACATTTATTTTCAAAAAGCCGTTCACCGCTAATAACGTTTGTCTAGTTTGATTGTATAATAAAGGAACAATCAAAGTCGTCGTCGTCTTTCGACGATGAGATGTTTACATACTCCAAAATGTGGTACAGTTGTCCACCTCGAATCCGGCTTTCCACTTGCGGAAGCGCCCTGATACACGGGGGGAGAAGTGGTTGGATAGAAATTAGGACAGTCCGAGGTATGTCAATGTAGTGGTTGGGTGTTAAGCCATTACGTAGCGCACCTCGCGTTCGTTCGCATTTGCTGTTCATTTACCGCATGCCAATTAACAAAAAAAAAAAAAATCCCTTATAAGCCATACGCGGGTTTGCTCAACTGCATGTCGGAAAAGGGCTTGAGCCATGTGTTGCATGGAACATGCCGTTTGTGTATATGGCCGAGGCCTCGCAGTAACTTATTATGCATATTTGGTGGGTGCGACCGACGAAATATGTCGTCGCTGTTACCTGGGTAGCAAACCATATTTGTACCTATAAACATATAAATATAAATATATATATATATATATATATATATATATATATATATATATATATATATATATATATATATATATATATATATATATATATAGGTATATAAATATTTATTTCTATATATAGGTATAAATATAAACATATTTACACATGTTTATATGAATATTTATGTATATATATGTATGTATATGTATGTTTAGGTATGAATATAAGTATATATATATAAATATACAAATAAACACATATATTGATATATATATAAATATATATATATATATATATATATATAGATATATATATATAATGTATAAATAAATATATATATATATACCGCATATATAGATATATAGAGATATATATATATATATCATATTTATTTATTATATATTCAATATATCTATATATATATATATATCTATATATATATACATACATAAAATATATATGCATCTCTCTATATTTCTATTTCTACCTATATATTCTATTTATACATTTATATATATATATATATATATATATATATCGATATCAAATATATGTTTTTTTTTGTATATTTATATATATATACCTATATTCATACCTAAACATACATATACATACATCATATATATATAAATATGCATATAAACATGTGTAAATATGTTTATATATTTATATACCTATATATGTATATGTTTATATATATACATATATATATATAAATATATTTATGTACATATATCGATATCAATATATATATATATATATTATATATATATATATATATACATATATATATACATATATTAATACCTAAACATACATATACATATATATATATATATATATATATATATATATATATATATATATATATATATATATATATATATAATATATACATACATGTGTAAATATGTTTATATTAATACCTACACATACATGATATATATGTTTTATAAACATATATATAAATATATATATATATATATATATATATATATATATATAAATATAAATGATTTATATATACATATATATTTGTGCACGTGGTCTATATATATATATATATATATATTATATAATACATCTATATATCTCTCTCTATATATATAAACAACATTGAAACAGAATCTGCACATGGTGCGGATTGTGATTTACTTGTATTCTGTTTTGTGCATGGTCTTTAAAATGAACGTTTAAATCATTTAGAATACACAAATATTCATCCATAAACACATAATTATAATAATATATATTTATACATATATATATATATAGATATATCAATACCTCACATAAATATATATATATATATATATATATATATATATATATATATATATAAATATGCATATATACATGTGTAAATATGTTTATATTAATACCTACACATACATATATATATGTTTATAAACATATATATATAAATATATATATATATATATATATATATATATATATATATATATATATATATATATATATATATATATATATATATATATATATATATATATATATATATATATACGTATATCTCAGCCACACATGGTGATCGATCGCCGATTAGAAAAATTATGATCGATAACTGATCCGTAGGTTCTACAAATAAATGCAGCCCTTTGTATTAACGGCTCAGAATTGTTGCAACGAGCATCATAGATAGATTAAATCCTGCTGTTGCTACATCGATTCACGATTCTGTCCTACAGTTGTTCTAAACATAATATGAGTGCAAAATGTATACAAGGGTTATTGAATACCTGGAAAAGCATCACATTTGAAATGTTCCTCATTACGGCTTTAGAACAATAAAGCAAGTATTCATGGTGTTTATATAGTATATATATATGTTTATATAATATATATATGAATATATATAAGTGTGTGTGTGTGTGTGTGTGTGTGTGTGTGTGTGTGTGTGTGTGTGTGTTGGTTTGTGTGTATGTACGTTGGCACCATAGAGGAACTGAAATGCGTTCATGAACAAAGCATTAAAGGTTTTCTGCCTGGATGGCATGTGACAGATCATCTGGGGTCCGAACAATTCCCAAAGCCCAATTAAAAAGTAAAAAAGGATCGGCGCATCTCATCACTATTGCATAACTATCCTAATCGTACCTATTAACGAACTTAATGTCTGGATTTACATAGAGATTAACGCTTTTTGCAACAAGTCGGGCGGCAGTATTTTGCGCGTGTTGCAGTTTTGCGATCAGGTACAAATGGGCTCTATACAGCAATCAAGTCGGAAATATATACATGCATGGACAAGAATTTTAGTTTTGGATTGGTTCAGGTACTTCCTTATGCAGCCTTATTTTCTGATCTGATGAAAGAGATTGAGTTGACTATATATCATGTGGATGCCATATTTGCGCAGTGTCACAACTATTCACCGTTCATTTACCAAGTTTTACGTATTAGTTAGATATATTATTACTTAAATTACTCAAGAATTGCTAAGAGAGACAACTTTACAGTATAGTATTCAATATTGTACTGTATATAGTTGCAGTTACAGCTGTTTCATCCGACGAAATCTTGAGCCTTGTTCTCAACCTTATCAACAAGGTAGTGTTCAACGTATCAGCAACTTCTGACCAACCTAAAATGGTTTACTTAACAGGATCAAAATCCTATGATTAACCTGCAGTTCGCTGCAGTAGGTGACATAGCTATCAATCCGATTCACAATATCAAGGTAATATTCATTCTGGGAAATAGGGAAATAACTATTTTCATGTTCTTACGCCACAATAGCGGCGAACCAAGACAATGATCATGTAAAAGTTACCTGCTTATTTATGAAATTTAGTGTCGACATTTAGAGCCTGAACACTGTTGGCATGACCTCGGCAATCATGCATTATTAAAAATATATGTCTGCCGAAAGCATCACACATCTATCAAAATTAAGGATTCTGACCAAACATCAGCTGTCTGTCCGTGATGTCGCGCTACCCCTATCTCTAGAGTATTCATCACTCAAAGGGTAACATTGGCAACATATTTGGGGTCTATTTGAGTACGCTATTGTGCTAATCGTTGCATTAAGAAAACATTAGGAAATATCCAATAATTGTGCATGCAGATAGAAAAATACGCCTCATAAAACTAACTAGTGCCTAGCTTAGCCTTTCATGTACCATCCTTTAAGATATGGACCGTTCAAGAAGTGCATGAATTGCGTCAGATATAATCCTGTGGAAGCTTCATATTGATGTAGATTAAGACGAGAACAAGTCTCAGCATAATACAATAGCATTTGAATAAGTCGACCACATGATTGATGGCAGTCTAAAGAGTTCGGTCGATACATTTGCGATCATTCAACCCACGACAGTGATCTCCTTTATTGGACACGCCTGTACACTTTTCTATTGTGATTAAATATTTGATATGTTGGTTCACTGCTTTGCATTGAAAGATTACCGGGAATCGTTTAGAGCGCGGTATCATATCAAACGAGTCGTTGACACAAAACGGCGTATGATATTCGCCCTCTAATTTATTCCACGTACTATTGGTAAACTGTCCGAAAATGATTCGTACTTGTATTGGTCGTTGCGCCATCTATTGTGCATGTAATTGCACAGTTGTAGCGGAAAGTTACTGATCAGATACGGAAGAACTTAGTAATTAGAAAGTACTCATCTTTAGCTAAATGTGCATTGTATACCCCTAAGACGCGCATCCGGGGTCTCGAGTCTATTGAAGATCGACGTATGTTTAGCGCAGTCAATATGGGCCAACCCCCCAATTTACAAAAAACGTTGCAATATGCTTTTGTCAGTTCCTTTACTGTTTACTTTGAATGGTTGCACCATAGTTGTGAACAGTGCAAATTAGCATGTGATACAAACGGATGTAGTTTTATATGTGGAGAGCACGAAGAAAACTTTGGTAATACAATGTCAGAACTGCCAAAATGTGTTATGAGTTGTCTTAAAATGTATTGATGGTGTGTACATTTACTGTCACGTACAACGCCATCATGTTTAGCTTCATTAACGCTTGTCAGATAAGCCTTTTGGGTGAGCGTCAATTGATACGAATGTGTCAAAACACAAACTTAGCACTTATTTTAACTAACACTTGCAACACAATAAAGGGGCTAAAAGCATATAGCATCAGCATAAAAGAATTGATTCAAAAAAACGTCCAGTATGTGAGAGAGTTGCACGCTTTAAATAATAAACGTAAGAAATGAAGAACACAGTTCCCAGTATTTAGGTGGTTTTTGCAAGTAACATGACCCCATTGGGTGCAGCAAGTGGGTTTCTCCACCAGTAGCACAATCAACAGACAATATGTAAGCGCACATCACGGTTCATTGATTTGCTTACAAAGTCTATTGATTTAAATTCAATTGGTTGTCATCTGTCTCTATAAAGCGTTCTATACAATTCATCGGTACGGTTTCTAACGTAACCAGTGCGATTGGTCTATAATTGTTTTTGTTGATGATATTGCCCGCTTTATTTGACATAGTGGAGGGGGTGCGGGGTAGATAATTGCTCGCTTAAGGCTGTCAGAAAGCTGACCAAAAGTAACAAAAGAAGTAAAAACTGTAGACAGGAGTATATTGATCGCAGGATCAGCATGCATAAAATGTTCGGCGGAGAGAAAGTCATTGCCATTAGACTTGCCATTTATCAGCGTCTTTACGGCTATATGTATATCGTTTGGTGAGATAACACATTTATCGGCGTCTAGAAATGACAACTTCAACAAAGGACTTGCTGTGTTTATTGTGGACGCAATTAAGCAGGTTCGAATAGTGTTGGCTCCGTGTATAACATATTAAATCGGCATCAGATACACCGTCAATAGTGGCAGCCAGAGGGACTTGCATGGCTTTAATGGCCTTGAAGGATAGTGTTATAACAAAAGAGCATGCTCTGAGGGTTGCTTCCTTCGTCTGACATTGTCGTAAGACACATTTCAACCTCGAGCGGGTTTGCCGTAACAATTGGAGTTCCATGCATGGGTTTGCCGTCGTTCCGCCATTTTATAACGGCATTACGCGCCTACCTATAGGCTTCTTTGAAAACGTCGTTCCAGTCTGATACACTGAACTGACTTGCCACTGAAGGTTTCCTTGAAAGAAAATCATTAAGAGCCGCAATAATTTCCTGTAAATTGCATAAATGCATATCAGTGCGTAAAATGGATTTCATTTAATAAACACAGTGACAGTGAAGCTAATCAATCTACTTTAGTGTCATTATATTATTGTGCATGGCGTGACTACGTATGTATTGGTCCAACATTATGGTAGACGCACAAATATCACCCACAAAGGTGTGCATATTGCCATTCCTCCAAGAACATACGTAATCCGAAATATAGCTTTAAATATTGAGGAGTCTAACAGTTTGCCTTCGGAGACAACGAGAGTATTAGTTTAATCAACTATGACACTTATTTTGCCCAGATATTGCGTGCATTCGTCAAGATTATTTGCACATTGATGTTGCAAATACACATTTAAAAAGAGGTAAACACAATCACCATTATGAAGTTTAAGACCCATCAGGTGCTTGTCGTCACGCTGAATAAAAAAGTAAAGTTTGGTCAGTACTTTCCAACATAAAATACCTACGAACGATCAGGTAAAAGACAACAATCCGAGTATATTGCATTCATCTTACTGAGCGCATTTAAGTCATACAGTGACTTTTTCAGACAGTGACAATTCCAACTGGCACATCTTAAATTGAATGTTAAGGTTAACACCAATGTATACGCATATAGACACACAAGAAAGAAGCAAGACACCTATGCAACGTACGGTCTTACTGTTGCGCCGCTTCGTCACAGAGTCGGTATGAGGAAACACTGCTGACCTTTCTTTGACATTGGCAGAAAAAATGAATGGCACGAGTGGTGTTTAGTGCTAAAACGTTACACTTATTTTGGTCCCTCTTGATAACATAGCCGTCGTTGATCCCGCCAGTCTCGAAAATGTCAAGTGAGCTGCGCTTGGCTGGTCTTCTGTTCATGGATGACCAGTTTGATGTTCGCAGGTTACCATGGGCACAAATGCCTCTGATGACACCAGCTGAATTGCGACCCGAGGTGTCTGCATAAACCGGTTACCTAACAATCGTGAAAATCTTGGTATGTTGGTGGACTCGACCTTGGATGCTTGCTTGTCTCAGAAAGTAATTTTGGTCAGTGTAAATGGCCAAGGTATCTTGGCAATATATCGGTACGTATGTAGACAAATATAAAGAATAGCATCGCAAAACCACATAGGCAGACCAACGGCTATATGTCAGCGACACACATGCAACATTCCGTTATATCTCAAAGTTGTTCCAAACCGCAATAGAAAACTATCAATTACATCTTGGCCTCATTAAACTCTATAAGCTTTGGTCGTTCGCTCCGCTTTTGCTTATAACATCGCGGCTGTCATTCCTGGTAATCATTCCATAGTATATATATATATATAGAGATATAGAGATATATTATATATAGATATATATATATATATATATATATATAGATAGATAGATAGATATATATAGACAGCCGCGATATATAGATATATAGAGATATATAGATATATAGATATAGAGAGATATATATTTATATAGACTATATATATATATATATAGATATAGAGAGATAGAGATATAGAGTAGAGATATATAGATATATATTCTCATTACACATCCCCAGTCTCTGAGATAGAGATAGATATAGAGATAAAGAGATAGATAGAGATAGATATAGAGAGAGAGAGAGAGAGAGAGAGAGAGATCTCCATATAATTTGAGATATAGAGAGATAGAGAGATAATATAGAGATATATAGATATATATATCGGTATATATCTATAGATAGATAGCATATAGAGATATAGATATATATATCTCTCTATATATATATATATATATATATATATATATATATATATATATATCTATATCTATATATATATATATATATATATATATATATACTATCTGTTGTCACATCCCCCCAGTCTGCATTACACTTATTAGTAAATTTTGGTGGATTAGACTGCTCGAGCAACTAAGGTGGTTCATTGTCGATCACATCAACACGCGCATATATATAAATATATATATATAAATATTTATATATATGCATATATGTATATATATATATTTATATATTTAATATATATATATATATATATATATATATATATATATGTATATATATATATATATACATATATACATGTATATATATACATATATATAATTTTATTACGTCAATATCCCCCGAAAAAAAGCCTGGTACTTTATGCAACTTATGCATTAATTGGCTACAAATGTTATGAAAAGTTATTCAGTTCAATGTGTTCATTTTTGCACGTCGGGGATAATATTACAACATAACGTTTATATTATATTACGGTGCTTAATTGTTGTTGTGTGACTTGTAAACCTATTGGCCTATTTGCATCTATACAGGCTGACATGCACAAAGCATGGCTATCTGTGGTAGCAGAAGTGCGTTTTGGCTGTGTCGATTATTACTTTCTGCGTGCTAGGATATGGCAATAGTAATTAATCGCTGCATTGGGGTAATCAAAGACAGAATTCATATCATTGCATTTATATCGGCTTGTATTAATACTACCTCGCACAGTTGGTGATGAACTGTTGATGTGCTAAATTTGTTGATCCATCACTGTTACACACCACTCGATGTATTTATGTCATATAAGCACCCCATCTCTTGAGAGAAAAACGACCGAGTAAGCCTATCAATGCATAATATTTACATTGAATGTCGTTCGCCAGTGGGTGTTCGAACACTGGTTTGTTCGTGATACCAATTAAACCCGATTGGTATTTAAGCTCAACGAGACACACAAAACAGGAATATTCACATAAGACTGCTGCTGTTGACCTGTTTAAGAGCGGACAAAGGCTTGAACATATCGATCGCAAATATTACTGCAGCGTTCAGTTGTGTTTTGCCGGTTGGTTAAACACTAAGTTCACAAATGATTTTGGTTAACCTATGAAGTAGATACTACTTGAAAGATTCAATGCATTAATTTGTTGCAGACGCAAACAAAAGTAGTTTGCACGCCTCGAGATCAAAGTATATACAGCGACATCTATTAAAGGGATTACGAGGAAGTCATGTAGGCAATTATGACACAGCATACATAGTGTTGTTATCAAGTTACTGCCATTGATTGGCTGCTTGATCCTAGACATTCATATCACGGCAGCTTTTTATCTGAAAATTGACGATGGCTATCGTAATTCTTCACTTCTTAATAGTGTTTTGGCATCTCTCAGGTGTGTAGCTATTTCTCCCGGTAGCACGAAAATTTTCGGGCCTTAGTTAACTCCGAAGTCTTGCGAAGAACAGTTTGTCAAGTGACGCAAACAAACTACAACTGTGTAAAATGCAGATTTACCTCACGTCACCACACTTTCATGGCTTGCTGTTTGTCGATTCGCAACTAAATGCGCGCGCGATTCGCCGCGACTAAAGTCCACTTCAAAACAGTCTAACGAATGCAGGTGTTTCATAAATAGTACGTCTCTTCTGACGCTTGTTAATCTTAGTTGGCTATATTCTCTTAGCACATAGATATTGTTTGCAACTAAGGGCAAAACGCTGACTGGCTCTCTAGTTCATATATATATATATATTACAAGGTCGGTGATTGTTCCGTTATTGAAAAACAAAAAGAAATCGGCAAGCGACAGCAATAACTATCGATCGATAGCGCTTAGTGTTGTAGGCAAGGTTTTAGTTAACGTTATTTTGTCAAGTATTCAAATGTTTTAAGCACCAGTCACCTCCAGTTTGGTTTTAAACCACACCATTCTACTTCTCAGTGTACCTATGTAGTTCAAGAAGTTATAGATTTTTATGTCAATCAAAAATCGCCATGTTATGTTGTGATGCTAGACGCATCGAAGGCATTTGATAGGGTTAATTATATTAAATTGTTTCAATTATTGATTCGTAGAGGTTTGTGTCCTACTATTGTAAAGTTGCTCCTTTATATGTATTTCAAACAATCATTGTTAGTTAAATGGGACTCTAATGTGTCTGAGGCATTCCAATGCAGTAATGGCATAAAGCAGGGCGGGGTGTTATCGCCGATTCTTTTCTGTATTTATATCGATGAGCTGCTAAATCGTCTTGAACGTAGTAATGTTGGTTGTCATGTCGGTCATCAGTTTATGGGTGCATTTGGATATGCTGACGACTTAACACTCCTTGCTCCCTCAGTCACTGCTGCCGAGCTTATGATTTCAATATGCGAAGAATACGCACCAGAATACGATGTAATGTTCAATAATG
>CM067344.1:65184056-65186556 GCA_034190875.2 Urechis unicinctus | reverse complement strand
TGGCCAAGTTCTACGGGCTGGTGCATTTCACGCAAGCACTAAATACAAACAGAATAATGTTTGTTTAACGTGATAATCCTGCAATCTCATGTATTTATTGGTGTAACTCGCTGATGCATTACGACCTCTATCTAGCTGCAAGTTATGAAATTCAAATTCAAACAAGCGTATTGAATACTTATTATACGCTCATTACCAATGCAAAATAACAAAATGGCAATCACTCAGTTAACTTTTTTGAAAAGTTTTTTATAGTAACGTATTTGCCTGCTTAGGTAATCTTTATAAGATTGTTAATGAGAAGAATACAACTACGGTTGGACATTTGAGCAAGGTGGGCAAATTGGTAAATTGTTTCTCTTTTGACAGCAACAACGTTTCATGGATGTGGGAGGTACTACTAGTAATGATAACGCCATTGCAGAAGTAGTAACTCGGAGTTTGGCTAGACACCCAGTCTTAATAAGAAAAAGACATCTACAGAACCATTCAAGAAAAGCAGGGATTGATTGTGAATGTTAGATGGCCGCATTACATGTTAAGCTATTGGCAATACAACCCGTCATTCTCCCTTTTAAAAGCGCTGTTAAACACAGTATTTTAATGACATTTGGCAAATTCAGATTATCTTATGATACGTAATCAACCATTGGCTATTCTACCTTTGCAGAATCAAACATGGCACATATCACCAATCTTCAGAATACATTATATCTTCAGAACCCACTTTGCTACAATGCAATACTATAGGGCTGTAGTAAATTATCATTTGGAAGCAATGTTGTTAATTTACATTCTTAAATTATAAATAAATCAATGAGCAGTCAAATCTTTAGTTTACTTCCTGAATAAAAACCAATATGGCTGGGCAGAAAAGACCAAAAAGGAAGTCCAGATATCCCTTGATATGCTTCTTGCATATAATGGGCATCATGAATTTAATTTGTGAAATTCATTTGGGCATTGATTTCAATTTCATTAACATATGATATTCATTCAGGATGTCTCATCATGGATATATATGAATAGTTTCATAACCATATTGTTGGTTATAATGAATAACCCACTCATACCAGTTCGCTGTGTGGCGCGTAGCCAATTTCTTGGATCTAGTAGTAAAGTACGCCCTCTACAGGTAACCATGAGCTCTTGTAGTTTTGGTCACTGAGTCAATTTTGCCAGGTCATAAAATATTTTTTGTAGTTGAATGGGACCCGAAACAGAGAGATCCACCATTATATTTTTAGACAGTATCGAATGCAACTTTGTTGTTTTTCTGCATTTGAATATTAATCGATTTATTGTACTTACCATCTTGATCATATCTCCATAAATGCGATGAAATATATAGTGTACAAAAGTATGTTTGCTTTGGTTGGATACTACAAAATTTTCACAAATGAATTGACAAAAATAGCGATATTGAATGCTAAATTTATCTGAGTATATAAGGCAGTGTTAAAAATACTTTGTCCATTGCTTATTTAATCCATTATCAGATTTATGGATTGACTGAATATCGTACTATAGTAGTTTTATTGATATAATTAAACCGAGGCGAAGTTTAAATGCTAGAGAGTTGCATTCGCCATGAAACAGGCATCAAAATGCAGTTTCACATATAGTTCGTGGCTACGCTATTGCTATTAACAGTATCCCAGCTGATTACACGACTGCTGCTCTGGGTATTATATACACCAGACAATATTGAAAGTGAAGAATATACTTAGTCTTCCTGTCCGATACGCAATCGGCCATGCTTAACAAAATACCTGCTTGTCTTCACAATGCAGTCCCTGGTTTTGATACCACATTGTGCTTCGTCGATTTTTCATTATACATCTAGCTGTAATTCCCATTCATACAGCGCAGCCTAAAAGCGATGGGCACATCTCATAATCATTTTCCATCATGAGCACTTCGGTACATTATAGATTGATTAGTCAATCGTCAAGGCGCCTATATACTGTACCTAGAGTAGTGTCAATGGTCAAAATATTTGAATGGCACTACATTTTAAACCAACACGGATGTCATGCAGGCTTCAGGCACAACATCATCGTGATAACTAGGAATGAAATGCTTTTTTATAGTCTCAAACTGCTACCGCCTCCTGGAATAGTTAAATAGGACCTAACCAGTATACAAGTATAACAAAGAGAGGAAGGTATAATTGTCTAGAACGATTTATGAGTGCAAGCAAACTTTTATTTAGATTTGCGTGTTGATATCTATTCTGTATAAATCAAGGACTACACATAGGTGCTTGGTATCATGTTCTCAAAGAAGTGTTTAACACATAAAAAGACTTTATTTTGCCAACTTCTAACCGAACATAATTCCAACCAGGCACTATTGTGATGACCAACAATATACTTGGGCTTTCAAAGCTGAAGTGTTAGACTCTCCAAGAACAGCCATCAACCAGATGTTATCACTGTTCAAGTCAAAAACCTATCACTTTGCGCTCCTTGAAAAATCGAAGACACGCCGCTGCGTT
>CM067344.1:65171556-65179056 GCA_034190875.2 Urechis unicinctus | reverse complement strand
GAACAAAAAACGTTTAACCAGAAAACTACTTGTGCAAAAGGCGAGGCAAGGCAAGCACGTAACTCAGTTATGTGTATAATATGTTTCATAATGTGTATGCACAGCATATACTCAGTGAATATACTGACAGGCCATCTATACACGGCTGCTGTAGGAACGAGCTTAATCAAAAATGCAAATAAAATACCTAGAACAGCGCACTGTTCATGCAATATGGACCTAATGTGATTCACTATGTGAGGGGAAATGAACGAGGGTGAGAGAATGAGAGGGTGGGGCGAGAGAGGGGGATAGATAGACAGAGAGACGCTGAGGGCAACGGAAAAAAGAGGAAGATAGGGCAAAGATCTTGTTATAATAAGATACCCAAGTTGGACTTTTCCGTTGTGAAACTCGCGACCAGCGCGCCACCTAGTTTCACGGAAGCTAAAATGTAAACAAAAGCGCTTGGCTCAATGCTTAAAGATCGATCGGCGATGGTATGTTCGCAAAAATACCGCTGTATTTCTAAAATTTACAGAATGTTTGATAGAGCCAATAAAAAAGAAGAAGAAAAAGGCCTATTACTATTGACACCTTTCAATCGATTGGTGTGGTGATTTATTCACTACAATATTCTTTATGTGCCCTAGGCCTGGCCCAGGTCGGACGTTGATTTACTTATAAACCCAGACGACCTGTAGGGCTAGGTCTACCCCTGTTTTAGCCCCAGTCGGAAGTCTAGTCTACCCCTATTTAATTCTAAAATATTAATCCGAATGATATTGCTTCTATCATTAGTGTGGTCATCTTTGAGATGGAATATACGAAGTTGATTTAAAGACATGCTCATATTTTGAAAACTTGAATGATTTCCCGATTGAATGACATTTGAATGGTCACCCAGACGTACCTCCACCGTATCAACAAGCTGCATTGTCAGTTAGTGGGGTATCCTGTGCAGACGTATTATGTAGTGCAGTTTCACGTATTCTTGGTTATTTTTAATACTGATATAATAATGCATTATTTCAGCATATACTAAAAACATCGATGCAGCATGAATCTAGTAATCATCAACTGTGTGTGCATATATTAATATATATATATATATATATATATATATATATATATATATATATATAATATATATATACATATACATGTATATATTTGTATATACATCTGTATATATATACATATATATATACATATATATATATATATATATTATATATATATATATATATATATATATATATATATATATATATATGTATATATATACATATTTATACCACAAATAAAAATGAGATCATCACCATGCGTTTGAAGATTAACAACAAGCACACTAAAACTACAGCTAACACTACAATTATTCAAATAAGAGCTCAATTCATCCATATAAACATTTAACAGATTGGTTGACAGTATGCCTCCAGACATAGCTCTGACCGATATAACACACACATCTGACTGGAGGACCATGCAACCAACAATTTTAACAATATATCCAGGGACACTTTTGTTCAACAAGCTCCTCCCCCCCCTCCACGCCACAATCTAAGGTGTGGTAGTCCTATATACGTATTCTTTTGGTGAACAAATCATATGCAGGGTCATGTATATTATTGACTACAAAAATTATGTTTCTGCATGTTGCACACAACGTTGTTCTTAATTTCCTGGCAATATAGCCTGAAACATATGCTAGAACATTCACTTCCCTGTTGGAGAGGCCTTCGTCAATTGAAACAGTTCATTGCAGCGCAGACTTTCAGTCAGACATATTCGCAAGTCATAATGAAGTTGGTTGGCTGTTTTGCGTCGAGAAGCTTCCACAAAGATAGGGGGCGAAGCCTTGACGGTGTCACGGAATTTGTCGTGCTAGTTGCCGAGTCGGGTATCTATTATAACAAAATCTTTGGATAGGAAACGGAAAAGAGAGCGGCATGGGCTTCGAAAGAATAATCTAGTTTAGGTGGTTTAAGTAAAAATAATGCCGTATATGTATATATATACTCCATTACCTTTCACTTGATCACTGATATCGACATAAACATCAGCACAAAAAAACGGTCATTTCGTGATACAGGATAATGAATTCAACGCATTATCGGCAATATGTAGATACTTGATCTTACCAGGCATAACGAGTATTGCCAGGTCCTTATATGATAAGAAATATATATATATATATATATATATATATATATATATATATATATATATATATATATATATATATATATATATATATATATATATATATATATATATATATATATATATATATATATATATATATATGTATATATATATAGTGACGATTACAACCATTCGTTGAATTCAACCACTCGTGGACAAATTTTTATAGTACATTTTTCTATCATTAATCATCAATTATTTATTCGCATATGTTGATTGATTTAATGAAATGCGAATAAAAATGTTTTTTTCACTTTTTATTCCTAGTATATACTTTTGGTCCTCGAAAGGTCGTCCACGAAAGGTCAAGAAACTAATTAATACGTATGAATCCAACCTTTCGTGCCCATATATATTGTCGAATATTTGCGGAATACCAAAGTTTTTAAGTCATTTTCAGTCATCATGGATAAGAAACATAATATTTGCTGTGGATTTGATCATTAGCAACCATAAGAAGCATTTCGCGATCTAATTTGATGTTAAAGATTGATGAATAAGGAGAAAAATTATGTTTTCGGTAAAGAAATTTAAAAACAAATCAAATATCCAATTTTTTAAAATTATGTATATAAAATATATATATATATACGTATATATATAGATATATATAATATATATATATATTTATATATAATACATAGATATATATAAATGTATATATATATAAATATATATATAAAGTATATATATGTATATGTACATATTTACATATATATATATGTATATGTATATATATATATCATATATATATATATATATATATATATATATATATATATATATATATATTAATATCCATATCCATGTCTATACCAATGAATATATATTTATTATTATTCATCTATTTGTATTTATGCATCTATAGACATGTACATATATGAAAATATAAGCACAACTATATAAATAATTATGTATACATGTATATATTTATATATACAGATATATGAATATATACACATAAATGTATATATAAATTTATATAAACATTTCTAAATATTTATATGTATTTATATATATGTCCATATATATTCGTGTATATATAAACATGCTTAAATATATATATCTATTTTATTAGCTCTTTCTTTGACCATTAAAACGTTAAAGAGAGCAAACTAAATTCAGCGAATAATTAGGTCAAGCAATAGTAGCTGGTGGCATGGAAGGCATTGAAGTCAACTCGGGAGCATGTGCACAAATGCATATATATATATATATATATATATATAGAGATATATAGATATATATATATATAGATAGATATAGATATATATATATATATAGATATATATATATATATATATATATATATATATATATATCTATATATATATATATATATATACATATATATATATATATATCTATCTATCTCTCTATATATATATATATATATATCTCTATATATATCTCTCCTCTGTATATAAATATATATATCTCTCTCCCCCTCTCTATCTCTAGATATATATATATACATATATATATATATGTATTTATATATATATATATAAATGCATAAATATATATATATATATATATAAAGACATATATATATTATATATATATATATATATATATATATATATATATATATATATATATATATATATATATATATATATATATATATATATATATATATATATATATATTATTTGTGTACTAAATAAGGTGTACCGGAATTATAAGAATAAGCTTTCCCAAGCCAAATGGGCGTGTCAACGAGCACTTCCTGTTTTGCTGAAATCATTCGTTTTATTTTCTCTTGTTGTATGTCATGGAATATAACTACCTTACCGTTCAAAGAAATTTTGAATATAATCCTCTTGGAAGATACCAGAGCTCGGGGAGCAATTTCGCAATTTGCACTATGATTGTCAAGTATCTTTTTTTATGCTCGGGTGATTCGATCTGTCGTCTTCATCGTAATTGAATAGTGCAATTAAGTGCCTTTTGTATCAACTATAACTGGATTGTTCTTTTGCTTCTTTGCTATGAAACTATGTCATATTCTACTGATAACGAGCCTTATTATGTTTTATAGCTTGGGCCGAACAAGTACTCATGTCTCTTCTGATGTGCATCAATTCACAATCAGAGCGGATTATGAGAGTTGGTCATAAAGCTTTCATCATTTATAATCTTTAATGCAGTTTAATTACCACATATACAATCGTCCATTTGTGCGCCACGCTGTTTACGAATACTTGATGCATTAACCATGCCCAGGAATTCATCCCTATTCTTCGTAGATTCCAGCGTCAAAAAGCTTAGTTCTATGTGTACGTTTAAAAGTTTGTACCTGCCATAAGTCATCTGTACTTCTGAACTCCGTCGCCCCTTTATCTTTCTCTCTACATCCATACCACTCTCTTATTTTCGTATGCCCTCTTCCTATTCCTCCTCTCATCTTCTTTCTTTCCGTGTGTCACTAGCACTTTCACGTGACCTCCCTATCTCCTGGGCTCACACCGTAAAAGAGTTTTAGTCAAGCTGTTTAGCAAGCGTGTCATATTGCACCCATCGAGTGCTGTTTCACGTCGTTGTTGTTGCATTTGCGATTGAGCACATTCCCAAAGCAGCCATTTGTACATAGCCATGCGGCATATCCATTAGTTGGATTTCATAATTACTCCGCTGTTATAACCGTCAAAATTATGTTTTGTCCATAACCTTGCAAAGTGCTTTAATTTAGTATTTTGTTTTCCGCTTCCTAGTTCTATTTGAATGAGAAATAAATGCTAGCATTTTACCATGTTGTTTAAAGCCATTGTTCTAAGTTCCCCAGCCCCATAATGAATGTTTATTTTGTTCATCAGGGTCACATAAAGGTTGTCATCGATAATCAAATTGATGAATTACAAAATAACTTGGTATCTAAAGATATGAGTAACAAATCGAGCAATTTGATAAGGAGCAATCGGTTTAACTTTGTAAGGTTGTGGTTTTGTTCCTAGTTTACTACTATCGGGCTGGACCACCTTTGTCCAGGCGGTGTCGGCTTCGAAGCCCGATCTGATCAACGGGTTTGTGCCAAGTAGGCTCACTATCCCTATATTACGTCGTTGTTGAAAGTGACAATATCTTTATATTACTATCAAAATTATTGTTTTAATTCGTTGATGTGCAACTCTTGTTTTTTTATTTGAGCGTGTGCATCCTATATTTTCTTTTTCATGTTATGACACATTTTATACATACTGAAGTTTGACAGTCTTGCAGACACGATAAAACAAGACCTCTGCCCTTTGCTATCAACCATTTGAGTCTCCCGAATTTTAGCCGGTAGTAATATATGGATAAAATGCAAATACACTATGACAACAATTACCATTATGATAAACAACACAACCATCGCTACCCCACGATAGGATTTCGCTTTGACTTTGAATCCCCGCCTGTTTCTAAGACACGCCGACAGCAAAAGACATGTTCCAAGAAGTCATAAACGCATTCACGTCTTCCAATTCCCATACTATATTCATTTTTGTGTTTCCAGTTATATTGTGATTTCCGACTCAAGTTTTCATCCCAATAATTAACTCAGATCGTCATATTTTATTTATATCTCCAGATATCATTGTCACAGATAAGAAAAAAAGACATCCCTTGGAATCAAACGGCCATTCCGACCCGCGTACGATGTCGGGACGACCCAGGGAAGACAGTACTTCCGGAATAATTCGAGCCACAGCCTTTGATGTTGTCATTCCTATTGAATATAAATATAACAGTTTATCTCCCAAAGGCCTCAACCCAGTGATCATAAACACATATTGTTTCCCATGGAGATATCCAGAACGACAAGAAAATCCCATGGGGATAACATTTAGCTCATGTGTCGACAAAGATAGTGATGCTAATGCCAACAAGATATTCAGGAGAGGTTCGTTTTCCCTATGAGATTATTTTGGTTCTATACTGGATCTGTATTTGATAAGGTTTAGTTGCATAAAAATAAGTAAAGGTCAATTCTTTGAATTAAGATCTAAAACAATTTGTACCTTATAAGCCTCGAGTAAGCTACTTTAAGTAATCAAAATATTTATAAGCAATATTAAAAAATGCTACGATCGATCTTGCAGAATTGTGAGAGATATCTTTATGATCGTGTATTTGAACAGAATAGATGTAACTATCTCAGATAGTGGGACTTTATCAAGACTCTTATCTATAAAAGAAAAGCTTATAGTATCTCGGGGTTCTGAGTAAATCGTCAAACTATGATCGAAAAGTGAAATATGGCAAAGGTTTTATGTAAATATCGGTCTAAATATAGTTATTCATATACCAGAAATATCGAAAATGCCTATCTCTTACTGAAATAACACGATCTATAATTTTATCATTTGAGAGGTTAAAATAAAGTGCAAGATAAGAAAAGAAATGCTTTATTCAGCGAAGCTGAGGGGACAAAGTATTAGTCTGTCGACTTTTATAAGACTTTGCCCCGTTCATTGCGCACAACTCCACAAGCTATTTTTAGTACATTCGACATACACTCTCTAGATTTTACTTACTGTTTTCTTCAAGTTAAGTAACTTCGTATCCAATCGAATGCCAAGCCCCGGATTCCATTATGGCGTAGTTTCCTACATTACGTATCATGGTCCATAGTGTTAATCACCTATTTGAGATCTATGAAAACACTCTGGTCTCATTGTAGTCCATGGCTTTTTTTATTTCATTAACCAATTCTACAAGTGTTGAATGATTACTTTTAAAGCCATACTGCCCATTGTACAGTATATTATTAGTATTAATGAAGGAAAATAGCCGTTTCCTAAATAGCTTTTCAATTATCTTTAAAACATATGGGAATAACCTTTGGCATTTTCATTCCATCAGGGAATTGAGCTTTTTTAAACGATTGACAACAAATATATGTTAGCGGCAGGGTGATTTTACCGATGATCCGTTTCAATTTTTTCATGCTAACTTCATCGTATCCACTTGAAGTTTTGCTTTTAAAGTTTGATACAGTATCCAATATTTTCTTTTCTGTAATAGGTAAAAAATACATTGATCTGATGTTATTTGGTGCTATATAATCTAGTGGATTTTGTTGTTCCTCGTTTTGAATACTATTGGCTAGTTTTGGACCATTGTTGACAAAGAAAGTATTGAAGTTGTTGGCTATATCCGGGTTGTCTCTAACCCTGGTTCCCTCTTCAACAATGAAACGACCAGGGTATTGATAAGGTGGCTTAAAATGTTCCAGGTCTTTTTAATTTGTTTTACATTCCATAAGTTAACTGCTAAAATATGCTTTTTAGCTCGTCTTAAAATAGCTGTTAATCTATTATGATACTC
>CM067344.1:65164056-65166556 GCA_034190875.2 Urechis unicinctus | reverse complement strand
CAACCCTACCTGATTACAACAGTGCAAAACTACCAACTCTGGTTAATGCAAACACACGCAGTCATCTTTTTCATTTTGTTTACATAATCATTAATTATTTCTTAGGTCAATAAGAATGACCAACTTTACAAATGTTAACATTATCGCGGTTTGCAGCCCAAACCTTTATGAAATAATGGATGCTGAACTCCATTCACTGCTGTTTACTGCAGACTGACGGGTCTCAAAAAAGCAGGACACAGATGTTAATATTCGCTTGTCGCATTATTTGCGAAGGACGAGCAGGGTAATAACAGTGAGAAATTGGCCACCACCGTCATTAAATATTGTAATCCCCAACTATGTTGTCGGGACGTGCGTTTATTTGTGCCGAGGATTATGAACGTAACGGGTGGATAATTCCATAGTGTCAACAACTTTTATAATGCCATTTTTTGAAGTATGTTAACTCATGAAATTTACTGATGTGGTTGTTATAACGTAAACGATGTTGCACGGAATGATGCCCAAAGATATCGCACAATTTAATGAAAGATACCGCAAATAGAGCCCTGACGCACAGACGTGATTGCTACATAACTATTAACAGAATGATATGATAGGCATATCACTTCAATAATGTCTTTTTTTGAAAAAACATTTCTGGCCCTTCCTTCCGGTACTAAATAATCATTATAGTTGGAAAACTAAATATGCTTCCTCGTGAATTCTTGAACGAACGTAAAGAGTAAAACTAAAACTTGAATTTATGATATTATGCCGCACGATTTCATTATACCACACGGACTATCGTAAAAGTGAAGTAATGAATTTATTTTAACAGCGTGTCTCCGTACAAGGGATGAGTTAGCTGACAGTAAGTCCATAAAATGTCCGCAGTATGCTAAGAGTGTTCCCCAAAGCCTCCACGTGGAATTCTATGATTGAATTGCTTCGAGAAATCTGATAGCATCAAACATTTTACAGACGCCGAGCCTCGGAATGTTAGATCAACAGTCCCATGTGCTTTTGATGATTTTAACGTATCGTGGCCTAATGACGGGCATGTATTTCATGTAATTTCATAATCATCACACATCGTGAAAGAGTAGCTGTAAACTTAGTAAATAACATTGTTGACAAAGTATGACTCAATCGTGGTAAAATTCGACAATAATGCAAATCCCTAACGAGTGTCGGATTGTGATATATATATGCATATATTTATATGTATATATAAAAATATATATATATATATATATATATATACATATATAATTATATATCTATATATGAGATATAGAGATATATATATATAGAGAGATATATATATATATAAATAGATATAATATAATATATATATATATATATATATATATATATATATATATATATATATATATATATATTATATATATATATATATATATATATATATATATATATATATATATATATATATATATATATATATATATATATATATATATCTATATATCTATATATCTCTCTCTCCTCTCTATCTATCTCTCTCTCTCTCTCTCTCTCTCTACTCTCTCTCTCTCTCTCTCTCTCTCTCTATATCTATATATATATATATATATATACTGGAATACTCATGAAATTGACGGATTCACTTATGGAATCCTGGGAAAATGTATAATGTGGATTGGGGAAATCCCAGCGCTTAGGCATTTACAGAATGTCCAGGGGATTGTGAGGACTTCTTCGGCTGGCCGAGCGATCCGTCTATTATTACCCTGCTGCATCCGTAACCATGTGGAACCTTCTATCTCTAGCTGCACCGAACCTTCTATTGGCAGTGTTGATGGTGATACACGCGATTGAATTCCAACTAAACAAAGAATAAATACGCCAAAGATGCATGGCTATGCGTATTGAATGACTTTTTAGGTCATTGTACAAGACGGCGAAGGTAGCCATTGTCTATCGATTCGAGGGCCATCAATAGTTTGCAGAACAGAGATGAAATAATAAAAGCGACTGCATTCATCTCCTCCCTTCATAACATAACAGTTAACAACGCTGTTACCGTGAGGGTATGAGTTCCAGAACACAGATTGGGCTACATGACGTCGTGTACAAAAAAATCGCGTCTAGGCATAGAGAGGGAAGCACCGTAAAATTTGCGTTGCCGGATGAAAAAGGTCTTATCTATTTCATCCGCCTTTCGGTACGACGGTTAAATATCTGTGTATTGTCCACTAATTAGAATATCAGTGATTCTGGCGGCGATAATTTGTCAAAAATGCGCATTCTCCGGTAGGAACTTATTAATGATTATTTAATGTACAGGATGTACGGCATTGCGATTAATACCACACTATGCCATGATGGAATTTAACTACTGGTATGTACGACAGCACCTTCATGATATAAGAAGTTATAAATTAATTCGGGTCATATGCTGAATATGGGAGTATGTACTTTGTTTTTATCTGTCATAGTGGAAAGCCCAGGTGCCTAAATGAGATCTAAATATCCGGAGTATTGACCTAAT
>CM067344.1:65121556-65159056 GCA_034190875.2 Urechis unicinctus | reverse complement strand
AGAATTGACTACACTGACAACATATACAATCTGTGTACAAACAATAATCTCACTTATTGTTCTGTGCATCTTTCTGAAGATGTCCTGGTCAATCTAAAACTTACTGAGGCGTCGAAATGTTGTGTTCAACAGCAATATAGTCAAACATCGACACTCTTGGTGCCGTTCCTAGTTGTTGCCTGGCCCATTGTTGATACTTTTCATCACTCACTCATAATTAAACGAAGATGAAACACGGAATGTCGTACAGTTTGGATGTACAGATTACCGCATAACTGGTCTGCATATCCAAAGCACCAAAGTCTAATATAGCACATGTTTCAACGCACTATTGCATCTGTAAACACACAGACACACGCGCGCGCGCGCTCACACACACGGGGATATCGAAGTGCACTTTGTTTAATCCATGACTGATAAGCGATTCCGTAACTTACATCCGATCTATCGCTTTTCCGTGATGTGTATTCACATGTTGAAGTTACTGCTTGGTGACGATTGGCGTAGGAATTAATTATGTTCAACGCAAGACCGTAGTTACTTAAAAACACGTAAGCGTTGTCAAATGAGATGGGGTAGGTGGTGATTACAGTTGGCCCCCGAAAAACAGCTTCAAAATAGTCTGCTGACGTTTCATATTGATTGATTATGACAGTAAGAGTGATAAACATTGCAGCATTGTACAAACAAATCATTGACTTAACAACATAATCGGCTTACTGCTCGAATCTCGCACAACCACTCTCCATTTTAATGCCTGCAATATCCATTTCATAGAAGGGTGAATACGAGTTGGATATTTATAGCGAAAAGTTGCCCGACATTGCAGATACTGTCTAGTGGGAATATTTTGAACTGGATGAGAATGAAAGTCTAAACGAATCTGACAAGGGACGGTTATAACTGCTGTTGAAAGATAGCGATGGGTGAATCATTCATTATAGCAGTGGCATATTTGGTTGAGGTTAACTGCAGATATACTGAATATGAATGTTGAATACACTAGACTTTGCACGTGGCCAACGTGATTTTGTGACCTTATTCGATTCACACTTCATATAATTCTAGGTTATAACACTGCCAATATTTTTCTGTAAGCATAACCGAGCCTCTGAGGAAACTTGTTTGATAGTACTTATCTGCAACATTCTCACATATGCCAATCAGAGAAAAAGCTTTGTCTGTGTTGAGTAGTCTACCACGGTAACATGTTGTGCTGAACCTGATATCGGTGCAAATAAGAGTGTCTTAAGATTAATCCGATTCCATTCCTCAAATTGCGTATTTCTATCATATCACTTAAGTATTCATTAACAGGTTGCATAATAACGACCGAATGAAGCTCATATAGCGGTGATAAGCCGTACCGATTGGCCGTCGAGCACCTTGTTTGGGACGAGTTAAATGCTGCTGATAAAATGTAATTAAGTCTTATCCCTGGCGTTTCCTGTGCTGATATTTAAATATATCTTACTAAATGTTGAAGAAAACTATTTATTCTGATGAAGTTATAGGGCCAGGAGACTAATTCTAAAACAATGTGTCATTTCAAAAGTATGTATTTGAAACGATGCTGTTGACGTAGGCTGCAGTTTGAATATTTCTTTTATGCTAATAAAGCACATGTTTCTACGTACTATTGCATTTGTAAACGCACAGACACACACGCGCGCGCGCACGCTCACACACGCAAGCACAAATATACTCCACCAACTGTATGCTGATAAATGATGTCCCGTATTCGATGATTATTGTAGAGGCATATTTGTGCGCATGTTTAAATACACCATTCTCGACGAAGAGTCATTATACATAATGGCTATCAGAACTCTCCAAGACTCTTAAATAAATTACATGACACACTGATGAAACAAATACAGTCCATGGTTGCGCTTCATACTGCTTAATCCTGATATATATCATAGACACTCGGCTAATGGGGTTGGTGCTGTCTAAACATGAATAATATCTGAGATATAACTCTGTAATGACCGACGAAGGTAGCGGTAAGGGCGCAATTTATTTTAGACCATGGAGTTGTGAGACTGTTAGGTGGCAAGTGAACGCAGTTGATATTCCACGTGTGATGGTGGTGCATGTATACGAGACGGAGCTGCTCTATGATACTATGGACCGCCATACATTGGAAATTGTAAAGGTGATTGAATCACCATATTCAAATTGATGGTTTGGCAAGAATGTGCTTCTATTGTTTGGTAAAGCCAAGAGGATTGGTGAGCTTAGTGCGAAGTGCCAAGTCATTGATTTATGGGTCACCCGTGACTCTGTTAAATAATACATATTGGTTTTCGTGTAAGAAATCGAAAATAATTATAACAAGCGTATGTTCTGACAATAGGCGCATCATACGAAGTTCGCCAGGACAGTATAATGCACATAAATTATGCACATATTGAATCATACTTCCTGTATCCCCCCATTCTACTGGTATGTCCCCGCATCCGCTCCCCAACCTCGGTATGGAGAGCAAATATGACTACCATAGAGTTAGTTAACAGCGCGCACTTAAAATGCGAGTTTGTGTTTCAAACCTTTGAGGTTTCAAGTCGTAAAGTGTTTGTTATAATCTCTTGACAAACAAACGAGATAGTGATTCAGTTCTTGTTTAAGTTTGAGTCTTCAACGTGAAACATGCCGTCCATGCTGCAATCAAAGACGGAATGACAGACCATCAATCGAATGCAAATACTTTTTGGAGAGTCCATTATTTCCCCGAAATATCCCATAAAAGATTGCAAGTTTCCCGGAATTCTAATCAATAGGGATTCGCCGAATGTACAATTGATGCACCATCATGCGTGTGGCTTATCCTACCATTTTAATGTTTATCAAGGTAATGCGATGTTTATCACAAGATATAAACATCGCATTGGAGCGACACTGCGACGCTGTAATACAGTTCCTATATTGGCATTCATACATTCAAACATACATACATACAACCAAACGTACAAGCATATATATGTGCATACAAACGTACATATATGGGATGTGTGCGTTGCAAATTGCCCTCATGTTTGGTTCCTTTTATTGTTCATGAACTATCGACCTATTGAGTACCGTTCAAGTGCGATTTGATATCCTGCGAGGCAACACGATGAACATCAAAAGCAATGGGATAACACTCACGCTTTGTACTGGGGCATTCAAGCGTTAATGTCCCTGGTCTGTCAATTAATTTTACTGTCAGTAAGCCAGGAATCGAGCCCGATGTACTTTAATATCTATTCACTATATGTTTATGTAGGATAAAGAGGAAAATGTAGTGTTCTCGGCGACAGATGAGCCGTAGATATTGCATTGCATGATGGAAAACGCGAACAATTCCTGTGATTTCTGAATAAATAACAGGCAAATGGTGCAATGATATCGTAAACGCAAAACACTTTGGTGCTAGATTACAATTGCTGATCTCAGGCAACTTGAATTCCAAATTAATATACGACTTAATTGAACAATAATAAATACAAAGGTATCCCTAATTCCACTAATAAGTAAGCAAAGACAGATATATTCTTCCTGCTGGCACCGATCGCACATGCTGCTATATATGGTTTCCACGTTAGAGTTTAACATTCATTACAATTTCAAAATATCCATAAGAAAAACATGGGAAGATCAACCGATTTGTCGATAGATAATTAAAGGTTACATTGACCAAACACCGAACCAAACATTAATATACCGGCTATGTATCACTGTTTACATTGAACCCTTGCTCCAAAATTGGTCACACATCAAGGACGGTTCGTTACATTCCTCTTTATGCTGTAGTAGGTCCAAAATGGGCCATTGAGCTTTATCATATTTTGCTTCTTTGTTTATTCAGCGAACCTTATCCTATTTTCACTAATGTTGATTCTATATTGGCGCCTTCAGTGGTGAACGATGCTGCGTTTTTATTTTGCTGGGCTGTATAAATGTTTGCTATCCTGCATTGAGTGTATTACTAGTGTGAGAGATGATCTACTCACTTCTTTATTTGGTTCGTTTTCCCATCGGTGAAATGAATATTTTATAGAAGTGCGTTTTGGTAAAGTGGGTATATTGATTCATCAGCATCAACCCGTCGTTGCTGACATTGATATATTTGAATTATTTATCCAGAGACTAGTGTAACATTCGGTTCGAATATAAACCCGGTTTAAACCCGAGCGTTAAAACACCTGTGTTCGTAGCCGCACAGCGCTTCGGATGTGTGCCGCTGTCTGTCCATAGGTTAAGAATGGTATAGCGTTGCTCATATGATCACGTGGTTATTTCACAGCGATGCGGAAATCTGAAAACAGTTTTACCTAGGTTTCCATCTGTTGACGTTGCTTTAGATTTTTCCTTCAAATAGAAATTAATCAAATCTAATGAAAGTTAAATTTGAAGTGAGCTAATAACATCTACCGAAAACATCTTACTTAGTCATTGCATAGCAGGTGGGCACTACATTTTACAAGCGTACACACTAATATACCGATTGTCAACCTACCTTCGTTATCAAGCAACCGATGGTTCTGCATTGGATTATATTGATTCAATCCTTTGATACGATTGTGAAACCTATTATGCCTCCATATTTGTATGCATTGGATGTTATTCCGCTCGCCGATATATAAGTCACAATTGTGTATTCCATAGTCTATTTCTGTCTGTTGATACAATCAACTAGTATAGATGAAAATACTCCTTTCCTATAAGCCCAGACCATTAGTATCTGTGCCTCACATGACCCATTAAATAGAGAAAGTTCATCTATTCGAGTACCAAGGTAATAGCATTGTTCACTGTGAATGTAGTTGATTGCAATGTCTGCACTGGAGAGGACACGTTAGTCACTCAAGGGGAAGACTGTATTGCTAGAATATAATTAACTTTGCTAGTTCCTTGCAGCATTAGATCACTCGTGCGACTTGTTATGCGCATTATCATACAATGTGCCTAGACGAAGAGTCTATCAAAACGGAGAATAGGTGAACCTTGCCCTATGCGTTATTCTGTAAATATAAGCCCAAAGGGTAGCAGATTTGAGTCGCACACAATATTCTCTAATACGCTCATAAGCATGGTGGTGGTTTGGGTATTCTGGTAACGCTTATTACGAAATAATTAGGACAATTTATCCGACAAAATCCTGAATCGTTGCTAAATTCAATGCAAATTGTCAAATGCCTAAGTTCTATAAATCACCCCAATCTGAAACTACATCAGCCACGCACCCACATCATTTCATAATTGCATATTTTAAGTATTGCATTTATGCTTTCATTTCGTTGATGGTGAGCTTGCAAGAGTTGATCATATGCACATTAGAGTGGGAAATTCTCATATTTCAACCGTACAACAGACAAATGCAAGTGCAACATCACGTTGACCAAACAGCGTTAAAAGTTGGCAAATATCTGCAGTTACAAATATCGACCGTCTGCGTAAGAGAGTGCTTTTCTGAGCGTGTATGTATGTATGTATGTATGTATGTATGTATGTATGTATGTATGTATGTATGTATGTATGTATGTATGTATGTATGTATGTATGTATGTATGTATGTATGTATGTATGTATGTATGTATGTATGTATGTATGTATGTATGTATGTATGTATGTATGTATGTATGTATGTATGTATGTATGTATGTATGTATGTATGTATGTATGTATGTATGTATGTATGTATGTATGTATGTATGTATGTATGTATGTATGTATGTATGTATGTCTGTATGTATGTATGTATGTATGTATGTGTCTGTATGTCTGTCTGTATGTATGTATGTATGTATGTATGTATGTATGTATGTATGTATGTATGTATGTATGTATGTATGTATGTATGTATGTATGTGTTGTTGTGTTGTTGTGTTGTTGTGTTTGTGTGTGAGTGTGTGTGTGTGTGCGTGCGTGCGTGAGAGAGAGAGATAGAGAGAGAGAGAGTGAAGAGATAGAGAGAGAGAGAAAGAGTGAATAAGAGAGAATATGAGATAGAAAGCTGTGAAGCGTGGGTGCGTGTGTGGTGTTTCTATTCAGTATGAGCCAGCCATTGGATAAACAAAGCACACCTATTTAAACGATTATGCCCCAGGTTAGGGAAGGCCGCTGAAAACATGCCTTGACGCAAATTGCTCTTGAATCACCGAACCCACAATATACTGCTTCGTGAATGGCCGTTTGGTGGTTTGTTTAATGTGTTGCGCGAGTGCTTTCCCCACGAGGACCTTGCTTGCTGACGCTTTGATGTCGACCGTCAATAAATAATATATTACCTCCTCGACATAAATTTTGGATAATAAACAGCTTTTTATTACTGGACTAGCTTTTGAAAGAAGTAACCGGTATCAACTGCTATACTCAGCGTGATCAGTTAATGCAGCTTGATGTCGTGAGCTGCGCAGCGAAAACTGCCGTTTCATGCAGTGCTCCAAAAGAGCAAGGGAGACTTACGGGGAGGGTATGATGTGTAGGTCATCCGCGCGTAGAGCTCGTCGTCTACAGTCGTAGCTGAGATGCGAATAGTAAGCAAATACATGCAAAGGGGATTAATATTGCCGTTGAACGGGCGCGAGTCAACAGTGTTAAGTGGGAGGTTGAGGCGTTGATCGCGGAACGATAAACACGTAGACTTGCTAGGGTTCGGATGATTGACATCGAAAGAGGTGTTGGCCTTGGGCAGATACTTGTAGATTGCCGGAAGCTTCTCACGGTCAGCAAAACTAGGGTTCAAAAAGTAGCTGTGTTGGGAGTTCTGTCCTAATTTAAAGCATTTCTACCTCATTTCTAGAATTGAGAATTGAGGGGGCATTGCTTTTGTGATACGTTCCCATTTTCGTTTCATCAACCATATTTGCTCAAGGGCAAGCTGCTCATTACTCAGAGAATTAACAAACCTGAGGTAACACCACGATTTATACAAGAGGAAGAACAGCTCGGGTTACGTTGATCTGATTATATTCAAAGAACAACAACGCATACGTGAACAGAAATCCGAAAAACAAATGCATATTTGAGAACAATATACATATAAACCGTCCATTTACCGCTCCAATGCCAAGTTTAAGACACTATGTTAAACACTTGTAAGATTTATGTGGTATGTGAATATTGCACAAGGTTATGGTGCAGGCTGACCATCACAGGTAGCAGGAGATTAGTTTGGATCGATTTTACCCCAAAACACGGACCTTGATACTAAATAAGATTAAAAGATGTAATATATTAAACCATGTTGAGACATTGTCAAGGAAGAAAACCTTATCAACTGTAAAATACATTTTCTTCAGACCATATGCAAAGAATGCAATATTCAATAGTTCACTTAGATATGGAATTGTGATTAACTCATTGGTAGAATAAAACAGCTCAATGTTTGGTTATTTACGCACAAAACATGTATTCGGAGATCTGACGCTTCCATACAGACGCTTGGCCATGGATTCTACTGTCTTAACAACCATTGCCATAAGAGATTCATGGGCGCAGATGATAAACTATCTGTGCAGCATGTTAAAAGCAAGGAGTTCGTGAGTCTATGTAGTCATGTTATGAATGATGTGGATATGACGTCGAGTTGAGAAGGGAAGAGGGGTGAATAATGTTATTGGACGTCTTGCTTGTGATACTGATAATATACGATGGCGATGATGTTATGTTATGATTGTGACCCAAATATATCATTTGAATGATGAATTAGAGATGTGGTTGACCAATCAATGTAATAATGCGTTGACGCATGGTACAATTCACATGGAAGAGGGCGAACAGATAAATATTCGGCCGGCAAACAAGGGATATGTGTGATTATGGTCGTTTTGGTTGTGTTATAGCTTGTTAATGAAGAATAACACAAGCTCTGGGATTGCGCGCAATAATATCTGATTAGGTCACATGTGGGTTGACCGTATAAAAGGATCACAATTCATCCAATTTAAAGAGGTAATGGCATGTATCAAAGTTTTGAGGTTCCAAATCAAAGATTGCCAGAATGAAAATTGACTACACTAAAATATGTGTTCTGCTAGCACAATGCAGCTGCGAATAGCACTCACGATCGAATACATGACTGATTTCTAATCGATACCAGTCCCAGAACGATTAAATTCCTCCAAATCCGATGATTTAACTTATGGCGTAGATTGGGAAATTTGTACTGTTATGGTATGCAGGTGGTATATATCTGTATTTACTTACACGCGTAACCTAGGGCCCGCTTCGCATCATAACTTTTACCCATTACAAATAGTTTAAGATGACATAAACGTTACCAGGAATAGTTCGTTCGTGTTGAACACAGCTTCGGTTTGCATGAAAAGTGCAGGCCAAATAGTTGAAAATCACTGGCCTATTAGGTAACTGGATACTTGGTATTGCCGTTATTCTCTTCTAGATATAGGGTAATTACGGAGGAATGTACTAAATCTGTTAAAGCGCAAACGTTTCTTGACGATAAGGTGATATAGGCTTATGACTTCGGTAAATAGTAATTACTTAGGTGTCAGAGCTGAGAGCCGTTTTACTTCAGGTCGCAGTGTAAGGAATTATCAATGATATGAATCGTGAATACAAACTGCGATAACGTATTAACGACTGATCACCCAAAAAGTATAAATTAGCCATTGAAAAGACAGTTGAAGAAATTATTGCAATACCGATATCTCACTTCTATTACACGCCAGCTGCAATTAACTCAATATGTGCTGCTTATAAAACCATCAAGTCTCTGCCTCCCATGACACGAAGTGCATTATATTTTGTCAGCTCTAAGTATTTCCCGATCGATTCTCAAAAGTTAACAGGCCGTCATTCCCTTCTATCGGAATTCCTTTGAATATTTCGTTTTGGTTCCCATTTTTGTATAAGTTAAAATATAGAAGCAATCTTCTCGAAGATTATAGCACTGTGTGAGAAAAATTATGCTTAGTTAGGACGCTCTGTGAATCATGCTTGCACTTAAAGACCACCTTTTAAAACCGACCGGTTTCGACTTAATGAGATGCAGTGGAGGCGGGGCTCAAGAAGGTGAGGTCAATCACGAGCGTATACCGAGAGGATCTTTCTCGCCGCTCAGTAACGCGTTTGTGGGCTGGACAGCTAGTTTGTAACGGGCCACGAGGAACTGCTATAGTCATGCTATTGATTCACTCAGCAGCTGAATGCCACATTGATATATTGATTGAATGACACAATTAGGCTCGGGCTCTCGTCACTGATAAACATATAAAAATTTTTGACTCTTTTTGTTACTCTTGCCTCACTTTGTAACAATATTTAGCCAATCCCCATAATATCATTCACCTGACTATTTGCACAATGACATTTTTTCTGACCCTACCAAGATTTCCCCCCAAGAACATCCTAGCTGATGAATAAATAAGAATCCATGTTCGCATTATAATGCGATCGCACCATTAAGTGAAAGCATGACTAGAATTGTGTAACCGTATCTTTCGATACCGCATGCTGACAGCATTTAATGGTTCAAATGCGTTGCTTAATGGCTTAGAGTACAGAAAAGCTCTCGGGGCCTTGATGTTTATTTTCTTGTTGGATAAACGAGTTAAATTAGGACCTTCTGTCTGCGTTCGTGCTAGTTCCACGTGTAGCGTGAATATGTGCCAATGTATATTATGGTCTTCACATTGCCGAATGGTGATAGACTGTTCCTCATTCTTACCACGCCCCCGTAGGTTTGAAACTATGAGAAAACATTGGACTAATTCGTTATAAATGTATAATTTACAGCACATTGAGGGCTTACCTATTTATTCTGGCAGCTGCACTTTAAAGGGAGTAATCCATGCATGACAACAATCCTCATCCATCACCGTCATGATACCACCAAAGTGCTTATAGCTACACTAAAAATGCTCACTTTATTTGGCCACCGTCCTCTGGTGTTACCATAAAATCAACATGAATACATGAGACTTAACTAAGTTGAAATAATAGCTCCGTAAGTTCTCGACTTATTATTAGGGAAGACGCTGTGACAAAGGGTGCGCTGAACAGAAATGGCGTGTTGTCTGGTGTGAGCCCTCTAAGCACAGCTCTAAGCTCTAAGCTAAGAGGATATTACCTCGTTGTTGAAAGTGACGTAAAACACCGATATTACCATTACCATTGCATACAACTTTACGTAGTCCAGCCCGCGTTGTAGAACTAATTTCCTCTCATTACCGTTCCTTTTTATTGCATGCTCTGCAGGGAGGGGATAAATGCAGGCCCTTTACTATATCACCATTGTGTGTAGTACACGATACCTCCATAATAGCAAATTATTAGCCGCCTTGTACTGGAGTCAACAGATAATGGATACTATGAGGTGTTGTCGTAAAGTACAATAAGTCATGCGCGTTCATAGATTTTATAAGTGCATCCTATGATATTATGGGTATTCGAGTAGCGCACAATCCCTTATTGGATGATAGCTTGAGGAGACACCGTGTGCGCTACATCAGTCACCCTTGGTGGTCAAAGGCTTTTCCTGTGACGGCAAATTGAAATGACAATAACCAACATTGCCTAGAAAAAATAGCTAATATTCAACCAATACGCAATATTTACATCAGTTCTTATTTCAGGAGGCCTTCACTGACATACGTCGCGCTCTACAAGAATAGCATTTATGCTTTTCATCTACAGGTGATGTGTCACGGCCGACATAGTAATAACTAACATTAAATTATAATTGTTAAAGCTAAAACGTTATGGTGAAATCGATTATCTTTTAACTGAAAGCAGTCGCAAATTCGTCATTTATCAACCTAACACGGGTGAAAAGGCATCTAAGATGATACATGGCTCCATTGCATTGATATACGTGGCAGTACAATTACTATATTTTACAATAGGAATTACTAACACACTAACCAAATGTTGGCAAAAATTGGAGTATCGTGGAAGGTGTTGAACATGAAATGATTGCATTATCACACACATAATACGATTCATGTAAAATGTTATACCTACACGAACATTACCAAGTGAATAAAAATCGGTGCAATGACAGACCTGATATTGGTTGCATCTAAAGTCTTTCGTTAGACGTCTTGCAGAACAGACAAATGGAGAACGTTAAACAGCAATATTATTGATTTAAAACAAGATTTGGGCCATTTGTTTGTGTCAAGTGGACTCATTTGTGTGATTTATCGGAACTAGGCTCTGCCAATGTTGTCATAGTCGACGTGGCAACCGCCGAATTTGGACATCAAAACATTAATACACTAGCTATCTTGCAGACCTTTTGATGACTGCGTCATTGAATTCGTGTCCAATATAACTTCTGAGGTGAAGATCCCTATTGCACTTACTCAGATCGACCAGGCTTTGATTTGATCTTCAAATTATACTATGGCTAATTTATTGTTGTACATTTGCCTGATATAGAGTGGTGCTTGTGCCATCCTTGACGCCCTATGATCTTTGTCCTTTTTCTTGTGCCGTATAAAACGGCGTCAGCTATATTACCACATTTTAATGCACATGAAAAATAAGAAAAGATAGGCATGGGTCACACGTCTGCTACTCAGTCATCAGCCTATAAATCTACTCCACCATGTGATACATTACTGGTCATCCAAAATATACACTTTCTGTATCGTTCGTAATTCATTTAGTTCATGTATCGACATTCAATACATCATAATGGTGTAGAGCACTCGTTGGATATATTATGAACCTACACATCTTCGCAGTGTAGGCAATCTGTCAGCATTGGATCAATAATGATGCTCTGAGTGGAGGTTTGTGGATCATTCATACGTTTAACATCGTGCGTATATAAAAATATTAAATGGTTAATCATACGTAAAACACTGACATCAAGGCCTGTTGAAGGAAATGATATTATTGCTAAGAAATGAATATAGCGACGAGATCTTGCTCACCAACATAGAGTCAAACTCCGCCAATGCCATATGTACTGGTTTTTCCATGCCAAACATATATTTATTAAGTTAACGTCAATTGCTCCGAGCATAGAAGATTCCAATCATAATAGCAGTGGAATAAATATTAATATCACTACGTCATTGCTGACGTGATATGCTTTGCATTGCACCGCAACATAGGCTTAGAAAATCTGAAGATCGTAATTCCTTTTTTAACAATTTCGGCAATGCATATACCAGGAATTGTTATGCATAATTAAAATCTAATGCCATCGCCGTAGTACTTTGTTGCATGATAGAGCATTATTTACCATTCAAATATCGTTTCAGTACTGACTGTTGTTTGAATTTGCACACATCGGTAATAGCGCTTGAAATGACAGTGATAACGACTCAGGACTAATATGCCCAAGGAGAGAAAAGGCAAAGAAACATCTAATGCAGATATAATTTGAGCTTGTTGCCATTTCATAAAACTGATTAATTGTTTCGATGTGACTTTCCAATTAAATACATAACTGAAACCAGGGCATAGTATCAACCACAGGGGCATAGTAACCCGAACGAGGCATTTGGCCCAGATAAATTCTACCCCGGCCTCTACACCGAAATATTGCTGACGCTTTTATCCATAGGCAACTAGTCTAGTAATGCTCTAGATGACTAGATAAATGCTAATGTTACAGCAATGATTAAAACAAACTAAATAATGGAATCCATTCGTAGGAGCAAACTCAAAGAACATTTACTTAAGCATGACTTATTGAATAAATCCCAGCATGGTCAGAAATTTATGAATGAATGTATGTATGTATGTATGTATGTATGTATGTATGTATGTATGTATGTATGTATGTATGTATGTATGTATGTATGTATGTATGTATGTATGTAGGTATGTATGTAGGTATGTATGTAGGTATGTAGGTATGTATGTATGTATGTATGTATGTATGTATGTATGTATGTATGTATGTATGTATGTATGTATGTATGTATGTATGTATGTATGTATGTATGTATGTATGTATGTATGTATGTATGTATGTATGTATGTATGTATGTATGTATGTATGTATGTATGTATGTATGTATGCATGTATGTATGTATGCATTTACAGAAACTGGCGGGCTACGTGATTTACCAAATAGGACAAGTAGGTTGTTATTTTGAAACGAAATAAATTATCCTAAACACTTTCGGAACATTTACTTCGTAATCGTCTGCCGGATTTACTGCTGCGCAATCGTCAAAAAGTGATAAACTGGTTGTACCATTCAGCTAAGGTTTTCGACAGGTGTGATACCCTGAAAAACATTTGTGCAATGCTGAACAGAGTTGCATTATCAGCTCACAAAGCGCATTTGTACAATGTATAATGACCCTCATACTCATCTATATAAACTTGTATACAAGTGTATACGGTTAATCAAGCAAGACCAAGCAATTCTGTTTACGTGTTTTGTCAGGCGGAAAACCTTATGAAACAAACCCGCCAGAGCGATGTCAACCGATGAAATAATCCCCAAATCCCCCATATAAGCTGTGAAGTCAACAACTTTCTGAGTTGGACTGCAGTTAATGATGATGATGATGATGATGATGATGATGATGATGATGATGATGATGATAATCATAAAGTCAAAGATTTTAAAGGAAATGATGTATTATAGAACAACGTTCAAGGAACGAATACAATGATACTGTCAATGGATATGATGATGATGATGATGATGATGATGATGATGGTTATGATAATGATGATGATGATATTGATGATGATGAGGATGTTGATGAGGATGACAATGATGATGACCATGATGATGGAGGTGTTCCGCGTGATTACACAGGTACTGGAAATAATGGAAATCGTGTAGTGATAATATCGAGTCACTACTCCAAATTCCCTTTTTTATTACACAATTGTCACACACCTATAAACGCTCACTTCTTACATCTTAAACTAGGTTAAAACATAGATATATATATGTATAAATATATACATATATATATAAATATACATATATATATATACATATATAAATATATATATATATATGTGTTTGTGTGTGTGTGTGTGTGTGTGTGTGTATGTGTGTGTATATATATATACACACATATATATTCAAACATATAAATATATATATGTATTTATATATATATATATAAATATATCCATATATATATATAAATATATATATATATATATATATATATATATATATATATATATATATATATATATATATATATATATATATATATATATATATATATATATATATATATATATATATATATATATATATATATATTTGAACGGGATTAGGTCGAAGGAGCGGGTTTAAGGCGAAGGCGCGGTATTAAGGCGAAGGAAATTTATATTTGTCGTTCTTTTCAAACTGTGGCGCACATTTTCTCTGTCTTCTTTCAAATGATATCTTTGTCATTTATTCGACATCCATTCCAGTGTTTTCAGGAGTTATTGTGATAGATATAAGATATACGCGTATGATTCAACTTAACTCCGTCGACTTAAATCCTTCGATCTAATGCCAAATTCGTTCCACAATGCATACGGGAGTATGTCCAAGTTTCAAGAATATGATATTGGATGTTTTTTAATGTTGAAATTAGTCTCGGTGACATTTAGAGGGGTACCGGACTTTATAATCATACATTATACCGCCTGGTTATAATACAAAAAGGCTAGAATTAAACAAATTGTGCTAGAACAATTTTTCGGGAAAACCACGCAAACAGACTTGGGTCGAATCTAGACACGCGGAGTATTACATTACATCGGTGAGATAGTTCGACCTTGTTTACCTCGTGTTCGACTCGAACCGGTTTTTATTCATGCAATATATAATATTCGTAAATTCACGCAACATTGTAAACTATCCAGGAAAGTTATCTACATCTACTTGCTAGAGCGTCGTCAATACTATAGTTAGGTCTGCGGGGGCACTGAAACCTCATACCAGACAAGGGCGCAGAGTAGACCATTTTATTTCATCGTAGCTCCGGTCGAACGGATATATGAATATAGAAATAACTCAGACGTCTTGTAGGGCTAATTTCATCGTAGGTTTGAATATATTACACGAGAAAATAACTGTGTAATTAACTTAATCGAACACTTTAGAGCTTATTTTACCGAACATTCAAATCCATATGGCAAGGGACAAGCTGAGCTAAAATCCGGGGAGAAACGGTGCAGTGAGTGCTTGCTGCAGCTTGCACGCTGTGACCCCGATCAGCTGATATAATTTATAAGGTCGATGATGACAATATTTTTAAATAGATTTTCCACCCCCAAACTCTAGTTAAGCTGTCACTGTCTGTTAAATTTCTGGATGAACTTGATTATTGAGTATTATACTTCAAACTGATGCTTGCTTACAATGAATCCATGGTTTGCCAAAAAGAGCCTATTTTCGAGCCTAATTGACTGAAATTGCTAGTTTTATGTATGTAGTGGCATAGTGGAGAGGGCAGCTTAGGATAGCACCCACAGCCTGTTGAGTAAGTTGAGAACTAAACTTTATTCATGTTCATGCTCCAAAAAAAGCTTTACCTCTGGTATTTTTTTACAAATTGAATTAAATTAATTTCCTATAGATACACCATTTAAGGCCAACATATTAAAATTATCTGCAACCAGATAAAATCAATGTGTCGCTAATCTTTGAATATTTAGAAAAAGACAATTTTGTAACACCCACAAATATCTAATTTATATCAAAACATTCAAGCATAGATTAAACCAAAAGAAACTGAAAACTTCCCTTTTCTCTAAACTTAATATTTAGGTATATGGGTCAGCTGTATATTAAACAGCATAAAGTGTTCTATAGATTATAATATGTCCGACGTAAAAACGTGGTACCCTGTCTCTGATTGTACATCAAGAAAATACTGCAACTGTTTTAGCCCAGCATGTCTGTGTTAGTGAGACTGTAAGCACTGGACATAAGCCAAATTTGATATTCAATTTACATGCATACACAATGCCTTCTGATCCATCATGCAGTCATTGAATGGATGATCACTAAAGTTGCTTCAAAGGATGTCTTACTTACCAATGCCCAAGGTTGGAAAATTTACCTACAGCTTTAATATAGACTAAATACACAATAAGTAATGTACAGAAAATCAAATCCATGAAGCCCTTAAAAAAATATTTGTATGTGTTGGTTAACCAGAGGCCATGTACACTTATCAGTTTCCTTTTGGAATGTGGGGAATCCTGTCTCCTTGTACCCCTGTAAATATCTGTCTCCAACCTGAAGCACAAAATACCATAAAATATTGACATAATATGAAGGAATAATGGATATGTTGGCATGACAGGTGGGAAGGAAGTATCAATAAATGGATAGAATATAACATCCAACATTGATAGTCATGCATAAAAGGGCCCACAAATCCATAGCGACTGACCCGATATTTAGACGATGGTAATGTGGAGAGTTCATCAAAGTAAATAATTAAGGCACTGGATAATCCATAAACCAAACCCAAATGTTTCAGAATAGCGATATGTTTTAAACCGGCGTATGCTTGACTAAAATCAGCGTAAAATTTGTAATATTTGTACTGTTGTTAATTATCAACATTAACATGTGAAACATACGGCCGTTAATTGACACACTAGTAATGTCATATTTCGTGCTGTAATAAACGGCAACCTGCAGCTTCAATATGTACAACGCCACAAACTCATTATTCTACACAGCACGTTCACCAAATTCCACACGTCCGTTAAGTAAGCGTATATCATCATGTGTATCATAAAAAAACACCCAACACTTTTTTATCGCAGTAATAAATACGATCGAGATTTCAGGCGAAGCCAGACGCTTCGCCTTAAATCTAAAACCACGTGAAATTGCAGGCGTAAGTCGAACCGCCTTTGCCATACACCCCTATGTAGCGTAAAATAAATATATATATATATATATAGATATATAAATATATATATAGCTATATATGTACAAACGCCATATCATATATATATACCAAATTCCACACGTCCGTATAAGCGTATATCATCATGTGTATCATATATAGTATATAATACGATCGAGATAGGCGAAGCCAGATATATAAAACCACGTGAAATCTATCGAACTGGCCTATATCACCCCTATATAGAGAGAGAGAGATAGAGAGAGAGATAGATAGAGAGAGAGAGAGAGATAGATATAGAGAGAGAGAGATATAGAGATAGAGAGATATAGAGAGAGAGAGATATATAGAGATATATCTAGACATATTTATATATATAGATATATATAGAGAGAGATATATACAGATATATATATATATATATTTATATCTATATATAGAGAGACATATATTATTTATATATATATATATATATATATATATATATATATATATATATATATATATATATATATATATATATATAATTTTAAAAATTTAGCTCTTCATCATTTATATAGTAGAAAGAAATGTCATGTTTAGTGGTTTATAAAATCGTGAGGTGAATATGTCGGGAGTAGTCAGTTGGTATTATAACTTATCACGGAAACCTAAAAGATTTAAATTCTCTCTTCGAATCGAATGCATTAGTCACTTGCTAACATTACAGAGAAAAAAACCAGTTCGCAGCCTGAGTTCATGTTTTTTGCTATTTAGCATGGGCTATATTTGACTCGGCTATTAGCTCAGTAATTTCGAACATATAACATTAACGCAACCTTGGAGTAAACCTTAATGCAATCAGTGTATGGTCATCAATGATCCGACACTGATCTTTCGATCCTAAATACCTCATTGACTTGTTCCCTCTCACCATAATCCTGAAAGGTTTGTTATCGGCTATTCCCCGATATTTACCAATGAATAACAAAGGCTATCAATGTTGCTATCAATACCGCTGTAAAGATTGCAGTATTTGCAGCTTTACCCTTGTATGCATAAGATTTTATAGTAAGACTTGATGAATTGCAGTTATATTACGAGACATTTCTTCTCCACTTACATCAATTAATTAAGGGCATATATCAAATACAGTCCCAAATGAGTCTACAAAGGGAATTAGAGCTCGAAAGTATAATTTGAATGGTGCCTAGCAATGAATTTCACAAGCAATTTTCTATATGTACTCTGCATTTTACTACAAATATTAGCACTGTTGCAGTGTTCAAATCAAGGACAAAACAGTTACGCCGTCGAAGCCCAATGCTTGCCGCTAGATGAGAATTGAGACATCATAATAACACAAAGGCCATTTATGAGAACCATATCCTCAAACCAGTAAATACTTACCTGTGTCTGACCTTGGAAAGAATAATGCCTCTGAAGATTCCTACCGATAGACGCATTAGCTACCAGTGATATCTTTACGACTCAACTCAGCGTAAGCCTGACCTATTTATCCGGTCTCACTGTAATGGCAGATATCGATGTTATAGTTTGTAACTATATTATACACGGTCAAACACAGATATCTGTTTGACACCATAATTACATCTCACAGTACTTTTTTCTTATTTGCGCTCGGTTATACAGCGCTGATACTCAAGGCCATGTTTTAATAAGCTTTCCCAAACGATTGCTTTTATGTGATTGCTGTTTTTCCCACAATCGCGAAGACATTTAAGCCTGTTCGTCTTTAGCATAATCTCCTCTCTTTATTGTCTCCTAAAGGTTGATATATATATTGTTTGCTATTCAACGAATGATAGTCGCATAAAGCCCTGCCGGCCGATTGGCCCCGACAAATTTAAATGACATTGGCTGCAAATTGGTTGGCTTTGAGCAGCTGAGAAGGATGGGAGTTGGGGTGGGGAATGAGTTCACTCATATACAATTTATTTTAAAAGTTGATTTATCTTTACGATATATTCCATCAAAACGTATGAGCCTAGATCTTCACTTCAGTTGATATACTTCCGCGTTCGCAGATATGTTTTATGAGACAAATACAACCAACGTATTGTCAATCAAGACCTAGGAATCAACAAACATTGGCTTTAAGCATTGCAGGCATTCTTTCAGCGTTATATCATGCGATAAGACTTATTAATCAAATTATCGTGCCACTTAAAGTATGGTTGTCAACTTCGCGACGATTTATAGATAACTGTTTGAAAATAGTAATTTAGAATACAAAACTAAATCTATTTCTATCGATTGTCATATAATGTAGCTACTGTTACACATTTGAGTAAGGTGGGTCAATTGGTAAATTGTCTCTATTTTGACACCAACAAACTTTAATGGATGTGAGAGTCACTGCAAGTTATGATAACGCCATTGCAGAAGTAGGAACTCGGGTATAGGCTAGACACACCGTGTTAATCAGAAGCAGACATCTACAGGACTATTTTGAGAAAATCTGTAATTTATTGTGAATGTTAGGTGTCCGCTGTCTGCATTGCTCCGTAAAGCTATTGGCAATAAAACCCGTAAACAGTCAAACCAATGCAGATAGGCAGAAAAGATCACTAGGAACTCCAAATGTCCCTGCCTATGCTTATCTAATAAAATGGGCATCACGAATGAAATTCAGTTATGCATTGATTGCAATTCTATCAATATATGATGTACATTTATGATGTCTCATAATAGACATAAATAAAAGATGTCATAACCATATGGTTAGTTGCATTGAACAACCAATTCAGTTTGCTGTGTCGCACGTGGCAAATTGCTTGTGCTTGGATCTAGCAGTAAAGAACGCCCTCTATACAAACCTTATGACTTGGTCGTTTATGCTTACCATGAGCTCTCGTAGTTCGGGTCTCTGAGTCAGCTTTGCCACGTCATGAAATATGTTTTGTAGTTTGATAAGACCTGAAACAGAGCGAAACATGATTATCTTATTATTGAATATTAAGCAATTTATTGTTATTTCAGTCTTGATAAATTCACCTAAAATGCGATGTAATATATAATGAACAAAAACATAAAAAGTCTGTTTGGTTGGATGCTATTGCATATTCGCAAATGCATTGACAAAAATAACAATATTAACAGAATTATCTCCAAAATTAGAGGGCACATTCTAAAAATACTATGCCCAATGCTTATTTAATCCATTATCAGATTTATGGAATGACTGGATGTCATACTAAAGAAATGTCATCGACAAATTTAAACCTATGCAAGCTCGAATGCTATAGAACTGCATTCGCACAATATCATATGTTTAGTGAGTCTTTAAATATATCTATCGCCATGGAAATGGCATCGAAAAGCAGCCTTACATATCGTTCGTGGATACACTATTACTATAACAAGTATCCTAGCTGAATTAACGACTGCTGAAGTAGGGATGATAAAGCCAATGGTGCGAGTGAAGAATATTCTTAGTCTTCCTGCCCAATAACAATTTGCCATGCGTAACGAAATACCTGCCTGTCTTCGATGATTTATCACCATACATCTAGCCGCCATTCTCATTCCCACAGCGTAACCTAAAGGCGATAGGCACATTTCGCAATTATTTTCCATCATGAGCACTCCGTTAGATTGTAGATCGACTAGTCAATCATCAATGCGCCAATATACGGTACCGAGAGTAGTGTCAATGGTCCAAAACATCGAAAGGCACTACCTTTGAAACTTGCGCGGATGCCACACAGGCTTCAGATATACTTATACAATTATGTTCCATTATGAGCACTCCGGTAGATTGCAGTCAACCATCAAAGCGCCAAAATACGTAACCGAAAATGTCAATGGTCCAAAGTCTCACTGCCTTTTAAAACAACACGGAGGCCATACAGGCTTCAGGCACAACATCATCATGATGAGTAGAAATGAAATGCTTTTCGGTTGCGTCAAACTGCTACCGCCCTGGAACAGTTACATAGGACCTAAGCAGTATATAAGTACAAGTTTTTGTTCGCATAATGGCCTCTGCCATAAACATAGAAACCAAGAGCGGAAGGTATACTTGTCCCGAGCGATATCAGAGTGCAAGCGAGCTTTTATTTAGACCCGCTGCGTTAGACTCTCTCTGTCACGCTTCGCCCCAACAACGCAAGCAATAGCAGATATAAATATGATCGATGTAAAAATTCAACGGATATGATATATATATTATATATATATATATATATATATATATATATATATATATATATATATATATATATATATATATATATATATATATATATATATATATATATATATATATATATATATATATATATATATTATATATTGCAGGTCCACCATTATTGTTTGAAGTTGTGTTTTGCAATATGTACAAAATCATTACTGCCTCGCCCTGCTCAATGAGTAATTCGGCTGTTAAAGCATTAGCCGCCCATAACACTGACAAAATGCATGGAAGATATTAACAGCCATATTGTGCAATGCGCACCTCAAAAATGTGTTTGTCATTTCTCCTCCTGCATTTCTGATTCCGATAGTTCATTTGAAAGCCAGGCAACGAATACATTTCTATTTTATCTTATATTTGCCAATGCTCTTTTATTATTTGGACCTATGCCAGACCAAGGTAAACAGTTTCCAATGCATAAGATACATTAAATATCAATAATTTGTTGATACAAAATTATGTTACGACTTTTGGCGATTTATTGATGCAGATTGAATTTAATATTGATTGCAATGGGTGTTTGTAAGTAAAAGCGCTCTTTATTGCCTATGGAACAGAAGACGGCAGATGGTCGGTGGTAAATGTGTAGTATGCCTTAACCAAGTTCCAATGTTGGGTAAATATTTCATTCTCAAGACGATAAAATGACTGCTTTCTCCTTTGTGGACGGCTCGAGATGTATAATCTGCGACAGAGCGATAATTACGCTTGCAATGATAATAAAAATAAGCTAAGCAATTGTACAATGTCATGAAATGTTGTAATGGAAGCGTTTTCTGAAACTAGGTGCGTTTCATATCATTCCATATGAAATTCTTCATTTTTCAATTTTACATTTAACACGCGTATTTTCCGATAAGTTATGGATTGCGTTGCCAAATGGCTTAATTAATTAAAAATATTCGATCAAGTGATGCGCACACAATGCTATGTATGGCTAGATCCTCGAACAATGACATATCTACCCAGTTGACCATTCTGACAGCTTATCATTATTTACGAAGTCTTAGAGGTTAGATCCATCAAAGAACAGTTTTATTGACAGAAAGGTGTATTTGCAAAGGCGTAATATTTTGAATTGATGGGGTAAGATAGGCTCAGATATTGCAACATGTCCTCCATTCGTTTCACAATACTTACTTGATATGGTGCAATAATAATCGCGACTTAATTAGATAGCATAGTATTTGCTTCAATCGCTGAGCGTTACTAAGTAAGTAATTGGACAAGGAACCTCCCATGTATGCGATAAATATATACCCCGGGAGTTTTTGAGGCATATGAGCAGATTGCATTTCCGATTTATTTGCCCCATGGGGCAGGAGTAATATTCATTCAGTGTTTGAATTCGATAGATTGATAGCCATTGTACAAGAACAGGACGGCCGAACGAAGTTAAATGAATTAGAAGGCATTCGTTCCAAATATTCTTTGTCGATGGCCGCGGTAGACAGGCTGTTGTTCACCAAATCCTTGGGTGCGATTCTCTTAATTTTCTACCTACTCAAGAGCGCCTAGAGCTTGATACCTCATATATCATAAAACAGTGTCATTAAAAAAACGTTCGGCAATCGGAGAGTCCATTTTGTTGCAATTAATGTCTGATTGGAATGATCTTCTACGATGGCCATTGCGATTGTAGTACCAACATATCTTAAAAGGAATCATTCGGGGTCGAGGTACTGTTCGAACTAACCTTGAAGGACTCTGCAATCCATCCTGTGAAAAGAATAGTCATACCTATCGCAGTAAACGCTTTGTTGTGCATGTTGCATGCCAATCAAAAATTCTCGCTGTTGATACTTCTTAACGAACTACACAAAAACAAACACACACACACAACCCCCCCCCCACACACACACACACGCATACACATACACACATATATACTCATATACAGATATATATATATCTATATACATCGACAATAAACCAGCTCAATACGGTCGAGGCAGCTCAATAAAAAGCTCATGGTACAAATCTAGAAATAAAACTAGCACTGGCATAATCATTATAGCAAGCAAATCAATCTGTTGCCAAGAATATATATATGTATTCCTATATTATACATATAAATATATATATATATATATATATATATATATATATATATATATATATATATATATATAAATATTAATGCATATATAAATATACATATATATATATATATATATATATATATATGTATATATATAGTATACATATATATATATATATATATATATATATATAGATATATATATATACATAAGATATATATACATATATATATCCATATTTATATAAATATATATATATATTATGTATATATATCTCATATATGAGGAGTATATATATTCATATTCCTCTATATATATATATAATATCTATATAATAAATTCATATAAGGATATATATCTATATATAAATATGCATCTATATACATATTTATATAAATATATATATATATATATTTACATATATAAATATATATAGATCAATATATATATATATATTATATATATATATATATATATATTCTATTTATAATATATATAAATATATCTATATATGAATCTATATATACATATGTAAATTTATGATATAGATAACTATATACAAATATATATATATAAAAGAGATATATATATATATATATATATATATATATATATGTATGTATGCATATATATGTATATATAATATATATATAAATATAAATTCATTTTTGTATAGATGAATATATGTATATATATTAAAATACATATATATATATATATATATTTAAATAGATATATATATATACATACATATATATGCAAACATATTTATATATATACATATAAGTATGTATTTATGTACATATATATACATAAATATATATATATATATATGTATATATATTAGTGTATATATATGTGAATATACATATATGCACATATATATATATTTACATATATATGTATATATATTTATATATATGTATATATAGTTAATCTACATATGTAAATTCCTATGCACATATTTATATATATTTAATATATTTCTATATGTGTATACATATGTATATGTATATACATAAAAATATGTACATGCATATGTATATACATCAAAATATGTACATGCATATATATTTACGTATATGTATATATATGTATGCATATTTAAATATATATATATTTATATATGTATATATTTAGATATATATATATGTATATATATTTTATGTATATATATACATTTATACATATATTTATAAAAAAATTTATATATATATATATAAATGCAAATATATTTATATACACATATATATATTAATATATGGACACATATATATGTATATATATGTACATATTTATATGTATAAATATATGCAATCATATATATGCATATATATGCATATATATGCATATATATTTATATATATACACATATATTGATATTTATGTATATATATGAGTATATATATATATATATATATATGTATATATATATATAAATATATCTATATATATAAATATTTTAGTATACAACTCAATAAATACATATATATATAAACATATATGTACATATGTATATATACATATATATTTATATAAATATATATTGGTATGAATATATATATATATATATGAATAAATATATTTATATAAATGTATTTTCATAAATATATATATACAAATATATATATATACATGTATATATATATGGTTTTAGCAAGACTGCATATATTTGATGCTTTGCCGTTCACTGCCACTATAATGATTGCTCACGTTGCATCGTGAATAGTTCATACAATTGCCCTGGTCCCAAATGTTTTTCGCTTTTTTTCTAATCCTTATGTCAGGGAGATAATAAATTCTTAATTTGCTGTTATAACTGCAAGTCATTAAATTGACACATTTTGAGTAGTATATTCTGTAGCAGACGCCATTCTGGATGTAAATGATGCAATGCACATTCTGAGATGTTGTCCGAAGTGTTTGAGAACATGCCAAACTATGACAATGGCAATCTCACAGGACATGATGACCCGGACTTTCGTTTTGCTAAAATCGAACAAAAAATTGATAAATCTAGTTTAGCTGCATCTCTAGTTTAAAAAGAAAGTGTACCCTTTTTCGGGTGTGAATTAACTTATCATCGTCTAGATTCGTTTGTTATCATTCATCCCATTTCGTTGAACGTAAGTGATTGAAATGAGTCAGAATTATGCCCTTATTTATGTTGCCGGTTGAGTTAAGAAATTATGCTGATTATTGTCGATACTGCATACTCATAATAGTGTTGGAGGATCATCTTATTTCTTTGTTGCCCCATTGCTCATTTGACCACTGCGTTAAATAGAGGTCAATTACCCGGGTCATAAGGGTCCAAGCTAGTATAATTTGCTTTTGAAGAAAGCACGAGGTCTTCCACTATCACATCATCCTGGCTGCAATAACCAACAAATGGCTTGTTGCATTTATTTGTAACCCCCTTTGAATCGGTAAATCCATACAAGAAACTGAATCCGTATAGGTGAAACGGGGAACTAATTACATTATCTCTTGTCTTTTCTTTGTTTTCAACACTTTGCATTTCTGCTTAAGAGCGCATGGTACTTGTATACGACGCTTGTATTACTCTGAATTCAATTAAATATGTAATACACACCATTGGTTACGCACAGTGCCACAGGAATAATTATAATGGCAATAAATCAACGAAAAGTTGAGTAACCGGAATATCCTAAATAGTGACTTTATAACCATGCTGGTTTTGCTTGCAGTAAGCTTTACATGATGCATTTTTCAATTTTATTCACTCTGTGACCTGTCACATTTTCCCCGTTTTGATATATCGAAGTTGACATTTAATGCAGGTGATATTGCATACTTTTTAAATTAGAGTCTTACGTCGCTTTCTTAATTGGCTTAATTCATTATCGCTACATTAGTACCAACACTGACTATGCCAATGCTGCATGTATACATATAAATTAGTAACGCAATTCCCATTTGATGTCTGTCACAGATGATATATCTTCAGCATTTGTTGTACACAGAATGTATTTGCTTATTTCGTTTGGAGGCGTCATCGTCTTCTTAGCTGTACAGGAGATACCACACGTTAGTCGATGGTCTGACCTATATAACATTAGATTCTATAGAGAATATCATCGTTCCAATTCAAGGCGCAACATGATTGCGCCCAAATCAAGAGCACAACAGACACATTTATTATGGAATTTAATTCAATAAACTCTGTCAAACTAAGGTATGCAGTAAATATCTGAACACATGCGAGTGTGTTCGCATAAATCACAAACCTTTCGATAAATTGTTTATACATTGTTTACATATCTACTGTCCAGTTTAATTCCTACTTTATATATTAACTCAAAATTAATCCTCTCATAATGACGCCTGTAGCAGCTGCTTAACAAAACAAACTTTCACATCAAGTTAGCTTTATAGAAAAGATTGCACACTTGTAGATTGCTATTTATGAAATAAGGAACTTGTCTGTTTCTTTCACTTCGATAAAGATCACATGTCGTCATGGTTATTGTGGCGTAGATTAATATATTTTACCCGGTGAAGATGCAAATAATTCCTTTCAAAATCCAATATGCCTATGTTTGATTCTTCAAAGTATCTCCTCGGTCAACATCACCTAACCCTTCGACTGGAAAAAGGGCTAGTGAGTCTGCTGTAAATGTAGGTATATTAACATTTGCATGGATTTATTTACCAGTCCCGGAAAGCAAATGATAGACAAATATCTAACGCAGATAATTAAAGAACACGATAGAACTCTTTATAGAAATCGGAAAGGTGGAACAATTTAGCATTAATCTCAATGTAAATCCGAACATCAAGTTCGCTTCGTTAATATTAACTATTTGGATAGTAATGCCACAGTAATGAGATGCGTTTCATTTGTGATTCTTTAATTAGGCATTGTGTATTGCTAGAACCCTAGATTATCTGTCACATGCCATCCGGGCAGAAAGTCTTCGAGGCAATTGGACCAGCATACAAACACACACACATTGGACACACACACATACACACACACACACACACACACACACACACACATTCTCACCACACACACACACACACACACACTACACACACACACACAGACAAATGATATATATATATATATATATATATATACACACATACACACATAACACATTTGTATATCACACAAACACAAACACACACAAAACACGCATATATATATATATATATATATATATATATATATATATATATATATATATATATATATATTTTATATATATATATATTATTGATTATATATGCAGAGAGAGAGAGAGAGATGATCCGTTGAGAGAGAGAGAGAGAGATAGAGAGCATGAGATATGAGATTGACAGATTATCAGAGAGAGAAACAGAGAGAGACCAAGAGAGAGATAGAGATAGGGAGAGAGAGAAAGAGAGAGAGTGAGAGAGGGAGAGAGAAAAAAAAAGAGAGAGAGAGAGAGAGGGGAGGGAGAGAGAAAGACGGAGAGGGGGAGTTGCCATTAAAATGAAATGATGCTAAATTTGCAATTTAGGTATGCTGTTCTACTTATTGCAACTAGGGCATCATTTTCCAAATGACCACTTATATGGGTGCAAAAAAACCTCATACGCTTCCCCAATCACTGCAATCTTTGTAGTTGAGCTTTTATGTGTTGAACTTTGTATTAGCTGATTGAGATTGGGTGAGTGAGACGAAAATTATTTGCATAGTGTAATATACGAGCAAAAGCAATCGGTTAATAAGGAACGGAAACTTGTGTGTCTCCATATACGATAGAAATGAGTACAAATTTAACAATTACAATATATAAGCAATATTATAAAACAATGAGACAAATAAACCTTGCTTAAATTTCTATAGGCAACGCATAAAAAAGATATGTACAATGCGTTAAAAACAGTCATCTATATGCATTTATGAGGCAATACTAAACTTTTACACGCACACAGCTAATCCTGGTGTAATCGAAACTATAATAGACAACTGCAGTTTTAGTAAAATATAGCTAATGTATTGTTGGTAAAAAATTGATAATATCAGGCAAGGTATACTAAAGTTTTTGTCCCTTGTACGCTTTACTTCTTTTGAAGCGATTTTGTGCTCACTTCAGTTTGTGGTAAGTATTCTATTACCGTGTATTGTGATCTTGAAGATCCGATTGTTGGGCATATGTACCTCTAAAACTTTTTGATCGAAAACAATGTGAGAATTTGTACATAAATACTGCAATATGAACAGTATTGTTATCTAGTAGTTTCATTTCCCTGAAAGCATTGAAACCATAGCCTGAAGATGTTCGCCTTTCGAATATTAAGTATGGTTTTCAGGATTTTCTGTTGGTGTGTATAGAAACTGAACCACTTTGATTTAATCTAGTTGATATGTGTTATTTTTATAGATTGTATATGGTTTTTCATTTAAACCCTTCATCGATTTGTATCCTAAGGAAATCTGGTGCATTTTACCCTTTGTATAATATTAACATTGGTTTGTTCACCGTTTGTATATGTTCGGAACTGAGTATTTTATTGCTTGTGTTTGCTATATGTAACTAAAATTGATTAGCGTTAAAATAGTTATTGATTTTCACAAGTTCATAATTCTTGTACATATGTTTACATTAATATATGTCCCAGATATAAATACATTTGAATCATCAGCAAATATAATAAATCTCACTCAATCAGAGACTTTATGTAAATCATTTATATAAATTAAGAATAAAATTGGACCCAGTAGGGATGCATGGAAACCCCACATGCAAGAGTATAAGTCTCGAAACTATGTCATCATATTTAACAATTTGGGATGGCCCTGCTTAATAATGATTAAACCTATCCCAGGCTGTTCCACGTAATCATCCACATTCTTGAGCAGAATGTTACGATTGAGCATGTCGAATGCTTTCGACAGAGCAATACACACACCATTTAAACTTGCTTTATGTTTCTACAGCCGTAATATTGACCATTTAAAATGTGATGCTTTTCAAGATATTCAACAACACTTTTATACATTTCGCACTCATACATATTATCGAACAGCTGTAGGACAAAAATAGGAAAGTCGCTAGAGATTACACATTGCTGCCTGTTTTGTGAATCGGTGTAACAACAGCAGGGTTTAATCTACCTGGGATTCTCCTTGCAATAATGTTGAGTCCCGATTTGAAGAACTTAGGGTTCAGATATAGATCTAAACTTCATTTCTGATCAAGAGACGATGCAGGCGACGATCGATCACCATGTGTGGCTGATTTGGATGTCATGTGCTTTTAATTCCCTTATGTTGAACGAGTCCACCTTTTGATTGATTGCTTCATATTAGGTTAAAAGGTTAATCATATATACATAATTATAAGTGCCAATGACACATACATACATTGTTCATATGCAAACAACACAACCCTACTCGACCAGGCCAGCTTTCGTTTCACTTGAATGTGACCCTACTTGGCAAGAAGCGGTTCACCAACGTTTACTATCTTACACTCACTATATTTCAACAAACGAACAACATCATTATTGTTAGCGGCATCCTTGATTACAGCGAAACCTCGACTCTCTAATAAAAACGGTATATATCATGAAACACGCGGCTCTAGCACTTTACTTCCGTCCAGCTTACTAATCAACGAATTGATCACGATAGGATGCACAGCCAATAGTACAGTTTTATAATTTATAGTGCTCATGATGAATATGAGTTAATTCGTTCATTCAAAATCATGCAAACTTTCATTTTAAAGCCCCGTGAGCACAAAAGAGATCAATAGCTAATTAAGTTGTTCATAACCCGCATCTAGTACAAATTATGTTTCTTGTTTTTCGTGGTGATTGGCATGCTGTTAATAACAAAATGATGCAACGATCGCGCACTGTACGACGCTGCAATACAATATGGCTGAGCTCATAACCGCCACATCGATAATTCTACGACCTTCCCCCTCCTATCCGCCCTGCATATACGGCCACTTACGGGGGGTAGAAAGCGGTGGCTGGATACCAGACGGGCCACAGTACCTGATCTTCTGATATGTAAACATATATATATATATATATATATATACATACTACAAACAAACACACACACACACACACACACACACACACACACACACACACACACACACACACACACACACACACACATACACACACACACACACACACACACCACACACCCACACACACTCACGCACGCATGCACACACACACACACACACACACACACACACACACACACACACACACACACACACACACAAACACACACACAAACACATACACATCAACACACACACACAACACACACACACACACACAAACGCACACACAGACATACACAAACGCAAACACAACCACACACACAGCCACACACAATCAGACCAACACACACACACACAAATAAAATACATATATATATATATATTCATATATATGTATATCTATAAATATATATATATATAGATATATATATATAGAGAGATATAGATATGAGATATAGAGATATATATATATATATATATATATATAAATATATATATATATAGAGAAATATATATATTAGATATATTATATATATATATATATATATATATATATATATAGATAAATATTTATATATAGATATATATATATATATATATACATATATATATATATATATATATATATACGTATATATATATATATATATATATATATATATATATATATATATATATATATATATATATATATATATATATATATATATATATATATATATATATATATATATATATATATATATATATACGTATATAGTTACAAATAATAATGTATATATTTTTTAGGTGCATGCGGGTGTGTGCATTGCAAAAGTAACTCAAACAATTGTTCAATTCAAGATCATGTCATGGACGTAGATGACTCCCAGCGACGTACTAATGGCAAATAACATCGGTTCTCCATGCGATATGCGCTTCGGATTGTCAATTATCGGCACAAATGTCACGAGGAGTAAAAAGTAAGCACGAATCGACAACAGCATTACAGCCGTCGCCTTTGGTCCAAACACCATGGCATACTCACAACTTCGTCAAACATGGTATTATTCGACATGCAAAGTGCGGCGCAAATAATCTGTATTCATTCTACGCAGAAAACATGGCTCTGAAGCAATGCATTGAAGATTAATGAAGCTGCATGAATTGACCTTGCCAGTTGGTCATTGGTTATGCCATTAGTCTGTAGTGATTTGATATTTGTATGTAGTACCGCAGTTATAGTTAAAGCACGACATGATTCGTCCTTCTGTGGGTAGGTATTTGCAACCATAGTCAGCGTTGCTCACTATTTGTTATTGTTAATGCTATTTATTAAATAGAAATACCGCGCAAATATTGCAACCATGCAACAGGCGGCTCAAGCACTTTCCCGACGTGCGGTTGAGTAAAACCGCTTATGGCTTATAAGGAATTTGTCTTTTTGTGCTTATTGGCATGCGGTAAATGAACAGCATATGCGAACGAACGCGCACTATGCGATATGCGCTACGTAATGGCTGAGCAAACAACCGCCTCATTGACATACCTCGGACTGTTCCTTTTCTATCCGAACCCCCTCTACCGCGTATCAGGCCGCTTCAGCGAGCAGAAAGCCGGAACCGAGGTGGACAATTGTGCCACATTTTGGATTATGTAAACATCCCATCAGCAAAAGACGACGACGACTTTGATTGTGCCTTTATTATACAATTAAAATGGACAAACGTTATTAGCGTTGAACGGCTTTTTAAAAATAAATGTTTATTATAACCATAGTGCTGTGGACCTAAACATGACAAAATGCCGATGAACAATGTAAATTGCGAATATCAAATGGGCCGTTTGTCAACCTTAAAGTCTTTTACAGGATTAAGATAGCATTATATATCAGCACAATCCAAATCAACAATGTAGAGGAGCGGCTGCAAATACAAATCGAGTTCCAGGAATATTCATGCCAGCGTTCATCACTTCTCATGATTTGATCAAGCTTTGAGTCTACCCCACATACATAGTGATATCGGAAAGAGTTCAATATTGATCAACAACACGCGGCGATGGTATGACTGACTTAACTTACGAACAACGGCACATTAGTTGGTACATCTCTTTAATCAATGGTTCACACTGTTTCATCCCAGTGAAACAGCTTACAAGCATCGAAGCCAACGCCCGATTGCTAAACTCTTTATGGAACATGCTTAATGTGACGACGTTTTTTACATTTTCCTCCATTGATTTAGGTTGATAAAATCAAACTAAACCATCATTTTATGGATATAAGTGAATATTGTGCATAATGGTCTCAATATTTCTTTTCATGCCGCATTATACACTTGCATATAAGCATACAAGATGCAACGCAGATTCAAAAATTCAGTGCTTATCTTGGAAGACGTCAGAATACGTTGGCTGCATCAGACAATGTATATTTTTTCAAAGCACGAGGTGGTACGCCGTCCAAATAGGTTGAAGCTTTTAAATTGTCCGTGCATCGGGATGGTAGGATTTGAAAACTTAAGGTTGAAACATAACGTTAATTTGGTCATTACCATCAAAACTTGTAATTTGTAATATATATAATGCTTTATTTTATGCTTACTCAATCATAATTCATCAATGCGCAAGTATCCAAAATACGTTTAAAATGCGAAAGCTCTATAAGGCCCGTCATAGGGTGATAAGAGTTCCTTAAACTTTAGCTATGTTTTCTCTGAAGCCATTAGAGACTCTTTTGTGATATACAGAGTAGGGCATTGCGGTGTTTTGGATCGTTATGATACCACTTACTGCCGCACTTTTGGCAGCTTTTCGTAATTTACAAGTCCATATAGCACGATACCGATGTCATAAACCTTACAAATGATCATCAAGCGTCTACTTTGCTACGGGCTTCACATATCAATTTATATGTCATATCTCTTCTTCGATTTCAGCAAGAAATATGCAATTATAAAAACACATAGCCAATATGGGCTGGAAATGGTTGTTTTTCTGTTTATCAATTGCATCTAATGAGAATAAAAATTACATCCCAAAGAGTACGTTGTAAATGCAAGACACCTGCATTAAATTGTAGCCCGGAAAGATGAAACTCCTAGAAATGAACAGTCAAGTATTCACAAAATTCTGCTGAACGTAGATGTTAATTAAAATTAACATCTAGGTTTAGCGTCGACCAATCGATGCAATTATCAAAGCCTATTATGGCAAACGGCGGAGTATTTTAGATTTAAATCATTAGTGGGAAGTAATAATCTAGGATTATGGTCGTTTTAACCCTAATCTACAATTTACCACTATAAAATACGGTTTGAAATTACTATGGACGCGTTATATTTGTTAAATGAATCCACAATAAATGGTGCCTAATTTCTTTGACAAAAGTAGAGTGACGGTGACGGCGCGAATTTTTTAGTGTCTTTTACTGAATACAAATACACAAGAGCTTTCTAGTGCCAAGCGGATGGATCTTCATGTTACCATTGTAATAATTCGAGCTATCCGTTCCGTGCTGGAAAACTGGGTTTCATTGGTTACATTAAAGATCGTATTGGACAGCGCACTGCCCAGCGTGTTCTTAACTTCATAATTGGTTAAAACCGACATTTTACTAATCAGCGATTTATACACCTTGGATGTGCCTCAACTCGAATTGGCTGTTCCCTGCATCAATTGTTGAGCGGGATTCATCATAATTACTAGTCAATGAGTGCTTTTCGCTATTCCTCGCCAAAATAAAGTGATGTGTGTATTTAATTGCTTTATCGACCGGATTGGATAGGGAGGGAGAACGGGTGCTGTCATGTTGTCATTGACAATATCTTAAATTGTATTTGATAACGCATCGAATGGTACCACAGAATATGAAGTTAGTCCTCGCAGACATTTGGTCTGCATTGAACCAAAATAATTGCAAAAGCTGAATATAACAAAACCCAAAAATAATGAAGACAAGTTGATTGCCTAAATGTATGTAAGCATTATTCCATTTCTCCATTTATCGAGTTGACCGTCTTGTGCGAGATGTAGTATTGTAAGATTAACTCAATATCAAATACAAAGAAGCCTAGTTATCTAAAATACAGGTGATTGAGTCAAGAATCTGTAATCCTTAAACGTTAATTTGAAGCATTATTATCAGCGACACCATGCAAGGAGGCTGATGTTGCGAACTGGTTCAGCTGTTGCTTGCAGCTGCTTGAATAGCGGCAGATTAATGTTCAGATAACAAGAAGAGCCTTTTGGCTATCGGTAAATGGCTTATAAAAGAGCGGCAGATTCCTAATTAGGTCTCTTTAACCTTTTGGCTATCTCAATCTTAGGTGGCGATAAATAGTTTATCGCGCAGCCCGCTCATCTGCCTCGACCCTGACACTGCGTAAACGTCTGCGATGGGCAAGGGGCAGTCGATAGTGCAGCACAAGTGCGAATGAATCGGAGAGGCATATGACTTATTTTCCACAAGCAATTCAGCAACAGTCATAACTATGGCTCGAGCCAATGCTTCCAGTGCAAAGCAAGTCATGTCAAACACACGCATTATTTTATGTTCAGGTTTGGGTCATCGAATCTAGAAATCGGACTGGTGACTATGTGTGAACTGCTTAACTACACTTAAGGGGGCATATATTGCAACTGATATTGAGGAATCGATTTTCCAACTTGATGGCATGCTGTCTGACATTACACGAGCATGTTCTTGATTGCCAATTCGATGGGCGTGCAAACAGTACCTCCAACACAACTATCGCACACGAAGGCGAATTTAATATCCACGCAAGCAACTGATAATGAATTTACTTCCTGTACAATGCTCTTATCCCCTACCTTTCTCCAGCTTATTACTACCAACCTAGAAAAAGTTGATAGCGTTTTGTCTAGTCACTGGCAGGGAGAGGAACCACACACACGGCCAAACCATTGTATCAGACGTCCTTCAAATGATTATAAACTGGCAAACACGCACACACAACACACACACACACACACACACACACACACACACACACACACACACACACACACACACACACACACACACACACACACACATATATATATATATATATATATATATATATATATATATATATATATATATATATATAAATATATATATTATTGATATACATATATATAAATATATATATATATATATATATATATATATATATATATATATATATGAACATATATATATAACTGTAATAACACTATAAAACTTCTTATTTATATATATATATATATATATATATATAAAGTTTTTTTATAGCGTATTATTACAGTTATATATATATATATATATATATATATATATATATATATATATATATATATATATATATATATATATATATATATATATATATATATATATATATATATATATATATATATATATATATATATATATATATATATATATATATATATATATATATATGTGTGTGTGTGTGTGTGTGTGTGTGTATGCGTGTGTGTGTGCAATATATAGTTAGCGAAGAAGTAAAGATTTTTGGCTTCCATTTGGTATATTTTGCGGGGTTTTTTCTTGAGCCCCATTTACCTCTCTCTTTGCCCCAATCAATTTAGAATTATATGTGGGGGCGTGATAATGTCTTAATGGTCAACCGATACCGCAGTTTAAGGACACGAATGCCTATCAGTCAGACCACTCCATGCAAATGAGTTGGTGTGTCTTTCAGGGAGAAACACTAACCCTGAGAAATACTTGTCCAGTCGTTTAATTTGTCCGATGAAAAAATGACTAATTGGAATTCACAGGGAATGAACATCATGCGCTGAGTGGATGAGTCTCGCAACGCATTTAGTTTAGACCTTGAGCTCGCATGCAGACCATTGGGGTTTTCTTACTCGGTAAACTGAGCGCACGTTACCAGGAATCGCCAATCGATCTGAATATGCTTCGTTTAAGACAACACAAAAAAAATATAAAAAAACGACTTGTTCGGGCTAGTTAGATGGCAACTTTATTTGTCCGACGGCTTCACCCACTTGCCAGGGACAATCGGGCGATCGTTAATGTTTTTCCCTGGTCTTTGCTGTTACACACAATCTTTTAAATAAAGTTCCACTGCAGTTGGAATCTCGTGACGTCAACAAGGATCTTTATATCTTACATTTTGTATCCAATATTATGATTGTCATTGGGTGTATCTAAGAGCGAATTTTCCTTAGAAAATCTGTTAGATGGAAAACATGGCACATGACGCAAAATGCCTAAGCATAACCGCAGTCTGCCTTACAAGAACCTTCTAAGTACCATGTTCATAACATGAAGCCTAGAACGAGTCACTTAAAATATGATAATGGATTGGTTCCGTCATCTGTGTTGCACTGTACTATAGTAATTGATACAATGACTGTTTCATCCATATGTCATATTCACACTTGATAAGTTGATTGATATTGCAACACATTGCGGTCCGTATTTGCAAGTTTTAAGGGTGCAAAATGCCAGGGATTAACAGCCTCTACACATCACTCAATCCATCACTGAGCACGTAGATATATTGATCAATATTGGGTGTCTCTTGACATTCCACCAAACCTTCATGACCGTTATGAATGTTGCTGACATATCGCATTAGATCATGCCCGATAGTTCGGTTATCTCAATATTATTCATAGTTGCTGTATTGACCTTATTTGCGAATTCTAGACGTCTCAAATTTGTATCCAAGTATTAGCGATATTTTGATTGCGAAAGGGGCATGAACATTTATATAGCTATAAAGGTATATAACGAAAAAATACAAACGCATGTTGTTATATGACCATATCATATTAAACCAATAATTTGGGATAAGTATATGATTAAACGACAGTGGATTGGATTTTTCTGCGATTCAATGGTGATAACAGCGATGATGTAGTAGAAATACATTATCAACTCAGCGAGCGTAGTTGCGCTACGTAGTAATTTTGCGGTAGAAGTTGTAAAGGCTTCATATTCAAAAGACGCAATTGTGTATCTAATAAGCTGGCTTATTAGATAATCCTCATTAGAGTGACCGGCATCAGTCTCCGTGTAATAGACATGTGACAATGAGGGTATATGAACGTCTAGCTACGGTTTTGCCGATCCATTTTGGGTACCCGAAGCAAATGTCCATCCAAACTAATGGTTCCCCCGTGGCAAGATTGCCCTTTGTTGCACTTTATCTGCGTCACTATGCTCATTTGACCCTCAATGTATGACATTATGATCTTTACAGACATAGTTTATACTGATTCAGCATCGCAATACGATACGTCGCGTAATACTAACGAGCACGTCCTGTGTGCTTTGTCCCCGTTGCATTTCGTCTTCACGCCCATCTGCGTAATAGACTGTTGCGAACCTTGTCTATTGTGATATTGCTCTCCCATCTCTAAACATTTGCATCGATCGGATCATGCGGATGCCAAGACA
>CM067344.1:65111327-65114235 GCA_034190875.2 Urechis unicinctus | reverse complement strand
TATTGTTTCGGGGAATTCAAATATGAAACTTGTCATTCTTTATTTAAACACATTCACCAGATTTTCTTAGAAATGCATATTCTCTCTATTTTGCCAGCTTTTGTCAAGTATTCCTAGAAGATAGAATATTATTTTTTTTAAATAGTGTTTTGACGGGCCCAGGTATAGCAACACCTTCAACATGATGAAATATGGCATACGTGATATTCTCACTGAGAAACATTTGTCCGACTGCTTCACATTGCAATCGCTCTTTGGCAATGTCGATGACAATGATGCATGACATTGGCACATGTTCATGGATGTTATAATATGAAGTTACTCAAAATATTGTTGTACCACAGCGGCCTTCTGTAAATCCGGTAAAACGTATATCCTTAATTCTAGCTCTGAGGTGAAATGTTAAGAAACATAATATGACATTATCTCTTTTACTAACATGCAGACACTATCGACATATATCCGTCTGTCGGAACGAGGAATTATTTTGTCAGATGGATTACCAATACACAGTCACTGACACTATCACTTTTACTTAGAACGACCAGCAAACTTCGGTTTGCATCATTGTTGATATTGTACGGCTGACAACCAACGTTTTGCAAATGTTACTTAAGCCTACAAATATTGCGGCACACCCAAACGTGTCGTGAATTATCGATGACGATAGATGTCAGAATCCATTGCATCTGTTTGTTAATCTACGTCTCGTGTTATTCATGCGTGCAAACATGCGATGTATAGATGATCAAGGTCTTATCAGAAATCAAATGCATTTGGCTGTCATGCAAGCCCAATAAAGTGCTGTCTTTACAAAGAAATTCATAAATATAATTACAGCCGAAGGCAATTCATTAATATTCAACCCTTTGCTATTAATGATTTAATAAACACTGGCGATTTCGATTAATGCACTCCATCGTACATTTGTTGCAACGATGTGACATTCTATTACTTTCAAAAGTGCCACGTTTAATTGTTTTAAGGCTAAAATATATTAATTTAGTTATATTTCATAGCATCTTATTGAGGTCCTTTGCATAATATATCGAATTGTATCTATCCGTATGTAACGTTGGAGCCATTTCCTGTGTATCAGTGTTTTATTACACATGTAACTTGCACATTGGGTTGTGTGACGTAATTAGTAAGCTATTTTTACGTCAGTACACTAAGGTCTCCTGTTAGCTGTTACCTAGAAGTCTTAAATCATTATGTAAACAGAGACTTTAAACTATTCTATTGGTGTTAATGTTACAATGGAAATTGATTACTGGTCCTCATCAAAAGTGTATAAAAGCTACGATAAAAGGACTGAGCGGAACAGTTTCACAAATATTGGAAGACTGCGGTGCCTATAGTTGCTGAACTATATTGCTGGTGCTCTTTTTGTTATAGATGAGCCAGATGTCATCAAAGAAATTTCCTGTAAACCCAGTTAGCTCTAGAATTAACCATGCGCGGATGGTATGAAAAAGGTTACGAATCTCGCCATGCCGATATAGATTAAAAGACGGATGATGTAATGTTGTAGGAAAGACTGCGTTTGTTAAGTCGGCTGGGGACGGTTGAGGAAATTCTATAAGCAGCGGTTGCTAACCGTGTAAGACCCGTAGCAGATATATCGCTACATTATCGCTGGTAACTGGTGCGCTGATGGCTTCTTGGCACGGCACAAGGAATATCATCAGTTGATGCTTGTTACCAACGGCAACATTTAATAGAAAAAGCCTCGCCGTTATATTTCTCATTATGATGGGTATTGTTTATAAATATTAATGTGAAATTGCATATAAAAACCCACTGAAGCGTTGCAAATATGCATATAAAATTATATTTGTACGAGGAACGCTTACAAAGACCATCTATTTATTATCATTGGTTAACATGGACCTGAAGCAGTTATCACGATATAACCAGCCATTTTAACCAACGTCTTGTCAACCAATTCACAGAAATCTTAATAATACGACGCATAACATCAATAGTTGTAGGGACAAGTAACTGCACTGACGAACTTCAATCAAAGACACGCCTCGTCGATCGTCTCATTACCATACCAAAGGTAATACAAATTACATGATTGAGTAACGTATTCTGTCAACGCAAAAGCCGTGATCCAGAGAATTGGTGACTAGTTTAATGTTGAATCGGTAAAGATATCATCAACGCACATTGCAAATAATCATAACGCAGCCCGTGCACATAGTTTTGATGAGATAATCATATTTATTTTACTGCCCAGTCACAGTCATATCCCGGATATCATTCGCAGCTATTACAGAGGTTAGCCGGTTCATTGGGAAACAATCCATGCTGCATGGTTTTGCGATATCAGTGACGAAAAATTTAAATTGCACATGACAGGACGTGTTATAGTTTCTTAGAAGTGTTTGAGAGATTATAGCAAACACTAGAAGGCATTCAAGTCAATAACAACAATTAAATGTGCGATATGATGCATATTTGTGATTGTCTGTCTGTCTGGTTTTTCTCAATCAACATCAATATGGATCGCTTTGGCAAAGTTCAATGCCATTATGCTGTAATTACTTATCATGCAACATGGCATTTGCAGATATACTGTGCGTTCAAATGTCAGCTGAGGTCTTTGGAGGACAAAATAACGTAAATACAAGGGCTTGATTTAGCCCAAAAGACCAACGCCAGGTTCTATTTATCACCTTGTCGGTCCAACAGTTTAAGCTAAATTTTTGGTCGATGCATTCGATCGACCCAGAACTCACCACTTTTTTCACGAAATATGCATGTTCTGACGAGTTTTGGGCGATCAGTGTCGAAAGTTATTATCTAATTCGGTTCGAGATAATGTTCCATATTCCTATCGTCTGCGGAAAACTATATTTTCGATAACTTTCCAAGTTTACCGGTGATATTTTCTTCCGAA
>CM067344.1:65101327-65106327 GCA_034190875.2 Urechis unicinctus | reverse complement strand
ATTGTCGTTTATCCATGCATATACTGCGATCACCTCAAACAGAGAATTCAATCCACAAGAGCTGACCCGTTTACCATCTAAATGCGTACAATACTGGATGTGCAGTATGTTTCTGATAAACACGTTGGTCAGTCTATATGCGAAGCCTGTACGCTCTAATGGCGTTGCTTCTAACTATGGCCATCATACATCACTAACATCACATGACCGACGGTACTGCCGCTGGAAGTGGCCTTGTCGCCAAGATACGTGGATGTATTGCCCCTGTGCTACGCCAAATATAGCTGCGAAGCTCGCAAAACTCACTACTCCTATCCTCAATTGCATGTAGTTTAACTAATGATCAGCGAGAATGAAATTTTACTAAGGTAGTTTGTATCTGTATTTGTTTGGGCGTAAGCCCGGATGAAAACAAGCCCTTTCAAGCGGTATCAGATGATTCAAGAATAAGAAAATATTCAACAAAAGCTGTGAATGTTTTAAGCTAATATTGTTGTATTGCGGTCGAATCTATACTGTTGTGTTGTAATCCAGGACCTAATATGTTCCTATAAACACCATATTTATTTGCATTGGAGCGTACATGTGAAGGATATCACGGGCATTTATGAATCATGGTGATGATAGCGATGATAATGGTGATCGGAGTTGTTACATTGCTGTTGGAATTACTTTGGGGAATGCAGTTTTGGCTGTTCTTTGAATCTTTATCGTCTGCCACTCAGATGTGTCAAATGAGATATTGTCGTAATGAACTACATTGTCGAAAATAAACTAAGGAGTTTTATACTCATTCGTTGTTTTTTTCCCAATTAAAAGTACTCTAACATTATCTCTATCAATATCCTTTTCTCTATCAAACTCTTTTTCTCTCTGTCTCTCTCTGTCTCACTTTGTCACTCCATCTCTCTCCATCTATCTCTCCACCTCTCTCCTTCTCTCTCTCTGTCTCTCATTCTCTCTCTCTCGCAATATATATATATATTTCTCTCTTTTTGTGGTAGACTGATTGAAACATGTCGCCAACTCTGCAATTGCACAAGACGATTATCGCATAAGAACAATATATAGACTACTGGCAATGGATTGCCATGGTCTTGACCGCTAACGCCATCACTGAATGACCAATCATATTATCTATAAGTCGATATCACATTCATTGCCAGAATCATAACTTAAAAGTTTAGCTACCTCGGAGGATGCGCTCTTGTCACTGCAAATTGTCTGGGTGTCGTTATGATCTTGGGGCCGTATTCCCAAAGATATCTGAGTGTGCTCGAGCAAGTTTAGTTCAATCAACTGAGTGTACACTTAAGTCGTATTCACGAAAGAATTTTAGAACACTCAGCTTAAGGTCCTGGGAGGAAGCTGGTATAGAGTCAAATACAGCTTCCAGACGATTGTGCGTTGTAATTGTGTTTTAGCAGCATAACCAAATAAACTTATACCTTACCCGCCAGTGAATTATTATGACATTTGACAACAATTATATGACTTTTTTATCCTGAAAATGAGGGCCAGAACATTCGTGTTTTTGGAATAACGCCAATAGAAGATTGTGACTGTGACATTCGCTGGTTACTTTTGACAGCTGGTTGAATTTCAGTGGTAGGAATCGAATTTCAATATCGTTAACAAACGGAATAAAGCGATTCGCTGGTTTTGAAATCATACCCGTAATGCTGAGATATCAATACGTGTTCACTCACCAAGACACGGTTTCGAGACTCTTGTTTTCATCTAACGTTTCTTAATCTTTGAATAGGCTTCAATTTCTCCATCTTCATTTATGATCCGCCAAATTGTTAATTTAATGTTACTTTCCAGTCATCATCGCAGGGTTTAGGGTTGTTTATGATGCAGATATTTCTCGTCGCTTTGTTTCGGCATGGCTTCGGTAAAGTTGAATGTTGGGCGAGCTCGATTTACTTACTTAAAGTCAGGTTGGTAGCATACTTAAATCAAGCTGCTTTATTGTTGCATAGGACAGTCAATTAATGCCCAATGAGCGATGTGAGTGTGCCGGGAAAATCCTCGCTAAACAGGCAAATGCTCTGCTGAACCAGCAGTCAATCAGTATCGAATGGTGGTTATGTAAAAGAATAATGCTGGATGCCCGTGTAGACATTTGCGAAAACCAAACATTTTAGTTTCCCCGCCAAAGCTGTTATTTATCACACTTACTGCGTTTATGTCATGGACCTGATAAATCAAGTTTATTTCAGTAGAGTATGATAGCACAATTCAAGTAGCTAACGCGCTCAAGCAATTTTAAAGGGGACCCAGTTATCAATGCGTGTATTTTCATGGGTTAATTACCCATGGCACTTCATATGAAACATGGGTCGTGTTCATACTACCTATACCTTTACTTCGGTGTCAAACATTCAAATATACAAATCTGCATAACTTGCATCCATTAGGTAACACAAAGAAAATGTTAACACTAGATGCAACGGATCAGATGAATATCCTTGAATCACCTTGAATTGCCATACACAGCCATAACCATCTATTCAACTTTATCGGACAATACTTGTATTATGCCTGCCGTGTCATGCTGTGCTGGACCAGTCTCGCCTAAGGCCATGTAGATATATGCGTTACAAAACGATTTAATTTATTTGATTTCTATATACCCCAAAATCTTGCCATTATTGGAGCCTGTTAGGTTTTTTTTTATTTAATCTCCTTCTTTATTGTATCCGATAGAACAGACGTAAAGGCTACAGAAAACCCGGAAGACCGATTGATCTTGACAGATAAAGTGACCTCGGATGCTATCACAGCAATCATCAAATTGCAATAATAGATTAACAGCTGAAATATTATTCACGCCTTCTCACTGGCAAAGTATGTTGTAGTCGATGTACGAGGGATACAGGAACGCCATAGAGAAGAGCCTTGCAGAAATCTATTTTTGATGTTATAAACGCATGTATCACTTGCTCGATTGGCGATCGGTCGGGAAAATGCGTTATTTTACAGATAATACGGATTCATATATAAGAGCTTTAGCAGATGGCTGTGACATGCGGTTTCATTGATGCAAAAGAGTCAAATATTACACCGATGTTTCTGGCTGCAAGTGATGGATTTATCTTGTGGTTATTGATACATACGCTTTTGGATGTGAACATGCTGGACATCTGTCTCGACGAAATAACCATATATTATGTTTTTCCTTATTATTAGACAATGTTGACGCACCCATGTTTGAATCATTGCTATGCATAATTGCATTTTCTCGATGGGACCTTATATATATATATATATATATATATATATATATATATATATATATATATATATATATATATATATATATATATATATATATATATATATATATATATATATATATATATATATATATATATATATATATATATATATATTTATATATATAAATATATATATATATATATATATATATATATATATATATATCTATATATATATATATCTATATATATATATATATATATATATATATATATATATATATATATATCGATCGATTGTGCGATTAAGCCAATCTGATAATCATTGAAGCCTATTAGGGCTCTGAAACTTTTCTTATGGCGTCATATGTAAAGAAAAGTGTTGACATAATAATTGACGAGAACACTGAGCCCCATAAACAGCGCACCTGTGACACACTGTAGCATTATAGAAAAGTCAATTATCGACATTGAAATAACCCACAGTATATGTGACTAGTGGTCTCATAAGCACTGCGATACCAAGGCATGAATTGATTTAGGGTCATATATTTTATTGCCCTGTTAATAACGGACCGGCGTGTTGAACTACCACTTAGGATGGTTGGATCGGAAATTTACTGGTTAAATCTTGACCATCACGATTCACGGATAGTATTCTGTCCTGTTCTTGTGATCAGAATAATAATCACCTAGCTCAGACGAAATACAAAGAGCTATAAAATTGGTCAGAACGGGAGTGGTGCACAGCAGTTGCACACACCAATCACTCAGCGAGGTATTTGCTAATTGAACATATGTTTACCTGTAAGTTAATTCAATTTACAACTTATCTAGCAAAATAATCACACAAATATTCTAAGTGTTTTTGTTTAGTCCAGCATCTCGCTCTCTTCGTTACATAGACGTGCCTGATACGAATGGATTGCTATATGGGTCTCTTTTGAGGGTTATTTGTCGGAAGCTCCCCCAGGTATTTTCATCATTGTGACATAGACAAGACCCTCTGGAACCAATTGGTACTTTTCTTTCACACCCAGTATTACTTCGTGGACTATTTTTCCCATAGGCTTGGCTTAATCTGCCTCGTTGAGCTCATATTGGGCAAAAGGCGTGGTCCCTGTAGCAAAACGCCACATGTTTGGAAGTAATTGAATGATAGCTTGATTTCGCTTGGATGTCTAGAATGACCGTGACTTGGAAGGGGGCGATTTTCTAACGTACGTATGATTGTCTGCTGCTAGAGGGCGCGTGATTGCCAAATAAATTCGATTCTATTCTATTCTATTCTAAACTAAATACACATATTACCTCAAGTTCAAACAGTGACACTTAGGTTACAGTGCTGAATACGGTCGCTTTGCATAGCATTGATTATACATAACGCGATTCTTTATTTTCATATGATCACCAGTGTTGATGATAAAGTGCCATTCCTTAACAAAACTTACCCTCTCCAGTTTGCAACAAAATGACAAAATTGCGCTAGACACAATGAGTTATTGCTAATGGACAAAACAGAGAAACTGCTCTTCAAACATATGCCTCAACACGGTGCAATTTAATATAGGATTCCGCCATATCATTTCATGTCCTGCAAATTGGAAAGCCATGATATCTTGATTGCGTCATTAATTAGAGTAGGATATCACAAAGGTTATTGAGAACGCGATCACTATGCCTGCTTTTTTCTCGTTGGATGGCAAATGAACATCGAATACCTGAGAGTCATCCGCACACAATTACATAATATCCACACCGGTTGTTTGGAGTGCT
>CM067344.1:65083827-65096327 GCA_034190875.2 Urechis unicinctus | reverse complement strand
GTTAATTGCGCTAAATCTGTGACAAGCTGTGTGAAAACTTTAATCTCATTGTGTCTGCTAAATATTTCGTTCTGATGCACCTTGAGGTGTGCAGCTACGAGGTAGATATCAGTGTTATTGCTACTCCAAATACGTCTACACTGGTAACTGCCGTCCGGAGATACTCAGCTATATGACCAAAAACTGGGCAGAAGAAAAATAAGCAGGACAGTTTAGCGTCTCCGTATGCCAAAAGCAAATGCTGAATTAATTTATTACATTATTATTATTATTGGACCATAGGTTATCTTACCCATAACCGTTTAGGTATAGACTACATACATAAAACATATCACATCACATCAAAGTGCAGTTCGAGCATATGGCCCAACTACTGCACTACTGAAATATAAAATGGTGGGCACAATTAGATCAAAGTTGCTGATTACCATAAACCATCAAGAGGTCCAGTAGGTTTTCTAGCATTTGGCCGTCTTGCGGTTTGCGTCAAGCTATGTGCATGTGGCCCGTATGGCAATCTCGGAAGGCAGGAAATATGTATCCTCTTAGTATTCGCTGAGTAGTATAGGTAATAGCGGGTCTAGCGCGGAGGCAGCTTCCTCGAAGTGGGCGATTCATTAGTGTAAGTGGGGCGATTCATTAGTCTTGTTGGGGGCAGCCAGCAACCATATTTCCAACAGACTAAGTGGGGGGAGCAGCGGGGGCAGCAATGAGTTGCGGGGGCAGGGGACCACGAGTCGCAGGGGGCAGGGGCAGGGAATCATCCAACCAGCCAACAACCATATTTCCAACAGACTAAGTTAGGGCATGGCGTACAGTTGGGAACTGCCGTGGGCTACCGGGAATCAACCACTTAGGGAACCGCCATTACCTATACTACCAACCTCCAGGGTTTTATCCAAGGAGGTCCTTAAGCATAAACATTCCGGGGCCGGGACCACCCGTGTAAGTTCCATTTTTACATGGTCGAGGTCCTCTATAAACTGGGTAACCTTAGCGTTGTTCTGCTCGATAAAGTCGGGATCGGGACATGTGGTTATCAATCTCCTCGTAAAGAGCTTCCAACAGTAGAACGCCCTCGTCGGCCTCCCCGCGGCCCCACTCGGTCTTCCCAGCCAAGGACCGTGATGCTCCTGTTCCACGTCCAGGCAACTATTAAACCTCCCGTTCGCGCCATAGTCGCCGTCTTCGAGGCCATCAATCGACCCCCACCCCCAAGCCACCATCTCTTTATACTTCTTCCGATCCTTGTGATACACCTGGTTATATGCCCCAGCCCTCCCCAGGTCATCGTTGGCGCACAACCTGAAGATGCTGTCGCCAAACACCCCGATGGTCGCGACCGGACTGTGGTGCAACCCCAACAGAACCTGAGGCTTATACATGTTCGGAATCACCCTCCCAGGACTCCGAGTGTAGGGGCACTTTATCTCGAGCAGCACGACCTCCTCATGATGCCCCCAACAGACAGCATCCACCCCAGCCCGCTGGATCAGGAGCACACAAAAACCATCCGGAGAGTAGGCCGTTGCGTCGCCCTGAATATAAATATTGTTTCCGTAGACCTTGGTGTCGTACACCTTCTCCAATACTGCAATTGCAACCTCCTCAAAAGTCGTACCCCAGAGGCAGGGCGCGCTAAAGCAAACACCCTCGTTGCTAGTTTTTCAGTCAGCTTCTTGCTATAGCAGCTGAAGTAGTTTTGCCCTATGATACCGGAGTAGTCACTTCCTCCGACGCAGCCTTTCCTCATGGTCTCCCACTGGTCCGTAATTTGCTTGACTCCGTTAGGATCGTTGCAGAAAGATTTAATCGCAGCCTCAATTACACACAGCAAACACCACTCTTTAAATGGTCAGTCGGTTGACTGCAATTACCGCGGTACTGGCACGATCACCTCCTGTGACTAAGGTGGTTGACCTAAGCGGTGAGGGGGGTGGGGATGCCCTAGTCAACGTCTTAGCCTTAATGTCGCTTTTCATTCGAGTATATTTTTGATCTCGGCTGAAACTAGCTTAAACTCATTGTCTAAGATAAAGCTGTCTTCAAGCGCCGCCGAAATAATATCTGTAACCGTGTTTAGTTTGCTCTGTGCCAGAATTTGAATCTGGTCGTGCTTCATTACCTTTGCCGACAGCCGCAGGCTGATGACCTTTCCTGCGATCGCAACCAGCCCGCAAGCAGCCCCGTATCACCCAAGACTGTAGCAATAGGGGCAGCAACCACCGTAGACATCAGACCCGCACCACTTGCGCCAAGACACATACCCACAGCAACTGAAGCAGTGTCTATGGCGTCCCCTGAGTTTACTGCACACCTATATTTTTTATACATAGCAACATATTTTTCAATTTCTTTCTCAAGGTATTGCTTCTTAAGACCGATCTCATTCAGCCGATAGGAGTGGTCTGGATTCTCATTAGGTGGCGCAGTTGGTTGTTATTTCATACTACCCTTATAGGCACATAAGTCTATAAGTCAAGTTCAATAAGGAGTGGTACTACAGTAGAAGTCGCGGTCATGTTTCCAGCGGGTGCATAAAAGTTAATAACGTCGCCTTGTTCCAGCTGTAAAGGTTGGGCTTAAGATAATTAAACAGCCTGTTCGTTAGTAAGCATACTTATTCCTACACTGCGAGCTGTCCCATTTATAATAAGAAAATACTGCTAAAGTCCCGGTACCAGTACCAACCATACCAGACGACAACCCCATACGAATGATCTTACCATTGTATAACATGGTATATCCACAACTTAAGTCTTGACAGTCTTGAGCCCCATCAACAAACGACCACCTATATCCTCTGCGAAGAGCGTCTCTTACTTCTGCCCAAACAGTAATGAGGGGTTTGGTTCTTTCAGCTACGTGTTGTCTCAGGTCCCCGTTCTGCTGTCTATGTTTAGTATCAACATACTTTCTATTAACAGCATCCTTTGGCGAAATCGGGTCTCCCAGCTCAACGATTTTATTATCTCCCATTTCAAGGTCTCCAGTCATAGTATTGCCACCTTTATCTATTTTTTGTGAGTCTACATAGGTCTTTGTTGCATTTTCGGAGAGGTCGGCGCCCAGATCCGCTTTCTGTTGAGTTCCATAAAAACTTGCTTTTATTGACATCTTGTAAATTGAAGAACAACACCAATAGCAAAGTCGTGATTGTTCAATAGACGTCCCTTATTATCCCTTATCTGAACCTTCAACTCATTCACAGCTCCGACAGTAACACGTTTTGACACAGGATTAGCGATGTTCGTGGTTATAATATCACCGAAAGAGCCGTCCCCACGGCCCACAACTTCAAGAAGCGTAGTGGGCGCACCATCAAGCATGTTGTGTGTGGTACTGACTTGATCGAGGTGGACATAAAGTGGGTTAAAGACGCTAAAGTTGACGGGCCAGGGGGCATCGTAACGACCTGAAGGAATCCATCTGTCAACCAGAGTAGGCTTATCAAGACCCAACATTTTTAATACACCTTCGCCACATTGTATAGCCCAATCATCAGGAACTGAGAGGGCGATAGTCCCATCATGAACATTATTCTCTAAAGTAAGCCCTAGAGCTGTAAACACATCCTGCAAAGTTTGAAGTTCCAGAGACCAGGGGGCAAAATGACACCTTCTTCTTTTCCTGTAGAAATCTGCCTTGTTCTAATGGACACATATGATTCAGTGTTATACCAACCCACAGTATACGTGATTGACCTAAGACCTACGTATAGATCACCTGCACTATTGTCAATAGCATTTTGTAGGGACACAGCCTCACCGCTTTGAACATTTGACAGAGTGTGATACATAGCACTATGAATAAAGAAGCCTTTACATTCAATACGAATAAAACGTACAAACCCCAACCGCCACAGCTGCGGCCCATACATGTTCTGCCATCCAACCAGCCACCTTTGCAGCTGACTTAAGCAGCCATGATACGATGGATCCAATGATTCCTCGAAGGGCAGCTGCCGCCTTACCGGCCAGGCCTTTCAGGACGTTTGCCAAGGAGTTCAGCTGTTTTTGAATCCATTCCTTTAAGCCGGGCTTATCAGCTGGCATCGGTGCCGGGGTTGGACTAGTGCTCCCTCCGCCCGTCAAAGCAACTACCAGGGTCGAGATTGCCAATCCAATTGCAGTGAGGATAGAGGCGATTGTTATGCCCTGCTCCCGGAACAGGGTGCGTAAACGCTCAGCTAGCGTTGTGTCCTCGTTAAGAAGTCTGTCGATCGTTTCCCTGATGCCGTTACTTTGGGTTCTCAGACTTTCACGGTTTACAGAGGCAGCCTCAACACGGACACTCCGCTGGTCCTGCAGCTGTGCATGCTCATTTGCTTGGAATCTCCATGCTCCACTTTCTATCTCAGTTATCTTAGCTAGGTTGTTGACCAGCTCATCCCTCTGGGTCTGCATAGCCTTGTCAAGCCCCAAAAGCTCTCTGAGTGGTAGTTCGTTGTCTGTTTGTGTACCTAGGTCTTGGATGGTGTTATTGACTTCATCAATGAGCAACTCCGCCGCCAGGGACATGCCGAGCATACTTTTCGGGATGTGTACGAGGCTATACGTGAGTTCTCCGTGATTACGGGTACAACCGTTGACAAGCTGAACTCTGAGCCGCAGCTTTCAGACTTCTACGAGCCCTCAGATGGTCAAAAAGAGCGTGGCGTTCATTATACTGGGTATGGCTGCGACCGGGCTGGTTGCATACAGGCTAGCCAAGTAGGTCATTTTGGAGACTCGGGCAAAAGGCGTCTGGGCTCTTGGCTGAGACCAGCTTGTCGAGGGAGGCCACGAGGAACTGTGCGCTGTCTATGAAGCGGAGCTGTCCTAGGGATAGGAATATGTACTTCTCCATATTTTTGGGTATACAGTTGATGTCTCCCTCTACCTTGCTTATGCCCTGCATTAGGAGATGGGAGTCATAGCCCCTCAGGTTGTGGAAGACCACGGGGATGGGGGTTGTCTTGGGACTCAGCCTAAGCTTTAGGTTGCAGGCGTTGTGGGCTGGCCCTCTGTACTTGCCAGTTATGTGGCAATGGTCACGGACCCGGTCGGTTCCGGGTGGTTTGCTGCAGACGTGGTATTGGGTTTGCGGTCTTGTGGACTCTTTGGTCGTCTCGGGTCATTCGCATGGGGACTGGCTTAGAGAGAACCGATTTGATCTTTTTCTCCTCTTGCTGTAGGGCCTTGAGGAACTTCTCCACAGCGTCGCTTCCCCTGTAGATGACTGGGGGTGAATTCTTCCCGTAGCATCGGACTACTATGTAGCCGCACCCGCAGCCCTGGTGTTCCTGGGTCTTGTGGGTATTGCTCTTTTCTGGATAGAGGGCTGGTCCTGGGAGCTTTACTGTGAGCGCCTCGAAGTCTGGGTAGATAATGTAGGGGGCCGGAAGTTGTTGCCAGTTCTGAAAGGTTAGGATGTTTTTCCCCTCCTCTGGCATGTCTACTCGCACGGCAGTCTGGCCTATGCCTGCACACTCCGGCTTGTGGGCCAGGAGCAGCTTTTCGGTTGTGTACCCGTGGAGGCAGCGCTCGCAGAAGAACTTGCGGTGCTGATACTTTGTCTGGTCATAGAGGAGGCGGTTCAGGTATTTGATCCAGGTGTCGTGGCAGAGGCCGTCCTTCTCGATGAGCATGAGGTTTATACCGTTGCCAGGGAGTTTGCTGATTCGGTAGACCATGACGGCTTTCCCGTCCCAGCCAAATACGTTCAGGCCTCTGTCCAGAGCGGTTTCGATTTTTCCGACGTGGGCGACCGGGGTTGGGTAGCACACGCCTGAGCCCTTTAGCTTATCTATGAGCCACTGCATGTTGTACTTTGATGTCCGCTGCGGATACTTGCTGGCTTGGTTGAGGACTGAGACGATGGATTCTAATGCCTCGAACATCCACCCAGAACCTAGGTTAACCCATTTCTCAAGCAGCTCGTGGATTTGGGGGCCGGCCGAGTCTATCGCGGAGTCAATGTCTTCTTTGCTGCTTGGTTCGTAGGACTGGCTCTGCGTACTCCGTGACACCATCTTTGTCAGTCTTGTAGAGACTTACTTTGACTGCAAGCTGGGTTTGAGGCCACCTAGCTGGTTCAGCTCCTCGGGCAGAACTTTACTAACCTGGGATTGCATGCCTTTCTGGAAGGTCAGGAGGTTCGGGGCGTAGGGGTGAGTCTTGGGGACGTTCATGACCAAGCCTTGCAGTTGGTTGTTGATGGCCCACTTGGTTCTCCTGAATTGGAGGCGGGGAGTGGTGACTGGTCTGAGGCTTGTTCGGGGAACTGGGACTGGCCTTACGAGGGGGAGTGGTTTTCTTGGAGGCAGGCCTGGGGTGTGGGGCCGGTGCTTTCGCCACTTCAGACCAGAGTAGGGGGGATGAAGTCGGCGGAGGGGCTGGGTCACGGTCCACCATGGTTCTCAGTCTTGCGTACACCTCCTTGTACGTCACAAGCGTGGGTAGGGAGGTGGGGCTGTGTCGTGGATTTCAGCATAGTCAGCTTGAGCTTGTTTCGCGCGTGTGTTGTGGGGCGTCATTACTATGACGCGCTGTTAGTCTAAAAGGGCGACAAAAAACTTAAAAAGAAAGTCTTGGCCCCACACCGAAACCGAAGCTAACACAGGCAGTTGTTCCCTAAGTGGTTGATTCCCGGTAGCCCACGGCAGTTCCCAACTGTACGACATGCCCTAACTTAGTCTGTTGGAAATATGGTTGCTGGCTGGTTGAATGACTCCCTGTCCCTGCCCTCTGCGACTCGTGGTCCCCTGCCCCCCGCGACTTTTTTTACCACTTATTATCGCTCACGTGTCTTAAGCTACCCAAATCGATCACCGATCAAAACCCCTTTTGCCGAATGTGTGATGGAGGAACTTGATTTTCTCATCGATGTAATTTTAGTGCTGTTGACCCGAGCTAGATCTCCGCCTGTTTAAAATCCATAACTTAAGGCAGCTATATTAGAAATATTGTTCTGCTGGCCACGTTGTGAGTGCCCATAGTGGTGTTGGTGTTTCTTTCTGTGCATTCATGATGCATTAGCCGACGCGGAAGTGGTAGTTAAAGCAACAAAGTAAGTGAGAGTCAAGCGTTTTAACATGCCAGTGTTTGCTAGTCTTGCATGCAGTGTTTGATTACGCATTTATATCTGCGTTCAAAGTGTTCATGTTATCAAATTCACATCGTAATACAAGGCTTCAAAGTACAGTGAGTTGGGGTGTGCTGTCAGGTTATGGTGACATTATCCAAAAACAACATATAACGTCTTTAGATGAAACAGCAACACGAATTGTCGTATCACAATAATATGTTTTTCTATATAGGCCAAATGACAATAAAGCTTTACTTTCTCCTGGATTATTGCTTGATTTATGGGTTAGCATATCGAGTTATGGATGACATACTTTTAAGCTGTATCTAAAGACAATGAAATAGTAAACTTTTACATGTTTTGCTGTTGAGAATTGCATCATTTTCAAGGGACTGAGCTGTGTTTATACAATCGCCCTACACATCAATACACAAACATGTAACCATTAAGGCTGATTGTCGATACGAGGTTTGCTGTGCTAAGCATATAACGTGATCGATATTAGAGTCAACAGTCAACATGAAGCATAAACTTAACTACTTAACTTCTGATAATATTTTGAACGTTGATTGTCGTGGTTCCTATACACTAATGTTATCTAATTAATTTATGGTTCAATAATTATAATCCGACATACATTGGTGCGGCACAAACTGATAACAATATTATCAAGTTGGTGAGTCAACTCTGTGCCGCGTATATTCTGAATTGGCAGTTGAACTTAAGAGTCGTCATTCACTTCCATTAAACTCTAAAGCGTGTGCTTTGATCAACAGAATCACAGTGGTAACAAATGTTTTCCTTCATATCCATTATGAAGTCGATCGTGAAGATGGTGCCGTGGTTGAACAATGGCTCCAATGCATGCGTCTAATTTCTTAATCGGTAATGGATGCACTGCGTATTTATCTGGTTGATGCACATGGGATGTTTTATTATTTAGCTTTTACTGACTCGTGCGTATAAAAGAAGTTGGAGGTTTAAACGATTTTTAAGTCGCGGCGTTATCAGAAGAACAATAAAATCTTTAACCCTATCACCTTTCAGGATTCTTTACGACCGTAGATCTTTAGAAATGGCTCTTTGGACCATAACCTGCTTCTCTGCAGCCATAACAATAGAATTAGATTTTTGCCGTGCCGTTTCTGTCCTCATATTAAACTATATATATATATGACAAAGTTCAAAATTGCCGATGGTTTTGGCATAGATATATCGGTTCCATACTGCATACTTGTATTGTCCATAGGCGCCTTGTGTGATATAAATAATGAGATCACAGCCATTTCTTGTGCGTATACGACCACATGGGGTCCGTTTGGTATAATAGCCCTACTGTATCCTCCTGTATGCGTAAGAGGTGACTGATAAGTGCAACCTGTTGGCACTGGGCTACTCATGTCGGTGAAGGCCATATCTGCCCCGGATGTGACCTAGACAAGAGGCTGGAATGTCCTCGCTCAGTTAATCGTGCCCTAGGATAATCGTTTGCATTTTTTGTCCTTTGTGTCATCATCCACTTGTATTTCCCTCTTTATCCCGATTTATCCTTGAATGCGGCTATATTTTCCAGCCCCACATAACACATCAGTGTTGTTGTGCCATTAAAAACAATACTTACTTTTATGCCCATGCACTTTGACCACAAATGCTGTTTCAACGAGGTGTTGAGGAAATAGCGTCGGCTATTTATGCTTATTGTCTGTAAGCAGGTAGGTTAAACGACAATGTTCTGCCAGTCTAAAAAAATATATGCATCTACACTTATTATTTGGTACAAAATTATAATTGTCATCGATGATGATATGCCAATGCGAGCAATTGCTATATATGAGTCATTCAATGCCTCGACCGAATTGCACACAGCGAAGACACTATCTGGCGTAGTTTAGAACAATGGTGAAATATAAATTCAGTCTTTTAGGCATTAACACTTTACAGTACAATTCATCAATATCCTAACATCAAATCTTAAATGGTGTTGATCCATATTCCCTCTGCAAAGCAATATATCTTCTGACATAAACAGCGACCAAAGCATCATTTAACTAATACAGAAATCAGCAAATGGTTATGGTATTCATAATACTTAGTTTAGCTACATTCAACACGTGTCATTCTGGAGCAATAAATTGATTGATACAATGCCTTGATGTATGTGAGAGGGTTGCTTCGGAAGCATTTGCAATAGTTTGTCATAATGCATCCAATTGATAGCCCTTTGTGCACTCCATTTATAAATTGAAACGCTCGACAAACATTGTCCTTGTTTACCCTAGCGCACGATGTCAGGAGTTATTTCTATGCCAAGCAAGAGCATCGAATAATGCCCACGCATTTGAGTTTAAATATCATTTTATGTCTAGCGACTTGCTGTCAATAATCACACGAGGAGAAGAATGCACATTGAATACCCATATATATATATATATATATATATATATATATATATATATATATATATATATATATATATATATATATATATATATATATATATATATATATATATATATATATATATATATATATATATATATATATATATATATATATATATATATATATATTCAATGCTCATTCGTTTCGAATGTGATTGAAATACTTTGTTATCTCTATTAAAAACAGCAATTTTGTCGCCCTAGTGAGCAATTCGTGAGTACTGGTATATGCCCACTTGTTGTGATCCAAATTGCAACAAAACTGTTATATCCACCCAAATCTCTAACTCCGCAGCTTGCTTTTGAATATACATGAGCGTATTTGGCAATGGCTAAGTTGAGACTATCGACTAAATCGCATGGAATCTATGATCAACAAAACATCATTGACGAAATGTAATGTTATGCGAGTATTCCTGCTGCTCCATGCCTCGTTGAGCTCATTGGCAAACTATGTCGGATTTGTATCGGACCTAGAACGGTTCAGATGACACACTGGTGATAGCCATCTTGGGTTAATGGTATGCATTGATAGGCTTACTTAATCGTCGAACGCAGGGCAACAGATGTGATTGCGAATCTAGGTATGCACGAACAAGCGCTAAGTGATACAGGGGGATGCCACTCGGCAATGGATTAATTCTATATTTTAAATTTTTTGGATCAGCTATAATACTAGTGAGTATAAATTTAAGCAGTAACCAACACAGGATATATAACATGGATTATGCAATTAGTTGGCAGGGATCCAACATATGACTAATAAGTGAGATAACACACACACACACACACACACACACACACACACACACACACACACACACACACACACACACACACACACACACACACACACACACACACACACACACTCACACACACACACACTTGAATTAAACCTCGTTCGCCGGTGATGCATGGAGTTAACTTGCTTGCAAAGGGGGTATTAATAAACCAAATGTCGTTTTATCTACGAATGTGTGCAGCATGATAAAGCGCTGATGCACGGATGAACTATGCATTGCATCGGATCCAAAGAAGCCCACCGGGCTTACGGAATAAGCTCTTCACAACTGCATATGAATGGTATAACGTCTCGTTTCAAGCAGAAACTAAAAACTGCTTTTGCTGCGTTGGTCGACAAAACAGCTATAAAAACGCGGCATACAAAATAATCATGTGAAAATCCGAAGAATGTCTTTAAATCGACTTGTATGGCGACACAGCTTCATGGGTTAACAAGCAATCCGATATGCAAAATCACTTTTCTACTCACCAATGTTAAGACTCTGAGCTATGGTCATATCTAGGCCATTGAACTTAATATCGCACCAAATGATGATTGCCATTTTTTTTTTCATATCAATGCAACAGTGGGATATTTTTGAGTGAGCAGTAAAACTAAATTATGGCAGCAATGAAGTAAGCGACCCACGTCTTGCTTCTTGTTCGCGAATGTGCCCATGTCAACCACTCTCCAACCTGATGTTCAGCAATCGTAGAGCTCGCGAACAGATGGCATATTGCAGTTGCAGTTTGCTCACCGCACCTAACATGATATATCATCGATATGAACAAATTATCGTCTTAATCATACTGTTCAATTATATCCCACTTAACCTTATCCAACATGTGTTTCATTATTCTCAACTATCATACACGGCGTTTATGTGAATGCAATGCTCTAGGTTCTAGATACATACACGTGTTTTTCTACGGTCACATTTTTGTTGTAATCACAGTTAGTCCCCGAAAGTGTTATTTATTCTCCCACCACAAATAACAGCTGGGGGGAAGCGGGTCACAATTGACTAGCACAAGCACTAAAACTGTAAAACTAGCATTTTAAATGCGAAATGTGAGTAGATAATAAGTGTGGGATTATATGTTCATCAAAATATCGATGTTTATTATGTTTTAGCTACTAGCCTTTGCTGATGGATGTGCTTACCATTTGCTCATGACCAGTAATGCTTCGCAGTAGAATTGCCTGAGGTAGCGATTAGTAGCGCATCTGATTTATTTAAGCCATAGGTGTTGCAAGTATTGTTTAATGAGAACTACATTGCTCATCACATAAAATGACATCATTAACGTGAATCATGACCAAGGCCTACATTAACACGAGGTAAACGCATACGGAAGCATTGGTAATGAATGTCAATTCATGGCAACGTAGATGGGACGTATTGCAGTTAACTAATGCATGGAAACTTGACATGTAATTGTCTGTCCACAATGGCATAGCACGTTAATTTATTTTAATGCGTTTTTAATCGAAACTGACAGGCAACTCCACCATCGCGCATCCTTGTAGCAGTTGCCCGTCCTTATCGATATGGATCTGAAATATATCAGCTGACATTTTTAATCACTATCGAGTACAAATGACATTATTGATCATTCATCAAATAATGATGTAATAATGATTGAAACATTCATTGATCCAATGATGTATGAGTAAAGTTTGCAATGGAGGTAATTAAAACCACAGGAATCCACAATGTCTGCCATTTCATTATGAAAGTCTGCCAATTCGACGCTTGTATTTCTTGTCACCGCTACTGGGCAATAATTTAGACTTAGATCTCTATTTGTTGATAGACCACAAGCTGCAATCATCGATAACTGTTTCAAGCAGCAGAATGATCTTGCAGCAAGCATCTTTGAATGACTTTATGCAGTCCGGTCTGTGCTCTGGATAACGAGGACCCTCCGTCGTTATAATTCATACGAAAAATAATGATGATGTTGATGCGGCCATGGAACATGCAGACGACTCCCATCATGGCATCTATTCATATTTTGTCCATGGAAAAATAGAAGCAAGCAAATTTCTGTGTTTTACACAGTTCATTTATTTGGAACCGAGATAATATGCGTAATATCTGATATTTTCAGTACAAAAATCAACTTTATGCCCGTGATCAAATTGAGATGGAGCGAACTATTTTGACTTAATTGCATCATAGATTTAATTATCTAGCTGAA
>CM067344.1:65041327-65081327 GCA_034190875.2 Urechis unicinctus | reverse complement strand
TCAGATTTGCTAATTATCAGATTTTAAACGGTACAATGTTCTTGAAAATTATTTAAATCAATTCAATATATCAAAATGGTTTTAATTTTAGTTTTATTATATCACTAATTATTTATTTTCTTTTTAAGTTTCGTATTTTAACCCACTGCTGTATGCACCATATATCACACATGTATGTGTGTGACGCTTAACGCTATGTTGACATAAACGGAAATAAACGGGTACAGTTTCCCTCCCAGAACACACGAATTGTGACTCCCTATACTGTTTTAAGTAATTTTCAACTCAAATGAACCTACTGGTGTCGGAGCTTGGCGTTTCACAGCCTTATAGGTACGGATTGATGTGAGACGGTGCTAAACAGTAAGTCAAGGTCTTAAGGAAACATCAGCAATGAATACATTGTATCCTGATATGCCACAGTTATATTCTTGTTTAAAAAAAACAATAGGGAAATGTTTGTCCGAATTTGATTCAACTCTAATTACTTAACTCTTCGTCGGTTTGACGTGTACCTTATAATTTACCTTTTAAATCTTCTCCTAACTTCGAAACCGCAAGTAAGTCTGTGGTTAAGCACCGTCTATCGTCGGGAGGTATCATCATTATACTATAAATACAGCTCTTACGTTAGCCCACTTAGACATAATTACTAAGCGAGCCCACTGAGTCGGTCTAATCATGAGTAATGGTAATCGACAACGCCAAGCTGCTTAGTGGGTATTATTTATTTCTACATAAGGATCTAGTTGATTGGCCGGCAATTTTGGGATCATGTCGATCTGATAGCAACAAACGTGTCGCTACCTTATGCTTCAGCTCACATAGCGCTATGAAGCTGTTGAATGTATGTTTCTGATTACAGTTTGACACAAGCCTACCGAACATACGATGTTACATGGCCACGGCCCTTAATATAATTCTGGTGATCAGCTACGAACGGTTGGAAGCGAGTGATGTATATCTTTTCTATCCACACAGTGTAATATATCACGGACAAATATTCGCTATTGCGACAATAGGTAGTTACATAGGCAAATGATAACAGAAAAGGAATATGAATATCAAACTTGGCTGGTTGCTTTGGGCAAATTAACAGTATGCCGGTCAGGGAGGTTGACGTATTCCTGGTTCGAAAAACGTGGATTGAACTAATATACAACGATTTATCCCGACGACGACTTTGGATGCCGCTTAAGGGTCAAACCTACTTAATCAATCCAACCGGTCAGACCATGTACATTTAGATAGCAATAACAAGTATGGCAAACATGTCTTCGTGGTCATTTTGATATAGATTCGTAGATTTGCTATGGTTGGCGATTTGTATATGTTATTCGTACGCATTTAAACGAAGTATATGAATTCATATTTGCAGTAAGTGCAAAGTAAGTGACAAACAACTCAAGTAAGCTTACATTGCGCTTGCAAAATGCAAAGCCTTTTAATAAACGGTTGATTTTGATAACTATTCGGTTACTGAATAGTGCAGCTGAGACATAAGTGATTATCGAGCTGTATTTTCTCGCCTTTGATCGGTTCGGATTATAACTAGTTACTTTTTATTTCATTAATTGGTAATGGGATATAAATGTGGGAACAATTTCACTGGGATGTATATCATGTTACACAAATAGTTGATATATGGATGCCTTTTAAAGTAAAGTTATTACGTATGAAAGCACAAGGAACATTCATATAATTGCCATTATTACGGAAGATGGACTCTATAATACATATTGCTGTCGCTTGATCACCAAGCTGCACAAATGTTTGTCAAGTATTACTTATAATGAAAATACGATCGATTAATTACGGAAAACATATCCCTTAGTATCTAAAAATTAATCAGCGCACGGCCAAGAGAGTGAAAATTGAATATCCGAGCAGTATATGATATTCATGCTGTAGCGCTTGTATATGTACGTTAAATACAGATACGATGGTCACATGTTATACGTTTTTCTACGATACGTCATTGTCTTGTAAACCGCCCCATACGATGCTTATTATTTACAAGAACAAATATGAATGCTATAATTCTATTGAGATATTTGCTGCGCTTCGCTACAAAGAGGAATGGTCTAAAATGTCAGCTAATTCATTAGATCAATACAAAGAGCAAAAAGTAACAGGTGAGCCTCCTACTGTGATAGATTTCTTGCGAATTCGTACTAATGGTGGCCATGCCCTACGATAATCCTCGCATTGTGATCAACTGGATATTAATATATATATATATATATATATATATATATATATATATATATATATATATATATATATATATATATATATATATATATATATATATATATATATATATATATATATATATATATATATATATATATATATATATATATATATATATGGAGAATACCTACATGTAAGCAATAGGATGGTTATTTCCGTTGAACTGTTACATTGATCATATTTATATCTGCTATTGCTTGCGTTGTTCGTGCGAAGCGTGACAGAAGATTCCAACGCAGCGAATCGTCGGTGTTTCTACACGCATGGGAGCAAGGAGCGAGTTCTTGCCTTGACCTGTGGTAATATCTGATTGATGGCTGCGTGTGGGGAGTCTAGTACTTGAGCGTTGAAAGCCCTAGCCCCTATGTGTATTTCGGTTCGGGTCCTTGATTTATACCGAATAAATATGAAAATGCAAATCTAAATAAAAAGCTCGCTAGAGATAATCATATCTTCCGCTCTTAGTTTAATGTATCTTGTAGAGACCATATTTTAAAAACTCACAATATGAACAAAAACTTGTACTTATAAACTGCTTAGGTCCTATTTAACTGTCCCAGAGGGTGGTAGTAGTTTTAGGCACCCGAAAAGAATTTCATTTCTACTTATCATGATGATACTATGTCTGAAGCCTGTGTGAGACATCCGCGCTGGTTTAAAAGGTAGTGCCTTTCGATGTTTTGGACTATTGACACTACTCTCGGTACCGTATATAGGCGTCTTGATGATCGACTAGTCGATCTTTAATCTACCGCGGTGCTCATGGTAGAAAATGATTGTGAAATGTGCCTATCGCTTTTAGATTACGCTGTGAGATTGAGAATGGCAGATAGATATATAGTGATAAATCACAAAGCATAATATGAAGAACAGCAGGTATTTTGTTAAGCATGGCAAATTGTTATTGGGGAGGAAGACTAAGAATATTCTTCACTTGCCCTATTGGCTTTATCATTCCTACTTCAGCAGTCGATAATTCAGCTAGGATACTTGTTATAGTAATAGCGTAGCCACAAACGATATGTACGACTGCATTTTGATGACACTTCCATGGCAATATATTATATATATTTAAAGACCCACTTAACATATGATATAGTGTGAATGCAGTTCTATAGGATTCCAGCTTCGCATCGGTTTAAATTTATCGACGACATTACTTTAGTATGACATCATTCAATCCGTAAATCTGATAATGGATTAAATAAGCAATGGGCAAAGTATATTTGGAAGCTGCCCTGTAATTTCGGGGGATAATTCGGTCAGATCATTTTTGTATTCAATATTGTATTTTTGTCAATGCATTTGCGAATATGCAATAGCATCCGGTCAAACAGTCTTTGGATGTTTTCGTTCATTGTATATTACATCGCATTTTTGGTGATTTTATCAAGACCGAAAGTTCAATAAATTGCCTAATATTCAAATGCGATAAAAGAAGAAAGTTGCATACGATACTGTCTAATAAGATAATCATAGATCTCTCTGTTTCAGGACGTAGCAAAGCTGACTCAGTGGTCCGAACTACGAGAGCGCATGATAGGCATAAAAGATCAAGTTATAAGGTGAGTATAGAGGGCGTTCTTTACTGCTAGGTCCAAGCAATTTGCCACGTGCGACACAACGAACTGATATGAGTGGGTTGTTCATTACAACCAATGATATGGTTATGACACCTTTCATTTATGTCAATGTCGGGACATCATAAATGTTCATCATATGTTGATAGAATTGCAATCAATGCACAGTTGAATTTCATGAATTTCATTCGTGATACCCATTAAATTAGATATGCATAGACACTGACTTTTGGAGTTCCTATTTGGTCTTTTCTGCCAAGCTGCATTGGTTTGACTGTTAACGGGTTTTATTGCAATGCGAACATTCACAATAAATTACAGATTGTCTATAAATAGTTCTGTAGATGTCTGTTTCTTATTAACACTGTGTTTCAAGCCCATACCCGAGTACGTACAATGGCGTTATCATAACCAGCTGTAACTCTCAAATCAATTACAGATTGTTGGTGTCAAAAAAGACACAATTTACCCACCTTACTAAAAGGTTTAACCGCAGCTACATTGGTTACATTAACTGTTTTATAAAGATTAGCTTAGTAAATACGTTACCATAACTAAATGATTTCAATAGTATGAGTATATGGAATCAATACCCTTGTTTTAATTTTAAATGTTATAACTTTGCAGCTGGATAGAGGTCGTAATGCATCAGCGAGTCAACGCCATCACAAACATGGTCATTCGTGGTACCAATGATGGCGCTTATGCGACACACATATATATAATTTTTTCGTGTATGATGCACGTCACAATATCATGATTTTTATTGCGAAACGGAAGGATGTATGCTTATAGTTGTTTGTGTGATTGTTGTCTGAACGTAGGATGATTGAACCGATGCTTTTTAAGAATTCAATAAAATATTACCACTTTATCTTGGTCTTTTGTTGTTTGCGTTTTATAATTCATATCATATATAGCGTTGCTCTTGGGGATAATAATGAATCAATAACAAAAGGATACAAATTTTGGCTGGTCGTAAACGAAATAATACTATTAATTTAACCAAAACGATAATGATTGCAACAAACAGTATGAACATCGCATATATTCAAGTTTGTAATAAGCATAATGGAGGATTATCAAGCTAAACCTAACCTTATTCTGTTTGTATTTAGGACCATAACAACGAGCTCGCATGAAATGCACCTGCCCATAGAAAACTGGCCAATCAATAGAAGCAAATCTAGTTTCGTATTCGTACTACTATTTTTAAACAGCTATCTCGTAGCGAAGTTTACAACCATACTTTAAGTGGCATGATCATTTGATCAATAAGTCTTATCGCATGATATAACGCTGAAATATGTAAGATGCAATGCTTATCAAATAGCCAATATGAGTTGATTCTGAGGTCTTGATTGCCAATACGTTGGTCGTATTTAGCTAATAAAACATATCTGTGAACGCAGAAGTATATCAACTGAAGTGAGCATCTAGGCTCATAGGTTCAGGTAGAATATATCTTATAGATGAATAATAGTTTTATATGAGTGAACTCATACCCCACCTTAACTCCCCACCCTACCAGCTGCTCAAAAAATACTAACAATTAGCCAACCAATTTGCAGCCAATGTCATGTTATATGCCAGGGCCAATCGGCCGGAGGGGCTTTCTGAGACTATAACTCGTTGAATAGCAAACACTATCTATATCAACTTTTAGGAGACAATAAAGAAGGAGATTATACTAAAGACGAAAGCTTTTTGTATCGGTCGGCACTGACGTTAAGCACACATAATAGGCGCAGCGCCGATCAGTACAAAATATGCTATAACATGTACATGGAACACTAATTTAGGTTAAGCTGCGCGTTCTTGGTATCGTAGCTTACAGTTCTTGTCGTGACACATACTTTAACCCTCCGATACTCTCTCTGACTTCTGCATTACTTATATAAGCGAAACTATACATGCTAAATAATGCAGTTCCTATCATGTGACATGGTTACTGGAACACTCCAATTAATGCTTTTTGTATAGATCGACACTGAAGTTAAGCACAAATCATAGGCTCAGCGCAGTTCATATTCCATCAATGATTGCGTACGAAACTTACTACAACGTTGGGGAGTGCGTTCTTGATACAGTAGTTTGCAGCTTACAGCTCATATCGTGGCATTCAACTTAACCCTCCTTTATACTCTCTCTGACTTCTGCATTACTTAAGTAAGCGAAACTAAACGCGCTAAATATAAACTCACAATCATAGTTAAATGATAACGTACTGAATGCGTCTTCAGCAAGTACAACTATCCCATATCAATCAGGTTAACTAGTAGTGCGCTTTAATTCTGCAACGGGAAACATAGCCTGTCATACTGGTATATTGTGACTCACGTTAAGGCCGCCTCCATTAGCACATTTTTGGAGGATAGCTAAATATGTGCAATTTTACAAATACCATTTAGTATGTCTTCCACTATGATATCTGTTGATAACAGCTAATAAGAAGATAATGGAAACAAACCCATGCACCTGCTGGTAGTTCGGGAATAACTTAAATGGCTTTTGTTCGAAATGAAACAACCTTCGTCAACGCAATTCAATACTAATAAACTGCTAGTTAAGCCAACCGTTTGTCTGTTCACATTCACTTCCACCCAATTTGCAATGATACTATATTTCCCGAACAAAAAAGTGGTTCTCGTTGTATTTATGCACATATTATTAGTCAAAAGTATCCACGTTGGCTTCTCACAAGGTTGCCAATTGGTGGTGTACTATATTTAGATGTCAAACAAATCTGAACGCACTATTTTAGTCAACATATATTGACTCAAAAGCGTAAACGCAAAAATTGCTCGCAAACAGTACGTTAGTCAACCTTTGCTTAGTTGAGTCGTAAATATATCATTGGTAGCTAATATATCAAACTAGCATGTCGCTTATGCTGGGGAAAATATCTCTTCCTATTGTTGCCACTATGCAGTGAATCTGTCGTCGATACCTTACCAACTAATTAATTCAGTTATTTTACGATGATCATTACTTGCTCGTTGCAGTGTTAATACGTATACAGTGTAATATTACATCTGACCCAAATAAATGCAATCACGTAGATGCAAAACAACAGCAGATCCGATTCCGTGCAATCACATAGCAACAAAAAAACAACAGAACCGATTGCATGCAGTCAAGTAGCAACAAAACAGAACAGATTACATGCAATTACGTAGAAACAAAACAACAACAGTAGCTGGTAATCGTTTCTTGTGATCTCGAGTGAAATCCGCTCCTTTGAAATGTCACAGATAGATTTACTTAAGTTAAATGATTTATGACATCCTTAAGCGAGTGCAATTAGCACCATTCCCCTATTGACGCGTGTAGCTTTTTCGTTGTGTAAAAATATAAGACCAGCAGAATATGTTACTCAATCATCAAAAAATAGAGATAAGAGAAACATCTTGAGAATCGTAAAATATGCAATGACTCAGTGAGATATATGGCAATCACAGCGAGCCTTTTCATGTTTATGGTCAAGTGGAGTCGCTATATATATTGTACTTCGAGCGTAGCTGAGATGAGATGCTGGTTGTTTTAAAGGCTGTGGTATTATTTACATGTAGAGCAAGAAGGCAACCCAAACATCATCACAAATATTGGACGCTAGAAAAATGTGTCGACATGCCATAGCGCAATTGACACATCGTCCATCGATATATTCGTTCACTCTATTCCAATAGTAGCAAAAGGCTTGATGACGGCGAACTTTTTTGTTATATATATATATATATATATATATATTATATAGATATATACATTTATAGAGAGATAGAGATATATATAGATAGATATATATATATATATGAGAACAATCTCTTCTTTATATAAACGATGTACTGGATATTTGTGTATTTATATAAATGACCGTTGAAATGGACTGTTTTCCTTAATTACTAATTTTCAAGCGCTTTGGTGAGAACGATTCTTTCCCCTCAACGATGTACTGGAATATTTGCTGACCAAGATCAATAATATCATTGGGGAAAAGTAAGATGCGTTCACACTCATATTTCCATGCGTGACGTGCTCAGCATTCAGATCACCTCGATAACAACAAATCTGTACATGGCTTTCTCGCATTCTACTATAGATTTGTGTATTAAGTCAACATATAAGACTGTTTGACATTTGGCTGCATTCTATAATGCGGAAATATATTCGAGTATATATGTACATATACTTCAGCAGTTGATGACGGAATAGCATTGGCAGCCTTGACATTACAGCCTTGACATTACATTTTACGTACTATGTTAACTATGGACATTGGTACTCTGTATTTAAGTGCCGGCGTCAGCAATGGTGCTGAAGTAGAGAGCCCATTAGCGCTGTTCTCTTAGTTGCAAACAATAGCTATGAACTTAAAGAAGATAGCAAACTATGATAAAGAAGCGTCAGAACAAATCATACTATTTAAGGAAAATTTACATTCGTTAGTCAGTTTTGAAGTGGACTTAAGTCACGGCGATTCGCGCGCGCATTTAGTTGCAAATCGACGAGCGGCAAGTAATGAAAGTGTGGTGACGTGAAGCAGATCTGCATGTTTCACAGCATTAGTTTGTTTGCGTCACTTGACTAGCTCTTCCTCGCAAGACTTCGGAGTTAACTGAGGCCTGAATAGTGCCGTGCTACCGGGAGAAATAACTGAACATCTGAGACATGCACAAAAAAAACTATTAAGAAGTACGATAGCCCTCGTCTATTTTCAGATAAAATGCTATAGTTATATAAATGTCTAGGATCAAGCAGCCAATCAATGGCAGTAACTGGATAATAACACTATGCATGCTGTGTCATTATTGCCTACGTGTCGACCTGTTTAATATGAATCAATGACTTCCTCGTATTCTCTTTGATAGATGTCTCTGCATATACTTTGATCTCGATGCTTGCAAACTTTTAAAACAACAGGTTAAGGCAGCGAATAAGTAGTACATTTGTGAACATAGTTTGTAGAAAGCCGATCGAACACAACTAATCGATAAAGTCATATTTGCGATCGATATGTTCAAGCCTTTGCCCGCTCTTAAACAGGACAACAGCAGCAATCATCATATAGTCTACGGCATATGTGAGTATTCCTGTTTAGTGTGCCTTGTTAAACTTAGAGACCCATCGGGTCGTATTGGTATTACGAATCGAACGGTGATAGACATACAAGGTTAATATTATGCATTGATAGGCTTACTCGGTCGTTTTTCCCTCAAGAGATGGCGTGCCTGTAAGACAAAAACTCACCGAGTGGTGTGTAACAGTTATGGATCAACAAATTTAGCACGTCAACAGTTGATCAACAACTGAATCTCATTACCCTTCCGAAGTGTGAAGTAGTATTGATACAAGCCGATGTAAATGCAGGATATAATATGAGTTCTGTCTTCGATTACCCTAATGCAGCAATTCATTACTATTTTCAGATACTAACAAATCACACATATAGCCATGCTCTGTGCATGTGAGGCTGTGGGCCAATAGGACAATAGGTTAACAGGTCACACAACACAAATGATGCAACGTAATGTAATATAACCGCTATGATATAATGTTATCCCCGTCTTCAAAGATAATTTGCAAAAATTAACACATCCTACAGAATTCTTTTCGAGGGATAGGCGAGAATGCTCTCTTGTTATAGCATTCATCACACACCCGATATCACCGATTGTTATATTCAATATCACAAGGAAGATGTTACCTAGACAGTTCCGCTTTCTGAGCGTATACGAAACAATAAGCAAACAAAATTCGTGGCGATGAAAAGTTACTTCAGTTTGTACCAGCTATTTTGGATAGATGTATGATGTTTTGGGCAGACATTTCTAATAATGCATGATTGCCGAGGTCATGCAAATAGCGTTCAGGCTCCAAATGTCGACACTCAGTTAAATAAATAAGCAGGTAACTTTTACATGATCATTGTCTTGCATAGCTATCGCCGCTTTATGGCGTAATAACATGAATGTAGTCATTTCATATTCCTAGAATGAATTTTTTTGCAGCGCAATGACCATTATGGACCTTTTATTGTCAATCAGATTGTCTACCTAGCAAATATGTGAACTGAAGGTATACCATAGGTGTATGAGATTCATAATTGTAGAGGCTCAGAAGTTTAGTCGGAAGGAAACAGTTGTGATTGCAACAATATACAGTACAATATTGAACACTATACAGTGAATTTGTCTGTCATAGCAATTCTTGGGTAATTTAATAATTGTCCATGGTAAATCTAAGTAATGCGTAAAACTTTGTAAATGAACGGCCCGAATAGTTGTGGCACTGCGCAGATATGGCATCCACATGATATGAAATCAACTCAATCTCTTTCATCAGATTAGAAAATAAGGCAGCATAAAAAAGTACCTGAACCAATCCAAAACTGAAATCCTTGTCCATGCATGTATATATTCTTGGATCGATTACTGCAATTCGCTGCTGTATGGAGCCCATTTGTACCTGATCGCAAAACTGCAACACGCACAAAATTCTGCCGCCCGCTTTGTTGCAAAAGGAAAGCACTGGGATAACATTCAACACATCATGCATACCCTTCATCGGCCTTTGTAAAACGCATAATGTCTTCTACTCACCTTTAAGGCTGTTATTAGAACCGCGCCAAGCTACCTACATGAACTTACTGCTGAATACCTACCTGCTTCAAGTCCCAAAATCTCCAAATATGTCTTCATACGGTGACAGAGTGCTTAGTAATGCCGCACCAAGCTTGTAGAACGCACTTCCTATCGCCGTTCGTCGGTTGAATACGCTTGGGGTTTTTAAATCCAATCTCAAGACATTTCGTTTCAGTCAGTGCTATAACAATTAACTGCCTGCTTGAGCGCCTTTGGGTATGATTATTTCCTGAAAACAGGCGCTATAAAAATGCATTATATGTTATGTTATGTTTACCAGTGTTCATCAGAAGACAGGGATGCAGAACGGCATTGTCTTCTTGATGATGTGACATCCGAAATGATGATGAATTTGGTAATAAAACACTTGCAGTCTCTATTGTGCGGCATTGCGTTATATTGTTCCCCTTCAAATCGTCGCATTGTCAGATGCTTATCTCTATTGTGAAAAGAACCAATGCGCTCATTCATCGCCGATTGCTTTAATGTAGTAAATGGCGCAACCGAATAAAATATCTCAAAGCCAGCTGACTTAGTGCGTCACACCGATGCAATAAACGAAAATAAAGGAAAGGAGTCGTTTCAAGTCATCATTGTACTGAGATGGTTGTGCATCACTTATGCCAAATATGAATGGCCTCAGATGTCAGCAAATTTACAGGGTTGAATCCGTGAGGCTTCTTTTTGGGAAGACATCCAAAGAGACTGGCGAGACCAACTCCATATATTAGGCTAGTCGAAAAACAGCTATTGATCAAAAGAGAATATATTTTTTCATTCGATGCATTTCGTTACATTGGCCACATTGTCATGACGTTGTCTGATTTGGTACTGCTTGCAGTTGCACATTAAAATGCAATACGATGTTGTAACTGTATGAGGAAATATATTCAATGTGCTGGACGGCTATGAAGCACTTTATTTTTAATGCCTTTACCGTCCACGTTAGCATCGCTGCCATAGTGTTGCTACGATAACGAGTGACCTTCCTCGTTGGCCATTTGTGTATACAAATGCCCTCCCAACAACCCATAAATTAATTGGACAGAGATGCCAATACCGGGGATTGCAAAAACTTCGCAAATAAGCTATGACACTGTCAGATTACTAAATATTCTTCATCTATTCAAATTGCGCCATCAAATATCATGAAGCTATATTGACTCATGATCGTGTTATGCATTCTTTCGAAAATGCGGGCAGTTCAGCGGCCGTAGATACCAGTCACTACTAATGTTGCAAGAGAAAATGGTTTAATACGGGGAGAATACAGATAGATTCCACCATCAATTTGGCGAGACATCGTCATTCTGTAATAATGGCCCGTAGACATTCGTTGTATCTTACAAAGTACTAGGTAATACATCATGAGGACAGAAATCTCCTTTTTATCAGCAAACTTCACTGTTGCTAAGTCCAACAATGACGATTGGTTCTATCGATCTACACGTGTCTGTATGCATTGAGAACCGGCATACAAATTTATTGAATTGAATTATGATATGTACCTACTTAAAAACTGTCATCACGAAAAATGTAGCGTATATTCCCTGCATATTAATTGCATCGAAGGATTGATAGAACCAGTAGAGTTACCGCCTTTGACACAATGTTATCAATGTCAAGAACTATTGATTGCTATATTAATTCAAACAACTGTGTTATATGACTTAAATGACCATAGGCACATTTGAATACCAATGCATGCCAAAATTAACCAAACCATTGAGCAGTATTTGCAGTTTAGATCATTTTATCATTCATATAACCTCGCACCACTCGGTATTAAATAAGAAAATGGGTGCTTACACAACAACTGTGCTTCATTGCATGATAATGATTCGCAAATAAGGAACGATTCCTAATATTTAGCAATTTAAGTTCAGCAATTTATTTTCTTATTTATTCTTCTGACCAGAGCTTGAGCAGCTTTGTTGCAAGCTCATGTTAGTCTCAATGGTCAAACTTGATTATGCTCGATTGCTATATCGAGCATATTGGCATGTATCTGATACAATAATGTGTTCATCTGATTGAAATATATCAAGGATATAGATATATTCAGTGAGCCCACTTTGAATGCCTATACTAAACCCCCAGTTAGTAGTTTGAACGACTGATTAACGCAATTTGTCCAGTACAGCTGTGGGTTAATTTTCCAATGGCGGCCCTCAACGATTAATACAAATGAATACAATTTTTGCTACTACAAGGCTATGAATAGTTCCTTATCTCACAGTAATTTCACAGCAAGGGTGGTAACTGTTGTTATTTGTAGCCCAAATCACTATTCAGACATTACAAGCTGACGAGCCGTGCGAGTAATCCACTTTTGTCATCTACAGTCAAATATTTAAAACAATCAATACGATCATGGTATGAGTCTTCTGAGATTTCTCACATTTTAGAGCCTTTATTACAACATGAACTATTTATTTGACGTTGAGGTTTCATTATATCAAATTGTAAGAGGCCATTGATGCGGTGTGTTGTTTTTATAGACGGATTGTTAACATAGCAGGATGGTGGAGAGGTTTTTTTATCCGCCCATCTTTTAAAATTATTAAGGCTAAGTTGGAGCTGCTTCTAAACTGTATTCATATTCATTTATTTAAGATAAATCAAAAGTTCATCAACATATAACGAATATTCCATACCTGGTTCGATAACATGGGCGATACTACTAATTTTAACATTAAAATGGGTGACAGATATAATGCTCCCTGTGGAACCCCCATCCCCTGATCATAATTATAAGAGAAAGTTGTGCCAGCCCGGACAAGTGCGGTTATTTAAAATAAGTTAAGATAAAAATAGGCATGCGATCTTAAAGACCACTGTCATGTAGCTCTGAAAGAATTCCGTGGTTCCATGTGGTGTCATAGGCCTTCACCAAATAAAAAAAAACAGACACCACATGCTCCCCACTCACAAAACCTTTACGTATAAAACTTTCTAGACGTCGTACTCCGAATGTGTCGGAAACTGCTCTTGTACCTGGAAGTGAGGTCTCTCTGGTCCAAGGGGCTTAGGACAGATAATCCAGACAACTGCGCAATTGCGACCAATCCGAGCTCTCCATATATATATATATATATATATATATATATATAGATATATATATAGAGATATATATATATATATATATATATATATATATATATATATAGAGATGATATATAGATATATATATATATATATATATATATATATATATATATATATATATATATCAATATGATGTATAGATAATATACTATCAATATATATATATATATATATATATATATATATATATAGCTCTCCCATATATCTATATACATCTATATCTCTATATATATATATATCTCATATATATATAGATATATCTATATATATATATATATATATATATATATATATATATATATATATATATATATATATCTTCTACGGAGTATTGCCCCCCATATATATATATATATATATATAAATATATATATATACTTATATATAAACATATATATATAATAGGGGGTGGATACTCCGATAGAATATATATATATATATATATATATATATATATATATATATATATATATATATATATATATATATATATATATATATATATATATATATTATATATATATATATATATATTCTCTGTATATATATAGATATATATATATCTATATATATATATATATATCTAGATATATATATATATAATCTAGATATATATATATATATCTCTCTCTATATCTATATATATATATATATATCTATATATATATATATATATCTCTCTATATATATATATATATATATATATATTCTACGGAGTATCGCCCCTTCAACGCCATGACTCTCTTTGAATGCGCTACATGTTTGTTCATGCTGGAAGTATCTGCTAGGATCTATACACGTGGCAATGTTGGTACTAGACGTAAATATCGTCATCGATTAATATATATAAACAAAATAATACTACTTATATTAGAAGAGAGGTGTAGAATTGAAATACGGAACCAAGGTGGTTGCTGAAATTATCAAGCATTGCTAGGTGTTCCGTCAATGTGCCACTTTGCATGACATTTAATTAGGTCTCGTCAATGCATGACGAGGTGCTTATGCTTAATTCTTTAATCAATTTCACTGTAAACTTTGTGTGACAAAGAATCTTTACAGAAGCACGAAAGCAAAACATCTTCGTATGCTCTCGTTGTATACTTATTTTATTCCCTCACGGTTCTTGTCATTTGGTGGCTTAAGTCTCACCAATCTCTCGACCCAGTGTTATCTACATTGTCGTATGGCGACCATGGAGACCGGCTTGATGTATCACCTACTGCCAATTTACATCGAAATGTAATTACATGTAAGAAGACGCGTTTATGTCTATATCTTATAATGAACCTTCCCGAGCAGAATGTTCGATGATTTTAAAAGGTCAAATAACGAAAACTAGCTGCGAAAGTTACTTTTGCGTCATTAACATTTAATACGGTTGATTTGCTACATAACTAATAAGTAGAACTCTTGCATTATTACTGAAATAACCAACCTTGAATGTTGATTCAATTGGTCAGAAATCCTTTGTCGTCAACTAAAATAGCTTCAAATTTAGGAACCATGAAAAACTGGTCACTTCCCTGCCCACAAGCGCCACCGACAGTGCAAAAGACTACCTTAGCAACCTTCAAGCTGCACAACATTTATGCAGGTCATCTTGGGTCTCTACAGAGTTTATCGCAGTCACAAGCACTGCGTTTTATCAAGGGATGACACAAAAGGAAGTGTTTGAAAGGCTCATTGTCGATCAGACTCGTAGTCATCGTCGCATTATCGAGTCGTGCTTTGTTAGAACTCATTCGTGAAAATAATGTTAAATATTGAAAACGCGAGAGGAAGACGGTATAACCATATGTATAACCAGTAATATGTATATCTATGCTCGTGCGATATACAACAGCATCTCTATGAAGTAGATAAAGCCGACTTGAACAATTCTGCTTGACGTATTGAAAAATGAGTGGCTAATGTCCAATAGATACTGCTCACGAATGCGATCTGGGAAATATCACTACGCTCTTGCAACGAAAACGTTAGAAGCTTACAAACCACAGAAACCGTTGTCAGTATCAATATTCACACTAAGCGGATTGGTGCTAACTGTGGCGTTTAATGTGCGCAGGAATTGTCTAAATAATTGTTATGAAAGACACACCTGGCCCTAGAAGATGTGAAATTATATAAGCAATTAGACATTCAGCTAAAAAAGGTATTCATAATGCACATACAAAGCACCAAATCAAGCAACTAGATTGCTATTTTATTATCTAATGGTTGCAGCAACATTGACCAAACATTAAGCTACGTCTTTTGGTTTGAAAATATACCTCTCTGTAGATTTAGGCCATTTAGTAAAAAGCAAGCGAATATAAAGCTCATCTCATAAAAAAAAGTCGCAATGCGGCAACTGATTCCTCTCATATTACTGATATCAGTACGTAACAATTGAAGTTTTGAACATCGCTTAAGGCGCAAATGGAATATTTGGTTATCAAGGAAACTATGTAACAGCGAATATTGCTTTACAGACACCTATTCAATGTGTTATATGTCGGCATGACATATAAGAAGGAAGAAGATGAACGTTTCAATGGCTTTTTCACTGCTTTAAATATCGGCTGCTTTTATTTAGCTTCAAGAGATAAATTTCGGTGGAGTGACATTCCATGTTCTTCTGTCGTCGAGGCCTACGTGACAATCTCTACTCGCATCCATTGTTGTGTTCGTTATGAGTAGATTACATTATATCCCTCCTGATTTGATGAACCCCCAGGCCTGATTTAATTCGGCTAAATCAGTTCTACACAACTGGTCAATGTATTCATTGCTATGGTTTCCTCAGGGCCTTGACCTATTGTTTACACTCGCCTCACATCAATTGAGTTGAATACTATTCAAAGCAGTACGGGGAGTTACAGTTAATGTTATGGGAGTGTATGGTACTCTTTTATTTAATAATATATATATATATATATATATATAGAGATATATATAGAGATATATATATATATATATATATATATATATATATATATATATATATAGATATTATATATATATATATATATATATATATAGAGATATATATATATATATATATATATAGGGACATATATATATAAATTTACATATATATATACACATATACATATATGTATATATACATGTATATATATATGCACATATACATATATGTACATATATATGTATATATATAAATAATATATATATATATATGTATATATATACATATATATAAATATAGATATTTATAAATAGATATATATATATATATACATATATATATAAATATACATATATATATGCATATTATATATAAGCAAATATATATACATATATATAAACGTATATATATATATATATGTACATATATATTTGTATATATAATTATATATAGATATTTTTATATATATATAAACAAATATATATATTTATATATATATATACATTTATATGTAGATATATACATATATATATACACATATATAAATACATTTATGCATATATAAATATATATTTATATATGTAAATATATACATATAAATGAATATATATATATATATAAATATGTGTATGTATATATTTATGCATATATACATATATATATATACATAAATGTATATATATATGTGTATGTATATATATATATATATATATGTTATATATTTATTAGTAGTATATATATATATGAATATATATGCGTACATATATCAATATCTATATATATGCATATATATATCTATATGTATCGATATATTTATATATATATTTATATTATATATATATCGATATATATATATATATATATTTTATATACATTATATATATGTATATATATACATATATATAAATATATGTATATATAAATAGATATATATATATATATATATATATCCATTTATACACATATATGCATATTATATAAGCAATTATATATATAGATATATATATATATATATGATCGTATATATATATATATGTATATATTTATTTATATATACAATTATATATAGATATTTTTATATATATAAACATATATATATATTTATATATTTATACATTTATATGTTTATATATATATATATATATAAATATATTTATGCATATATAAATATATATTTATATATGTAAATATATACATATAAATATATATATATACATGTATATGTATATATTTTATGCATATATGCATGTATATATACATACATGTATATATATATATGTGTATGTATATATGTATATATATATATATATGTAATATATTTATTAGTATATATATGTGAATATATGCGTACATATATCAATATCTACATATATGCATATATATATCTATATGTATCGATATATTTATATATATATATTTATATATATAAATACATATATATATTTATATATAAATGTATATGAACAAATATGTATATATATGTGTATGTTTAGATGTATGTATATATACATGATGTATTTGTTTATTTATATATATCTATATATATGAATATAAGTATATTTATACATATATATATTTATGATTATATATATATGTATATATATAAATACGCAAATATACGTATATTTTCATATATATGAATATATATGTGTATGTATATATGTTTAATATTTGAATGTATATATGTATGTATATATATATATATATATACTTTATTTATTAATACATGACAGATCGCAGTGGACGTTCGGCGGTGCATTGGGGAATACACAAACAGGTCTCACCTATCCATCCCTGAATATGTTGAAATGTTAAGAATGATTAAATGTATAAAAGCATATTGGATTGTTCGTTCACCGTCTCTGGGATTGCCGCACTCTAGCATGAGTTTAGGAATGACTACGTCCCATTGGTGTAGGAGATCACACCTCAAATGCTCCAAGCGGCGTGTTCTCGTATTTCGTCAAGGGGCGATTCCTCTTAGCCTATCTATAAGCTCTTGCTTCTCTTACGTCTTCTACTTCTTTCGACTTCTCCTTCCATTGCAAGTCTGCTATTGTCTGCTTAAACATGGATCCAAATGACTGAACTGTGTGAACACATGAGATTGGCTTCAACTGGCCGTCGGAGAATCCCAAACATCGTGTTCGGAAAGCATTTGGTAGTATTACGAGAAGAGCGTGATCAAGGCAGGTAGCCGGATAAATGAAAGACCGCGAAAGGTGTTGTTCGAGGGTTTCAAATGTATACAAAAATACACAGAGACCACCAAGCACTCGTATATATTTAACGAAATGGCCAATGTGATCATTAGTTATCTTCTGACATATATAAATTTCGCGTTTCAGCCAAAGCAACCTTTGTTCGTATCTTAAATAAGATGTAATGGTGACGACTTTTGTAGCTCGCGTCTGAACTCTTTGAAATATGTGTATATCACGTGGTATTGTGCCCACGCCTGAAGTTCACATCCTACCTGGTACCTGGTAAAGTGTGATAAAAACTCCTTAAAAGTGACTAGTGAATGTTGGTCTGAGCTTTGTTTGCCTTTACAGCTGCTGCACTGCATTGTTTGCTGGATTTGAGCGACTGATCAATTATGACAGCGACATTCCGTTCCTCTGACGCCGGGTTTTTATCCTCATTCTAGAGTGAAATTTGGTGCCATCTGAAAATTGGTTAAACAATACGTCGTCAGCATTATCTAGATAACGGATGAAGATTAAGAAGAGAACTAGCCATAGGACCGGCCGTTGAAGAACATCGCGAATAAATTTTGTCTATGTCATGGATCACTTCTCTATGTATTCATCTACTTAGCCATCTTTTTGTCCAAGCTTATACTTTACCACATATAGCATAGGCCACAAGTGTGGTAGCTAGACGCTTTTCTTTTGGTTGCTTAAATATGATAAAAGGAGGGGAAGATATTTTTTTTGTGAGTTCCTTTCGAAGTCTTTGGTATTGATTATCGGTGACAGGCGCCTTGTTTGAATTTTAAAAAAATCACGTTTTGAGGACTTTATCCTGTCTGAAAGGTTTTTTCTAGTTGTTCCCGATCACCGCCATCAAACGATCTAATTGGTTCCGAAGTCCTTCTACCTCGTCCATGAATACTCATTCTCATGCTGATGATGATAATGACGATGGTTATGATGAACATAAAGAATATACTCACGATGATGATGAGGATGACGATGATGATGATGATACTGATGCTGAAGATGATGATGATGCTGATGATAATTGTTGCCGAATCATCATTTCTTCAGAGCGTTTTCGTTTATTCCTTACATGGGTCGTATAAATGAGTGTTCTACGGCGTATGAAGAAGGCGCTGGTGTCTGATTAAGCCTAACCTGCTATTATCTCACTTTATGAGGGTATAAATCGGTGTTTATCGCACGGTGATGTCGACCTATTCGGACGGCATGATACTTATTATCCACTCTACCACATAGCTGCGATATTGAATGGCTAAGAACATGCAGTTTCGTCTGCAGTCAAAGCGCGGTTCAGCAATATAAGCGGTAATAGATAAATCATTTGAAATTGTGTGCAATGTCATCGTTGAAATGCCTTGTAATAAGAGAAAGCTTTATGGAACTTTCCAAATATTTATTATCTCGTTTCTGTCGAGAATACAATGCATTGGTAGCATCGGAGGTTTCTTGATCAAGGAGTGCATAAAAGCTCAGACACATAGCTGGACTGATAATATGAGTGTTGTGTTTCATTTAAGCAGTTGTCACTGCAGGTCAATAATCACCATACACTGAACTAGATCAATTAATTATTTACGTAATAAGATCAAGTGTATTGCACCAAACAATCGAATACTAACCGTGTTCACCGCGTCAAATGACAAGGCTCCAACGATGAATGAAAATCGATAGTAGGATAAGGAAACAAGTATTAGACATACACCTTCCTTTTACAGGTAGTTGATATTCACTTGGTAATCAGGTCGCAACAATTCGTGTGCGATAATTGTGTATTGCCGATCAGATATAGCTTCTTTTGGCGACTGAAATAGTGTTTCTAACAATCCCTAATCCTGATGAGTTTTGCACCGAGTGATATCTATTTGTTGTGAGACGACGACAACGATAAGCAGAACATGAACATAAACGTAAGTACAATTGTACTACAAGGCGTTCAGTTCAAAGCAATATAATGCACTCTCATTCTACATGCTGTAATGTGTTCTGCTAGATGATAAAACATATGATGCAATTACGTCACAATGATTCGCTCCATCTCAATATGATCACGAGCATAAAGTTGGTTTTTGTAAGAACTGCAAATATCAGATATTACGCATATTATTTCTGGTTCCAAATATAAGAACGTGTAAAACGCAGCAATTTTCGTGCTTCTATTTTTGCATGGACAAAATATTAATAGATGCCATGTTGGGAGTCGTCTGCATGTACCATGGCCGCGTCAACATCATCATTATTTTTCGTATGAATTATAACGACGGAGGGTCACCGCAGCACAGACCGGACTGCATAAAGTCATTCAAGGATGCTTGCTGTAAGATCATTCTGCTGCTCGAAGCAGTTATCGATGATTGCAGCTTGTGGTCTATAAACATATGGAGATCTAAGTCTAAATTGTTGCCGAATAGCGGCGACAAGAAATACAAGCGTAGATTGGCAGACTTGCATAATCAAATGGCAGACTCCTGAGGTTTTAATTACCTCTATTGCGAACTATACTCATTCATTATTGGATTAATGAAATTTCAATCATTATTACATCATTATTTGATGAATGATCAATAACGTCATTTGTACTCGATAGTGACTAAAAATGTCATAGCTGATATATTTTCAGATCCTTATCAACAAGGATGGGCAACTGTTACAAGGATGCGCGATGGTGGAGTTGCCTGTCAGGTTCGATAAAAAGCGTATCAAAATTTAATTTATGTGCTATATGAAGAGTGAAATAAGCCAGTAATGTATGCCATTTTGGACAGACAATCACCATTCAAGTTTCCATGCATTAGTTAACTGCAATACGTCCCACCTGCGTTATTATAAATTGACATCAATTACCAATGCTTTCGTATGGGTTTACCTCGTGTTAATGTAAGCCTTGGTGATTATTAACATGAATGATGTCATTTTATGTGAGGAGCACTGTAGTTCTCATGAAACTAAACCAAAATCATTGGTGCATATAAATATATATATATATATATATATATATATATATATATGTATATATATATATTTATATTTATACATATATATATATTATATATATATATATATATTTATATATATAAATATATATATATATATATATATATATATATATATATATATATATATATATATATATATATATATATATATATTGAGAACATTTACACAGTAGTCAAATCGTGATGTTAACGTTTATATTCTCGACGAAGGATCATTACATGCAACATCAATATTGTATCTGAACTCTTTTAAACGATTGATCTAAGATGGTCTGTGTGTTCGCGTAAATTAAGCCTGACATCATCCCATTTTAAATTTACGTCGCGCGTTGGACAATTCAAAAGCACCAAGTTGCATTTTGATGCGTGCAATATATCATTGTATTTGTCTGCAAACTGTTCGTATGTTTTAAGCCTAGCACAGCAGCTAAGAGACAAGCAATGAGACATACATCATCCTGGTAGCTCAGTGCGCCCGCGTAAGGATGACCAACAAGGCAACAAGTTTCCTTTTTGATACGCGCGTCTTGATTTACATAATTTACTGTGATTTCCTTTATTACAAACGCGCGCTGAGTTGTGGAGCGGCATGTTTTTAACAAACATTGTAATCTACTCGATCATTTCTACTACGCTATGTCAGCTCTGGTTTTTTATCCTCACTCTGGAGTAAAGTTTGGTGCCATCTGCAAATTGATTAAGCAATATTTCAATAGCGTTATCTAGATAATGGGTTGGAATTAGGAAGAAAACAAGCCACAGGACCGTCCCGCGATTAACTTTTGTCCGATCCGATTCTATACCATGGATCACTCACTCCTCACCGTATTCTACTACTTAGCCATCTATCAGTCTAAGCTAATATGTTACAACATATATCATGAGACATAAGTGCTAGCAAGATATGTTTGTGGCGAGTTCGTTTGGAAGCCCTTTGTATGGAGTATCGTCGCCAGGCGCCTTGTTTGATTTTAATGAATTTCACGTTTTAAGGACTTCATCCTGACTGAAAGGCAGTCTGTCTAGTTGTTCCTGATCACCGCCGTTAACGATCTAATTGGTTCCAAAGTCCTCCTACCTCCACCGTGAATACTTATACCCATGCTGATGACGATAATGATGATGGTTATAATGAAGATAAAGATAATCGTTATGATAATGATGATCATAATGATGATGATGATAATGCTGCTGCAGCTGATGGTGATAAATATTGTCGAAACATCATTTCGTGAGAGCGTTTTTGTTTATTACCTGCATGGTTCGTCTAAATAAGTATTCTATGGCGTATGCTGTGTTTTTGCCAATCAGTCCACGCCTGAGGCTATATCAAATCAGATGCGCCATTAATTGTGATTGCAGATTTTACTTTAGGCAATTCCTCTGCGAACCATTATTGGTCATGAGCAAATAGTCTGCACCTCCATCAGCAAAGACTATGAGCTAGAACACAATAACCATCGTCATCCGTATGAACATATGAAACTTTGTTTCAGAATGATCCCACACTTATTATCTACCAACATGTCGCATTCAAAATACTATTTTTGCAGCATTCGTGCTTGTCCTGGCCAATCGTGACCCGCTTCCGCTCTGCTGTCAGTTGTAGTGGGAAAGGTAATAACACTTTGGGAGTCTAACTGTAATTACAACAAACATGTGACCATAGCAAATCACGTTTGTGAATCTAGAACCCTAGATGCAAGCATTGCTTTCACATAAACGTAATGTATGATAATTGAGAATTATGAAACACATGCGGAATAAGGGTAAGTGGGAAATAGTGGAACAGTATAATTAAGCGGATTATTTGTCGCTGATATATCATGTTAGGTGTGGCGAGCATACTGAAACTGCAATATGCCATCGGTTTGCTTGGCTCTGCGATTGCTTAAGATAAGGTTAGCTGGGTCGCTTACCTCATTGCTGCCAAAATTTAGTTTTACTGCTCACTCAAAGGTATCCCAACCACTACTTGATTGAAAGAAAGGCAGTCGTTATTTGGTGCTTTATTAAGGCAATGCTCGTTAAAATTTGTAGTGAATTTAAAGCAATTCTTCGGATTTTCAACCAGATTAGTTTGCATGCCGCTTGTTTGACAGCTGTTTAGACGACCAACACACTAGAAGCATTTTCAGCTCGAAGAGAGACGTACTACAATTCCTTTGCATTGGTAAAGTCCTTATTACTTAACCCCGGTGTGTGTATGTGTTTTGTCGAATTGATAAATATCACATGTTGGCAGTGGACACAAAGTCCGCCTGCCAATTAATTGCATAATCCATACTTTAATCCTGTGTTGGTTACCGCCTGAAGTGTAACTGGCTAGTATTATCGCTGATCCACAATTATTTAAATATAGAATCCATCATATAGCAAGTGACAAACGCTGAATAACCTCTCGCTCATACATCCCCAGATTCTCATTCAAATTCCTTGTCCGGCGTTTGACGAATGAGTAAGCCTATCAATGCATACCATAAACACAAGATAGCTATCTCCAGTGTGTCATCTGAGCCGTTCTAGGCCCGATACAAATCAGACATAGTTGGTCAATATGCTCAACGAGGCAATAAACAAAAGGCAAAATCTCATTTAATTACATTTTGTCATTGATGATTTGCTGATCATAGATTCCATACGATTTAGTTGATAAAGAGTGGGCAAATTACATCGCATATACAACTACCGTCGTTCAATTACTAAGAGATACAAAATAACCAATTGCACGATTAATTGACATCAGTTAGACTAAATAGTCCATTACCTCGAGTACTGCTTATCACATAATTGTATCCCTTAGCGTCTTACAATTTATAAATCCCACTTGTAAGGTTCCTTAACCAGTAGTCAAGTCTACGAAAATGAAATATGACAACACATACATACATACATACATGCATACATACCTACGTACATACATGCACACATACATGCATACATACATACATACATACACACATACATGCATACATACATACATACATACATACATACATACATACATACATACATACATACATACATACATACATACATACATACATACATACATACATACATACATACATACATTCATACATACATACATACATACATACATACATACATACATACATACATACATACATACATACATACATACATACAAACACATTAAAACATACATGCATACAAACACACTTACGTAAATGCCCCAAGCATGCATACATATATACATAAAACATGCATACACACATGCCTCAATATACACACCCGTGCATACATACATGCAAACATATATTCGTACATACATATATACATGCATACATATTTACATATGAACATGCATACGCACATAACTACGTTAATAAATATAAACATACATGCAAACATGCATACATTCGTGCATACATACTTACATACATACATACACATGCACACACATGCACACACATGGACACACATGCACACACACGCACACACACGCACACACACGCACACACGTGCACACACACACTCACACACACGCACACACACACTCACACACACGCACACACACGCACACACACGCACATACGCGCACACACACGCATACACACACGCACACTCACGCACACTTACGCACCCACACACGCACAAACACGCACACACACGCACACACACTCACACACACGCATACACACACGCACACACACGCACACACACGCATACACGCGCATACACACGCATACACACACACGCACACACGCGCACAAACGCGCGCACACACACGCATACACACGCACACGCACACGCACACGCACACGCACACATACAAACACACACACACACACACACACAGACACACAGACACAGGCACACAGACACACGGACACACAGACAGACAGACAGACACACAGACAGACACACAGACAGACAGACAGACAGACATACATACATTCATAAAAACGTTCATACATACATACACACTTGTGTGGCTGCGAACATACATACATACTTACATACATACATTCATACATGCATGCATACATACATACATAGATACATACAGCATGCATGCATGCATACATACATATCTACATACATATATACATACATATCTACATACATATGCATACATGCATATATACATAACTATGTTCCAAATGTTTGCCTGTGTGAGGTGTATTATTTGCATGCAGTGCTGATTTCGTAGTGTAGTTTTTTCTCTAGTACATGCCACTTTGGTAGTCATGTTGTCTTCAATCAGTTTTTGTCAGAATAGGAAGCAATGAAGCACAGTATAGAATAGAGTAGAATAGAATAGAATAGAATAGAATAGAATAGAATAGAATAAAATAGAATTTATTTACTTGCAGCAACGGCAACCCATCGATAATGATTTCAAACAAACACATAAACAACAAATCCAGTGCTGCAAGTAGGGACAATGTAGCCAGGGGCTGTCTTCCCATTGTCCCTCAGTAAGCCCTGCACAAAACAGTCTTACGATAACGATGCTAGTGACACTCCAGTGCATTAAATTTAGAATCATTGTTGATTCACCACAACTACTGAAAAGGGGTTGGGGCAGGGAGCCGGCAACAAATATACACACGCTACTAGACAGGGGTGACACTGCTCATGACTGACATTTCATTAAGGCGCACATAAGCACAAATATTAGTTCCATTAACACAGGTATTTAAACATATTGTAGAATATGGAAATAAACAATTTTCATACATTTTACATACATTTCGATTATACAGGTATATGTTTGAATATATATATATGATAGTATACGGTCACGTGCATGACACAAAACATAATACAATATTAAGTAAGTTCAATATATATGCGAGTAACTCGTGTAACAAATCAGAGGATTGGACATTACTGACTACAATCCGCACACTTAACATTGTTGCACTGTACAATATTCAGGTAGGTAGACAACATGCGGTTAAGGACGCTATTTTTAAACTGTGAGATGGACGACGTAGTGGCGTCATTGGAACATCATTTGTTCCATATTCGGGGAAAACTACGCAAGGGTAGTCTGTCTACAAAATGTGTTTTAGAGGGTGGTACATATAACAGTTTGGAATATCGCATTTTTATATTTGCATTTTATTTCATAGTTTCGATGAAAACAGTCGTTAAACGATACAGGCAATTGGTGGTTATTAAGTTCGTACATAATTACGGCCACGTGATATTCGTATAAGTGTTTCAGTTTCAGTATTCCACAACGCATGAACAGGGGATCTGTGTGACTCTTATAGGAAGATTTATTTATGTAACGTATGGCGCGTTTTTGCAGAAGTTCCGTGCATTACCCCATGCCAGGATGCCGTATGCTATGTATGGGTGCACCATAGTGAAGTAAAGAGTACGCAAGGCTGATATGGGGAGCATGTATTTGACTTGTTTGAAAGCGAATAGAGCGCGAGAGAGTTTAGTGTTGATGTACATGGCATGTGGTTTCCATGATAGGTGCTCGTCAATAAATAAACCAAGAAACGTGTAAGCTTCTTCGGGTTGTCCTGCACCTACTCTTGCAACGCATTGACCATTAATGTACAGAACATGCTCATTTATGTTTATGTTTGCAGATTTAAAAGTTGGTCTAAATACAATATATTTAGTTTTTTTGGTATTGAGACATGACGTATTGGCACAAAACCAGTCATGTAACTTTCCAAGTGCATCATTAGCCGTACAAAAGAGAGTATATAGGTCACAAGAAGAAGTCAGTAGTGTAGTATCGTCCGCAAACGAGAGAAGGTCTGCTGGGCATGACATAGATACGTCTTTGACGTATAATAGGAAAAGAAGCGGGCCGAGTATTGACCCATGAGGGTTGTGTTCATCGACTTCTGTGTATTGAAATCGATCGGTTAAATTGATTTTGAACCATGTAAGCGCTATTCCCCTTATCCCAAGTCTAGACATTTTTTCCAAGTGAATACCGTGGTCTATCATATCAAAGGCTTTGGAAAGATCACAAAATACTGCGAGTGTATACTCGCGAACTATTGCATGAAATATCGTATTTTTTAAGTAACTGTAAAATGGGATGAACTGTACGGTGATGTTTTCTAAAGCCATATTGATGTTCATATAGTATGCTATGAGTATTTAAGAAATTAATAATTCTATGGTACATCAATTTTTCAAGAAGTTTAGAGAATGCCGGCAATAAGCTTATAGGGCGGTAGTTATCCATTTGACATGGGTCGGATGACTTGTGGATTGGGATTACTTTTTGCAGTTTTAAATTTATCAGGAACTATACCCGTCGTCAAGGGAAGCACTATTTGTAGTACAGATTCTTTTCCAATCTGTGTAGTTATGTCGTCATGCCCTGAACTTTGCTTTGGCTTTACGTTGTTGGCCACTGCAATCAGTTCATGTGGTTTAATGGGTTCAATGAATACACTTTGCGCGGGGTTATTAATGAAATAATCTGAAAAGTGTTTATTAGTATCCGGTAAGTTATCATTCAAATTGCAACTTATGTTTACAGAGAAGTTGTTAAACTTGTTGGCGATCGTTGATTTATCTGTAATGTTATGTTTATCGATGACTATTGATCTTAGAAATTGGGGTTTGTTTGTTGCGTTTCCCATTGCCTGTTTTAGTACGGCCCACGTTTTTTGTATATTGGATCTATGTTCATTAATCAATTTAACATATTAGACTTTCTTTTAACATATTAGTCTTTCTTTTGCTGCCGTTTTATTCGGTTATATGTGTTATCGTATTGTTTATATTTGTAAGTGTTATGAATATCTGGTTTAGTTTTCATCAATTTATAAATCTTATTTTTACGTCGGGATGATTTGATTAAGCCAGATGTCACCCAGGGTTCACGAATGACTATTCCATTTGTCGTTGTTTTAGGTTTTACTGGAAAAGCCTGATCGTAAGCTGATTTATATTCTTGCAAGAAATGAACATATGCTTGTGAAGGACATTTGTGATGATAACTCTGGAAAAATCAATATTTACCAGGGAATTCTTGAACGTGCTTATTCCTCCTGGCGTAAAGGTTCTGCACATTCTTCTGGGGGGAACGGCACTTTCTACTTTGTGAATTGCAATGTGAAATGTTCCAAAGTGGTCAGCTAAGTCGGTGATGATTATTCCTGACTTACTTTGGGTTGATAAGTCGCTTGAATATATATGGCCAATAAGAGCGGCTGAGGTGTTGGTTACCCTTGTTGGTTTAGTAATCGTTGGTACAAAGCCATTGTCAAAAACATTGTCCACAAATTCATTGGTTTTACCGTGAGTCCGGTATTTAAGTAAATCTATGTTCAAGTCCCCCATTATTATACAATTTTTGTGATCAGCATTGATTAATTCCATAAGTTCAAGGATGGTTTTGGCATCAAAGTCAGCTTTGGGGGTCAAGTTTGGTCTGTGTATCAAACCAGTATTGCTTTTGTTTTGAATACAGTTCCATATTCTACAAAGAGCGTTTCGATGACATGAGGAATAAAAACTGACAAATCTTCCCGTATTCGGAAAGTAATGTGATCCTTTATAAATAAACCTACTCCTCCTCTAAAATCATCTGCACGATTGCGGGATATGAGGCTATGGTATCCAGGAAGCATCAATCTATTATCAACCTTGCAGTTGTACAATTCCGTTACACCTAAAAATTCGAATGCAAATGTTGTACCATGGAGAGCACATATTAATTCTTTAAAGTTCTCCCAATTGGCTGATAATCCTCGACTGTTAACATGAAAATATGCTAGGTTATTTAGATAATTATTGCTGAGTTCTTGAAAACATTTAGGTTTGTAGTATTTACATGTACTGTTTTGGTTATTAATTGGAGAGTCATAGAGATCATCAATGAGATCATACGAATTGTAGATAGAGGAGAAATCAAGGTTATCGTCATCCCCAGCCTGGCTAGCAGCGATGTCAATCATCAGTATATATCATCCCTAATCCCCAGCCCTTAAATATGCGACAATATGTGGAATAGAATCATTTTTAAGTTCATGAACAGGTACACATAGAGTAGTCACAAGTATAAGAATAGTGCAAGTAAAATAACAATATGTATACAGGGGTAACATGAAGGTTGCTCATGGTGTTAGTGAACAAAAAATACGAATGAAATAACTTATGATTGTACGCCCCGTGATGGGCGATAGTGATCACATTTTTCGCGATTGTGAAGAGGGGTTGTCTGACTCAGAATAAGTCACATGTTCTCGCAGAACTTGATATAGTCCGCATTTGAAACAATCCTTCCTATCGAACTGCTGTGCAGTTTAATAAATATGGTTCCGTCATGGGTCCAAGTATCTTGGATTTTGTCCTTTTTCTTCAACAATCTGCACTTGTATGCCAACTCACTTCTTTGTCTGGTAAGGTCTTCATTGATGTAATGTCCCGTATCTTTAAGCCGAAATCTCTTCGACATGACGTCTGCCTTTATGTTGTAAGTCACAAATTTGATCAGAATATCTCGGTGTTTTCCAGTTTGCTTTTTTCCAACGCCATGGTATCGATCTATGTCTCTGTCTATATCCATGTGGATCTCGAGCTTTTCCTTTATAAGATTGATGGGATTAATATTTGAATTTTCCTCCACTCCTGATATTCTTATTGAGTTTCTTCGATCGTATTGCTCCAAGTGATCTAATCGATTGGTAAGTGAGTCATTAGTTTCTTGAAGTTTTTTTATTTGGGCGTTCTTTTCTTTCAGTTTAGATTCGAACAGCGCTTGAATTGAAGCGTCCTTGGCTTTAAATAAAGCTACCAGTACGTCAATGTTTATTGGCGTGGACTTGTCAATTTGCCTTACGGCCCGATCAAATGGAACACTGGTTTCCAAACCCGTTTTTTCACCTACTGGCTTGCTTTGCGCATCACAGGGCGTGGCTGTTTCCTGGCCGGCTTTTTGGTTACGTTTGACCATTGTTTCCAATTGTCTTTTGGGAGTTATATCCAGTGATTAGTGTATAGTTTTGCTTTTAGGTGCAACCTATGTATCTTTATAAATTTCTCCTCTTCGTCTTAGGTAGATTCACTATTCAATCACAGGGGAAAAAGCAAAGTTTAGTTGAGCCTTTCTTTTGTTACAAACTGCATCGAGATACGTAATCATATATTGTTTATTTGTTATCGTGTTAAAGAGAACTCAACGTGCATTATTGCATGATTGAGACATTGACGGCCCATCCGATAAATAGTCCCAAACAAGTAGTAAAATGACTCTCTGAGCACACAATACAGTGTCCACCAGAAAGATAAACTGTATATATAATTCAAAGCAATCAATCAACCTATAATAGCATAACTAGAAATTTACCAGCATTCAAGGATGGGATAATAATGCAAGCTAACCACTGCAAATGAGTTCTACATACTACTATGATTACAGTTCAAAACATATATTACACAAGGACGTGATGTAGGTTAAACAGGTTCGTAGTTTGATCGGTTTGAGTGATGTGAGAAGTGGGGGAGGGTTGTCTTAATATATGTTTATGCGCATAAAAGAGACGTTGATAATTTATATGAAAAACATATTTTCGACCGGTTGTAAAATAGTTAAACGATATAATATCAACCAGTTTTGCGCAATTCAGTACAATACATGATAGTTTTACCATTTGTTCAGTAATTCCTAGTCGTATCTATTCGAATGGAGTTAGGACCGTGCTTAAATTTCGCGCAAAACAACCTTATTCAGTTCAAAATAAAGTCGCAAGAACATACAAGTAAATATCACGCTGTGAACAATTGTTGGTAAAATGACGGATACTACATTTGTGTAATTGTATATAGCACTCCATCACACGTTAATACAATGAAGACGTGTTTTGGACGAAATATTCCGGACACATTTACAATATTAGCGATTGCGAACAAATGACAAACAAGATAAAATAGTGCGACATAGAAGCATAGCGATGCTGTGACAGCCAAACAGCGCCGGACAAACAGTGTTGCTGGTTCGATGTCATCATAACTGACCACTTGGTTTGCTTTCAAACCGGTAATACTATTCACAAACTGCGTTGATATGAAAAACTATAGTCGCACTATTTTAAAAGACGCGCCCGTAACCTGGAGCTGGGCAAAACTACTGTGTTTGGTGTTAACAGCAATGCTTATAGGGATACATCTGTAAACGAGCACTCCAAACAACCGGTGTGGATTTCATGTCATTGTGTCCACATGCATCCCAGGTATTCGGTGTTCATTTGCCTTCCAACGTGAAAAGAGCAGGCATAGTGATCGCGTTCAGTGTGTTTGAAAATCATGATTCGGTTTGGATCGGCTTCAAATGGAGAAAGACTTAAGGTACTCAAGGTAACAATAAACTTCAACTAATAGTGTCATGTTTAAGTCCTTCAGTATCCCTAACAATGTTTAACTATTCTGTAGAGATTGTAGTTATCTCCTCTGGAATTAAGCTCAGATTCTGCCTTCTTGGTTGCGGTCTGGAGCTGTGCGACCGACGATAGAGCAGATTAATTGAAATATTCCGAGCCAGTGACGAGGTGTGCTAGAGCTAGATTAGAATGGCTGCCTTAATCCCCTGAAAGCTGAAATAAATATCAGTTGGTAATGTGCTCTGTTTAAGTTTAAATCCGTCTTTGCTTGTGAAACTTACCTTGGGGGCTGAATAATACACTTATGCGCGAATAACTGTTCTAACGTGTATAAACGTCCATCTATAGGTATTAAAGGTGGACTGCACAACTTTTTGTTCCGCCAACTACTTGGAGAGCTGAAATCATTAGAATCTACCAAAATAGAACCGTTTTTAGGGCAATCGTGTGCTTATGATCATCAAACCACTTGTAATCTACGTGTTTTTAAACGTACGATACATCTAGTGAATTAGGTATATATAATGTGTCGGTAGTGGGCGTTTCTTAAAAATAAACGGGATAGTGTATTAGTTAGACATTTTAAAATTGCCTATTGTTTTCATCCGAAAGCTAATTTATACAAAACCTTAGAATAATTTTGTTTCCTTGCCTAACTAGGCCGATTGCTTTCATGCGCATATTCATTAATATGATTAAAAAAGCCGGGTCTATTTCTGTGTGTCAGTTGTAATTCAAACGACAATTAACTACTAATTATTGCCTGAACATGTTTGATTATTGTCAATTAGTGGTTGTCTTTTTCAACGACCATGATATGCCACTGCGAGTGATTACAACTACCTCTGTATATAACCCATTTTTATCACATTGCAGGGTAACATTCAGCAAAGACATAATTCCATATTTAGATTTAAAAACTAGGTTGACGGCCATTTATTTATTTTTGGGTTGTAGTTAATGATTAACCTAATGCACGAACCATGATGCGGCGAATGATGTCATGCCTGTTAGTTGAAGTATCTGCTATCAGCTGTACTACATCTAGTCACATAACTGTTTTTACTATTATTACGTAATGGTATCAGCTCGCAAAGTACGTTAAACATTTCCAGACAAATTCGGCAACTTATAAGCAACCTATACTCAGGACAGTTAAATATAACTCCAGACTCATTAGACTGTCCCAACAAGCATAACGAAGTAAAGCGTTTCAAAGTTTACGATCAACTGGCCTAGAATTCTTTCAAGGTCATATGGGACGATTGTTGTTTCTTAAGTTTTACCCCCACTACCATTCTGGTACTTACTTGATAAAGTATTATTGTCTTCTCCGATCTTAATTCGTTACTTTTTTCGTCCTTTGAATGTATGTATCGGCACAATTATAAATATAAATATAACATATAAAGTTCATGTTTACAATGCGAAGGGAGAAAGTAACAATGGCCTATATCTTGATGTAATGACGTGACCACACGAAATGTCAGCGGTATATTGCTTTAGGTAGCTCATGACAAAATACTATCAGCCTTACTGGTTATAACATGCACATCATAATGTGTTAATAGGGGAGCGAATTGTGGATTGCTCAGACTTTTACTGGTCAGGAAAATTACACTAACGCGTCATTTATATTAATAGCAGTTAGTCGAATAGAAATACGGTTAATTATATTTTGTTATATTTTATCAGCATTAACCATTACACAAAAGATTTCCCTTGCATTCTCATTCTCATCAAAGAAACGTGCTGCTGACCACCTCAGAATGCAAAACAACAGGGTACGGAAGCTTCAGCAATCGGCTACATTTGTGCATAACAAATGTGTTCACGACGAACACTCGGTCTCAAGAAAATATTTAGAATGCATATAATTATCGTTCAGATTGAATATAAGTGAAAAACTAGTTACGTTACTTCAATGAGCTGCACCTAATTTTCTCGCACACTCTAATGTGTGGCATTTGCAAAGCCATTAAAATATCCAGCTTATTAAAGATCCACCGATGCAAATGGGACGAATCTCGGGCCTCGCAGACTCTGATAAGCATGAACAAAAAGCGGGCTGTCTTTTGTTGTGTTACGCTTTATTGCACTCTTCATTTATAAGCCCGCACACTTCTGACGCTGGTGTTTTTATTCGTTTTAGGGGATATTTCCGTGTATTTACTATAAAGACTTAAAATCCGAGATTCTTCAATAATGTGTTAAAGGATTAGTCAAATGGGTCCGTTGTGGGCTGCGGCTTCGACTTTGTTTATCCAATGGCCATTTTGTATGTTTAATATTCGAGTGGCGATGACGAATTCAACCACATCGACACTGGACCGGTGATATTGCTGTGATAATTCTTTCGAATGTCTAATTCCGGTGGGGATTTTCTGTGAAGAATTCAATCAAACTAGCACCAAGTCCGGTGATATGGCAAGTATTGATTGACACCTTGAGGAACATTAAAAGTTTAAGTTCGTGTTATTTGACATAGATAAGTGTATAGCGGTGCGAAATTCCGACACAACACTGAATAAATGCAAACTCAACAATTACACCTTTATTCACGATTGTCAGAGTTTTAGGAAGCAGAAGATAAAGCTGTTAAGTTAATAACTTGCCGAGAGAATCCTTGCATTTTATCAAATAGCATCATCTATTCATATATTCTAGGGATGTTGCAACATGTCAGAGGTCATATTTCATAAAAACTCGTCCTTTATTAATTTTACTAAAGCGTGTCCACATGAGAAGGTATGTGCACATTTTCATTTGCACGAATCTTACTTACTTAGTTTATTTAAGCAATGGAGCCACTGCATGTTCATGCGATGGACACAGCACATTTAGGTTTCTTAATATCATCTGGGGCCTGTGCTGCACGTGCGTGGTAAAACGTAAATGTATGAACTGCATTTCGGTTTATAAAAATCGAATAATGTTGCAAAGGAAAACCCTTTGAAAGCGCTACAATTGTCCCAAGAATTTTCAAACACCGTAATTCAGTCCGACTGTACAAAATGCTGCGATGATTAATCGCTTTTAAAGTAGGAAAACCAAATCAGATTTCAAGATGACAAAATATCTGAGATATTTGCCCGTCTCGTTGTATAGAGTCTCTATTGTTAGAAGCCATTTGATAGCTATCTGATGACTCGGCCTTTATAAAAGGCTCTAATGTAGACTTGGTATTTGTCACATAGTAACTATGCATACAAATGTCCCAAGCATGAAATAATATTTTACCTTTATGTTAGCGCTCACACATATAGACAAGAATTACTGGCATGATTACTGTTTACAGTGAGTTTTACAGGCGATAACAACATGCGGCATTACATATGTGCTGCATTTGCAGCTGCTTCTGCATTAAATGCAGTGACTGTATGTTGCACTTAGCGCAATCTATAATTAATATGCTTCTAGTTTTATTTCTTAATAAGATATGCTGCTGTAATTAAGTATTAAAACAATACTTTCTGCTATACAGACTCCAAATAGTTTGCCATACGCAGATATACCACTTTCGGATAATTGAAACCAAAATGCAGACGAATATTTTGACAAATGTCGATTATTGGTATATTTTACTGGGCACGGATTTGACGACCATAAAAATGCACTAATGTAGATGCCAGTTACCTTCATGCTCACACGAATTGTGCTCTAACCATTTTCTTGGAGCTTTATTAAAAAGTACATATAAGCTATACACTTAAAGAGAGATCATTATTTCACGTGTATGTTCAAGATAAATCAGAACGTGCACTCTGTGCTAATACGACGGGAGTCATTTTTGTTTGCTTGAGAGTGAATCAAGCTTATTATGTCGGCCCGTTGACGTTGATTAGGGAAAACATACAGGTTTTTGACAATTGCATCCAATTTGGCAAACTGCACATCATCTAGTTCGTGGCAGACGCAATAACGATACGTAATAACGCTTCGCAAAGCTGCTACGTTAAAACTTTTGGACCTTCGTCGCCAAATAACAGTATTCTAAAACAAGTCAAAAATGATTACTGAGCAGCTTTCCAGATGGCCTACTCTCATTGTTTGATTCACGTTGTGGGTCCCAAACAGTTGCGAGACGAGTGATTCGCTTTCACCAAAGACATGCGTTGCTTCCAAGTACATTCATATCCTATAAGCATACGTGTAAAGCTCACCGCATTCACGTCCAAAAACAATTTATATATAGCGGTATGCTGCTAGTGCCCGACACACACTTTTTAATTATCCAGTAACCGTAAGACGGATATATAACAGTGAGCTGCATGACAAAACGAACGTGAAAGCTTATATAGATTAATCCGATTTGCTTTTAAATCAGCAGCATCGGCGACAACTGGTAAAATAATGAGCACAAAAACAATTTCTTCAACTTGAGTAATCATTGCTTTAGCTGAGACTACCTCATGACATGACATGAATTGTGCTGATGTCATGCGGTTATAAAATAAATAAGAAAATCTGAAGTTTGATTAATTATTTTAATTCATATCTGACACCGCGCAAATAATCATTTGTGTTGTGGATAAGATAAACCTACGCAATCTCAATGTTTACGTACTGGTATCTGAAGGTACGTTAAACAATTCATTCATAAAGAGCTTATAGTAATTAATTAGGCCTTTACCATATTGTTGGGACCTTGCTATTAACTGAATTGTGAATTTATCTATCTAACAAATGTTGCATAAGGTAGCTGCCAACACGGAAATAACCAACCTCGAATTGCCGCGCCAATTGTGTGCTTTCTCTGAATCTTGTGTACGACATATATGTAATTATAATTTTCCTTTTTATTTTTATTATTAAAGTATAGCAATGCTTACGATAGGGCATGGCATATTCGATATTCAGGGTGGTGATGGATTTTGAAGTGTTGAGCTATATTAACGTCGGGTGAAAATACAATATCAAAATAGCTTATAGTTCGGTAGATACGCTATATCGTATGCCTTCTGCATTGCGCTGCACATGTTCTAATAATCGGTTCTATAGTAAACATAGATAATAACTGTGCAAAGCTGGCAACAAGAGAAAACTCCGACGACCATGGTATGGAGGACCTAAAGTATCGGGCTGCATCGTTAGCAAGAGTTAATCAGCTGAGCAAGTGCCTATCGTTTATCAATATGTAGGTTGCGCACTTTGAAGAACGAGGCAGATATATAATATCCAATATTCAGTAGCACTATGAATTGTTTTTCTATCTGTTAATTAGCAGCGCCATGAAATGATGTTCTCTGTCTTGCGTTCAATGCCATAGCAGCACCACGTAGCCTTAGCTACATTGGTAATATTTAAGTGAATGAAAAGAATGCGTTTATTATTTTTGAATGCAAAATATTGAATTGGTGAAAAAAAATGGATGGCCCAATTTATAAAATTTTGAGCGGACCATGGTGTTTAGCTTAATCATATTGAGTCATAGGTGTTATATTGTTATATTATCTTGATCTTGATAAATCTGCGCATATGCTTAGGGATTTGTATGCTATAGCGTAACGTTTGTGGCGATCAAAGAAAAGATACAGACATTGTAATTTATAATCTCGATGAGACAATATCTAAGTCACCAAACATGCAATAATCACAAAATAGTAAGCATATGAAACATCAAGATTGGTTTCAGTCCTCTTCCACCCTATGATTGTCCTGTTAACGAGATGTATTGGGCCATCTTGTTTTCCCGGCCATCATAGAATGTGTTGCTCCCATTGTTCAGCGGGTAGCGCTCTCCATAATGACAACCTTGGGGTGACAAAAGAGTGAACCATAATCTGTACATTATCGAAATTAATGTTGAGCTCATGGGGCCATTCACAAGATTTGTTACAGCAGTTATCGTGGTATAAACGTCATCAATGGGTTGAATATAATATAGTGATACTAAGCCCAAACGCTATTTGTGCAATATATTCACGAACAGATGGGCCGTTAATGGCACGGATGTATCAGTATTTGCATGGATGATTGCTGTGAGCACTAGTTAAAAGAAACTCGAGAACATTCAGTTGCTATAAAAAAGTTTAATGAATGATTACAGTTCTGCATTCATGACGTTATATACGTTGCTCGCATAACTACTCTCTGCCAAAAGGAGGAATTAAATGGTAAAGTCTCTAGACGCTTTGACAACGCGAGAGTGTATTTGTGGGAAAGTTCAATAAGTAAACATTTGCAACGCTCTGTACGTCATATTATTCGTACATATCTATAAGACAGCAGAAATTCATGCGTAGCCAAACTCTTGGTATTAAGCATCCTTGCCTAACTATCTGTGGGGAATCAATTTTAGTACTCTATGTGAAACCTCACTAGCATAATATGATAACCACATACATTACTTATAGTTGCTTGCTACTGCACGCATTGGTCGGCGTAACACAATGGGACGAGGAACCAGCACGGTCCTTTTAAGCTACAGTGTCGGCTGCCTCACCTTACAGAGATAGAACGTGATCATCAGTCAGGTTTTCAATACAATTGTAGCCCTATCTGTATTGAGCCCACGCACTCGTTCGCGCATAGTACTAATCAATCGCGGCAGAGCTTGTCATCCGGTATTCTACTGCCAGAATATATGGAGCCTCCATGTCCCTTGGGACGCAGGATATTGATATATTGCATTGAGTTAGCAGAACAGGGGAGAAAACTAATTTTGGCGTATATTTTTCATCATCTAAAGCGTGAACATCAGGCTGAGAAAGCCTAGTGATGCGCACCGTTAATCGTCGGAAGTTATTATCATTACCCTGTCTATGCAGATCATTATATAATACAACAAGGGCTTAAATGCTCTGTGCGCCAACTTAGCCAATCAGAATCGCCACCGACAATCCGCGTCGCGGTTGCTATATATGCCTTCAAAGGGATCGATCTGATCAACGATTTGCGGACTAAGCCTGCCTGACGTCCGCAGGAAAGTGGACAGTACAGCAATCCCAGATGGTACAGGTCAGGAAGACTTACATAGTGTGACTCCTGCCTAGCTGTTTCAGTTCTCTCTCCCGACCATTCAAGGTGTGAAACAGATAATCAAGAACTGTGCTACCAAGAGCTGCTCACTGGATGCTTTTCTCACGACCCTTCTGAAAGAATCTGGAGCACTGGAGACGGCCCTTCCCACACTTATCATTATTATCAACAAAACCCTAGAAATCGGTGTTTTGTCCTCTCTGTTGAAAACAGCTCATGCAACACTACATCACTAAAAAAGAGAATGACGAGAATGACTGCAAAGGCTTCCGCCCATTATCAAATATCATTGAAAAGGAGGCAGCATAACAGCGAGTGCGACTCATCAGTAAATAAAACCTCCACGGTGGTCTTCAATCAACCTACATACAATATCGGATGCAGCACTGAGACAGCGCTCATCAAAATAAAATCAGACGTGGACAATTTTCCATATGAGTGTGACGATGTGCTGCTAGTCTTATTGGATCTCAGTGTTGCATTCGACACACTCGATCACAAGACACTACTTCATCGTTTCGAGCACAATATTGGCCTCTCAGGAGCGTCTCACCACTAGATAAAGTCTTACCTCACTGGAAGATCACAGACAGTTTACGTTAATGGTGCTGTGTATTGAGCACATGCCTCTCTCCATAAGAGTACCTTTGGGCTATGTGTATATTCTACCCGTGAAGGAACTCATTACCCGTCACCATTGACCGACATGGGTTTGCCGATGAAAGCCAGCTTTACACAGGCGAAATGTACTGGCCCACATGAAAGTGATCGAACGTATTGTGAAATGTTTGATAGAGTTGAGGGCATGGGTGATCAATAACAAGGCAGTTGGATGACTTGAACGCGGCAATCGGTGAGGAGATCATCAAGCCCAAAGTCACAGTGCGACGCCTTGATGCAGTGTAAGATCATTAACTGCCCATGGAAGCACCAGTGAATCATGTCATCAAGAGAGTCTACTACCATCT
>CM067344.1:65031327-65036327 GCA_034190875.2 Urechis unicinctus | reverse complement strand
ACACCCCCGGCCACACCGCCGCCGGATAGGTAGCACACAAAAGCCATCAGGAGAGTAGGCCGTTGCACCACCCTGAATATAGATATTATTTCAGTAGACCTTGCTGTCGTACACCTTCTCCAATACCGCAATTGCAACTTCCTCAAAAGTCGTACCCCAGAGGCAGGGCACGCTAAAGCCGTAACCGTGTTTAGTTTGCTCTGTGCCAGAATTTGAATCTTGTCATGCTTCTTTACCTTCACCGACAGCCGCCGGCTGATGACCTATCCTGCGATCGCAACCAGCACGCACACAGCCCCCGTAGCACCCAAGACTGTAGCAACTGGGGCAGCAACCACCGTAGACATCAGACCCGTACCACTTGCGCCAAGACACATACCCACAGCAACTGAAGCAGTGTCTACAGCGTCCACTGAGTTTATTGCACACCTATATTTTTTGTACATAGCACCATATTTTTCAATTTCTTTCTTGATTCCACTTGATTCGTTCCATTAATAACAGGAACGACTGCTATAGGACCAGTTACAGCACCAACACCCGAAGACAACCCCATACGAATGATCATACCACCACATGTCATGGTATATCCACAAGTTGAGTCTTGTGAGTCTCTACCCCTAGCCCCATGGCCAAACGACCACTCATATCCTCTGCGAAGGAGGCCACTTCCTTCTGCCCATATAGTAATGAGGGGTTTTGTCTGGGAGTTTATGTGTTCTCTCAGTACCTACGATGCTGTCTGTGTCTCTCATCAACATACTTTTTATTAGCAGCATCTTCAGGCGATATTGGGTCTCCCAACTGAACTATTTTATTATCTCCCATTTCAAGGTCTCCAGCCATAGTACCGCCACTTTTATCCATCTTTTGCGAGTCACCAATAGATAGGTCTTTGTGGCATATTCCGAGAGGAATAAGCTCTCTGAGTGGTAGTTCGTTGTCTGTTTGTGTACCTAGGTCTTGGATGGTGTTATGAACGTTCTCTATGAAGCTTGTTTCATCTTGCTCTGTCACGGCTTCAGGGCCTCTCATTTCTAAATTCTCTGCGGCTTTAGCAGCTGCTTGGTCAACGCCTTGGAGGGCTTTTGCTTCCTTTCGTGACACAGCTTGTGAGGACCACTCAGTGAACCCCAAACCATCACGGACAGCCTTATGCCCCCCTCTAGATCTAGTTATTGTTCCAAGTGAAAGCGGTTTTTTGGTACGAGAATTTGTAATACTTAAGTCAGGGTAGTCCTTCAAACGTAACTGTCCTCCAACAAGTTCAAACTATGTATAATCGCGGCCGAAGGTTGGTATGTGACCTGTTTCAGCCAATGCATCGTAATAATCATTGACAGCGCCTATAACGAGTCGGCCTCCTTGTGGTATAGACTTATCCATCCCAATGTCCTCTTCTGTAACAGGGGGGAGAGTGGCCGGGGCGGGAGTCTCATCCTGATAATCAGAGAGCCAATCTTCATCCTCTCTCCAAGGGTCGTAATCATCCTCCACTGCGTCGTTAAATGTTTGGTTATCAAACTCCATGCTTGTGTGTTAAAGATATACTTGTAGATAAGAATTCAACATGTCGAGTACTTACGGATGGAAACTACACCCACACCGCCGGATGCGCGAACCCCTCGGGGGAAAGGGTGTGCGACAGTCTTTACAAACAATCCAAGCACTATTGACCAGAACCAACAACTGCTGGTTCGCTTCCCCAATCTAGGCGCAGAAGACGTCATTGCTCCTTGGACAGCATGCTGGCCTTTACAATCACGCTGACCTTGACTGATCTTAATCGCGGCTTTGTGCAAAACGTGGGCCGCGCCTTTGTAAAGAAAATGACAATCAAGATTTCTGGCAATGAGGTCATGTCTATTGATGACAGCGATGTGTATCACTGTTACCACGACTTGTGGCGGACTGCACAGGAGAGACAGGGCCTCCAGTATCAGGGCATTGACACATCAGATGACAGAAACACAACTAAGATACGAATGGGGACAGGAGACAAGGATGAGACCGAGAGGACCTGGCCATAGCCAATGTGTATGGTAACAGGTTCTACGTTCCGCTTGACTTTGAACTCCTCGAGAGTCACATGCCATTCTACCAGAGTGCACTTAATGACAGACTGGAGTACGAGCTCACGTTCAACGACTACAACCGCGTGATTCACGCAACGGGCGACACCAATGCCAGCTACAAAATTGATGGCATCTCGCTGGAGTATATACTCTGACGTCACGCTGAAGGCGTCTGGGCTATTGGCTGAGACCAGCTTGTCGAGGAAGGCCAGGAGGAACTGTGCGCTGTCTATGAAGCGGAGCTGTCCGAGGGATAGGGATATGTACTTCTCCATGTTGTTGGGTATACAGTTTATGTATCCCTCTACCTTGCTTATGCCTTGCATATCCCCTCAGGTTGTGGAAGATCACGGGGGTGGGGGTTGTCTTGGGGCTCAGCCTAAGCTTTAGGTTGCAGGCGTTGTGGGCTGGCCCTCTGTGCTTGCCGGTTATATGGCAGTGGTCGCGGACCCGGTCGGTGAGTAGTGGTTTGCTGCAGACGTGCCATTGGGTTGCGGTCTTGTGGACTCTTTGGTCGTCTTGGGTCATCCGCATGGGGACTGGCTTGGAGAGAAGAACTGATTTGATCTTTTTCTCCTCTTGCTGTAGGGCTTTGAGGAACTTCTCCACAGTGTCTTTTCCCCTGTAGACTACTGGGGGCGAGGTCTTTCCATCACATCGGACCACTATGTAGCCAAACCCGCAGCCTTGGTGTTCTTGGGTCTTCTGGGTGTTGCTCTTTTCTGGATTGAGGGCTGGCCCTGGGAGCTTTACTGTGAGTGCCTTGAAGTCTGCGTAGATGACGTAGAGGGCCGGGAGTTGCTTTTGCCAGTTCTGGAAGGATAGGATGTTTTCCCCTCCTCTGGCATGACTACCCGCACGCTGTTTGGCCGACCCCTGCAACACTCTGGCTTGTGGGCCTGGAGTAGGGCCGAGGTGGTGTAGCCATGGAGGCAGCGTTCGCAGAAGAATTTGCGGCCCTCGTATTTTGTCTGGTTGTAGAGGAGGCAGTCTAGGTTTTTAATCCAGGTGTAATGGTATACTCCGTCCTTCTCGATCAGCATGAGGTTTATACAGTTGCCGAGGTGCTTGCTGATCCGGTGGACCATGACAGCTTTCCCATTCCAGCCAAATATGTTCAGGCCTAGGTTAAGAGCCGCTATGGTTGTCATTCTTGCGTACATCTCCTTGTACGTCCTGTCGAAGGCGTTATGCTTTATGAGTGCCGCGAGGGCGACCTTCGTCCGTGGATAGGGTGGCAGGGCCTGGCCGTGGATTTCAGCGTAGTCGGCTTGAGCCTGTTTCGCACGCATGTGGTGGGGCGTCATTACTCTAATGTTTTATTAGTCTAAAAGGGGGTTCAAATGACATAAAATCAAGTCACAACGAAATACCCACCTATGACTAGTGGCCGGTGGTTCCTTGTACCCTGCGACTCGTGGCTCCATTACCCTGCGATTTCGTTGCGACTTGATTTTGTGTCATTTTTGCTCTGTGACTAATGGCGGTTAATGATGCTCTGAAGTGGGGGATTCCTTATCGTTGGTGGGTTGGGTCTCTATTTGGAGGGGTGGACTGGAACCGCTATTACCTATACTACTTGAGCTCATCACTGAAGAAGTATGCATAAAAAGGTTTTCTGTTCGACCTTGCACGCCTTGCTCACCAAATGACATATCTACACCCCGTGCCCTCACAAAGCATCCTGGGCAGTATTCGATCATTTCCCGTTTATGAGAGCTATTGGAACGGTTCCAAGCCTACCATGATGACCCAGTTGCTGTGGGCAGAGATAAACACCACCGGCAAATTATTTCTGTGATCACACTGGCAGGGTATGGCCAAGTGCTCGGCTGGTATATTCAAAGTCTGCAAGTAAACACGTCCACTCAGCCCAATGTATATAAATGCAAAGGTCTAGAGACCCGTTCAGGTAATAAAACAAGCAGGTCGTATACAATTGCCACACCGTGAAACGATATTCCCAAGAACATTAGCCTCGTTAGTAACTTTTTATCTGTCAGCCTATGTGACGCAACGATACTAAGATAGTTCAGTGCTGTGTCAAATGACCTTCTCGTCTCACTCGGTCTGTTATAATAAGCCAAACAATTAACGTCATATACTCTGGGAACTATCATTGTATAGACTTTCGCAGATTCGAGCAACGACTAAACTTTGGCATCACACAAATCTTCGTCTTTACCTGTGACAGAGCATAAATAAACACACGAGAGTCTCTGGCGAGCGCGTAATAACATCATGCAGACCGTCGAAGACACAGTCGAACCATTGCATTTCTCAATATATGATGTTGTTCTAGAATATGACATCGGCAGCTTCGCATACTGACTGAAACATGACTCACATCTGAAGAAAAAAAACAGCAGCTTCTGGGCGTTCTACAGAAGGGTGACAGATGGCATGGTGGTGTGGCCATTCTTCGCCAAGCAAACCTCAGAATAACCCGGCAACAGTCCTCCGGCATGAATGAGAGTTTTGAGCACTACGAGATTGTAGTCACCATTGGCGCTAAAGCCCTCAACGTGGATGTTATCCACAAACCACCACCATTATAATAACAACTGACAAATAGCGTGTTCTTTTAATGAATTCACCTCATGTCGTTTAGATTGCTTGTCTGGCGGCGGGTAATTTATCCTTTTGAGCGGTATAAATATTAATCTGGGCGTGCCTCATGAGGCCAAACATAATACATTCATTGAGCTGAATGATTCTACCACAAGTATTAATAGTATTAAGTCGCGTCCCCAAAGCTCCAGCCACATTGTAGAAGTTATTCTCACGATGGATAATGAGAACACAATTAAGAGTTTGGTGATCAGTGATTGGATATCTGACAACAACCTTCTCTTCTCGGCACGGTTCAATAGTAGTCTACTCTCGATCGCGTCTCTGTAACTTCCAGGAAATTGCGCAACATTG
>CM067344.1:65019674-65023621 GCA_034190875.2 Urechis unicinctus | reverse complement strand
ACTGAACTATCTTAGTATCGTTGCGTCACATAGGCTGACAGATAAAAAGTTACTAACGAGGCTAATGTTCTTGGGAATATCGTTTCACGGTGTGGCAATTGTATACGACCTGCTTGTTTTATTACCTGAACGGGTCTCTAGACCTTTGCATTTATATACATTGGGCTGAGTGGACGTGTTTACTTGCAGACTTTGAATATACCAGCCGAGCACTTGGCCATACCCTGCCAGTGTGATCACAGAAATAATTTGCCGGTGGTGTTTATCTCTGCCCACAGCAACTGGGTCATCATGGTAGGCTTGGAACCGTTCCAATAGCTCTCATAAACGGGAAATGATCGAATACTGCCCAGGATGCTTTGTGAGGGCATGGGGTGTAGATATGTCATTTGGTGAGCAAGGCGTGCCTAAGGTTGAACAGAAAACCTTTTATGCATACTTCGTCAGTGATGAGCTCAAGTAGTATAGGTAATAGCGGTTCCAGTCCACCCCTCCAAATAGAGACCCAACCCACCAACGATAAGGAATCCCCCACTTCAGAGCATCATTAACCCACTTCGAATATTCCTTTCGGGTCCCAAGGTCTCAAGAGCTGCCAATAGCTGGCCAAGGATTTAAAGCTACTACCTTATCAGTAGGCTGTGAGTCGCAGGGTTAGGGGCAGCCATGAGTCGCAACGAAATCGCAGGGGAACCGCTATTACCTATACTACTAAAGCTGTGACTCTCTCAGCAGGCCATGAGTCGCAGGGGAAGGGGCCGCCATGAGTCACAGGGGGTAGGTACCTACGACCACATGGGGGTAGGGGGAGAGGGAGCCGCTACCATGTATACTACCAACCTCCAAGGTCTTTATCTATAGAGGTCCTTAAGCGTAAACATTCCGGAGCCAAGTCTACCCGTGAGGCTTAAACATATTCGGAATTATCCTCCCAGGACTACGAGTGTAGGGGCACTTTATCTCGAGCAGCACAATCTCCTCAGGATGCCCCAGACAGGCAGCATCCACTCCACACCACCGGCCACACCGCCGCCGGATAGGTAGCACACAAAAGCCATCAGGAGAGTAGGCCGTTGCGCCACCCTGAATATAGATATTATTTCAGTAGACCTTGATGTCGTACACCTTCTCCAATACCGCAATTGCAACTTCCTCAAAAGTCGTACCCCAGAGGCAGGGCACGCTAAAGCCGTAACCGTGTTTAGTTTGCTCTGTGCCAGAATTTGAATCTTGTCATGCTTCTTTACCTTCACCGACAGCCGCCGGCTGATGACCTTTCCTGCCATCGCAACCAGCACGCACACAGCCCCCGTAGCACCCAAGACTGTAGCAACTGGGGCAGCAACAACCGTAGACATCAGACCCGTACCACTTGCGCCAAGACACATACCCACAGCAACTGAAGCAGTGTCTACAGCGTCCACTGAGTTTATTGCACACCTATATTTTTTGTACATAGCACCATATTTTTCAATTTCTTTCTTGATTCCACTTGATTCGTTCCATTAATAACAGGAACGACTGCTATAGGACCAGTTACAGCACCAACACCCGAAGACAACCCCATACGAATGATCATACCACCACATGTCATGGTATATCCACAAGTTGAGTCTTGTGAGTCTCTACCCCTAGCCCCATGGCCAAACGACCACTCATATCCTCTGCGAAGGAGGCCACTTCCTTCTGCCCATATAGTAATGAGGGGTTTTGTCTGGGAGTTTATGTGTTCTCTCAGGTCCCTACGATGCTGTCTGTGTCTCTCATCAACATACTTTTTATTAGCAGCATCTTCAGGCGATATTGGGTCTCCCAACTGAACTATTTTATTATCTCCCATTTCAAGGTCTCCAGCCATAGTACCGCCACTTTTATCCATCTTTTGCGAGTCACCAATAGATAGGTCTTTGTGGCATATTCCGAGAGGAATAAGCTCTCTGAGTGGTAGCTCGTTGTCTGTTTGTGTACCTAGGTCTTGGATGGTGTTATGAACGTTCTCTATGAAGCTTGTTTCATCTTGCTCTGTCACGGCTTCAGGGCCTCTCATTTCTAAATTCTCTGCGGCTTTAGCAGCTGCTTGGTCAACGCCTTGGAGGGCTTTTGCTTCTTTTCGTGACACAGCTTGTGAGGACCACTCAGTGAACCCCAAACCATCACGGACAGCCTTATGCCCCCCTCTAGATCTAGTTATTGTTCCAAGTGAAAGCGGTTTTTTGGTACGAGAATTTGTAATACTTAAGTCAGGGTAGTCCTTCAAACGTAACTGTCCTCCAAAGTTCCCCAAACTATGTATAATCGCGGTCGAAGGTTGGTATGTGACCTGTTTCAGCCAATGCATCGTAATAATCATTGACAGCGCCTATAACGAGTCGGCCTCCTTGTGGTATAGACTTATCCATCCCAATGTCCTCTTCTGTAACAGGGAGGAGAGTGGCCGGGGCGGGAGTCTCATCCTGATAATCAGAGAGCCAATCTTCATCCTCTCTCCAAGGGTCGTAATCATCCTCCACTGCGTCGTTAAATGTTTGGTTATCAAACTCCATGCTTGTGCGTTAAAGATATACTTGTAGATAAGAATTCAACATGTCGAGTACTTACGGATGCAAACTACACCCACACCGCCGGATGCGCGAACCCCTCGGGGGAAAGGGTGTGCGACAGTCTTTACAAACAATCCAAGCACTATTGACCAGAACCAACAACTGCTGGTTCGCTTCCCCAATCTAGGCGCAGAAGACGTCATTGCTCCTTGGACAGCACGCTGGCCTTTACAATCACGCTAACCTCGACTGATCTTAATCGCGGCTTTGTGCAAAACGTGGGCCGCGCCTTTGTAAAGAAAATGACAATCAAGATTTTTGGCAATGAGGTCATGTCTATTGATGACAGCGATGTGTATCACTGTTACCACGACTTGTGGCGGACTACACAGGAGAGACAGGGCCTCCAGTATCAGGGCATTGACACATCAGATGACAGAAACACAACTAAGATACGAATGGGGACAGGAGACAAGGATGAGACCGAGAGGACCTGGCCATAGCCAATGTGTATGGTAACAGGTTCTACGTTCCGCTTGATTTTGAACTCCTCGAGAGTCACATGCCATTCTACCAGAGTGCACTTAATGACAGACTGGAGTACGAGCTCACGTTCAACGACTACAACCGCGTGATTCACGCAACGGGCGACACCAATGCCAGCTACAAAATTGATGGCATCTCGCAGGAGTATATACTCTGACGTCACGGTGAAGGCGTCTGGGCTATTGGCTGAGACCAGCTTGTCGAGGAAGGCCAGGAGGAACTGTGCGCTGTCTATGAAGCGGAGCTGTCCGAGGGATAGGGATATGTACTTCTCCATGTTGTTGGGTATACAGTTTATGTATCCCTCTACTTGCTTATGCCTTGCATATCCCCTCAGGTTGTGGAAGATCACGGGTGTGGGGGTTGTCTTGGGGCTCAGCCTAAGCTTTAGGTTGCAGGCGTTGTGGGCTGGCCCTCTGTGCTTGCCGGTTATATGGCAGTGGTCGCGGACCCGGTCGGTGAGTAGTGGTTTGCTGCAGACGTGCCATTGGGTTGCGGTCTTGTGGACTCTTTGGTCGTCTTGGGTCATCCGCATGGGTACTGGCTTGGAGAGAACTGATTTGATCTTTTTCTCCTCTTGCTGTAGGGCTTTGAGGAACTTCTCCACAGTGTCTTTTCCCCTGTAGACTACTGGGGGCGAGGTATTTCCATCACATCGGACTACTATGTAGCCAAACCCGCAGCCTTGGTGTTCTTGGGTCTTCTGGGTGTTGCTCTTTTCTGGATTGAGGGCTGGCCCTGGGAGCTTTACTGTGAGTGCCTTGAAGTCTGCGTAGATGACGTAGAGGGCCGGGAGTTGCTTTTGCCAGTTCTGGAAGGATAGGATGTTTTCCCCTCCTCTGGCATGACTACCCGCACGCT
>CM067344.1:64999674-65014674 GCA_034190875.2 Urechis unicinctus | reverse complement strand
TTGACTTACAACTTCGGATTCCACGTATGCCGACCAGGATATTCTGCAACGACAATGATAACATTATTTTCTGCTATTTACACACACTGCGTCAGCTGCTTGTAGTGAACCAATCGACGCCTCAGTGACTTGTATAAAGCATCGAAGATAGGAAGCCTCTATGAGGCAAGCATTATCAGCTACGCTATATTTGATGCATTATATGCTATCCCATTATATGGTCAACGCGAACCCTAGTTTTTGATGACTACAGTTGTACCGCTATGAGAAGATCACACCCCGCTTGATTTTATTTAACCCCTAGACTTGATCTTATTCGGTCCATCGGTTTAACATAACTTAAACTTAATTTCCATATAAGCGTAATGCACATTGGACCATTGAGAATTGACCAAACTAAGAAATTGCTGTTGCAACATATGCCTCAAAAGGCAATTCAATTACAATAAATGCGCAATAATGTAGCATGACATTGTGCAGAGTGTATTTTCCGATGCAATTCAATATATATAAAACAATAACAAATAGTCAATAGCTACTTAACTACATCGTTGAATTACATGTGTAAAGCATTTGAAAATCATTTATGACAACATGATCAATTACGCGCTTGTTTGAATAAAAATGCTTATTTTTAAACATGATCACAGTTTGAGGAAGTCTAGCATCAGAGTCTAGCAGCTGTTACTGTAGAGGAGCAGCTACTGTACTGGAGGCGGGATCTGATGATGTCCTTATCTCTCTTCCTGGTGTGTAGATTGTGAACTGTTCTTTGAGGAATTGTGGGGCTGATATTGTGGGCAGTGCTTTATAAACCATGCTAAGGATTTTGTAAGCAAAGCGATGTTTTACAGATAGCCAATGAAAATCTGAAATAACCGGTATTATATGTTCTCTCTAGTTGCATGGATGATCTTTGTGCATGCATCATGTGTTAGAAAGTTCCGAATGACCGTAAAACACATCCGATGGTAGTAGACTCTCTTGATGACATGATTTACTTGAGCCTCCATGAAGGTAAAACACCTCAGATGGTAGTAGACTCTCTTAATGACATGATTCACTTGAGCCTCCATGAACGTAAAACACCTCAGATGGTAGTAGACTCTCTTGATGACATGATTCACTGGTGCTTCCATGGCCAGTTAATGATCTAACACTGCATCAAGGCGTCGCACTGTGACTTTGGGCTTGATGATCTCATCACCGATTGCCGCGTTCAAGTCATCCAACTGCCTTGTTATTGATCACCCATGCCCTCACCTCTATCAAACATTTCACCATACGTTCGATCAATTTCATGTGGGCCAGTACATTTCGCCTGTGTAAAGCTGGCTTTCATCGGCAAACCCATGTCGGTCAATGGTGACGGGTAATGAGTTCCTTCACGGGTAGAATATACACATAGCCCAAAGGTACTATTACGGAGAGAGGCATGTGCTCAATACACAGCATCATTAACGTAAACTGTCTGTGATCTTACAGTGAGGTAAGACTTCATCTAGTGTTGAGACGCTCCTGAGAGGCCAATATTGTGCTCGAAACGATGAAGTAGTGTCTTGTGATCGAGTGTGTCGAATGCAACACTGAGATCCAATAAGACTAGCAGCACATCGTCACACTCATATGGAAAATTGTCCACGTCTGATTTTATTTTGATGAGCGCTGTCTCAGTGCTGCATCCGATATTGTATGTAGGTTGATTGAAGACCACCGTAGAGGTTTTATTTACTGATGAGTCGCACTCGCTGTTATGCTACCTCCTTTTCAATGATATTTGATAATGGGCGGAAGCCTTTGCAGTCATTCTCGTCATTCTCTTTTTTAGTGATGTAGTGTTGCATGGGCTGTTTTCAACAGAGAGAACAAAACACCGATTTCTAGGGTTTTGTTGATGATAATGGTAAGTGTGGGAAGGGCCGCCTCCAGTGCTCCAGATTCTTTCAGAAGGGTCGTGGGAAAAGCATCCAGTGAGCAGCTGTTGGTAGCACAGTTCTTGATTATCTGTTTCACACCTTGAATGGTCGGGAGAGAGAACTGAAACAGCTAGGCAAGAGTCACACTATGTAAGTCTTCCTGACCTGTACCATCTGGGATTGCTGTACTGTCCACTTTCCTGCAGACGTCAGGTAGGCTTAGTCCGCAAATCGTTGATCAGATCGATCCCTTTGAAGGCATATATAGCAACCGCGACGCGGATTGGCGGTGTCGATTCTGATTGGCTAAGCATTTAAGCCCTTGTTGTATTATATAATGATCTGCATAGACAGGGTAATGATAATAACTTCCGACGATTAACGGTGCGCATCAATAGGCTTTCTCAGCCTGATGTTCACGCTTTAGATGATGAAAAATATACGCAAAAATTAGTTTTCTCGATTAACCAATAACTGATGCATATGCATGTACTAGTCTGTTGAGCAACGTTGATTGTATTTGGTGAAAATGACATTTGATATATTATAGGCATAGTGTGATCATTAGCCTGGAGGCTATTTAACTGCAAAGTTTCATCTGGTAACTAACTAGTAACCAAGAAATGGATCTCTACGTTTAGATAACTCTGTACACTTGTAACGATGTGCTTCTAAAGCATGAAACTGATGTTATGCAGAATTAATTCATGACTGTGTACTCTAAGATAAATTATACAATAAGCCAAAATTTAAGCAGACGCGCATTGAACTATTAGTAAGGAATTAAATATGAAGGAAGCAACAAGCAGAAATCACGCGCAAACACATTTCACGATGCGTATTCTTAATCTGGTAAAAGTATGTATGTATGTCGGCCAGAAGATTTTGCCACGAAAATTATTGTATTATTTCCTTTTTACATGTTACCATACAGGTTAGTCGGCTTGTAGTGAACAATTTGAAGCATCAATGTCTATTACAAAGTACCGAATATTGGAAGCCTTTATTAAACGAGCATCAATAGCTTAATTTTATATGAGTGATTGTATGCTCTACCATTATATGGTCAACGTAAATCCTGGTTTATTCTAGACTACTGTTGGATTGGCTGCGAGTAGAAAACATCCTTATTTACGCCCAGGCTTGATCAAGTTAGGCTCAACTAGTCCTTAACAACTGTTGTAATGCTTCCATTGCTTTGGTTGTTTGCGACATTGACTTATTGTTTCACACAATCTCATATATAACCGCCTTAGTGGAAGCAAATACCCAACACCGCGTTGCACAAAAGATTTTTTAATCAATCGTTTTCCTCAAAACACATCCAAGATATTTATATATGAAACACAGAGCCTATATAGTTATTACCAGTATAGACTGCTAGACCATACTTTGATACTATTTGTTTAGAAGCTGGATGCTAGAAAAGGGAAACCGTAGGAAACATATATGCTAGTGCATTGAACCACACAACACGAAGTAACTCATGTTCTTCACCTGCGCATTTGCATACTATACATCGTATTTCTGACGATTAAAAATTCAGTGTGCTATATGTTTGTTCATGAACTGTTCCTGCTCCCCTGTTCTGCTAATTCAATGCAATATATCAATATCCTGTGTCCAAAGGGACATGAAGGCTCTGAGAATCGCAGATGACAAGCTCTGCTTCGATTGATTAGTATTATGCGCGAACGAGTGCGTGGGCTCAATACAGATAGGGCTACAATTGTATGGAAAACCTGACCGATGATCACGTTCTATCTCTGTAAGGTGATGCAGCCGAACCTGTAGCTTAATAGCACCATGCTGGTTCTTCGTCTCATTGTGTTACGCCGACCAATGCGTGTAGTAGCAAGCAACTATAAGTAATGTATGTGGTTATCATATTATGCTAGTGAGGTTTCACATAGAGTACTAAAATTGATTCCCCACAGATAGTTAGGCAAGGATGCTTAATACCAAGAGTTTGGCTACGCATGAATTTCTGCTGTCTTATAGATATGTACGAATAATATGACGTAGAGAGCGTTGCAAATGTTTACTTATTGAACTTTCCCACAAATACACTCTCGCGTTGTCAAAGCGTCTGCCTCCTTTTGGCAGAGAGTAGTTATGCGAGCAACGTACATAACGTCATGAATGCAGAACTGTAATCATTCATTAAACTTTTGTATAGCAACTGAATGTTCTCGAGTTTCTTTTAACTAGTGCTCACAGCAATCATCCATGCAAATACTGATACATCCGTGCCATTAACGGCCCATCTGTTCGTGAATATATTGCACAAATAGCGTTTGGGCTTAGTATCACTATATTATATTCAACCCATTGATGACATTTATACCACGATAACTGCTGTAACAAATCTTGTGAATGGCCCCATGAGCTCAACATTAATTTCGATAATGTACAGATTATGGTTCACTCTTTTGTCACCCCAAGGTTGTCATTATGGAGAGCGCTACCCGCTGAACAATGGGAGCAACACATTCTATGATGGCCGGGAAAACAAGATGGCCCAATACATCTCGTTCACAGGACAATCATAGGGTGGAAGAAGACTGAAACCAATCTTGATGTTTCATATGCTTACTATTTTGTGATTATTGCATGTTTGGTGACTTAGATATTGTCTCATCGAGATTATAAATTACAATGTATGTATCTTTTCTTTGATCGCCACAAACGTTACGCTATAGCATACAAATCCCTAAGCATATGCGCAGATTTATCAAGATCAAGATAATATAACAATATAACACCTATGACTCAATATGATTAAGCTAAACACCATGGTCCGCTCAAAATTTTATAAATTGGGCCATCCATTTTTTTTCACCAATTCAATATTTTGCATTCAAAAATAATAAACGCATTCTTTTCATTCACTTAAATATTACCAATGTAGCTAAGGCTACGTGGTGCTGCTATGGCATTGAACGCAAGACAGAGAACATCATTTCATGGCGCTGCTAATTAACAGATAGAAAAACAATTCATAGTGCTACTGAATATTGGATATTAGATATCTGCCTCGTTCTTCAAAGTGCGCAACCTACATATTGATAAACGATAGGCACTTGCTCAGCTGATTAACTCTTGCTAACGATGCAGCCCGATAATTTAGGTCCTCCATACCATGGTCGTCGGAGTTTTCTCTTGTTGCCAGCTTTGCACAGTTATTATCTATGTTTACTGTACAACCGATTATTAGAACATGTGCAGCGCAATGCAAAAGGCATACGATATAGCGTATCTACCGAACTATAAGCTATTTTGTAATGTATTTTTACCCGACGGTATTATAGCTCAACACTTCAAAATCCATCACCACCCTAAATATAAAATATGCCATGCCCTATCGTAAGCATTGCTTTACTTTAATAATAAAAATAAAAAGGAAAATTATAATTACATATATGTCGTACACAAGATTCAGAGAAAGCACACAATTGGCGCGGCAATTCGATGTTGGTTATTTCCGTGTTGGCAGCTACCTTATGCAACATTTGTTAGATAGATAAATTCACAATTCAGTTAATAGCAAGGTCCCAACAATTTGTTAAAGGCCTAATGAATTACTATAAGCTCATTATGAATGAATTGTTTAACGTACCTTCAGATACCAGTACGTAAACATTGCGATTGCGTAGGTTTATCTTATCCACAACACAAATGATTATTTGCGCGGTATCAGATATGAATTAAAATAATTAATCAAACTTCAGATTTTCTTATTAATTTTATAACCGCATGACATCAGCACAATTCATGTCATGTCATGAGGTAGTCTCAGCTAAAGCAATGATTACTCAAGTTGAAGAAATTGTTTTTGTGCTCATTATTTTACCAGTTGTCGCCGATGCTGCTGATTTAAAAGCAAATCGGATTAATCTATATAAGCTTTCACGTTCGTTTTGTCATGCAGCTCACTGTTATATATCCGTCTTACGGTTATTGGATAATTAAAAAGTGTGTGTCGGGCACTAGCAGCATACCGCTATATATTGTTTTTGGACGTGAATGCGGTGAGCTTTACACGTATGCTTATAGGATATGAATGTACTTGGAAGCAACGCATGTCTTTGGTGAAAGCGAATCACTCGTCTCGCAACTGTTTGGGACCCACAACGTGAATCAAACAATGAGAGTAGGCCATCTGGAAAGCTGCGCAGTAATCATTTTTGACTTGTTTTAGAATACTGTTATTTGGCGACGAAGGTCCAAAAGTTTTAACGTAGCAGCTTTGCGTGGCGTTATTATGTATCGTTATTGCGTCTGCCACGAACTAGATGTTGTGCAGTTTGCCAAATTGGATGCAATTGTCAAAAACCTGTATATTTTCCCTAATCAACGTCAACGGGCCGACAAAATAAGCTTGATTCACTCTCAAGCAAACAAAAATGACTCCGTCGTATTAGCACAGAGTGCGCGTTCTGATTTATCTTGAACATACACGTGAAATAATGATCTCTCTTTAAGTATATAGCTTATATGTACTTTTTAATAAAGCTCCAAGAAAATGGTTAGAGCACAATTCGTGTGAGCATGAAGGTAACTGGCATCTACATTAGTGCATTTTTATGGTCGTCAAATCCGTGCACAATAAAATATACCAATAATCGACATTTGTCAAAATATTCGTCTGCATTTTGGTTTCAATTATCCGAAAGTGGTTATATCTGCGTATGGCAAACTATTTGGGGTCTGTATAGTAGAAAGTATTGTTTTAATACTTAATTACAGCAGCATATCTTATTAAGAAATAAAACTAGAAGCATATTAATTATAGATTGCGCTAAGTGCAACATACAGTCACTGCATTTAATGAAGAAGCAGCTGCAAATGCAGCACATTTGTAATGCCGCATGTTGTTTTCGCCTGTAGAACTCACTGTAAACAGTAATCATGCCAGTAATTCTTGTCTATATGTGTGAGCGTTAACATAAAGGTAAAATATTATTTCATGCTTGGGACATTTGTATGCATAGTTACTATGTGACAAATACCAAGTCTACATTAGAGCCTTTTATAAATGCCGAGTCATCAGATAGCCATCAAATGGCTTCTAACAATAGAGACTCTATACAACGAGACGGGCAAATATCTTAGATATTTTGTCATCTTGAAATCTGATTTGGTTTTCCTACTCTAAAAGCGATTTACCATCGCAGCATTTTGTACAGTCGGACTGAATTGCGGTGTTTGAAAATTCTTGGGACAATTGTAGCGCTTTCAAAGGGTTTTCCTTTGCAACATTATTCGATTTTTATAAACCAAAATGCAATTCATACATTTACGTTTTACCACGCACGTGCAGCACAGGCCCCAGATGATATTAAGAAACCTAAATGTGCTGTGTCCATCGCATGAACATGCAGTGGCTCCATTGCTTAAATAAACTAAGTAAGTAAGATTCGTGCAAATGAAAATGTGCACATACCATCTCATGTGGACACGCTTTAGTAAAATTAATAAAGGACGAGTTTTTATGAAATATGACCTCTGACATGTTGCAACATCCCTTGAATATATGAATAGATGATGCTATTTGATAAAATGCAAGGATTCTCTCGGCAAGTTATCAATTTAACAGCTTTATCTTCTGCTTCCTAAAACTCTGACAATCGTGAATAAAGCTGCAATTGTTGAGTTTGCATTTATTCAGTGTTGTGTCGGAATTTCGCACCGCTATACACTTATCTTTGTCAAATAACACGAACTTAAACTTTTAATGTTCCTCAAGGTGTCAATCAATACTTGCCATATCACCGGACTTGGTGCTAGTTTGATTGAATTCTTCACAGAAAATCCCCACCGGAATTAGACATTCGAAAGAATTATCACAGCAATATCACCGGTCCAGTGTCGATGTGGTTGAATTCGTCATCGCCACTCGAATATTAAACATACAAAATGGCCATTGGATAAACAAAGTCTAAGCCGCAGCCCACAACGGACCCATTTGACTAATCCTTTAACACATTATTGAAGAATCTTGCGATTTTAAGTCTTAATATTAAATACAAGGAAATATCCCCTAAAACGAATAAAAACACCAGCGTCAGCAATGTGCATGCTTATAAATGAAGAGTGCAATAAAGCGTAACACAACGAATATAGATAACCCGCTTTTTGTTCTGCTTATCGCAGTCTGCGAGGCCCGAGATTCGTCCCATTTGCATCGGTGGATTTTTAATAAGCTGTATATTTTAGTGGCTTTGCAAAAGCCACACATTAGAATGTGCGAGAAAATTAGCTGCAGCTCATTGAAGTAACGTAACTAGTTTTTCACTTATATTCAATCTGAATGATAATCATATGCATTCTACAAATTTTCTTGAGACCGAGTGATCGTCGTGAACACATTTGTTATGCACAAATGTAGCCGATTGCTGAAGCTTCCGTACCCTGTTGTTTTGCATTCTGAGGTAGTCAGCAGCACGTTTCTTTGATGAGAATGAGAATGCAAGGGAAATCATTTGTGTAATGGTTAATGCTTGTAAAATATAACAAAATATGATTAACCGTATTTCTATTCGACTAACTGCTATTAATATAAATGACGCGTTAGTGTAATTTTTCTGACCAGTAAAAGTCTGAAAAATCCACAATTCGTGTTAATGTCCTTGGCGCTCCCCTGTTAACACATTACGATGTGCATGTTATAGCCAGTAAGGCTGATAATTTTGTGTCATGAACTACCTAAAGCAATATACCGCTGACATTGCGTGTGGTCACGTCATTACATCATGATATAGGCCATTGTTATTCACTTCCTCCCTTCGCATTGTAAACATGAACTTTATGTGTTATATATATAGATATAATTGTGCCGATACTTACCTTCAAAAGAAGAAAAAAGTAACGAATGAAGTCTTTGTTATTTAGTGCTGATAATCTATATAGTTCTTGCGTAAATGGCACAATCGGAACCAGCTGAACACCATCAGATGGCACAGAATTATATTAAAATGACGACTATCCTTCATAAATAAAAAACGACAATACAAAAAACAGAAATAGTTTTTGCTTTATTTTGAAGACGAGATCATACTGATAGAAACACATCAGATTGGTGAAGACGTTAATACTTTATCAAGTAAGTACCCGGAAAACCATTTTATTCTTGTTACAGGATGGTAGTGGGGGTAAAACTAAAGAAACAACAATCGTCCCATATGACCTTGAAAGAATTCTAGGCCAGTTGATCGTAAACAAGATGAAATAGATAGAAACGCATATTTTGAGCATAACGTTTGTATGATTGGTTCTTCACCGTTATGAATAATCAAACATGTTCAGGCAATAATTAGTAGTTAATTGTCATTTGAATTACAACTGACACACAGAAATAGACCCAGCTTCTTTAATCATATTAATGAATATGCGCATGAAAGCAATAAGTCTAGTTAGGCAAGGAAACAAAATTATAAATTAGCTTTCGGATGAAAACAATAGGCAATTTTAAAATGTCTAACTAATATACTATCCCGTTTATTTTAAGAAACGCCCACTACCGACACATTATATATATACCTAATTCACTGCAAGTATCGTATGGGTAAAAACACGTAGATTACAAGTGGTTTGACGATCATAAGCACACGATTGTCCTAAAACGGTTCTATTTTGGTATATTCTAATGATTTCAGCTCTCCAAGTAGTTTGTGGAACAAAAAGTTGTGCAGTCCACCTTCAACACCTATAGATGGACGTTTATACACGTTAGAACAGTTATTCGCACATAAGTGTATTATTTAGCCCCCAAGGTAAGTTTCATAAGCAAAGACGGATTTAAATTGCTGAACTAGGTTTCCAACTTAAACAGAGCACATTACCAACTGATATTCATTTCAGCTTTCAGGGGATTAAGGCAGCCATTCTAATCTAGCTATAGCACACCTCGTTACTGGCTCGGAATATTTCAATTAATCTGCTCTATATTTGGTCGCAGAGCTCCAGACCGCAACTACGAAGGCAGAATCTGAGCTTAATTCCAGTTTATTGTTACCTTGAGTACCTTAAGTCATTCTCCATTTGAAGCCGATCCAAACAGAATCATGATTTTCAAACACACTGAACGCGATCACTACGCCTGCTCTTTTCACGTTGGAAGGCAAATGAACGCCGAATATCTGGGATGCATGTGGTCGCAATGACATGAAATCCACACCGGTTGTTTGGCGTGCTCGTTTACAGATGTATCGCTATAAGCACTGCTGTTAACATCAAACACAGTAGTTTTGACGATGTTTAATAGCCAGTTTATTTATTGCACTCATTTTAATCATTCTACTTATTCCCCTGATATATACGATGTTGGAAGGAACTTGTGTGTTAATTTTACTAAACCATCTTTGAGGTGCTATGTGTTTAACTAATAGCTGACATATAAATATGTAATGAAATGGAAACAGGTTCAACTTTCTCTTGAATTGTTATTCTTTATCTAATAAACGATATCCATGAAGCTTGACGCTGGAATTTCTCTACTGCCTGGCCGACGTATTTAGCATCACAACGCGGCTATAGGATTGTTTGACTGCATTTCTTAACAAAACACCAATCTCATCTTAAATGAACAAAACTGTGATACCCTGTATTGTGGAACCTTGCCCAGCTCCAGGTTACGGGCGGGTCTTTTAAAATAGTGCGACTTTTGGTTTTGTGTACATCATTTCATACTATCTTTCCCGAGGAGGATGCAGTTTTGGCAGTCATATATATTATATGAAGCAAATATCGCTGAATAACTATAGTTTTTCATATCAACGCAGTTTGTGAATAGTATTACTGGTTTGAAAGCAAACCAAGTTGTCAGTTATGATGACATCGAGCCAGCAACACTGTTTGCCAGGCGCTGTCTGGCTGTCACAGCATCGCTATGCTTCTATGTCGCACTATTTTATCCTGTTTGTCATTTGTTCGCAATCGCTGATTTTGTAAATGTGTCCGGAATATTTCGTCCAAAACACGTCTTCATTGTATTAACGTGTGATGCAGTGCTATATACAATTACACGAATAAGGTATCCGTCATTTTACAAACAATTGTTTACAGCGTGATATTTACTTGTATGTTCTTGCGACTTTATTTTGAACTGAATAAGGTTGTTTTGCGGGAAATTTAAGCACGGTCCTAACTCCATTCGAATAGATACGCTAGGAATTACTGAACAAATGGTAAAACTATCATGTATTGTACTGAATTATGCAAAACTGGTTGATATTATATCGTTTAACTATTTTACAACCGGTCGAAAATATTTTTTTCATATAAGTTATCAACGTCTCTTTTATGCGCATAAACATATATTAAGACAACCCTCCCCCACTTCTCACATCACTCAAACCGATCAAACTACGAACCTGTTTAACCTACATCACGTCCTTGTGTAATATATGTTTTGAACTGTAATCATAGTAATATGCGGAACTCATTTGCAGTGGTTAGCTTGCATTATTATCCCATTCTTGAATGCTAGTAAATTTCTAGTTATACTATTATAGGTTGATTGATTGCTTTGGATTATATATACAGTTTATCTTTCTGGTGGACACTGTATTGTGTGCTCAGAGAGTCATTTTACTACTTGTTTGGGATTATTTATCGGATGGGCCGTCAATGTCTCAATCATGCAATAATGCACGTTGAGTTCTCTTTAACACGATAACAAATAAACAATATATGATTACGTATCTCGATGCAGTTTGTAACAAAAGAAAGGCTCAACTAAACTTCGCTTTTTCCCCCGTGATTGAATAGTGAATCTACCTAAGACGAAGAGGAGAAATTTATAAAGATACATAGGTTGCACCTAAAAGCAAAACTATACACTAATCACTGGATATAACTCCCAAAAGACAATTGGAAACAATGGTCAAACGTAACCAAAAAGCCGGCCAGGAAACAGCCACGCCCTGTGATGCGCAAAGCAAGCCAGTAGGTGAAAAAACGGGTTTGGAAACCAGTGTTCCATTTGATCGGGCCGTAAGGCAAGGACGCTTCAATTCAAGCGCTGTTCGAATCTAAACTGAAAGAAAAGAACGCCCAAATTAAAAAAACTTCAAGAAACTAATGACTCACTTACCAATCGATTAGATCACTTGGAGCAATACGATCGAAGAAACTCAATAAGAATATCAGGAGTGGAGGAAAATTCAAATATTAATCCCATCAATCTTATAAAGGAAAAGCTCGAGATCCACATGGATATAGACAGAGACATAGATCGATACCATGGCGTTGGGAAAAAGCAAACTGGAAAACACCGAGATATTCTGATCAAATTTGTGACTTACAACAAAAAGGCAGACGTCATGTCGAAGAGATTTCGGCTTAAAGATACGGGACATTACATCAATGAAGACCTTACCAGACAAAGAAGTGAGTTGGCATACAAGTGCAGATTGTTGAAAAAAAAGGACAAAATCCAAGATACTTGGACCCATGACGGAACCATATTTATTAAACTGCACAGCAGTTCGATAGAAAGGATTGTTTCAAATGCGGACTATATCAAGTTCTGCGAGAACATGTGACTTATTCTGAGTCAGACAACCCCTCTTCACAATCGAGAAAAATGTGATCACTATCACCCATCACGGGGAGTACAATCATAAGTTATATCATTCGTATTTTTTGTTCACTAACACCATGAGCAACCTTCATGTTACCCCTGTATACATATTGTTATTTTACTTGCACTATTCTTATACTTGTGACTACTCTATGTGTACCTGTTCATGAACTTAAAAATGATTCTATTCCACATATTGTCGCATATTTAAGGGCTGGGGATTAGGGATGATATATACTGATGGTTGACATCGCTGCTAGCCAGGCTGGGGATGCCGATAACCTTGATTTCTCCTCTATCTACAATTCGTATGATCTCATTGATGATCTCTATGACTCTCCAATTAATAACCAAAACAGTACATGTAAATACTACAAACCTAAATGTTTTCAAGAACTCAGCAATAATTATCTAAATAACCTAGCATATTTTCATGTTAACAGTCGAGGATTATCAGCCAATTGGGAGAACTTTAAAGAATTAATATGTGCTCTCCATGGTACAACATTTGCATTCGAATTTTTAGGTGTAACGGAATTGTACAACTGCAAGGTTGATAATAGATTGATGCTTCCTGGATACCATAGCCTCATATCCCGCAATCGTACAGATGATTTTAGAGGAGGAGTAGGTTTATTTATAAAGGATCACATTACTTTCCGAATACGGGAAGATTTGTCAGTTTTTATATCTCATGTCATCGAAACGCTCTTTGTAGAATATGGAACTGTATTCAAAACAAAAGCAATACTGGTTTGATACACAGACCAAACTTGACCCCCAAAGCTGACTTTGATGCCAATACCATCCTTGAACTTATGGAATTAATCAATGCTGATCACAAAAATTGTATAATAATGGGGGACTTGAACATAGATTTACTTAAATACCGGACTCACGGTAAAACCAATGAATTTGTGGACAATGTTTTTGACAATGGCTTTGTACCAACGATTACTAAACCAACAAGGGTAACCAACACCTCAGCCACTCTTATTGGCCATATATATTCAAGCGACTTATCAACCCAAAGTAAGTCAGGAATAATCATCACCGACTTAGCTGACCACTTTGGAACATTTCACATTGCAATTCACAAAGTAGAAAGTGCCGTTCCCCCCAGAAAAATGTGCAGAACCTTTACGTTAGGAGGAATAAGCACGTTCAAGAATTCCCTGGTAAATATTGATTTTTCCAGAGTTATCATCACAAATGTCCTTCACAAGCATATGATCATTTCTTGCAAGAATATAAATCAGCTTACGATCAGGCTTTTCCAGTAAAACCTAAAACAACGACAAATGGAATAGTCATTCGTGAACCCTGGATGACATCTGGCTTAATCAAATCATCCCGACGTAAAAATAAGCTTTATAAATTGATGAAAACTAAACCAGATATTCATAACACTTACAAATATAAACAATACGATAACACGATAACCGAATAAAACGGCAGCAAAAGAAAGACTAATATGTTAAATTGATTAATGAACATAGATCCAATATACAAAAAACGTGGGCCGTACTAAAACAGGCAATGGGAAACGCAACAAACAAACCCCAGTTTCTAAGATCAATAGTCATCGATAAACATAACATTACAGATAAATCAACGATCGCCAACAAGTTTAACAACTTCTCTGTAAACATAAGTTGCAATTTGCATGATAACTTACCGGATACTAATAAACACTTTTCAGATTATTTCATTAATAGCCCCACGCAAAGTGTATTCATTGAACCCATTAAACCACATGAACTGACTGCAGTGGCCAACAACTTAAAGCCAAAACAAAGTTCAGAGCATGACGACATAACTACACAGATTGGAAAAGAATCTATACTACAAATAGTGCTTCCCTTGACGACGGGTATAGTTCCTGATAAATTTAAAACTGCAAAAAGTAATCCCAATCCACAAGTCATCCGACCCATGTCAAATGGATAACTACCGCCCTATAAGCTTATTGCCGGCATTCTCTAAACTTCTTGAAAAATTGATGTACCATAGAATTATTAATTTCTTAAATACTCATAGCATACTATATGAACATCAATATGGCTTTAGAAAACATCACCGTACAGTTCATCCCATTTTACAGTTACTTAAAAAATACGATATTTCATGCAATAGTTCGCGAGTATACACTCGCAGTATTTTGTGATCTTTCCAAAGCCTTTGATATGATAGACCACGGTATACACTTTGAAAAAATGTCTAGACTTGGGATAAGGGGAATAGCGCTTACATGGTTCAAAATCAATTTAACCGATCGATTTCAATACACAGAAGTCGATGAACACAACCCTCATGGGTCAAATACTCGGCCCGCTTCTTTTCCTATTATACGTCAAAGACGTATCTATGTCATGCCCAGCAGACCTTCTCTCGTTTGCGGACGATACTACACTACTGAGTTCTTCTTGTGACCTATATACTCTCTTTTGTACGGCTAATGATGCACTTGGAAAGTTACATGACTGGTTTTGTGCCAAT
>CM067344.1:64979674-64994674 GCA_034190875.2 Urechis unicinctus | reverse complement strand
ATCCTGCATATAGATAATATTCCTTTGAAAAAGTGGTTTTGCTCTGTAGGTAAAACATATCGACAGTAATTAATTATGCTTAACTGCTAAATTCACCATTAGCCGCAAGCCAAATGTCGTACACTTGTGTTGTCCCAGCAAGGTTATCTGCCAGCCACGTTCCAATTGGTCTGTGCAGTCAAAAAACAATTATGAAGTAATAAACGACATTGGCTCTGATTAAGATATATATCAATTATCTCATATATAGGTAGCTTATTCTTTAAAACTAAGTTTATATTGTTTATTTAATTATGACGGTGGATAACAATCACATCCATTGACACATGTGGTGCAGAATAAAATGTATGCAACTCTCTAGGCCTTCTCCTTGTAGTAGCTTCCGCCTCACTCATTGCTCTTAAACATTACCAATACAAAGGCTTCTTCAGTGAACAGTTTAACCTTTTACAATGTTATGATGAAATAAAGCTTACATAAATGGAAAAAAAGCTCACATGTGTAATGGACACACTTAAATTGCTATACCAACCTGCACTAGTTGCACATCCACTTCCGTCATGGAATAAGAGCCAAGTTTGGCGAAGTGACATGGGCTGTGTGCCCTCTCTTCCCTATCCATCCAATCGTTGTGCCAGCATAGGAATGACAGCTGACCATATAATGTTGCCATCAACCTCCTGATATGCTACACATGCTACAGTTAGCTTTATTCAATCTATGAGAAACGCTGAGAGTATCACACAATTTCCGTCTCCAAAACCACATCCATCAGCCTGGTTGCAGATGACAATTGCACCTAAACGACACATTAAGTGCAGCATGTATCCTTTAGCTACGACAATTATGCATCGATGTTAATGGATAATTACGAATGTAATGCACAGACCGGGCTTCCGCAATTGGGCCCCTACTTTTGTACTAATCTGTTTTCAACGACGGATTAGCGGCTCCCGACCACGGCCCGGTGACTGATGATATTAAAGGAACGATAATTAAATTGTCGCCTTTCATGGAACACCCAGCGTAAAGAAATGACAAGGAACATCAGTGAATAAGAAAAAAAGATAAAACTGTAAATAAGTCTGAAGACAATGTAAGCAGTGATATATATATATATATATATATATATATATATATATATATATATATATATATATAGAGAATATATATATATATATATATATATATATATATAAATATATATATATTACATAAATATATATATATATATATATCTGTGTATATATCTTTATATTTACATATATATATGTATATATATATATGTATATATATATATACATATATGTATATATTAATCTCTATATATATATATGTATATATGTATATATATGTATATATATGTATATATATCTATATCTATATTTTTACTATTATATGTGCATATATTAATCGATATATATATATAGATTTAAACTTATATATATACGTATATATGTATATATATAGATATATATATTTTATATATATATATATGTATATATATATATATGGATATATATAGATATATATAGATATAGATATATATATATATATATATATACATATATATATATATCTCTATATCTCTATATATATATATATATATATAGATATATCTCTATATATATATATATATATATATATATATATATATATATATATATATCCATATACATATATAGATATATATACAGCAGCCGTTAAGTGGGTCTGACTAGTGTAATTGCACAAATGGAGTCAAACAAGGGGCTGTTTTGCCACCCATTTCATTATGTGTTTATTTCGACGAGCTATTGTCAAAAAGGAAAACTGGTATTCGATGCTGCGTTTTAATATATCCCTAAGGACAAGTCCCATTGCTTATCCATCACTGAATCACTTTCCAAAGTGTTGAACGTTTGATTCATCCCATTAAAAGAAATCTCTAAACGCTTTAAATAAAGAGAAGGTACGTTAAAAGTATGTTTTCCTTGTGCAATGTACCATGAATAAGAAGGGGGTAAATTTTGCTGCGTTTTTAATATATCCCTACAGGCAAAGTGAGGGTTGGCACATCTCGATCCAGGCATACTGTCGCACATCGTATACAAATGTGTACAGAATCTCACCTGCTCGGGATGGGGACTGAGTGGTCCCTTGTGCAATGTATCATGAATATGAAGGTGGTGGGCGATGGTTCGCACATCTTGATCCAGGCATACTGTTGCACATCGTAATACAAGTGTTTACACAATGTTTCTCTGCCTTCTTTACTACAATAATCAGAAAACCAAGACAACCAAAAACATTGAAGTCCTTACCGACGCCATTTGTGTATGACTGACCCTTTCGAGAAATCCTTGTTAACTGTATCAGTTTACATCTCGTTAACATTGTTAAGTTCGTACGGCAAGCATCCAGTGTTGAGAATAACCTAGATCTGCTTGCACATTTTAATCCCTTATTTTTGTTTTGGCATCGACTGAACGTTTATACGTACATGTGGATCTGTGTCGTGTTCAGACTAAGCGCGGGTTACGTAACGTGCGGTGATTGATTGGGGGATAGCACGGCCATGGAAAAACCAATATGGCGTGTTTGACGAACGGAGCGGTATTTCGAAAGGGAAAGTACTTCATATATTGGTCTGCTTCACTGCAATGCAACAATTAAACCTGAAAGGGTTTTTGTGTTCATCGATCTTTAGCTAGGAGCCATAAGCGGAATTTTGAACAAAGCTCGGCTTAATGCAAAAATGGTTTATTTTTCAAATACTAATAAGCGAGAGGACTGATGACGGCAGTTCTAGGAATGGAAGCAACTGACCCCTGATAGTTTCCGTGAGGCCTTGATGATACTTATATTGAGAATAACAATCTGTAACACAATATCTTTAGCGCCGTTCACATCAAGTCCGTCAGTAAATTATCCTCATCTCACTCGCCAATCCAATTTAACAAATTTAATCTACACAACATAATACTCTTCCAAGTCCACAATTAATGCGCTAACATGCGCTCCATGGACATGTGACCAACCACGCATCTCACAATGGCAATCATATATAACATGGCAGCCTAGACGCTGTGTCGCTAAAACCTACATCTCATACCGCTTGGTTTACATCCTGAGAGCGATGCCCGCCTAATAATTTCCTCAATAAATGTCACTGCATACCAAAGTCTGTCATATTCTTCTGCATCCGCCTCTGTTGTGAACATGTTTCATTGCCAGTTGTTGGTGATCGCTAGGAATACTTCAGTAATAACATAAAATGGCGTTACCCGCACTTTAATTAGATCTGATCCAAATCGTTTTCGCATTCGGAGGTAGTTGTATATGCGATGGAGTTTGCCCACTCTTTTTCATCTAAATCGTATGGAATCTATGATCAGCAAACCATCAATGACAAAATGTAATTAAAGGAGATTTTTTCTCTTGTTTATTGCCTCGTTGAGCTTATTGACCAACTATGTCTGATTTGTATCGGGCCTAGAACGGCTCAGATGACACACTGGAGATAGCTATCTTGTGTTTATGGTATGCATTGATAGGCTTACTCATTCGTCACACGCCGGACAAGGAATTTGAATGAGAATCTGGGGATGCATGAGCGAGAGGTAAGTTATTCAGGGTTTGTCACTTGCTATTGGATGAATTCGATATTTAAATAATTGTGGATCAGCGATAATACTAGCCAGTTACACTTCAGGCGGTAACCAACACATGATTAGTATGGATCATGCAAATGATTGGCAGGCAGACTTTGTGTCCACTGCTAGCATGTGATATTTATCAATTCGACAAAACACATACACACACCGGGGTTAAGTAATAAGGACTTTACAAATGCAAAGGAATTGTAGTACGTCTCTCTTCGAGCAGAAACTGCTTCTAGTGTGTTGGTCGTCTAAACAGCTGTCAAGCAAGCGGCATGCAAACTAATCTATTTGAAAATCCGAAGAATTTCTTTAAATTCACTACAATGGCGACCAAGCTTCATGAGTTGACAAACAATCCGTTATGCAAAATAAATTTTCTGCTCACCTATATAATGACTCGGAACTATGGACACATCTTAACGAGCATTGCCTTAATATAGCACCAAATAATGACTGCCTTTCTTTCAATCAAGTAGTGGTTGGGATACCTTTGAGTGAGCAGTAAAATTAAATTTTGGCAGCAATGAGGTAAGCGACCCAGCTAAACTTATCTTAAGCAATCGCAGAGCCAAGCAAACCGATGGCATATTGCAGTTTCAGTATGCTCGCCACACCTAACATGATATATCAGCGACAAATAATCCGCTTAATTATACTGTTCCGCTATTTCCCACTTACCCTTATTCCGCATGTGTTTCATAATTCTCAATTATCATACATTACGTTTATGTGAAAGCAATGCTTGCATCTAGGGTTCTAGATTCACAAACGTGATTTGCTATGGTCACATGTTTGTTGTAATTACAGATAGACTCCCAAAGTGTTATTACCTTTCCCACTACAACTGACAGCAAGCGGAAGCGGGTCACGATTGGCCAGGACAAGCACGAATGCTGCAAAAATAGTATTTTGAATGCGACATGTTGGTAGATAATAAGTGTGGGATCATTCTGAAACAAAGTTTCATATGTTCATCCGAATGACGATGGTTATTGTGTTCTAGCTCATAGTCTTTGCTGATGGAGGTGCAGACTATTTGCTCATGACCAATAATGGTTCGCAGAGGAATTGCCTAAAGTAAAATCTGCAATCACAATTAATAGCGCATCTGATTTGATATAGCCTCAGGAGTGGACTGATTGGCAAAAACACAGCATACGCCATAGAATTATTATTTAGACGAACCATGCAGGTAATAAACAAAAACGCTCTCACGAAATGATGTTTCGACAATATTTATCACCATCAGCTGCAGCAGCATTATCATCATCATCATTATCATCATCATCATTATCATCATCACCATCATCATCATCATCACCATCATTATGATCATCATTATCATAACGATTATCTTTATCTTCATTATAACCATCATCATTATCGTCATCAGCATTGGTATAAGTATTCACGGTGGAGGTAGGAGGACTTTGGAACCAATTAGATCGTTAACGGCGGTGATCAGGAACAACTAGACAGACTGCCTTTCAGTCAGGATGAAGTCCTTAAAAAGTGAAATTCATTAAAATCAAACAAGGCGCCTGGCGACGATACTCCATACCAAGGGCTTCCAAACGAACTCGCCACAAACATATCTTGCTAGCACTTATGTCTCATGATATATGTTGTAACATATTAGCTTAGACTGATAGATGGCTAAGTAGTAGAATACGGTGAGGAGTGAGTGATCCATGGTATAGAATCGGATCGGACAAAAGTTAATCGCGGGACGGTCCTGTGGCTTGTTTTCTTCCTAATTCCAACCCATTATCTAGATAACGCTATTGAAATATTGCTAAATCAATTTGCAGATGGCACCAAACTTTACTCCAGAGTGAGGATAAAAACCAGAGCTGACATAGCGTAGTAGAAATGATCGAGTAGATTACAATGTTAAAAACATGCCGCTCAACAACTCAGCGCGCGTTTGTAATAAAGGAAATCACAGTAAATTATGTAAATCAAGACGCGCGTATCACAAAGGAAACTTGTTACCTTGTTGGTCATCCTTACGCGGGCGCACTGAGCTACCAGGATGATGTATGTCTCATTGCTTCTCTCTTAGCTGCTGTGCTAGGCTTAAAGCATACGAACTGTTTGCAGACAAATACAATGATATATTGAACGCATCAAAATGCAACTTGGTGCTTTTGAATTGTCCAACGCGCGACGTAAATTTAAAATGGGATGATGTCAGGCTTAATTTATGCGAACACGCAGACCATCTTAGATAAAACGTTCAGATACAATATTGATGTTGCATGTAATGATCCTTCGTCGAGAATATATACGTTAACATCACGATTTGACTACGTGTGTAAATGTTCTCAATATATATATAGAGATAGAGATATATATATAGAGAGAGAGAGAGAGAGAGAGAGAGAGAGAGAGAGAGAGAGATATAGAGAGAGAAGACAGAGGGAGAGAGATATATATCAGAGCTAGATCTATAGATATAAAGACAGGGGGATAGAGAGAAAGAGATCTATAGATATACAGAGAGAGAGATATAGAAATATAGAGATATATATATAGATATAAATATAGAGATATAGACTAGATATATATTCTATATATGTCTATATATATATTTATATATATAAATATTCATATATATATGTATATATATATATATAAATTTATATGTACATAAATATGTATACATATCTATATTTATGTATATATAAAATATGTTGATATATATATGCATATATATATATATATATATATATATATATATATATATATATATATATCTATATATATAGACATATAAACATATATATGGATTTATATATATATATAGATTTATATATATATATTAGATATATAAACATATATATTATGCATATATTATTATATATAGAGTAAAATATTTAAGTGGCATATATAAACGCATATAAAAACTATTGAAGTGGCATATATAGATAGAGATAGAGAGATATATGTATAGATAGAGATTCATACATAGATAGGATATATATATAGATATCAGAGAGATATAGAGAATAATATATATAGATTAGGATAGAGAGCGATTGGATCTATCATATATAGAGATATAGAGATATATATCTCTATATATATATATATATATATCTATATAGATCTATATATATATATATATATATATATATATATATATATATATGCATATTCTTGTTGGATGGACGATATACAGCAGTCCTGTTTCGCCCGGTACCTTAAGATTGAAGCAGCATCGAATGAGAGTTATTATGAAGAAGAAAAAATAATATTTGTCTTTCTATACATCTAGAAAACCATTAAACTTTATATCGCACCAAGTGATGATTGCCTGTCAATTTAATATATCAATCCAACAGTTGGATATTTTTGAGTGAGCAGTAAAGTTAAATTATGGCAGCAATAAGGTAAGCGACCCAGATCCTGCTTCTGGTTCGCAAATGTGCCCATGTCAACCAATCTCAAACCTCATGATCGGCAATCGTAGAGCCACGCGAACAGATGGCATGTTGCAGTTTTCGTTTTCTCACCACACCTAAAATGATATATCATCGATGTGGACAAATAATCCTCTTAATCATACGGCTTAATTATTTCCCACTTAACTTTATTCTGCATGTGTTTCATTATTATCAACTATCATACACGGCGTTCATGGGAAAGCAATGCTGTAGGTTCTAGATACATTCCCGTGTTTTTCTACGGTCACATTGTTGTTGTAATCACAGTTAGTCCCCGAAAGTGTTTTTTAATCTCCCACCTTAAATAACAGCGGAGCGGAAACGGGTCACGCTTGACAAGTACGAATACTGTAAAACTAGCATTCTAATGCGATTTGTTGGTAGATAATAAGTGTGGGATTATTTTGCAACAAAGATTCATATGTTCATCAAAATATCGATGTTTATTGTGTTTGAGCTACTAGCCATGCTGATGGGTGTGCAGACTATTTGCTCATGACCGGTAATGCTTCGCCGAATCGCAGAATTGCCTGAAGTAAAATCTGCAAGCACGATTAATAGCGCATCTGATTTTTTTATTTGGCCATAGGCGTAGACTGATAGGCGAAACACATCATATGCACCAATGATTTTGGTTTAGTTTCATGAGAACTACAGTGCTCCTCACATAAAATGACATCATTCATGTTAATAATCACCAAGGCTTACATTAACACGAGGTAAACCCATACGAAAGCATTGGTAATTGATGTCAATTTATAATAACGCAGGTGGGACGTATTGCAGTTAACTAATGCATGGAAACTTGAATGGTGATTGTCTGTCCAAAATGGCATATATTACTGGCTTATTTCACTCTTCATATAGCACATAAATTCAATTTTAATACGCTTTTTATCGAACCTGACAGGCAACTCCACCATCGCGCATCCCTGTAACAGTTGCCCATCCTTGTTGATAATGATCTGAAAATATATCAGCTATGACATTTTTAGTCTCTATCGAGTACAAATGACATTATTGATCATTCATCAAATAATGATATAATAATGATTGAAACATTCATTAATCCAATAATGAATGAGTATAGTTTGCAATAGAGGTAATTAAAACCTCAGGAGTCTGCCATTTGATTATGCAAGTCTGCCAATCTACGCTTGTATTTCTTGTCGCCGCTATTCGGCAACAATTTAGACTTAGAGCTCCATATGTTTATAGACCACAAGCTGCAATCATCGATAACTGCTTCGAGCAGCAGAATGATCTAACAGCAAACATCCTTGAATGACTTTATGCAGTCCGGTCTGTGCTGCGGTGACCCTCCGTCGTTATAATTCATACGAAAAATAATGATGATGTTGACGCGGCCATGGTACATGCAGACGACTCCCAACATGGCATCTATTAATATTTTGTCCATGCAAAAATAGAACCACGAAAATCGCTGCGTTTTACACGTTCTTATATTTGGAACCAGAGATAATATGCGTAATATCTGATATTTGCAGTTCTTACAAAAACCAACTTTATGCTCGTGATCATATTGAGATGGAGCAAATCATTGTGACGTAATTGCACCATATGTTTTATCATCTAGCAGAACACATTACAGCATGTAGAATGAGAGTGCATTATATTGCTTTGAATTGAACGCTTTGTAGTACAATTGTACTTACGTTTATGTTCATGTTCTGCTTATCGTTGTCGTCGTCTCACAACAAATAGATATCCTCCGGTGCAAAACTCATCAGGATTAGGGATTGTTAGAAACACTATTTCAGTCACCAAAAGAAGCTATATCTGATCGACAATACACAATTATCGCACACGAATTGTTGTGACCTGGTTACCAAGTGAATATCAACTAACTGTAAAAGGAAGGTGTATGTCTAATACTTGTTTCCTTATCCTACTATCGATTTTCATTCATCGTTGGAGCCTTGTCATTTGACGCGGTGAACACGGTTAGCATTTTATTGTTTGGTGCAATACACTTGATCTTATTACGTAAACAATTAATTGATCTAGTTCAGTGTATGGTGATTATTGACCTGCAGTGAGAACTGCTTAAATGAAACACAACACTCATAATATCAGTCCAGCTATGTGTCTGAGCTTTTATGCACTCCTTGATCAAGAAACCTCCGATGCTACCAATGCATTGTATTCTCGACAGAAACGAGATAATAAATATTTGGAAAGTTCCATGAAGCTTTCTCTGATTACAAGGCATTTCAACGATTACGATGACAGTGCACACAATTTCAAATGATTTATCTGTTACCGCGTATACTGCTGAACCGCGCTTTGACTGCAGACGAAACTGCATGTTCTTAGACATTCAATATCACAGCTATGTGGTAGAGTGGATAATAAGTATCATGCCGTCCGAATAGGTCGACATCACCGTGCGATAAACACCGATTTATACCCTCATAAAGTGAGATAATAGCAGGTTAGGCTTAATCAGACACCAGCGCCTTCTTCATACGCCGTAGAACACTCATTTATACGACCCATGTAAGGAATAAACGAAAACGCTCTGAAGAAATGATGATTCGGCAACAATTATCATCAGCATCATCATCATCTTCAGCATCAGTATCATCATCATCATCATCGTCATCATCATCATCATCGTGAGTATATTCTTTATGTTCATCATAACCATCGTCATTATCATCATCAACATGAGAATGAGTATTCATGGACGAGGTAGAAGGACTTCGGAACCAATTAGATCGTTTGATGGCGGTGATCGGGAACAACTAGAAAAAACCTTTCAGACAGGATAAAGTCCTCAAAACGTGATTTTTTTAAAATTCAAACAAGGCGCCTGTCACCGATAATCAATACCAAAGACTTCGAAAGGAACTCACAAAAGATATCTTCCCCTCCTTTTATCATATTAAGCAACCAAAAGTATAAGCTTGGACAAAAAGATGGCTAAGTAGATGAATACATAGAAAAGTGATCCATGACATAGACAAAATTTATTCGCGATGTTCTTCAACGGCCGGTCCTATGGCTAGTTCTCTTCTTAATCTTCATCCGTTATCTAGATAATGCTGACGACGTATTGTTTAACCAATTTTCAGATGGCACCAAACTTCACTCTAGAATGAGGATAAAGAACCCGGCGTCAGAGGAACGGAATGTCGCTGTCATAATTGATCAGTCGCTCAAATCCAGCAAACAATGCAGTGCAGCAGCTGTAACGGCAAACAAAGCTCAGACCAACATTCACTAGTCACTTTTAAGGAGTTTTTATCACACTTTACCAGGTACCAGGTAGGATGTGCACTTCAGGCGTGGGCACAATACCACGTGATATACACATATTTCAAAGAGTTCAGACGCGAGCTACAAAAGTCGTCACCATTACATCTTATTTAAGATACGAACAAAGGTTGCTTTGGCTGAAACGCGAAATTTATATATGTCAGAAGATAACTAATGATCACATTGGCCATTTCGTTAAATATATACGAGTGCTTGGTGGTCTCTGTGTATTTTTGTATACATTTGAAACCCTCGAACAACACCTTTCGCAGTCTTTCATTTATCCGGCTACCTGCCTTGATCACGCTCTTCTCGTAATACTACCAAATGCTTTCCGAACACGATGTTTGGGATTCTCCGACGGCCAGTTGAAGCCAATCTCATGTGTTCACACAGTTCAGTCATTTGGATCCATGTTTAAGCAGACAATAGCAGACTTGCAATGGAAGGAGAAGTCGAAAGAAGTAGTAGACGTAAGAGAAGCAAGAGCTTATAGATAAGCTAAGAGGAATCGCCCCTTGACGAAATACGAGAACACGCCGCTTGGAGCATTTGAGGTGTGATCTCCTACACCAATGGGACGTAGTCATTCCTAAACTCATGCTAGAGTGCGGCAATCCCAGAGACGGTGAACGAACAATCCAATATGCTTTTATACATTTAATCATTCTTAACATTTCAACATATTCAGGGATGGATAGGTGAGACCTGTTTGTGTATTCCCCAATGCACCGCCGAACGTCCACTGCGATCTGTCATGTATTAATAAATAAAGTATATATATATATATATATATACATACATATATACATTCAAATATTAAACATATATACATACACATATATATTCATATATATGAAAATATACGTATATTTGCGTATTTATATATATACATATATATATAATCATAAATATATATATGTATAAATATACTTATATTCATATATATAGATATATATAAATAAACAAATACATCATGTATATATACATACATCTAAACATACACATATATATACATATTTGTTCATATACATTTATATATAAATATATATATGTATTTATATATATAAAATATATATATATAAATATATCGATACATATAGATATATATATGCATATATGTAGATATTGATATATGTACGCATATATTCACATATATATACTAATAAATATATTACATATATATATATATACACATATATACATACACATATATATATACATGTATGTATATATACATGCATATATGCATAAATATATACATATACATGTATATATATATATTTATATGTATATATTTACATATATAAATATATATTTATATATGCATAAATATATTTATATATATATATATATATATATAAACATATAAATGTATATATATATAAAATATATATATATGTTTATATATATAAAAAATATCTATATATAATGTGTATATATAATAAATATATACATATATATATATATACGATCATATATATATATATATATCTATTTATATATTTGCTTATATAATATGCATCTATGTGTATAAATGGATATATATGTATATATATATCTATTTATATATACATATATTTATATGTATGTATATATACATATATATATATAATGTATATAAATATATATATATATATCGATATATATATAATATAAATATATATATAAATATATCGATACATATAGATATATATATGCATATATATAGATATTGATATATGTACGCATATATATTCATATATATACATACTAATAATATATAACATATATATATATACATATATACATACACATATATATATACATTTATGTATATATATATGTATATATGCATAAATATATACATACACATATTGATATTTATATATATATATTCATTTATATGTATATATTTACATATATAAATATATATTTATATATGCATAAATGTATTTATATATGTGTATATATATATGTTTATATATATACATATAAAATGTATATATATATATAAATATATATATTTGTTTATATATATATATAAAAATATCTATATATAATTATATATACAAATATATATGTACATATATATATATATATACGTTTATATATATGTATATATATTTGCTTATATATAATATGCATATATATATGTATATTTATATATATATGTATACATATATATATATCTATTTATATATATCTATATTTATATATATGTATATATATACATATATATATATTTATTTATATATATACATATATATGTATATATATGTATATGTGCATATATATATACATGTATATATACATATATGTATATGTGTATATATATATAAATTTATATATATATGTAAATATATATATATATATATATATATATAGATATATATATATATATATATATATATATATATATATATATATATATATATATATATATATATTAATAAATAAAAGAGTACCATACACTCCCATAACATTAACTGTAACTCCCCTTACTGCTTTGAATAGTATTCAACTCAATTGATGTGAGGCGAGTGTAAACAATAGGTCAAGGCCCTGAGGAAACCATAGCAATGAATACATTGACCAGTTGTGTAGAACTGATTTAGCCGAATTAAATCAGGCCTGGGGGTTCATCAAATCAGGAGGGATATAGTGTAATCTACTCATAACGAACACAACAATGGATGCGAGTAGAGATTGTCACGTAGGCCTCGACGACAGAAGAACATGGAATGTCACTCCACCGAAATTTATCTCTTGAAGGTAAATAAAAGCAGCCGATATTTAAAGCAGTGAAAAAGCCATTGAAACGTTCATCTTCTTCCTTCTTATATGTCATGCCGACATATAACACATTGAATAGGTGTCTGTAAAGCAATATTCGCTGTTACATAGTTTCCTTGATAACCAAATATTCCATTTGCGCCTTAAGCGCTGTTCAAAACTTCAATTGTTACGTACTGATATCAGTAATATGAGAGGAATCAGTTGCCGCATTGCGACTTTTTTTATGAGATGAGCTTTATATTCGCTTGCTTTTTACTAAATGGCCTAAATCTACAGAGAGGTATATTTTCAAACCAAAAGACGTAGCTTAATGTTTGGTCAATGTTGCTGCAACCATTAGATAATAAAATAGCAATCTAGTTGCTTGATTTGGTGCTTTGTATGTGCATTATGAATACCTTTTTTAGCTGAATGTCTAATTGCTTATATAATTTTACATCTTCTAGGGCCAGGTGTGTCTTTCATAACAATTATTTAGACAATTCCTGCGCACATTAAACGCCACAGTTAGCACCAATCCGCTTAGTGTGAATATTGATACTGACAACGGTTTCTGTGGTTTGTAAGCTTCTAACGTTTTCGTTGCAAGAGCGTAGTGATATTTCCCAGATCGCATTCGTGAGCAGTATCTATTGGACATTAGCCACTCATTTTTCAATACGTCAAGCAGAATTGTTCAAGTCGGCTTTATCTACTTCATAGAGATGCTGTTGTATATCGCACGAGCATAGATATACATATTACTGGTTATACATATGGTTATACCGTCTTCCTCTCGCGTTTTCAATATTTAACATTATTTTCACGAATGAGTTCTAACAAAGCACGACTCGATAATGCGACGATGACTACGAGTCTGATCGACAATGAGCCTTTCAAACACTTCCTTTTGTGTCATCCCTTGATAAAACGCAGTGCTTGTGACTGCGATAAACTCTGTAGAGACCCAAGATGACCTGCATAAATGTTGTGCAGCTTGAAGGTTGCTAAGGTAGTCTTTTGCACTGTCGGTGGCGCTTGTGGGCAGGGAAGTGACCAGTTTTTCATGGTTCCTAAATTTGAAGCTATTTTAGTTGACGACAAAGGATTTTCTGACCAATTGAATCAACATTCAAGGTTGGTTATTTCAGTAATAATGCAAGAGTTCTACTTATTAGTTATGTAGCAAATCAACCGTATTAAATGTTAATGACGCGAAAGTAACTTTCGCAGCTAGTTTTCGTTATTTGACCTTTTAAAATCATCGAACATTCTGCTCGGGAAGGTTCATTATAAGATATAGACATAAACGCGTCTTCTTACATGTAATTTCATTTCGATGTAAATTGGCAGTAGGTGATACCTCAAGCCGGTCTCCATGGTCGCCAAACGACAATGTAGATAACACTGGGTCGAGAGATTGGTGAGACTTAAGCCACCAAATGACAAGAACCGTGAGGGAATGAATGTGTCAATGTGTTTACTAAATTAGAATACATTACTGTGCCCATGCGATTATAAAATTAGAATACATTCCTGTGCGATGGGGCCTTGTGTGGCAATCCATATCTGATAGGTAACTTGGCAGAGTGTATAGAAAGATTACCATTGCTAATGCTTGATGGTTGTCAAACTAATGTTTCATGTTACAGCGAGGTTACGGCAAATATTTTAAAGCGATTTGTGACAGTCAATTACAAAGCATTGAGCGTAGAAAATTCTACTGAGGATAAGATAAATGCATAAACGTATCACTTTGTGACTGCGTTGCGTCACTCGCACGAAAACCCTCAAGTTGCCTTACATTTGGCTCAGTAGGCACCAGATTTCAGCTAACGCCGACCTTCATATAACCAAAACAGCAATGT
>CM067344.1:64952485-64972485 GCA_034190875.2 Urechis unicinctus | reverse complement strand
TAGATGCACTTAATCGTTATGGAACTTGTATTCATCAGAAATCAGACATGCGTTTGATCGTGAGTGCTGTTCACAGCTGCATTGTCATAGCGGAACGAATCTTTCAGTGTAGCCAGTTTTCATTTTGGCAATCCTTATTGGTTTTGGAATCTTAAAACTTTGATACGTGCCATTCGCTCTATGCGTTTGATGAACTGTGATTCTTCTTACGGTCAACCCACATGTGAGCTAATCGGATATTATTGCACATAAACTAAGAGCATGTAAACCTCTGAATTGACAAGCCATAACACAACAGAAACCATCATAATAACACTTATTCTCGGTTGGCCAGCCGAATATTTGTATCTGTTTGCCCTCTTTCATGTGAATTGCACTATGCGTCAGCGCAATATTACACAGATTGGTCAACCATATCTCTAATTCATCATCCAAATAATAACTGTGGTCTCATCAAGCACATCTCATAACACCCTTGGTATCGTGAATTGTCATTATCACACCCAAGACGTCCATTGACACATAGTTAATCATCTGCGCCAGTGAACCATTTATAGAATTGACTCATCGCCATCTTGCAACAGCAGTACAAACCGTCCCCTTGTGGTTATATTCCAATGTCTTGTCAGATTCGTTACGATTTTCATTCACATCCAGTTCGAAATATTCCTCACGCTAGATAGTAGCTACAGCGTCGGGTAACGTTTTGCTATAACTATAAAACTTGTATTCACCCTTTTATGAATTGGATATTGCAGGCATTAAAATGGTGAGTGGTTTCGCAAGGTTAGAGCAGTAAGCCTACCGATTACTCTGATTAAATCAATGATTTGTTTGTACAATGCTGCAATGTTTATCACTCTTGTTGTCAAAACCAATAAAAATGCAACGCCAGCAGACTATTTTGAAGCTGTAATTCTGGTGCCATACGTATTCACCACCTACCCTATTTATTTTATTAATGTACTGATGAAAGATGCAGCAGAACTACGGCATCATTAGCGAAAGTGGCTCTTTATAACCACATTAGCATCCTCGACAATGCTTATTTGAAATGCGTAAGTGTTTATAAGTAAATACGGTCTCGTAGCTAATATTGGATCAAAATAGCCAAACCATGGTAAACTATTATTGAGTAATAACATTTACTAGATTTAGATAAAAAAAAACATGCTTAATGTCTATTGATCTCCTGGTCGCCTGTCGCTTAATTTCTTGAATGCCTGTCCATTCAAAAAAGTAACGAAATACTATATGAACACAATTAATTACTGCACCAATCGTCACCAAGCAGTAGCTTCAACATGTGAACAGACATCTCGGAAAATTGATAGATCGTCTGTAAGGTAAGGAATCGCTTATCTGTCATGCCCTACGAAAATTAAACAAAATTGCAGATGGCTCGGACAGGTCGGTATATGCCCAATTACCTTCACCCTGCATTTTATTGAACAGTCGAAGACTGTGCCGCCTCGCGAAACAGATCGCTCAACTATTTTCGGGAAACCCATCTTCCAAGATAATTAGTCCCCTGGGTACGTATGTACCACCGTGTCTTTGGAAATGTCAAAGTGCTGTTCAATGGTTCTATTGTGAGTGCTACGGTCTCGGTGGCCTAAGTACATATCAAAACGTACATATCTAAACGTAAAGCCTCTCTCTCTCACTTTCCCTCTCCCCCACTCGCTGTCTCTGTCTCTCCCTACGCCACCTCTCCCTCTACCTCTCTCTTGCTTTCTCTCTCTCTCTATCTCTCTCTCTATCATTCTCTCTCTTACTGTCTCGCTCTCGCTCGCTTGCTGTTCCTCTTTCTCTCTCTCATTCTCTCTCTCTCTCTCTCTATCTCTCTCTCTCTATCATTCTCTCTCTTACTGTCTCCCTCTCGCTCGCTTGCTGTTCCCCTCTCTCTCTCTCTCTCCTCTCTCTCTCTCTCTCTCTCTCTCTCTCTCTCTCTCTCTCTCTCTCTCTCTCTCTCTCTCTCTCTCTCTCTCTCTCTCTCTCTCTCTTTCTCTCCAATTACTGGTACTAATGGTATCCTGCATAGATCCTCCATTTATGAGCAAAAGTAGGTTTCATTTTGCTATTTTTTTTCAAATCGTCGCACCGGGTATTGTTATACTGCATAAATCATAATTGCTAACATATCTTATTTTTTTATATTGGCGACCATATTATATGAGCTTTCTTATTTGGCTTGGCATCCCAAGGGGGAATACCCGTTTGTAATGTGTTCAGGTCACGACGGCAAAATATTTCATATATAACAACCGTTGTTGCTGACAATAGTTACCGCAAAGGCATATTTAAAGCATGTATCCAGAGACCTATGCAGCAATCCGATTGATCTTTTTATTGCTAAAACGCCCATACGTATAGCTATATAGGGCTTCATCTACCAGACTGAACGCGGATAGTGGCTGTCTCATGACAGCAGCCTACCTCTCCACCGGGTACAATATGTATAAGTGGGCAGTTTTGTCAATGGATGCTGTTGATACGGCATTATTCACTGAATGCATATGAGGGGGTGGGGTCGGAATAGTGTTTACAATGTCTTGTTATTACTATTGCCAATATTATACTTATTGTTGGGGCCATTTGTGGACTAATTGGCTCTGCTTGAAACGTTACAAACCGTTCTTAAGTCATTACAATTATACAAGCAAGACCAGATGAGTATTCTGGATTAGAGCAATCAAACACCATTTGCGACCTAGATGCTAGCTATATCACTGATCATGAGTTATGACTCATAACTAGATGAAATCACTAAATATAATCCAACAACGTTCGAAATAAATGATTAATGAATATTAAAAGAAATCTCTAATTTGATAGCGGTTTTTTCAAATAGAGGCATAGCTGACAGGGTATGTCGTCGACCCAAAAGAACAAATAGGAAAGCGTTTTGGGGAGTAATTTTGGCAGCTGCGGCTCAACTTCTTCTTATATATATATATATATATATATATATATATATATATATATATATATATATATATATATATATATATATATATATATATATATATATATATATATATATATATATATATATATATATATATATATATATATATATATATATATAATTTTTCAATTTAAGAAACAAATATTTATCTGATATGCCTATTGAATTATTCATTTAATCGTTATAATCATGTTTGTGCGTTTGGGTCATATTTTTTTATTTTTTCATTAAATTGTGCAACACTATTGACGTTATAATAACCATATCAGTAAATGTCATGAATTTACATACTCGAAAAAATGGTAAAATAAAAGGTTTTGACAATGAAATAATCCACCCGCAACAATCATACTCCTCAGCGAAATCAACGCGCGTCCAGACAACATCGTTGGCGATTACAATGATAAGGGACGGCGGTGGCCAATTTGTTACTGTTATTGCTCTGCTCGTCCTTCACAAATAATGCGACGAACGATATCTGTGTCCTGTTTTTCTGAGCCCCGCCAGTCTGCCATACAACGATATGAACAGCAGTGAATGGAGTTCAACATTCATTATCTCATGAAGGTTTTAATGCTTGTACTGGTTAATTCAGTCATTCTAATTGACTTAAAAAATAAAAGATGATTGTGTTAACTAAAAGAAAAAGCTGAGATGAGTGCATGTGTTTGCATTAGCCATAATTGGTAGTTTTGCACTGTTGTAATCCAGTAGGGTGATTTGTATTAACACCGATTGAAGACATATTGACTTCGGTAGGACACAGTTGTTATATTACCTATTAATATAGGATACAAAGTTTAGATGGGATCAGGTATCATTGGTGGTCTGTGCCGATGATTAAGGCTATCCTTTATTCGGCAGTCGCTATAACGTATGTGAATAACGATTTCTCATAGATGTTTCAGTTTATCAGTGTGCCTAATGTGCAGTTTGATATGTGTAAGAGTAGAGCATCCTGATGAACGGCAGTGAACAGTGATAATGGTCACCATGTAAAACGTTATCCATAACCGTACACTGAAGTATAATGTTTGGTGTCACATTTCCAATGAACGCGAATGACATATTGTAATGTTAAATCGAATATAATAATTACATAACTCGGAAAAGTTGTAGTTTTCGCAAAGGCTAATATGTGCCAGCTAGCGGGACATCCGAGCTTCCATAGTACAAATCAGGGACATCATGATCCTTTGCAGCAACATTCTTTGAGAAAATTAAACTTACATATTGCCAATGAAAAAATCAATGATTCTTGATCATGGCCCTCATCGTTTAACATCCACTCAACCCACGTGGGGGGAAATACAAAACAGGTACTGCTCTCCAAATGTACATAACATAAGGCCATTCGATATTAAAAAGGACATCCAGCAAGGCCAGTCCGTTGTTTGAGTCCTACGCAATACAGGGCTGACACAGATATTTATCATTTCAATATAATGTTGGTTATCCATAAGGGTATAATGAGAATGGACATCTACCTGTCACTGCATGTGCAGCTTTCTTTTCGTTTTATGCGTAATTTGGGTGAGGATTAGACTGAAGACAAGTGTGGAGACACAGCGAGATTAAGACACGGGTCACGTTTGGAGTAATGGTAAGGTCACGGCGGGGATATGGGTGGGATAAATAAGGGGATTAGAGACAGGTCAAGATGGCAGTTGGGTGAGCCGTAAAATGTTTTATGTGTCGCGCATGTCTTCATTTTCAACTATTGACTGTCATTCACGGGAATTCAATGACCGCAGTGAAGCTGATAAGTGTTGAAGGTTGCGTATAAACACAAACTGTAAATGACATCTTTACTGCTTCAAATAATGCAAGTAAACGTCAGCAGAACCTTAGACTGACATTCCAAACCGTAGTCATAAGATGTTAATGACGTGGCTCATGGCTGGTGTAAGTCATTTCGATTGACAATATCGCTATACATAGAGCAATAAATGGTTCATGTGTGCAGCTTTGACATCTTAGGTAGCCAGAGGGAAATATCCTCTGGTACTGAGGTTAGATCAGTTAAATCTATCTCGCCACTCATTTATTTTGTATAATATGGCTTTTGTCCAATGTATTAGTGGTAAAATCTTTTTCAGCGATTGCACCCATACGCAATAACATAACTCAATTCTAGCTACATACAGTTATTCGTAAATATATATATTTCAATATATATATAACTTATTACATTTTGTTCCTCAAAGCACTTGAGCTTTTTACTACTCTGTGCTTTGCTTTTGTCAAGGTGAAGAAAATGTATCTGCATCATTTACCACTCTATCATCATTGATTTCACACACACACACACACACACCCTTCCCTCAAGACAATTGCTTGGTGAACAGTGTCTCTCAAGCGTAATAAATGAGTTATGCATACGAATGTCCTTCGACTGCAGTCTATTCATAAAATAATCTTACGGTCTATGAAGAAGTCATCGAATCGTACAGATTATTATTATACATGTAATACATGACACTAACCGTATGATGTGTGACAATATACGAGAAATGTAATTGCGGATATTTTCTGCAGGAAAATATCGCGCTAACGATGCGTCGAACGTTTAAATGGAAGGCAGTTATTGCATGTAGAATTCTGTAATAATTAATTGAGCTTGTCATTACCTTCTGTATTGGCTTTGGCTTTTACAATGAATACAATAGTTAGGTAGCGATACTGACCTACCTTCAGCAATACATGTAGATGATCCTAATGAGGAAATTACACTGACACACGTTAAGACAGCGATAAAGCAGATGAAGAGAGGGGGAAAGCAATAAAACCAGAAGTGATCACGCTGGGTATGGTACTAGCTCTTGGAGACTGAGGGATCACGTGGCTTCACGTGTTGGCAGCAATATGGAGAGAGAAGCTAATCCCCGATGTCTAGATAGAATCCACACTGGTTCCGATCGTCAAGAACACAAGTAACATCCACGAATGCGGCAGCTGCAGATGAATCAAGCTTCTATCTCAAATGATGAAGCGTTTGGAAAGAATACTGGATGCCAGAATGTGGGAGATGGGGAGCTGCAGCTTGGCGGGAAGCAGTTCGGGACAACATATGCGATATTCATAGTGCGGCAGATGATGAAGAGGAAACTGGAGTTCCAACGGGATAGCTGCTTGGCGCTCTTAGACCTAGAGCAGGCGTGCGACAAGATCAACAGAGAACGTTACCATCTAAGCTACGGCGGTGTCCAGAGGACAGAGGACAAAAAGTTATCTACGCTGATGACATGGTGATCGGAACCAACATACTGAGAGAAGCCCTAGCATGCAGTAGACAGGTGGTTCGTTAGGCTGACAGCACATGGCATGAAGATGAGCAGAGCGAAGACAGAGATGATGTGGGTATCGAGGGCAGACAGTTCTACAAATGGATGTCCTCGTAGATGGCAAACCCTGGCATGAATGGAATGTTCTTATGTAAATGAAGAGTAGGAGATAGTGTCATTGAAGTGCCCAAAACAAAGAAAAAGAGTTTTGAGCATATAATGGGCGTTATTGGGGGGATATACAATATGTGATAGTATCAATGTGTTGGTGAAGTAGAGCTATAGTAAGAGTTAGGGGATAAGTAGTCCATTGGGATGGTTAGGAATGTTTGAAGCCATTCTGGAGCTTGCTTGTTGGGGGTTATGTCCGGCACATTTGGCATGATGGTGTATGAATGACTGTGACGAAATATATGTTCTTAAGGTAGAGTATGGTTGTGAAGCCTGGGAGCTATTGTAATGGCGTTTGAAGGTCATTATACGCTGCGATGCATGATTGTGCAGGTAGGGCGTTGAAAGTGCTTGGGGTGTTAATATGTTGGCTGGTTGCTGATTTGCGGGAATTTTAACAAAAACTATATAAGGTGAGATATTTTTTGGCGGTAATAATTATGTGGGGATAGGTGTTGCAAGGTGTCGCTTAGATCAATTTAATCCTCAAATATGACCAGTAGTTAACCGATGATTATTGGTCATTGATGGTTATGATAATGATATTACCCGAATAACTCGTACATGTATATATATAATATACATATATATATATATAAATATAAATATATATATATATATAACACACACATATATATATATATACATATATATATACATATATATATACATATATATATAGATATAAATATATATATATATGTGTATATATATATATGTATATAAATATATATACATGCATATAAATATATATATATATATATATATATATATATATATATATATATATATATATATATATATATATATATATATATATATATATATATCGGATCAAAAAGCTTCGTCAATAATGATATTACCCGAATAACTCGTACATATATATATATATATATATAATATATATATAGATATATATATATAGAGATAAAATATATAGATAGAGATATAGAGAGATATCTATATAGAGATCTATAGAGATCTAGGGATATATAAGATATATCTGTATATATATATATGTATAAATATATAGATATATATATGATATCTGTATATATCTATATTTATATTTTATATATATGAATATATATATATACATGTCTATATGTCTATATATATATGAATCTTTTTTTATCTATGTACATATATATAATATCTCCTCTATATATATCTTTATTTCTATATCTATAAAACATCCCTAAATATATATATATTCTATATATATATGTATATATATATATGTTATATATATATGTGTGTGTATATATATATATATATATATATATGTATATATATATATATATGTATATATATTTATATATATATATATGGGGCCAAAATAGTCAGCGTCATCTCATAGGCTTACGCAACTGCGCTTCCCCACTTACTTTGTTTGTTTCTACTCCTCCTAAGGTTGGAATCTTATTTTTTCGGGGTAACTATCCACTTTGTTTGGCGTTAGATCCATTTCCGTGAATTTACATTTTGGCCCCCAACCACTATTTTGGCCATGTTGAATAATCGCTCATCTTTGTTCGATGTATATTTGCTTCAAACTTACATTCATGATTTGTGTGACCTTTAACTTCAATGAACAATACTTTGTTTTAAATTATCTCTTCAAATGAAAAACATACAAATTTTGAATGAATATTTAAATCAGCAGTTCAACGAATAACGGGCGGCACACGCTCAAATATCTTTACGGACGGATATAAAAAAAATTGTCAACTCATTTAAAGAGTTTTTTTCTCAATATCTATCCGTCTGATAATGTTTAATTTAGATAAATAAGAACAAATGCAGCACTTATGCTGGAAATTGGAGACGCAGTTCAGCATTCAAAACTTTTAGAGAATCTCACTGAAATGAGATACCGGTTTTCTCGATTCGTGATGTGTTCAGTTTCAAGTAATAAATGAAATCATAAAGTATCAACCGACTGTTTTTAACAAGGGAGTAATTAGCCAGATTGTTTTGTGTTATCAGTTTGCTTATGTGCTAAAATCCAATTGTCCCCACGAACGGAACCGCGGGCTTAAGTATTTTGGGATTGTAACAATTCCAGCTTTCCATACCGCGTGGAATTTCCGATACACGAGCGAATATAAACAAACGCCATCGGTCAGCCACGACCATTTTACACGCTCTCTTTCCCTTTGATTCTTATTTGGTCAGTATGATTCCAACGTTTATTTATTGAATATCATTCATGTATCAATAAACGTTATTGTTAAGGGAAAAATTTCATGAATGACAAATTATGAAATACCCGTAGTTTACAGTAGTTAGCGAGCTTCACCGGGCTGTTCCGGATTTGGGCTCTGCCGCTCGCAGTTACACTTACCGATCACTATTCCAACAACCAACAATACCTAGATACGTTATTGTTACTTGATACCTGCAGCTTGGTTGAACAAAGCTACCGATTACCATTGATTTTCTTTAAAAATTGCATTTCCAAACGTACATTTAACCATGTTGGACATTTCAGCGAGCGGTTTTTGCACAATCTGTCAGATGTACACAATGCCATTTCGCCCACTGTCAGCCTGGTATTTTGGTTTGTGGTATCTGCTGATCTTGACAGCGGACATGCGCTCCGGTATCACAGTACCCCAGACGCTCCAATAGTCTTGTTGAGTAAGTTAGGGGACCCAGCATCATCGATCCCATTCGTCTTCCGACTTCATGCCCTGTAACTTACAATGTTGTGTGGTGGACTATAACACTAGCCACTAGGATAGCTAGTGTCATAGTCCATCATACCAAAATCCTGGTTGTAGTGCGGTGGGGGAGTGGGGGTGGGTTGCGCTATTTTGTTTTCTAAGGCTGTAGATTGATATTTTGCATTGGACATCATTGAATTATATACTTCCATCAGTAATGTTACCCTTAACCGACATTTTAAAGTACTTTTATTGGACATTATTATAGAATGATCTGCTAATATTATATATCATTCCAATACACTAAAACATGAGTTCTTTATTACATTCCTATAAGTTTGATTATGTGTTACATGATAGTCCAGTCATATGTTACATGATAGTCCAGTCATGGACAGTGTCAAACTTCTGCCATCCATTAGTCAGGAAAGTGATCCTTTTGATTGCAATAGAAGCTTTCAAAAAAAAAACAATGCTTGTAATCCAATTTCTTTAATAGAACAATCACCTCATTTGAATCTATCAGATGTAGGCTATTAATGCCATGATCATTGGTATGTTAGTCTTAAAATCTGTGCATCTGGTCTAGTTTTGATGGTGGTATTAATATTTGAAACCCCAAATCACGCGAGGCCTTTTTCAGGACAGAGCAGTTCCCAAGATGTAACAAACTGACTGGTTATGCATGACTTGGATGGTCCCTTTGATTAGTTTCCATCCCGGATATGTTGCATGCCACTTATAAGGTAATATTTATGGGACCATTAGAAAGGAACCATTAATAGTTATGCTCCTCAGCACAGCTTTGCTCTGTCAATCAGTCTGCTTGTAAACTTTTGGTATCACATTTTGTAATAATACAAGCCACTGTTATATTGATTGTCACTTACAAACAAAATATCAGCCCTTTGTGACCTTATTAATGAAAAATAATCTCTTAGCTATGTTAACCAAATAGGGAATACCAGTCTCAAATTTATCATGAACCACTGTTATATTTCTTATGTTTTGTTCCTTTTTCCTTTTTGTTATAAATTAAGCAAGTGATCTCAAATCCTACAAAGGGCCTTCTCATGTCAGTATCTCTTTGCTAACTAGAAATCAGATCTGTATGGTCCTTGACCTCAGCCAAAATGTTATGATTATTATCAATTATACTGATCAAGTGAAAAATGGGGTTTATCATGTCCCTATATCCTTGCAAACTTGAACTTATAGCTTTATGGCTTTTGACCTCTGACGTGCTAAATTAAAGCAAATTAAAATTTCTTGTTCCAGGAGAAATGCTATTATTAGTTTATGGGTGTTTGGGTGAATCATTTCCAAAAAACTTAAATTATTTGGCTTAAATGCTAAAACTATTTGCATAACTACTTGGCGATCGACTATTGATGCCAGACAAGTGGGTTTGGGGGTTATTGTTCAGCCCTGGTGTATTATTGAATACAATGTTATGTTATAAAAGCTATGATTAAATGCTGTCATAACTTGTTAATACAAATCGTGCCAAAAGAAGTAGAGTTCAATAGTCATGACCTTCTGTCTTTATTGTAAGGCAGTTAGAATGACTAAGTGTTTGCGATGACATTTTGCCTAGCAGCACTCATGATATGGTATAAGCTGCTTTACCTCCTGTTCTGGGTTTAATATTATGGACCCAGCATCTCAATTGAATCATATTGGAGATTCATATCCGCTGTGTTTGTTTATCAGCCCTATTTAGGAAATGTATTTGTTCAAGATGGGCAACAGTATCAGCTGTCCAAACATCACAATTATGCTCATCTATCTCTGCAAGATACCTCCTCATATCAAAGGGAGCAGTGTTTTGCTTTAGGGCCACTAGGCTCTTTCTTAGTGAAAAGAAATATTCTTTAGTCTTATCATTTCATGACATTTGGTGATTTGAGATAAATGTATAGTTAAAGATAAAAATAGTGAGGAGGTCATGTGGCTTCATCTACATTACATTACTGACAGTAATGTAGATGAAGCCACGTGACCTCTTCACTATTCTACATAATGAGTTACATTTGAAATATTAAGGTCCATGTGATAAACCACCATGAAAATTCATTTTCTTCTGCATGCTTGCAAATGGTAAATTCACAACTTCGTCAATATTGTGGCTTCACCAGTTTTAGTGGCTTAACCAATATTGTGGCTTCACCAGTGTTGTGGCTTCACCAATACTGTGGCTCCACCAATAACATGGCTTCACCAATACTGTGGCTTCACCAATATTTTGTCTTCACCAATGTTGTGGCTTCATCAATGTTATCCCTTCATCAATATTTCGGCTTCACCAATGTTGTGGCTTCACCAGTGTTGTGGCTTTACCAATAGTGTGGCTTCACCAATTATGTGACTTCACCAATATTGTGGCTTCACCAATGTTGTGGCTTCATCAATGTTATCCCTTCATCAATATTTTGGCTTCACCAATGTTGTGGCTTCACCAGTGTTGTAGCTTTACCAATATTTTGGCTTCACCAATGTTGTGGCTTCACCAGTGTTGTGGCTTTACCTATATTGTGGCTTCATCAATATTGTGGCTTCACCAAAACTGTGGCTTCACTAATATTGTAGCTTCATCAATATTGTGGCTTAACCAAAATTGTGGCTTCAACAATACTGTGACTTCACCACTTTTGTGGCTTTACCAATGTTGTGGCTTCACCAGTGTTGTAGCTTCACCAATATTTTGGATTCACCAATGTTGTGGCTTCACCAGTGTTGTGGCTTCATCAATATTGCGGCTTCACCAATACTGTGGCTTCACCAATATTGTTGCTTCATCAATATTGTGGCTTAACCAATATTGTGGCTTAAACAATACTGTGACTTCACCAATGTTGTTTCCTCACCAGTGTTGTGGCTTTACCAATACTGTGGGTTCACTAATATTGTGGCTTCATCAATATTGTGGTTTCACCAATAACATAGCTTCACCCATACTGTGGCTTCACCAATATTTTGGCTTCACCAATGTTGTGGCTTCATCAATGTTATCCCTTCATCAATATTTTGGCTTCACCAATGTTGTGGCTTCACCAATGTTGTGGCTTAACCAATATTATGGCTTCACCGCAACTGTGGCTTTACTAAGACTGTGGCTTCACCAATGTTGTGGCTTCACCAGTGTTGTGGCTTCACCAATGATGTGACTTCACCAATACTGTAGTTTCATCACGGTTGTGGCTTCATCAATATTGTGACTTCATCAAAGTTGTGGCTTCACCAGTGTTGTGGCTCCATCATTATTGTGGCTTCACCATTACTGTGGCTTCACCAATATTGTGGCTTCATCAATATTGTGGTTTCACCAATAACATAGCTTCACCCATACTGTGGCTTCACCAATATTTTGGCTTCACCAATGTTGTGGCTTCATCAATGTTATCCCTTCATCAATATTTTGGCTTCACCTATATTGTGGCTTCAACAATACTGTGGCTTCACCAATATTGTGGCCTCACCAATACTGTGGCTTTATCAATAATTTGGCTTCACCAATGTTGTGGCTTTACCAGTGTTGTGACTTCACCAATATTGTGGCTTCAGCAATATTGAAACTTCATCAATATTGTGGCTTCACCAATGCTGTGGCTTCACCAATATTGTGGCTTCACCAATACTGCGGCTTCACCAATTTTGTGACTTCGTCAATGTTGTGGCTTCATCAATGTTGTGGCTTCATCAATGTTTTGGCTTCTCTTTATTTATCATATTCCGTTGAGATATCTCAATCACTGGGGCTTAAAAAGACATGTTATGTCTGAATGTAATTTTTGTTAAAACCCTCAGAATGACCAAAATGACCGAAACAATGAGTATTATCTGTATTTGTTGTGTGTGAGTATGGGTTCAATAGTCTGTTTAAGTAGAAGTTTTTTATCAGAAGTTCTGTTTACCCAGTATGACTGTTAAGCTCCACCTGGTCCTGATTGATGGTCTTGCAGTTATGATGTATGCACCTGTGTATAGTGTCTCATTGTTGTACACTTAATCTGCAATTCATATCACCTCCTCATCACCAGCCCAGCATGACACAGACCTAGGGTTCTTTTTATTATCAGCCAGTCGTTACACTGACCTGGGGTTCTTGTCACCAGCCCAGTATGCCACTGACCTGGGGTTCTCCTAACATGGCATCTTTTTTGTTTGGAGGGGTAGAATTTCTTGAGGCCATTTAACATCTAAAATGGCCACCCGTCACCAGGACAGGTCAGGACGGGTGGCCATTTTAGTTAACTTCCAGCCCTGTTACTGATGACTGAACTAAGCTCTCTGGGCTGTAGACTTATTCTGAACATCTGGCTTTGTCACATAATCAACTCCAGATGAACATCAGATATGTATGTCCTCATCTTCACTATATACTGATTTTCAGATGTGCACAATTGTAAATGTGACCTCAAGTTAAGGGTGAAGAGAGCTGGCTTATGTTGATGAGACACCATTTTATCAGTAGTTAAGTGACAGAAGGAAGTGCACCATAGCCAACCCAGGGGAGCAGTTAAGCATTGAATTCTAGTATATTTATCAATGCTAAGCTCCATAGCAACCTTCCTGGTGGTCACTAGTCAATGCCTGTTATCTCGATACCCAGAAAGACAATGTTAAAGTTGTCATCAGTGATCAATGAATGAAGGTAACATTTATTATTGATGGGTGGGTGGTTTTTTATTGGTTATATAATTGCAGTTTAAGTGCATATTGGTAAGATCAGGCTTACAATGTGTTTTACCAATATTCTATTAGTTTATATTCAAATGTAGATTCAGTTTCTGTCACATGAGAGGGATTAGTTTTTACTTCCTTTACTTAATAACAAGAGATTGATTCATGTGACATGTTGTATTGATGATCAACCTTATCAGGTTGGTAAGAATTAATGTTGTGTAATGTTTTACATTGACTTCCTTTAGTTCTTATGATATGAGACTGATAGGCAGTTTGACAAGTTAACTTTGTGCGTGCAACAGAATATGCAACTATAGCTGGGGCACAGCAGGAGAATCATCTTTTGCTGAATCATATGGACAAGCTATTGTATGGATTCACTAATTGTGTCCTAATGGAAACCCACCAAGACTGGACCTCTTGAAAGTTTATTACTGATAGTGCAACATAAGACGCTGTTGTCGAAGTTCCTGCTGATCATGTTCAAATTTATCTGTAGATATGCTTTGCTTGATAATGATATCCTGATAATTGATTTCTTTATATTGTTAACCCTTATGAGGTCAATACATTCAGTCTATTAAGTCAATTTATTCAGCTGAATCAACTCTGAATGCCTATATAGTGGATACATTTTTTGTAGAATTTAAGTGACCCTAGATAGGCAAGTGAACAGCAATCAAAGTTTAATCATCAACAAATCAAATTCATCTTCTACCTAGTCCTGACCTAAACAAATCCTTCAGCACATTGCCTGTAGATGCTGCTGGGTTGTTTTTTTTTACATTTTGTAACTACATGTTATTATGTGGCAAAATGAATAAAGGTGATATATTTAAAACTTAAAGATGGTTTAATCCATGTTTTAATCATGGTGTCCTGAGGGGATTTATATCATTCACACTAAAAGATGGGATTCAGTTTAATTCTCAAAATAAATATAATGTAAGGCAAGACAATGATGCTCTTTCGTGAACAGATAAAACATATAATAAAGAATGCACAATTAATCAATTGGAGGTCAGTTTGACACTTGATGAAGCAAATTGTGAATAGATGTATGAACATATGCAGTTGGACACATCATTATATGACATTCACATACTTTGATTAATGCCCTGTTGCCTCAACTTCTCGGCTGGTTTGCATTATTGCAGTTAATATTTAGCAATACGAAATTAAATTATTGAACCATATAATATAAGAGCGAGGACTGGGTTCATAACGCTATGTGATGCTGCCTCCACTGCTCCGTGTCATTCAGTGTATAGCTAGCTAGCCGCTCAGAACTTCACAGAAGCCTGTCAACCCGACCGATTTGGGAGACACCCAAATAGCGTCAGTCGAAAGTTATTTGCTCTTATTTACCTTTCATTTACTATACATAAACACTTCTTCTTTCTTTTAATTGGAACTGATTTAAGATTATCACCTTGTTGTTTTTGTTGCACCAAATTAAGCGGATTTTGCAACGTTGGCCATGTGCGGCAAGTCTGTCGCCATGTCGCACGGAAATTAATTATGACAGCTGTTTGGACTCTCCCGATTCAAGGGACGAGGGATGTTGTCCAACATCGTTGACTGACAGATTACAGTGTTCAGAGTGGTTAAATAACATAAATCTGCCCAAAGCAATCGATATGTATAATAGTTACAGCAATAACTTCAATGATGGCAGTTTAATTATCCATGAATCAGAATATAAATACGTTAAAATATATGACCTACGTGCATTTTTGACTTGGAATCGTCCGTGCTCCAATATTAGAGACGACAATCTTCAGAATGTTAAGTATCGCTAATTCCTGTTAAAACTCGCAGTACCTAAGTATCAACTTGTATCCAAATTAATAACGGGTACGTTGAAGAACCCCCTTCCTTAAAATAGGTGACTTGAATGCATATTTTCTCCATTCCCCCGGTACACCTGCCGCTCGGCAAGGTTCGGAACTTTTCAGAGCAAGACATTGCGTCAGCATTTCGGGGAATTGCGCCGATAATTTAACTTCACTTTTTACTTCATGGCTCGTTGAATATTGTGAATGGATTATGTATAAACAATGATAAATCGAAAAAGGTTTCTTTCGGTTCCCGAAAGACCTAAAAACGCGCAATACTTTGTGTAAGTAGGAATTTAATTTAAGTCGTTTATGGTTTCATTGACCTTCTAAGCTTTGTAACCCAAGGTTGTATAAACGATGGTCTGTTAGTAGTAGGTTGGTTGGGATAATAATGGTTGGTAATATCGGAAGGCAAAAAGGGCTGGTCGGCTCATTTGTTTATTTTAATCGCCAATATGGTTGGATATATAAAATGGCCAAAATGGTTGGTTATATAAAATGGCCAAAATGGTTGGTTTTATAAAAAAGTTCCAAAATGGTTGGTTTTTTGCATGACAAAACTATCACGACTATTTTGGTACAACCATTTTGGCCTATATTTTTATAATCTTCTAAAATAAGTTTTGAATGAAGATATTAACTGAAAGCTGTACAAGGCAGATGTATTATGTTTTGCATCCGTGATATCACATAATTTGAGCTCCAAAAAGCGAAATAATCGAATGACCCCAAATGGTCGGTTTTGTCGATATTGTCCAAAATGGTTTGCAATTGTAAGTATATATATATATATATATATATATTTATATATTTATATATATAGATCTATATGTACATATATATATATATTTATATATATATATATATAGATATATATACACATACATATATATATGTGCGTATATATATATATATATATATATATATATATATATATAATATAAATATATATATATATATATATATATCTATATATATATATATATATATATATATATATATATATATATATCGGATCAAAAAGCGTTGTCAATAATGATATTACCCGAATAACTCGGGTATGTAGATAGTGGCACGTTAGTGGTCGTGGTCACTCATTGACTCGTGGCGGTATGGGAATAGATTTATTGCCGGGAATACTTCCATTCATGATGAATGATTGTCAGAAATACTAATATTCTCATATTCGTCGCTAGGCAACAAATATAATTAATATCAAGGATTTTAAATATCTGCTCCCTAAAGCAAGGATCGGTGAATTGAACGTGATTGAATTGTTTGTTATATAAGTTCACATTTTCGTCATGACGTTGGTCCACGAAGAACCAACTAAAAACGAATATCTATCCATAAATACATTAGCATACCATGTCATACACTCAAAGACGATCACAATTGTGGTCAATAGCATATTACGTCACGTTTACATGGCATAGCAACATGCACTAATTCTTTCAGCGATTGATTATCATTGTTAGAACTATCTCGTTAGAGATATCCCGTTCCGATAAACCTGAACGTCTTTGTTGATTGTTAGTGTTAGCACTTTGATTGTGTTTTCAAGTTAAGTCTTACAATATCATTTGATGAAATAGCTCTGCAAATGTCGTAGCTTAACCAGCATGGGACGCTGTGTATTCATAAGGATTGAAACTATATACAAGTCTCGTTTGCCGCATAATAATGTCATAATCTCTACTGTTTGAATGAACTAAATTACACATTTGAGTCTGTCAAAATATTGTAACTTGAAGGCGTTAAGAAAATCATGCCATGACTCGTGCTGAATTCTAGCTGTTTTTGCAGTTCAAACACTAATAGCATGGCCAATGATCATATCAGCCATAAAACAGTCAGTACGTGATTGTAACAACATTTTTGATAGATCATCAACACCAGCGTCATCGAACCCCATTGGATACAGCGAAATAGAGAACAGATGCGCGGCCCGACATCACACTTGTTAACAGCAATGTTGACAACCCCTATGTATATTTGTGTCTTTTCCGCCTCTGGTCTAGATACGACAAAGTCCGATTGCACTGCCACTGGCTCCTCGGAAGATGCTCAAAGATCTCTGGCATGACGGTATGTCGTCGATTGGGCTGTTGGTGTTACTGCAGTATGTGCATAAAGGTGTGTGTGTGTGTGTGTGTGTGTGTGTGTGTCTGTGTGTCTGTGTGTCTGTGTGTGCGTGTAAGTATTATATACAACAATACATGGATTACACAATTGAGTATTAAAACTATTAGATGATTCTTAGGAATGACAATAACTGAATTGTGGCCCACTTTTTACAAAAACAAGCACACTTGTCAGACCGCCCGTAACGCATGTGACCACAGCATTGTACGGGGGATGATTTCTAATGGCCTTCTTATGGGCCACAGCCCAATACGGCCTCAACGTCGTACTGGTCCCGTAAGAAGCCGTAGGTCTCATGTGACCCAGGCATAACATATCCACTGGATGGAGGACATATATACCTTATAGTGACGTCAATGAGACACTCGCTAGTTATTGGCTACTTACCAACTATAATGTAAAATCCACTGCATACCATTAGTGTGTTCATAATATGTGTAAAATCAACGAAGACCAGTAATTTTCACTTTCAATTTTCGACCAATAACTGAAAACTAGGGTATTGAAATTTTATCTGACGACATGTGTTTAGCCTGGAGCATGTTATTTATAAACCCAGTTTTCTATGTTTAAGCTCGTACTGTCCCCCAAACGGATGAATATTCATAGTAAAGCAGAAGTGGTATGCCTTCGAGCCAAACCCTGCCTCCATAAAACCGGTTTCATGCTAATGAAAATGTGCTAGTCACTAAGGACCGCTGTAACAGGAGAAGGCTAACCGGTTGGACTAATACCTGCGCTAGCGCAACAACTGATTTTAGAGGTATGGCGTCTTTTTATTCGAACTACACCTTCTTGGTTTATATGGCAAGGCTTCATTAAGCAGATTCCGGTATATCAATAAATAAAATTTCTAACTCTCTTCGGGAACGTGAATATCATGTGTTGACGAGTATAGGGCTGTCATAGAATCGCAGAGCTCTTAACGAGGGATTAAAAAAGTAAATGCTGTAGTATGAAAATAACGACGAAGCCCTATATAACAGTAGAAGTAGCTATCTTTACTTGCCATCAACTTCGAGTCATTCACGTTCATTTACCATACATGGTTTTACGCTGTGCACGTTGCCCAGTTGGTTTGCTAAATCAATTGTATGAATTTCTCTGCGATATAAGCAGCCGTGGCGGCGACGTATCGATCTATATTACCGCTACAAATTTGTCTTTACATCAAAAACAACACAGGTTACAACGTATGTGATACCGAGTTATATTTGGGAGAAATGTTATAGACACATCATGCTAAAAGAAAATGAATGTAATATAAACCCCGCCACCAACTTGCTTTTCCAGAAAGGAATATCATGTTATGTCAAAAGTCATGTCAGGTAAGGGAATCGATAGTATTTGATTGAATATGCAGTGCCCCACAAAAAAGTTGGCTTCAGATAAGACCGTCATCTAGATAGGTACCTGTACATGCAAATATATCGCTGGTAATAATATGGCTATATAACATATCTCGTTCATCGACCCATCATTTGACAGTTCGAGAGACTTTTTGGGCTCTGTTGTGATAGACATTCGTGATCTTGAGTCCTGTCTGAAATCACAGGGACGCCCATTACGATATGCTGATAAGTCGGCCTATACAGTGCATACGTTGTTTGATGTGGATGGCATATAAAGCACACTAATTACAGTGTTGACAGTCTCATACCTGACACATGTACAGTGGCTCTGGTCCCATATCAGTGAGTATGGGCAAGACATCTCAAAGCACTGAGTTCCGTATTCGTTGCACTGAATAAACATGGTTTCATTTGTGCTTGGGAAATGGAAGTTACATTCATCAGAGTAATTAGGTCTCAGGCAAGAACTGTTATCTTTGAAGCCACTGCTGCAAAACACGAATCATTCACATGGGATTTATTTATCAGCTCACACCTCTTTTTTTAAATAGCATACATCGATACGCCTTGCATAAAGTAATATTGTTCTGTTTACATTCAATACTAAATCTCTCTTCATATCATATTTCCAAAGCACTTGCGAATGTTGCCGAAGCAGCAGGATATTCCTGTATTGTATATCCAGCTTTGTTTAAGTAAATATAAAATGAAGGTTTCTGCATTATATATCAACCTATCATCATTATTGTCCATCTACTAAATTGATAGTAAGGTGATATGTGTCCACTAAGTGCATTGAATGGGTCAGTGCTGCATAGGAATGTCCTTAATCCACTCAAACCAAGGCACGGCCCTTTCCATCAGACCTATGTAAATGATGT
>CM067344.1:64947685-64952385 GCA_034190875.2 Urechis unicinctus | reverse complement strand
ATCTGGCTGGTTCAGAACAGAATTTCTTCCATGTTCACAGTACATGGGCTCAAACTTTAACAGAGCTATGTATTCATGATAATGCATTTCAATCTGCATCTTTAAGAGAGAACTAATTTTGAATGGAAGCTTGGAGAGCAATGCAGTTAGAAGTATACAGATGCCGGTTATTCATTTTCACAAAATAACACCTCATACTTTCTTTTAGGATACCTGCAAAGGTCAGATCACATAACTTTAACTAGGCCACATCCGCTGTTCAGCGGAGAACATTTAATATAAGCTATGGTCAAATTACATAATAATTATAGTCATGGTGTTTATAGCACAGGTGCTCATCTATAATACAATTAAATAGCTATGCGTCTCCGAGGCTGCTTATTTAATGGGTGATGCTATTTGTATTAGATGACCCTGTTGTGAGGCAGATATATGACACTTTAAGTCTGTATTCGCACTATCAAGTCAGCTTATTCCCGCTTTTGATAGACCATGACATTGTGCATGTGATGTTGTGACTTCATATTGTAATTTATATTACAATTATGATCCAACATCAGAATTATGACTACCCACAAACACTGATCATAATTGCAATCTGAGAACCCTTTGACCTTTGAGGTCTATCATATTAAGAGAATTGGCAATAGTTAAGTTTATGAAACACCAAGTGACAGTGGTTAAGCAGCCACTTATATGTGTCAATAAAACCTACCATGCAAATCATGCAGACCAGTTAAACCATCAATGGTACTACAATTAGTCTCTTCAATAGCAACTTGCCAAACAGTGTCACAACCTGTCAAACAGCGCAGTACTATACACATTATGGTTGTATCTGACGATATAACAACATATCAATTTCTTCCATGTTCACAGTACATGGGCTCAAACTTTAACAGAGCTATGTATTCATGATAATGCATTTCAATCTGCATCTTTAAGAGAGAACTAATTTTGAATGGAAGCATTGAGAGCAATGCAGTTAGAAGTATACAGATGCCGGTTATTCCTTTTCACAAAATAACACCTCATACTTTCTTTTAGGATACCTGCAAAGGTCAGATCACATAACTTTAACTAGGCCACATCCGCTGTTCAGCGGAGAACATTTAATATAAGCTATGGTCAAATTACATAATAATTATAGTCATGGTGTTTATAGCACAGGTGCTCATCTATAATACAATTAAATAGCTATGCGTCTACGAGGCTGCTTATTTAATGGGTGATGCTATTTGTATTAGATGACCCTGTTGTGAGGCAGATATATGACACTTTAAGTCTGTATTCGCACTATCAAGTCAGCTTATTCCCGCTTTTGATAGACCATGACATTGTGCATGTGATGTTGTGACTTCATATTGTAATTTATATTACAATTATGATCCAACATCAGAATTATGACTACCCACAAACACTGATCATAATTGCAATCTGAGAACCCTTTGACCTTTGAGGTCTATCATATTAAGAGAATTGGCAATAGTTAAGTTTATGAAACACCAAGTGACAGTGGTTAAGCAGCCACTTATATGTGTCAATAAAACCTACCATGCAAATCATGCAGACCAGTTAAACCATCAATGGTGCTGCAACATTAGTCTCTTCAATAGCAACTTGCCAAACAGTGTCACAACCTGCCAAACAGCGCAGTACTATACACATAATGGTTATATCTGACGATATAACAACATATCAATCTTCATGACTGAAGGAAATGCATTAATTGTTCAATTGTTAAGTTAACGTTACATCGTCAAGTTCTCTTTACATTTACATATCGCATAGCCAAACAAGTATGTCAAACAAGCATTTGTTTTTTTCAACTTAACAGAACCATCAAGCAGTACTGAAACGAAAGTTGCTAATGCCAAAATTGTGGATTTGCTGATCAGCTGATTGCGCTCCTTCCGCTTGCGAAGTCCGAATTTAACAACAAATTTCCATGCTTTCCGCGAACTTACAAAGTTGGCGGCCTAACCACGTTAATGTAGAGTTATTGTATACGAGTTTCGTAATTTATGAAATGTCTTTATGAGCCGACATACTGTAACAATCTTTTCATTCTTAACCAGTGCTGTGATGAATAAGTTAAATTGAAATTTAATGATCATCGTTTGTCATGTTTTCAATTTTATGTGACATGACTATGGTCATTGTCTGCTGGTTTTTCGCTATATATTTCGCCGATCTGTCGCTCATCTAGGGGCAGAGAGTGAATTTGGTAGCTTCGATTGTAGGTATTGGTTTTTATTTTGTTATTATATGGTTTTCAATGTTGCAGCAGTGTTTAATACTGTGTGAATAATGTATATTTGGTAGTTTGTCATGAAGGTACTTGACTTTTACGGTCGCACTTGATTGTTTTGGTCACCTGGCCATACAGAAAGTATATAAGGAGGGCTCAATGTGAGGGACTGGGGTTATTGAATTATGTTACGAGTAGTATACGGTTAGTCAGCATTAAATCTTCTTTCTATTTTCAGTATCTTAGACCTAGCGCTATTGCATGACGATTTGGACCAAGTCCAAGTTATGTAAAGTCCAAACATTGGTCATGTACGATTTGGGTCAAGTCCGGTTTTAGACACGGCCAATTTTAATTATGCCCGTATTATCTTCCACTGTCATTTTACATCCTTCGTAATTGTCACCGAATTCAACATAGCATTACTCCAGATATCACCAATCACTGCCTCTCATTTATCACTGATGATAACCTTTCTTAGCTTGAGAGGATATTCAGTTTTACATTAGAGGGGTGCATTAGCGTAAAAGTATTAATTATCATTTTAACAGAAACATTAACGTAAATGATATTCTATGATCGATGAATGAATCTACATATATGTCCTTATCATCATCATGATCTCAAGTGGAAATTGGAAACATACAATCACCTATTCTTTAAGATTATGTCAGTTACATGTATATACTGAATCAATAAAATAAATGATGTATGCTAAAATTATTCACTGTAATTTGTAACATCACCTTTATATTCGTCTTTGAACAGTTGAGTCATTGCATCATCGGTAATATTAACAGCGATGTGATGCACATATTAGCAATGTTATAAATGGTGTTTCAGCATATATAATCAGAATGCTTGTTATTGACAGGCTACCAATATCAACAGGATGTTACCTAGGCAACAATTGTATATGCCTACCTTCCTTTTGTTTAGAGGGACTGTGTGGTGACAATATTAAACCATACAGACAAATCACAGGATAATATTTCAATGCTAATCAAGATGGGATGATCACATTATGCTTCTACATTTGGAGATTGTTATGTCTTAGTGTAACCAATGAAAGCATCCGGATTGCGTTGTATTGAACAACTCAGCATACAGCAGAGTATGGAAGCTATAAAGTAATTCTACTCTATTGACAAGGACATTTCTACGGGCTCTAGAAAACTGCAAATTACCTCGACTGGAACAAAAAGTATGGCAGACACTGAAAGAGCTTGGAATAAAAAGGCAGCCAAAGACACAGAGAGGCTGCAGAGGAGGACAACACCTGCAGAGAAAAATAGGAGTGAGAGTATCTGCACAAAGAAACAAGGCGACAGTGCCTGCTCTGACAATTGACCACCGTGATCGTCCAGCGACTCGGACTGTTGTGAAATGTACTTCGTGTTACGATTTAAAGTCCTGTGTTAATATGACTCTTTGGAATGCGCGATCAATGACAAACAAAATTAGTTCCCTGTGTGCTTTTATCTCAGAAAAGAGGACGAATATTTTTATCGTCACGGAGAGCTGGATTAACGATAAAAATGGTGCTCTCACAGATGCAGATGTTTCTGCCACTCTCAGTGGATATACGCCTCGCCATGTCCCTAGAAATAGGAGGAAAGGAGGTGGAATCGCGCTGCTAGTGCGCAATGGACTGAGAGTTTCGAAAAACAAGGTGGACACTTTCCAGTCCTTCGAGGTGATGGATGTCAATATTTACAGCGGTTTGGTTTGAGTCTTTGCCTGTGTGGACCAGATCCGGCTCTGGATGCATTCTAACATGCTTGCTCTCGATGAGAGTAAGACGGAACTTCTCTGGTTCACCTCTAAGCACAAGAAAGTCAGGGACCGGGCACCGGTGACTGACGTACGGGTGGGTGAAGTCACTATTTCCCCCTCACAGTCTGCTTGCAACCTAGGAGTGGTTATAGATAGTTCCCGCTCTATGACGGATCACATCTCTATTGTGTGTAGCGCTGCGTCGTACGCTCTGTGGAGAATCGGCAAAATCAGGCATCTTTTGGACAAAACAACAACGGAGAAATTGGTACATGCATTCATAGGATCCCGGTTAGATTATTGTAACAGCTTACTATTCGGCCTCCCCAACTATCAAATTAGAAAATTGCAGCTGATACAAAATTCTGCAGCTCGACTGGTCACCAGGATGTCATTCACTGGCTCCCAGTTGAGCATCGTATCCTATTCAAAATTCTGTGCACAGTTTAGGAACGCTTTTAACCTGTGATATATTAAATTATATGAACGTGCAATCGATAAATTCGCCGTAGCCTATTATTGCTGTACACTTTTATCATTTCTAGTCTTATATTGTATTATTTATTATTGTTGATTGTTATAACTTGTACAGCCTGTTGAGATGTATATGGAATGGGCTTTAAATAAATAATCATTATCATTAATCTCTTACACTTCCACCTCTATCATGTAA
>CM067344.1:64915185-64940185 GCA_034190875.2 Urechis unicinctus | reverse complement strand
TATAGAGAGATATATATCTATATATATATATATATATATATATATAGATATAGATATAGAGATAGATATATATATATATATATATATATATATATAATATATATATATATATATATATACATATATATATGTAAATATATCTCTATATATATATATGTGTGAACATATATATATATGTATATATATATATATAAATATATATATATATGAATGTATATATATTTATATGTATAAACATATATATATATGTATATATATATATGTCTATATATATATATATATATATATATATATATATGCCATATATATGTATATCGCAATCGTACACTAAATATGGATTTGCATTAGTATCGAATTTACCACGACATAGCTTAATTACACGAATGAGTCATGCTTTGTCAACAATATTATTTACTAGGTTTACGGTTACTCTTTCACGATGTGTGATGATTATGAATGAATTTAAATGAAATACATGCCCGTCATAAGGTCATGATACCTTAAAATCAACAAAAGCACATAGGACTGTTGATCAAACATCCCGATGTTCGGCGTTTGTAAAATATTTGATGTCATCGGATTTTTCGATGCAAATCAATCGTAGAATTCTACATGGTACAGTGGAGGCTTGGGTGAACACTCTTAGCATACTGCGGACATTTTATAGACTTACTGTCAGCTCAGTCAAAATAATTTCATTACTTCACTTTCACGATAGTCCGTGTGGTATAATGAAATCGTGCGGCATAATATCATAAATTCAAGTTTTAGTTTAACTCTTTACGCTCGCTCAAGAATTCATGAGGAAGCATATTCAGTTTTCCAACTATAATGATTTTTAAGTACCGGAAGGCAGGCCCAGAATAATGAATGGATTTCTCATAGATGTCAGTGTTTATCAGTGTGGTTAATGTGCAGTTTGATGTGTGTGAAAGGACAGCATCATGATGAACGGCAATGAACAGTGTAAATGGATACCCTGTATAACGTTTCCCATAACTGTACACTGAAGTAGAATGTTTGGTGTCACATTACCAATGAACGCGATTGACATATTGTAATGTTAAAAGAATATGACAATTACATACCTCTGGAAAGTTGCAGTTTTTGCAAAGGAACAAATGTGCCAGTCTTAACAGCTTACAGGAAATCCGAACTTCCATAGTACAAATCGGGGATAATATGATGCTGTATAGCAACATTCTTAGAGCAAATCAAGCTTACTTATTGCCAATGAAGAAATCAATGATTCATGATCATCGCCCTCGTCGTTTTGATATCCACACCACCTACGTAGGGGAAGCTTTGTGCAATAAAGCGTTTAAGCCCCTACCCTCATTGTGTTATTAATATTTGAGCATACACTGTTACCACCATTGTACCTATTTTGTTACTCCTCGGTATGTCATGACGCCGTACGACGCACAATGATAATGCGGTTGCTATATATTAACATTCAATTCAGATGAGCACGGCATGGCAGGGATCAGAATGGTTTCGGCATTTATTGCAGAGTGCACCGCGAGGATCAGATTGTGGTCACTGTCAGAATTAGGTTGGTTCAAGGCTAGGATTGTCTTCATTTTCAACTATTATCTGTCATTATGTCTACTTTTTAGTCTTGGTGATGCAGCATATTCTACCGAATAACTTTATGACACAGATATATTAACACCCGTGTGAAATGTCTAACATTAACTACAAATTTCCATACTGAATATGATACAGCATAACCGTTTACCTTTGTCCTTACATCAGTTACACTTCAACCAGGACTTCGCCAGCAAATAATCCAATCTGCGAATGGAAACCAGGCGATCGTCAAATGTTGAATAAGACTATAAACATTCAAAGAAACTGAGGCGTTGTTTGTCATACGACGGGAATTTAATGTCCGCGGTGCAGTTGATAAGAGTTAAAGGTTGCATATAAGCACAGCCTGTAAATGAAACCTTTACTGCTTCAAATAATACGTCAGCAAAACCTTAGGCTGACATTCCAATACCATAGTCATATGATGTTAATGACGTGGCTCATGGGAGGTGGAAATAATTTCGAACGACAATTTCACTATGCACAGATCAATAAATGGTTCATGTATGCAGCTTTGTGTCTAGAGGAAAATATAATCTGATGTTGAGGTTAGATCACTTAAATCTATCTCACCGCTCATGTATTTCGTGTAATATGGCTTTTGTAAAATATGTTAGCGGTAAAATCATATTTAACGATTACGTCCGTACGCAATAACAGAAATAAATCCTAGCAATATACAGTTATCCGCAAATATTTGGATTTTAATATCGATATGACTCATTAGATTTTTTTCCTCAGAGCACTTGAGATTTTTGCTACTCTGTGCCATGCTTTTGTCAATGTGTCTATCGTTATTAATTCCACTCACCAAAGACGATTGCTAAGTGAACAGTGCCTCTCAAGTGTAATGAATGAACCAGTTATACATACAATTGCCCTACGGCTCCAATCTATCCATCCCTTCCATCTTTTGACAGCAATTCACTTCTCTAGTGGTCCGGCTTATTAAACTGGTACGCTGGTAGCCATTAACTCTTACACACCGGGTCAGTGGTAATGGCTAAGTAGTTATGCAAAGCCTTCTGTGGGCGGAATTGTAATGGTAAGGGATATTTACTAGAAGTACAATAACAATAGTGAGTCGACTTCGGTCGTAAAATCAGTCCGTATTGCCCAATCGTTTGATGGACTCTGTACATGAAATGTCTCCATGTTGATCATTCAAGCACTACAACTTTAGGCTTTTTGCTGAACAGAACATATTTGACGAACCGTGAGACAATCTTGAGGCTTGGAGTATTTCCTGTTGGCATTACAATTATCTGCGTTTATTCTGATATGCTACAAGCAGTTAACTCGGTCCATACGAATGTTACATGCTTGCCTTATGCCAGTACTGCTGCCATGTAATTTTCCTTCGTTCCACCAACAAATATCCTAGCCAATTGCCACCGATTGATCACACTGTATTTAATCATAGCAAGTTGTAACAAAGATTTGGTTGAGTTACGTTTATGGTACTATGTGCCCTCATCGTTGTATGCTTTAAGTAATTACTACTGATGCGTTTGGTGTTGACTATGTGTGTATATTGGCCGACTCAACCTACAGATGTCTACATATGTTCACCTTTGAGTTTCCATTGCAACAGACATAACACATCTCTGCTTATTGAGGTTATTAGTATTTGAAGCGTCGCTAGAAAGTGGTAAGCTATAATATCACATTCTTTGATGGACTATTAGTTTTTTGGCTTGTTAAATTCCTCTTCCAATGGGTCAAGACCGGAGCAACCTTGTGACGTTAAGTGTCAGCTACCGCTGATTGACAGTGAAGTGATTAGTAAAACATGTAATGGACCCTTCTTGCGTAGGAATGCCGTTCGATATGTACCTCTAGTTTATTCAATCGATTTGATCAGTACTACTTCTGTCCGATTGACGTAATATACCTATCTAAGTTCGTCTATGCTATCCAAAAAACCCTCGTCACGTTTGGTTTTGGTTTGTAAAGTTTTGGTCAAGAAATTGATTTCCTTTTAGAAGAGTGGTAGGAGCATGAATGTATGAACCAAACGAAGATATTCATCACATTGAGTAGTCACATAATTGGTCGATATGTACCATGATGATTTCGGTCTGGGTTGGGAGAGATCAATACGTACGAAAGTCAATATAATAGATGTAGATGATTGACAAGATCGTATTAACTATTCCGCATCTGTAGCCTGTTCTGTTGTTGATGCAAGCTATTGGTGGTGCATTACGCAAGCAGTATGGTACCGATAACTCTTGGTTGGTAATAGTTATTTCTCTCAATATCATGTAGATCTATCGATTCTTCTGTACCAAGAAATGGCTTGTGGGCCAACACAATTAATGCCAGCGAAACACAACGCAGTATTGGAGAATGAGCATATCTTCAATTCATTTTTATCTAACCACAACTTCATGTACTTAAAAGCGTGAGAATTGCGCAAAATGTATCAAGTGTGCATCATTATTTGACCCCATATATGTTAACAAACACATAGATATTTATCTGATCAGGCACCACATAGGCAGTGAACCGTTTCATGCATGACACATTTTCACTTAAATAAAAGTAGTGATAAGGTTTATCCGAAGATTGCTGGGTTGTTTTGTTGTCAAGCAGCTTCCGAATAATTTGTTATCGCCAGATCAAAACACTGATAATGTATCTCAAATATTCTCAGCTATTGCAGCGTACCGTTAACATTGGTTCTTAATAAAAGCATACCAACCATCGCCCCATTCGAGTCATATCAGAGAGCGTCGTCAAAAATGGCATTACTCGAATAATTCGTGTATGTAGACAATAGCACGTTGGTGGTCGTGGCCACGCATTGACTCGTGGCGGTATGGGAATAGACTAGTTGGCGGGAGTGTTTCCATTCATGATGAATGATTGACCGAAATACAAATATTCTCATATTAGTCGCTAGGCAACAAATATGATTAATATCATGGGTTTTTAATTTTCCCGCCTAAAGCAGGGAGCGGTGATATGAATATGATTGGATAGTTTGTAATAAAAGTTCACAACTTCTTGGGGATGTTGGATTTTAGAGGTCAGGTGTGTTATTATTCTAACCTCTTTATCTGGGTTTATATGGCAAGGCTTCATTATGCAGATTCCGGTATATCAATAAATAAAATTTCTACCTCTCTTCAGGAACGTGAATATCATGTGTTGATGAGTATAGGGCTGATTTTCGTCAAAACAGAATGCAGCAAGAGCTGTCATAGAATCACATAACTCTTATTGAGAGATTAAAGAAGACTTAGTAAATCCTGACGTATAAATATCACGACGAAACCCTACAACAGTAGTAGTAGCTATCTTAACATCCCATCAACTTCGAGTCATTCACGTTCATTTACCGTACATGGGTTTATGCTGTGCACGTCGCCCAATTAGTTTGCTTGCTTCTCTATGATATGAGAAGCCGTGGTTGTGACGTATCGATCTATATAACCACTCAAACTTTGTCATAATATCAACAGAAACACAGGTTACTACGTATGTGATACCGAGTTATATTTGAGAAAACTGTAATGGATACATCATGCTAAAAGGAGATAAATGTAATATGAATCTAGACACCAGCTTACTTTTCCAGAAAGGAATATTAATTTATGCCAAAAGTCAAGTCAAGTAAGGGTATCGATAGTAGCTGATTGAATATGCAGTGCCCTACAAAAGAGTCTGCGTCAGATAAGACCGTCATCTAGATAAGTACCTGCACATACAAATATATCGCTGGTAATAATATGGTTATATAACATATCTTGTTCATCGACCCATCATTTGACAGTTTGAGAGACTTTTGCAGCTCAGTTGTGATGGAAATTTGTGCCCTTGAGTCCTGTCTGAAATCACGGGGACGCTCATTACGATAAGCGGATATGTCAGCATATACAGTGCATACGTTATTTGATGGCATGTTAATCACAACAATACTGTGTTGATAGTCTCATACCTGACACATGTACAGCGGCTCTGGTCCCAAATCAGTGAGCATGGGCAGGACATCTCAAAGCACTGATTTCCATATTCGCCGCACTGAATAAACATGGTTTCATTTGTGCTTGGGAAGTGGAAGTTACATTCATCAGAGTAATTAGGTCCCAGGCAAGGATTGCTATCCTGGGAGCATGAGTTCTTTGAAGCCACTGCTGCAACACACGAATCATTCACAAATCAATTCACACCTGGTCAGATACAATGGTGACTCATTCCATCTCTATTTCTATACAGTATACATCGATAAGCTTTGCATGTAGCAATATGGTGCTGCTGACAGCTCTATAGCCACGCCGCATCACGACATCCGTCTGCGTTAATACATTAAATGTAATCGCATAGTTAAACTTTGAAGGATGATGAGAAATCGCATGTGACAACTTTGGATATCACTCTATAACCTACCGTGTATGTGGAAGGACAACAGCACCAGCAGAAGCTGTAAGGCTGTGGATTGTGTCACCTGCTTTGCTTCCATCTTCTGTCACGTTGCTTATGTATAACCGAAAGAGCAGGAAACTGAATATGTTATTCGCTCGTACTTAAGCTTGCTCGCTAGCTGTAATGGATACTAATGCTTGTGGTTGGTGTCACGACGCTAAATATACAAATTAACTAGGTGTGGCTTTTGCAACACAAAGCTACTCATAACGACATAGAGTTGACTGGTAGTCCATTTTATTCAAATCAAGCACCAATAAAGTGGTCACGTCCTACGCCACTCGACAGCGACTACAACGTAGTTATATGCACGCACTGAACATCCATAATTCCCTCTTTGACATATTTATCTATGTTTTTGACCCTTTCAATTACACAACATGTGATCTTTTACAAAATCATTTCCGGTCCCCCATGGAGTAATTTAAATTATTTGATTCATCATGTGCTATCCACAGGATTAGATATCGTGAGATGTATAAGCAGTTATACATATCATACGGCGCCGTGAGGTTTTGCATTCTGAAGGTCTCTAAACATTCATATCCTGTTTCACAAAGATGCACTGCATAGCTGTCGATGAATGAATAGATCAGGAATTTTCTTCAGTGTATCTATTAGCGAGCTTTTGGGATAGTAGTTATACTGCTATGTATTCAGTTGTCCTTGGACACTTTGACATGAATTTCTTTCACATACATGTGATTGTATAAAGATGTAATAACAATTAAAGAATTGGGTACATGTGAATTTACTCATTCCAATCCTCTTCAAAATAGTCTAGTGCATCCCATCGAAGTGTGTTAGACTTAACATTGTTAAACACAGTCACACGGTAAAAATTACAGCAACGAACCATTCAACTGTGGGTGGGGGTGAGAGGAGCAGGATCAAAGTTTAACCAGACAAAGCTGTGGGATATTCAATTCAACCCTTTGTGACTAAACAAAGACCGATCAAATGTTCGGTATCAAGTACATATACCAGATGAAACCTGAGTATGATTAAGTAGAATCCTATATCTGCGCTTGTGCTCCTAGTTGTTTAACTGGTTAATGCGAATGTATATCACGTTCCAGATGTTAAGTTATACAACATGTTTTTCGTGATAAAGGTGTCCAAGTTAACCTTCAATATTAAATCTCTTTTCATATCTTATTTCAAAAGCACTTACGAATGCTGCCCAAGCAGCAGGATATTCCTGCATTGTCTATCCTGCTTTGTTTGATTAAATATAAAATGAGTCTTTCTGTGTTACATGTCAACTTATCATCATTAATGTTTGTCTACTGAATGGATTGTAAAGTGATCCGTGCCCGCTCAGTGCACTGAATGGGTCATTGTTGCATAGGAATGTCGTTAATCCACCCTAACCAAGGCACGGCCCTTTCCAGCAGACCTATGCAAATGTTGTGTTGTTTGAGCTTATGCTTACTATGCTAACTGTGTGCATAATATGGTTAAAATTCTGAAACAATAAATAGTTCTGTTTCATATCTACTCCAATACACGAGTTGTCGTGGCTGTGGAGAGTCACGTTATGTTTTAATTTGATTTCGAGTGGCATATGTGTTGTGTCTTGGCGACCTAACTGATTCACACGTGGTGACCGTTTAGTCGTCAGGATAGATATAGATGAATCCGTCCGGTCCCGTGCCTTGGCACGTGTCGCCGTGCTTGCATGGTTTAGAAACACAGGCATCGATCTCTGGAAGAAACGACTCAAATTAGGATTTGAATTCCTTAATGTCTTAATTATCTGTTACACAATACATACTTCGTTGTGATGTGATTTATCTGATTCACAGCGGCACCCCGTGAACTTGCTAGAACAGATACAGTGGTAATGGTGGTTTCTAAATGCGTGGCATGTACCCCCGTTCAGACAGGGATTCGGCTTGCAGGGATCGGTTATCTCTAGTCAAACCAAAACAAAATTATGTGTGTACTGCATGTTAACGTATTTTCGATATCTTATTGTGTCACGTCGTCTTCCCGTGAAACCCGCGGGACATTTGCGCACGTAGTTGCCATGTCCATCAGAAACACAGGTGCCGCCGTTGACACAGGGATCACAGTCGCATGGATCGCTCTCAGTTGTGAGGAATCAGAAGTCACTGACAAATGTAACCGTCTGTTTTGGACTGGTATTAGCATTTGTATCTAACTTAAGCAAGGAGGTAGTAATTAACGTTGTCGCACAATTCAAATTCACCCGATACAACCGGAGTAAGCAGATAGTTTAGGATACATAGAGTCGCCGGTCATGCTTATGCCATAGGATTAGAGAAGCCCCCTCTAATGAAAACACACTCCCGAACAGAAACCCCTACTGGGAGACGCTTCTGTCAGCATATAGAAACTATTACGTGTTCTTACTGAATGACCGACGACTCCCTGTATCCTATAATATTCGCTGACACCAGATCTATCGGGTGTCAAATTTGCTCAAATTATTTTGCCTATCTATTAACCCTCGCATTGTAAAGCGAAAGAAATGTTTCATGACAGATACATTTTGCTATTCATTTGATTCGTGCGCAGTACCTGTCTCGAAGCGAGGTCCGATTAATTGAGGCGGGCATTGACATCTGTAAATTGTTTCGTTGACGACTTAACACATGCCGCCGTTAACACACGGATCACAATCGTAGGGGTATCCTGCAAATCAATATCACAGGGCCCTCATTAGATACAGACACGCATCCACAGCAAGTAAGATATATGGATCTCATAAGGGTCAACAAAATGCAGAATCAAGCTGTCGCAATCCCCTGCATCCCTCCTGCAGCTCAAGCAAATGCTAAATAAAACTCCCCTAAAATGGGCAGTTATGCTATCGAGGCAACCACGTTACAACTTGAAGGCCAGGGTGTTTGCAAACAATTATTAGTGAACAATGAAACCCCTTTGCAAAAGCAATCGAAAGTTAGAGAATGGTCCAACAGGAAATCATGAAAATAAAAAGCGTTTTTGGGGATTTCCGGTCGTTGTCTTCGTGAGAGGTCGCACCAAAAAGTACACCTCGACTATTAGGTGTTGCCGGAGCTTCCGGTCATCCCCATTGGCTTGTATTAACGCCACCTGAAATCGAAAATAATATGTGTCTTTGGCCTTGGCGAACAGAGATATCTCTCTTGAGGTCAATCCAATACTAAATTAATCGGCAGAGGTCAGTGGATCTGTTTGAGGTAAACTCTAACGCCGTACCTATCATAAACACCGAAAAGAGAATCATAGAAACCTATGGCACCCATGACCTACCCCCATAAACAAAGTGGAAATTACATTTTCCGCCAGAACCGGGCCATTGCATGGGTTGTTGTCTTCAGCGCACGTGAAGCCGAAACAAGCTTGAATAAACATCATAAAAGGGTATGGGTTATCATAGCATACAAAGACAGAAACACGCTTTTTCTTACTTCAATAATCATTTGAGATCTGATTTCAACTGCACTCGGTGTGAAAGCACACATTATTTGGTGTTCGTTTTTAAAGAACGAGCCATTGTTTGACAGCTGAGAAGAATTATGCAAACTGATACATCTACAAGTATGATCTTGTATGACCCTTCAATTAAAATTTAAAAAAAAAACACATTACAATATCATGTCACGTCCACGTCCGAATCAGCATAACTAATTCAACAGCAGCTAGTGAGAATAAGGAAGCAAGGCTTAATTTGACATCTGAGTCACTTACGCTTCCAAGCACTCGTCTGGCGATGGTACAAAGCTAGGATTGAAGTCTATGCTTCAATAATAGATTACGCATCACTCTGGAGGCGTGGTTGTTTCACCCTGAACTGAGCAGAACAGTTAAAACTCCCATCAGATACTTACCGGTCTCACATCGACGCCCGGTAAAGCCATTGCGGCAGTTACAGAGATATCCGCTGTCACGGTCATTGCGCTTGCCGTCATTTCGACTGGGGTTGGGCATGCATGGGTCGTTGGGAAGAGCTGCGGAGCAAAGCAACACAAACATTCTACAAACACTGGTCATGTTACCGATGTGACAAATACAACTATTCTGCATGAATAATGAAATGTCTTCGTTCATTGACAGGCTTACTTGTTTTGCAGCGAGGTCCTGTGAAACCCTCAAGACACTGGCAGGTGTATGACTGGGCATCACACTTTTTGCACGTGCCACCGTTAACGCACAGATCCAAGCCACTGGTATCCACCTCTATTACAACATTGACAGGAGCTCAAACATCCTCGTCCAAGCAAACAAAAAAAAACCCAGCTACGTTATTATGTATTTTATATAATAGTATTCGCTCGTTACCAGTCTTTGGTTTGATAATTAGGTTGATGCTGATCACGAGGTGGAAGATGATAAGAATGCAGATGCATTGATGTAATCTGACCGACACGCACCTGCTTCACCATGTCGTCTGGTGTACCACGAAGTATATTGACAGGTGAAAGAATTTTTATGCTCCCTGACACGTGACTAAATTTTGACAAAGATTGGGGCAGCATAGCTTATCTGCCGACAAACGTCAAAGATGATTAGATTTGCCGGTATACTTTTGATGCAAGGAATGAGGTTTCTCTGGGGTTTGATTAATAACCGTATTGCACATTATTATATTGACATATTAACATATCGTTGCTTATAATTATATGTATAATGCATGGTGTTTTGCATAATGAACAGGGCAAGGCTTTGACACTTTATAATTGACTTTTGTGCAACTAAACCTCATCAAATACAGATCCAGTATAGAATCAATATAATCTCATGGAGAAAACGAACCTCTCCTGAATATCTTGTTGGCATAAGCATCACTACCGTTGTCGACACATGAGCCAAATATTATCCCCATGGGATTTCCTTGTCGTCCTGGATATCTCTATTGGGAATAATATGTGTTTATGATCACTGGGTTGAGGCGTTTGGGAGGCAAACTGTTATATCTGATGTTCAATATGAATGACAACATCAAAGGCTGTAGCTCGAATTATTCTGGAAGTTCTGTCTTCCCTGGGTCGTCCCGACCTCTTACGCGGGTCGGAATGGGCGTTTTTCATTCCAAAGTATGTCTTTCTGTCTTATTTGTGACAACGATATATGGAGATAAAAATAAAACGTGCCAATCTGAGTTGATTATGGGGGGAAAAACTTGAGTCAGATATTACAATATAATTGAAAACACAATAATGAATATGGTATGGGAATTGGAAGACCAAACTACGTGACTGCGTTTATGACTACCTGGAACATGTCTTTTGCTGTCGTCGTGTCCTAGAAACAGGCGGTGATTCAAAGCCAAAGCGAGACCCTTATGGGAGGCAGCGAAGGCTGTGGTTTTTATCATAACGGTAATTGTTGTCATGGTGTAATTACTGTTTAGCCATGAATAACTACCGGCTAAATTCGGGTGATTCAAATGGTTGATAGCAAAAGGCAGAGGTCTCGTTTTATCGTATCTGCCAGACTGTCAAAGTTCAGAAAGCATCAAATGTGAGGCATAACATGAAAAAGAAAATGTCCCGATGGAAGCACACGATCAAATTTAAAAAAAACCGAATTGTACAACAACGAATTGAAACAATAAATTTGATGGTAATATTCAGGTATTATGTCACTTTCAACAACAACGTAATATAGCGATGGTAATGGATTTCGATGGTTATGATGCTTGGGCAGCCCCCCTTAAGTTACTGAGCCCGCTTGTCACATACCTGTTGATCAGGTCGGGCTACGAAACCCACGCCGCCTGGACAAAGGTCCAGCCCGAAAGTAGTAAAATATGATCAAACCCACAACCACATGAAGTTAAACCGACTGCTCCTTATTAGATTGCATTCGCGTAGTTCGGATGTGTCATATTCATCATCATGGAGATGATTATATTCTGACTTCCGACTCATGGTTTTTTGTCAATAATTAACCCAGCCCAGCATGATTTATTTCCATATATAACTGTCTCAAATATAAAAGAAAGACAACGTTTGGAATCAAACAGGCATTCCGACCCGCTTAAGATGTCGGTACGGCCCTGTGAAGACAACTCTACCTGAATAATGCGAGCCATAGCATTTGATGTTGGCATTTATTCCGAATATCAGATATCACAGTTTTAATACCTCAACCCAATGACTAAGTACTATAAACACACAATGTTCCGTTTGGAGATATCAAAGACGAAAAAAAAATCCCTTGGGAATGATATTTAACTCATGCATGGACAAAAGAAGATGATATAATGTAATGAGCACAATATCTTGATGTAAAATATGATATGAATTAAATCGAGCCACATCTTCTGAGCATTAAACGACTTGGCATTATTTTTTACGCCTGGTTGGATCCATTATCAATATTTTGGCGTGAATGAGTTGCATTCTTTATCCAAACCCGCTTCACGAAATGTCCGTTGTTTGCGTTGATGCTCGTGTCGATACCAGTTATCGTGTATATATATATATGTTTATATATATATATATATACATATATATATATATATATATATATATATATATATATATATATATATATATATATATATATATATATATATATATATATATATTTTATGTGTGTATATATGTATATGAGTATATATATCTATATATATATATATATATATATATATATATATATTTATATATATATATATATGTATATTTATATATGTATATATCCCTACATCTATGTATATATATATCAATCTACCTATCTATCCCCATCTCCCCCCACTCGTTCTCTCTCCCTCTTTTATTTCCCCTCGCTTAAAGGTCAACTACAACGGTTTTCATCATTTCTTTATAATGTGTTTCAAATTGAAGATTAATAACTCATAAACCAACGGGGACCCATTATTCATTGCAACGGCATGCATAAGTACTAAAAATCCACCGATAAGGTTTCATTCGGAAGAAAATACGAAGCCATCTTCTCGATGCCATTTTGCCTCAGTTGGCCGCTAGGTGCACGTTGCGTGACGTCATTCCTGCTGCGCTGCCTCCAAGAGAATTTGACTGCGAGCGAGCGAAGCGAAAAACGATTGTTTGGATTTTAAAATTACACCGTTTTGACAAGCCATGTCGTCTTGTGATGAAGTTTACGAGTCCCCATAGCATAACATTGAGGCAAATCATGTCCATGACTATTTATTTGAGCCAATACGGACGGGAGTTGAAAAATCCAAGTCACACAACGAAATGACACCGGGAGCTCTAAGTCTAACTCAAGGGCCCGCTTCGGATGAAGAATCAACAAAAGATTTCGTTGAATGGTAAGTTTTAGAATACACTTCCCAAGCTTTATTGAACTATATTAACTGGTAAAAAATAATCGTTAGTTTCATTTACCCAATAAATTTACACATTCTGTAAGTAGAGGATGGTATGTTGACAGACCTAACTACTACAACAAATAGTACTTGGCTAGTGAATGTAGCTTTGTCATTGTACCCTGAGCACATTGAATATTGTGGACAGATGTTTGCATGCAGTTTATAAAGTATTTTCCTTTTATATTCATTCATTGTACCACAAATATAAATTTACAATGACTCTTTAATTATTTCTCTAACTTAGGTGTATATGTCATTACTGCATCCCAATGGACACAGCCACAGAAGTTTGGAGAGAGTGATGGCTCTAACGGAGGAATGGACATGCATCAACAAGCATCCCAGATTCCTGGCTAGCTGCATGAATAAAAATGTGCTGGAAGTGTCCAAATTTGAATCTATTCAAATGGACAGACCTGTTGGAGATGAGGTCTCTACAATGAGTAAGTTAGCCATTATTGCTACCCAAAAGGATGGTTTGAGGTTGAACAATCATATTTATTACAAAGGGAACATTAATTCCACTGTGTAAAATATTCAGTGTTCATATTGATGAACTACAATATATTTTACATAGCCAAGAATAAATAATGCCAGTTACATGAACTCCAGAGGCAGAGCTTACAATAAAATTATGCAGTGAGGGAATGGTTGACAAATGACAATTGTTTTTTTAGCTATACAACTTATTTTAAAACCATAGACAACTAATTGACATATTGCTTCAGATTATTCAGGTATCTAGCTTACTGCCAGTTTTACACTCTGGATATGGCACAGACTGGGCAAAAGAAACAGGAAAGTGCTGGCAGCCTGTGTGGTAACAGCTGTTAGAAAATCCTTCCCTGACCCGGGCGGCAAATAGACAGGTTATCTACAATGGAGCGGAAGATTTCTTGGTCAGGTTGAATCGACACCTGTGAGCACCTACGAGAAGATCCTTTTCAGGTTTCTCGTACTGGGAGGCAATAGGTGGTGGGACAGTCCTGTCATCTGCAAGGACCTCAGCAAGTCTGTAGCTTGGATATTTTTGCCTTAGATCAAGCACCTGATGTACATAGTCTGAAGCAAATCAATGATATTCATATTTTATGATAGTCATATAATAAGTAAGTTATATTATATGCCAATTTTTAATTGGGTAACAATGTTTGTGCAAATAAAACTTATTCAGGTTTTGGTAATAAATGTCAAAATAACATGTGTCTCATTTTAGATTAATGCATGTTCACACCAAAAGAAATTGGTACTTTGACAGGCTTGGGATTTTCCCATACCTGAACATGTTCAGTGTTCTAATAGCACTACTGCCACTAACAAAAATCCCTGAAGCCATAAACAAATTCCCTGCGGGCATAGCTCCTGTAAAAAGTTAGCAATCCCACATCTTACGGTGTACATTCACGCCGATTTGTTCAAAACAAGCAAAACTCCCCCGGTATCTTTGATTCTGACTAGGGCCATCCTCCAGATCAACACCACTGTACATAAGCATTCTGTGAGCTAAATTTTTCTTCCATCAAATAAAACCCTGTGATTACATTACAAACAAAACAATATTTACCTAACAGTTCTTCAAACGCCATGTCATCATCAGTTTCCATCTCAGCATCATCACTTTGTCAGTGAAGTCATAGTCAGGGTCAGTTTCCATCTCATCATCGCTGTCCACCAGTCCAACAGATTCCTCATGGGGCTCATATTGGGTGCCCCTGGTGACACTTTTGGTGAGATGGGCCAACTTGGGTACCTCTTGAATATTTCTTTATGCCAGGAAAGAGACTTGTCAGCCATCTATGGTATCAATACAATAAGTATGCTGCAATTTCATTCATCATAGCCTTTAAGGATGTAAATGTTTACAAATTGACTCTGAAAAGACACATGGATACATACAACAGAAGTTATCCCTGCCAATGCATTTCATCATATATAATAATGCAGTTGCCTTGTGACACTCACCAAAACATTTGCCTGCACCCCAAATGACAAGTGAGAGCAAGCTTCATGGTCGGCAGACGGCAAGGCACTCGCCCCTGGTGTAGCAAACAGCGCGGACGCTGACAGGCGAAGTTTCTTCGCCTTGCCTAGGTCGGCAGTACTTGAATGTGACACCTCAGTCTGTGATTCACCACTGTCACTGGATTTATCTATCTGCTCAGCTGCCAATACCATTTCGGAGCCTAGGTTTCTTACGAAATCCTAGACTTTTGAGCGGCTCTGGGTCAGTCTCATAAGCACTTTTCTCGAAATGATCAGAACATAGAACTGTCGTATAACTATAAGGGCAGGACTCCAGTGTTTACGCTTGACTTTCGACACCCATATGCGGCGCATATGTCTTTTAGAAACAAAAAAAAATCACGCCTGACTTCTCATTGTTCCGACAACGAAACGCACAACAATAAGGCATAATCCACACCAAGAAACGCACCAGACCGTGAAGAAAGACAAGTTAGTCACACGCTGTCAACCAACCGGGAAGGCTAAAGATGGCGATGAATATTCGCAAACAACCTGAATGACGTCACTGTACGGAAATTCACGAATTTTACCGAGCGGTATCTTGTCAGATTCGACGTGGGAAATATACATTTAAAAATCATTTTTCTTAACGAAAAAAAGCGCGCAGTCACCTTATTTGGTCACGATACCCTTTTAAAACATAGAACTTTGGAAAAATGGAATAAAAAAAATCTTTGTAGGTGACCTTTAAAGTTAATCACATTGGGGCCATATTGCATGAGCAGTGCGCTGTTCCACGATATATTTTTGCATTTATGATTATGCAATTTCCTACAGCAGCTGTATATACATGGCCTGTCAGTGTATTCACAGAATATATGCTGGGCATACACATTGAAAATCATTATATACACATAACTGCGGTACGTGCTTTCATTGCCTTTCATTTGCACAAGTAGTTTTCTGGTTAAACGTTTTTCGCTCATAGTTAAACAATTTTGTATTTTGCCATAATGATTAAAGCCTTGGCTTTCATTTCCATCCGTCGTATAATGCATGTTCATCATATGTAACAGGGTCCCATTGATTTTGTTATCGGGATACCAAATTGATATATCGAACGAGGACTTAAGCTCAAAGCAAACACACTGAGTAGTCAGTTTGTGCAAACAAGAATTCACAAGTGCATCTAGACAAGACAGATTAATTGTCAGCACTGCTACCGGACATACTGATTTTAATTGCGATTCGATCATCGGCTTACTTCTTTGACCCGACAAAAACGTAACGCATGTTTCCGGTATCCACAGTCACGTTTTCTAATTTCCATATTATATTTATCGTCATAATAATTTTAATACTCTATGCATTATAATTCACGATTTGAAGTTTTTAAATTGTTCTCAATTGCCACCTATCCAACACCTGCAATCAATCATTCCCACATAAGCGCTAAGGACGACCAAGGTAAGACAACACGACCGTTCTAATTAGTGCTACGATGGTGATATTGCCAATTTCCCAGCGATCGACATTTGATATTGTCATCTCTGCTAAATATCAGTTATCATTCGCCGCACACCAGAATGGCTAAACACCTCAACACAACGATGGAAACGCATAAGCCCATATAATTCCCTCTGGTGCTTTCCCAAGTGACTCAATGGGGTTATATCGACCTATCGACCAAAGGGGGTCGTGTTAACGCAAAGATGTGCTTCGAGAGATCAATGTGTCACCAACTTGGGCCAACATACTGTTTACCCCATTCAGCTGCATAAATAATCACTTCAGCTTTAACTAGAATATCTTATGCAATGTATGGATAACACTTTAGGCTGTATAGATGTTGTTTTAACCATTGCAATACTAGCACGGGTGACTAATTACTTGTCACGGCGAATGCAGAGACAGTCAAGCGTCACCATACCAATTATATAGTAAACACAAACCGAATACTTGGACTCTACTTTGTTGTGTGCGCAGACGTCACAATGGCTATTTTGGGCTGCCAAAGACAGCAGATAAACACGTGAAAGCCAGTTTTTACTGTTTGCTTGATTTCCGCAATGCATGGTCATATGAAACTTTATTTGTCTCGTGAGACCCATAGGCTTTTCGAACTTTCTAACATTCGCAATAACAGAAGAGTTTAAATTGAGATAAGCAAGGCCCCACCCATGGATAATAACTACAATATACTCAGAACGCCATCAGCTCCAAATATTCCCCAGTGGAGTCAACGGATGGCAGGGAAAGGCTTGAGACTTATGTATTCACTTATCGTCAATAGTGGTCGTGTAATATAAGCAAGTTATTCATGAAAGATTCTTAGATTGGAAGGATTCATTTGCCTCATTAATGTAATTTTTATCATAAATAGGATGAGGTGGTGGGGGGGATAAATTAAGCAAGTTAAGTTAAACAAGTTATATGTAGCTTTGCGCTGCTAAACACTGCCAATAAACTGCTTGATTTATGTCTGATATGGTCATATGGAGCAGAGAGAAAGAGAGAGAGCCACAGAGAGAGAGAGAAAGAGAGCGAGAGAAAAAGAGAGAGAGAGGCAGAGACACAGAGAGGTAGACTGGCAGACAGATAAATTTGTTCAGTGTCTGCAACGCTTAAATACGACATGAAAGCAAACCGCCACCGAGCAATGACTTACTAATTCCGCTAATAACTTCACACTAGAAAAGAGAATTTTGAGATAGATAGAGATAGATAGATAGATAGATAGATAGATAGATAGATAGATAGATAGATAGATAGATAGATAGATAGATAGATAGATAGATAGATAGATAGATAGATAGATAGATAGATAGACAGATAGATAGACAGATAGATAGATAGATAGATAGATAGATAGATAGATAGATAGATAGATAGATAGATAGATAGATAGATAGATAGATAGATAGATAGATAGATAGATAGATAGATAGATAGATAGATAGATAGATAGATAGATAGATAGATAGATCGCTAGATAGATAGATAGATAGATAGATAGATAGATAGATAGATAGATAGATAGATAGATAGATAGATAGATCGCTAGATAGCTCGATAGATAGATAGATAGATAGATAGATAGATAGATAGATAGATAGATAGATCGATAGATAGATCGATCGCTCTCGCTAGATCGCTAGATAGATAGATAGATAGATAGATAGATAGATAGATAGATAGATAGATAGATAGATAGATAGATAGATAGATAGAAAGTATGAATCGCCAATTGCAGTTAGTCGTTTATGTGTTTATTCACATTGGATTGTATGAATAGTTTTTCAACATTCATTAATATGTCCACTTGCTATTTGAAGGTCGCTATTTTCGATTCCGATCTGGATAGTACTACGACAGGTGAGTGTGGCCTGTTACGTCGTCTATGTAGTGGATCTTAAATCATTACTAATCTCCGACGACAGTGCGGATAAAGGCATATCCTGATCGATTACACTTGCACATGATTAAATATACTGTTAAAATTGTATATAAATGATTTGCGCACATGTAAAAGTGATGAGAATTGCCGGTCGGATAGATGTAACAATTACCGAAAAAAGGGTTAAATTTCACGCCGCGTCTGATTGCTTGTCCGCTACTTCGCAAGTTACCTCAAAAGCTTGTTGATGCAACAACCGGCACAGTTGCTTGATTATATTGACAGTAAATGGGGAAATGATAGAAAGACAATCAGGCATCACCAAAATAAATAAAATCATTTTTATCGCATTATGGCGGTGTGGCGCCGTTGATGATATCCTGGGCTGAAGGTCACGATTGATTGTATACATAAAAGTAAAGATGATATTTGATGAACATAAATGTGCATCAGAAATAAACTGACTGGCACTAGGGAAAATAAAAGAATGACTTCATAGAAATACAGTGGCTTTATGCTCTCCCATGGGTGTCGAACGTCGGGGCTCAAATACAATACACTTATTTATTAAGGTATTAGATCGGTAGGTCGAACAATAATAGAACGCGGCTGCGACTATCAATATTTGATCAAAGATCTCAAGCAAGCCTATTATCTATTGACAGAGGCGTAAAATCAATCCTTATTAGTTCCAGTTTGAACGCGTTCTGTCGATACAGCATGTTTGTAATGCACAATCACATCTTCTTCATCCTGTCTGCGCCGGTGGCAAATGAGAAAGCTTATAACTACGCGAAGTTTGCTAATTCCGACTAGCTATGCCATCAAAAAGGACTGCTGATCCATCTTCTCGGAGGACTGAACCTAACGGCTTAATCTGATTGGTCGAGGCGATCGCGAACACGAATTTACCAGAACGTTCCATGTAGTATTAAGATACACACTATGCTCCGTGCGCCATATTTTGTCAGGCGGAGGCTGAGTGAGTCCTCTTAGCGTAGCTGTAAGCTCTTACGAGAAATGAAGTGAAAAACAGGGGCTTTATGCAACACAGCCGTAGCCCGGTCGGGGCAGAGGAACCCAGACGAAGGTCGAACAAGATAGCTGTGTGCCATCGGGTCGGGTACATCTCTTTCAATAATGGGACTGCTGCTTAGTGCGATCATCCAAGTCACGGGGGATTCAGGTTCCTCAATGACAAGCTGCCACGCGGTGGAATTAACCATCTACCTGATGGGTTGAGAGGGCAAGCGGGCAGCATATACACCAGCGGGACTCGTAGAGGTCCGAAATAATTATATAATCAACAACATGGCAAGAAAAAGAAATTCAATAAGAACGTAAAGAGAGAGGAATCATTTGAATCATTTTCAATAATCGACAACGTTGAAAATGCAGGTCATTCAAGTTGTTGTTCTGATAAAAAGACTGCCATCACACTTGTATCCGTTTATATCCTCAACATCCTCTCCATGATGACAGTTGCCATGACGACCGCCAGTTGTGCACTCAGACTGGTGGCTTCATTATATGTAGAATGATTAGATGACGATCAGTAACCATGACTACAATGCCAATCAAGGACCATGTTAGCCAATTTTGGCACGACAGAATTCACACGCAAACAATCAGTAAATAAGCCTGTCCACGATTAGATACCTATTTATAGATTTTGACGATAAATTTTCGTCATAATTATTCATCAATATCAACAGCATCAACCCAGTAATGGTGCAGATGTATGCACAAACGAAACGATAATCTTCTTTCGACCCAGACTTCTTGCTGCATTTCGTCGATCGGTTCGAGTTGTCACAGTTGTCCTCTGTACATGATGAAAGTAGACAATTGTTTATATCAACGAAATGTTATAAAAGCAATCAGTTCGACAACACATATTACCATCATAACGTGTTCAAGAGGAGGCCGTCATTCCGCCCAGCTAAACTATATAACCGATATAATGTGTTTTAAACGTCAATATTTTTGGAGTTATGACAAACGGGACCTATTTCGGACGATGTGATTTAAAAAGTTTCTTTCAATCTCCTTTTTGCTAGTGTATAACAGCAACCATTGGCGTTACTATGGTAGGAGCATCGATGCCTTTACATACCAAATCTTGCACCCATCACTCCTTCACGATAATGTTAAATATTGGAAGATATTCGAGAAGGACGTTTTTGTTTACTGTTATAGTTGAGTCGACATAATTTGAGCCCGTTTTTACAGCGTGATTGACTTTGAATCAAGAGAGCAAATATAGTTCATGGCTTATATGTCTCCCATGCAGACGTGCGCATTGTTTTTGAGTGCTAACATCGTTGAAATACTGATGTATTAACGGTATGCTGATGTGTTCCTAAGCAACATCGCGCCACAAAAACGAGGTTTGCCACTAAATGTCAATGATCACCTAACGTATTCCTGCGCTTCCCGCGTATGTTGATTGTTTTATGTGAGCTAGACCAATGACTTTTATTCTCTACGCGTATCAAATACCCTTTGAGTGAAGCCTACGCAAGCAAAATCGGAATGAATTCTTTGTAATATGTCCAACTTATCGTTGCCTTGCAAGTTTCCTGCATGAAGCTTCTGTATATATTGTATAAATCTACAATACAAGTTTTAAGACCACGGCATCTGAACGAGATTATTTTTACACTAGGGTACGCTCAGTAACGAAGTAGAGGTGCTAGGTTGCAGGATTACAAGATTATTCAATGTATCTCCTAACAATAGCACCTGATGGCCGCTTTATAGCGTTAAGCAGTGTAATTAGGTGTTTTTGGTCAACACGAATGCAAAAACAAATCGACATGTATCAAAATTCGACGGTAGGAGGTCCCAGCGGACGGATAGCTCTGTGTCTTTGATAATATGTTTGGTAACGTCACTTGCTTGCATAGTTTGTGTCAGGCGTGACACAAAAAGTCTTACGCAGCGGCGAGTCATCGTTTTTTCTATACGCCAAGGTGCGCGAAGTGAGAGTTCTTGATTTGACCTGTAATAGCATCTGATTGATGACTGTGCGTGGAGAGTCTAGCACTTGAGTTTTTAAAGCCCAAGTGTAGTGTTGGTCATCTTAATGTTGCTTAAAATTTCGCCGGTTAGAAAAATGTTCGGTTAGAAGTTGGTAAAATAAAGTAGTTTTTTATGTGTTAAACACTTCTTTGAGAACATTACACCAAACACCTATGAGGTCCTTGATGTATACCGAATAGATATCAACATGCAAATCTAAATAAAAGCTCGCTTGCACTCTTAAATCATTCTAGACAGTTATACCTTCCTATCTTTGATTCAATGTATCTTGCAGAGACGTTAGTTTAATAACTTATAATGTGAACAAAAACCTATATTTGTATACGGCTTAGGTCCTATGTAACTGTTAAACGGGGCCGTAGCAGTTTAAGGCAACCGAAAAGCATTTCGTTTCTAGTTATCATGATGATGTGTGCCTAAAGGCTGCATGGCATCCCTGTTGGTTTAAAAGTGCCTTTCGATGTTTTGGACCATTGACATTACTCTCGATACAGTTTATAGGCGCCTATATGATGGACTAATCAATCTATAATATACCGGAGTGGTCATGATGGAAAATGATTATGGAAAGTACCTATCGCTTTTAGGTTACGCTGTAGGAATGAGAATGACGGCTAGATGTATAGTGATAAATCACCAAAGCATAATGTGATATCAAACCCAGGGACTGCATTGTCAAGACAGGCAGGTACTTTGTTAAGCATGGCAAATTCGTATTGGGCAGGAAGACTAAGAAAATCCTTCACTTGCAATATTGGCTGGTGTATATAATACTTAGAGCAGCAGTCGTTTCATCAGCAAAGATACTGTTAATAGTAAGCTGCATTTTTAAGACTCACTTAACATATAATATTGCGCGAATGCAATTATATTGCATTTAAGCTCGCCTCGGTTTATTTATATCGATACGATTACTTTAGTACGATATTCAGCCAATCCATAATTCTGATAATAGATTAAATAAGCAAAGGACTAAGTATTTTTAAAAGCTGCCCTATAATCTCGGCAGATAATTCTGTCAAATAAATTTTGCATTCAATATCGCTATTTTTTCAATTCATTTGTGAATATTTTGCAGTATTCAAGCAAACATACTTTTAATGTTTTTGTTCATTATATATTACATCGCATTTTTGGAGATAAGATCATGAATGTAAGTATAATAAATTGCTTAATATTCAACTGCGGAAAAACAAGGAAGATGCATACGATACTGTCTAAAAATATCACAATGGATCTCTCTGTTTTGGGTCCCATCAAACTACCAAACTTTTGTATGACGTGGCAAAATTGACTCAGTGACCAAAACTACGAGAGCTCATGGTAGGCTATAGAGGGCGTTCTGTACTGCCAGGTCCAAGAATTTTGCTACGCGCGTCACAGCAAGCTGGTATGATTGGGTTGTTAATTATAACCAACCATATGGTTATTACACTAGTCATATATTTCTATGATGAGCCTGAATGAATATCATTTTATTGATAAAATTGCAATCAATGCACAATTGAATTTCCTGAATTTCATTCGTGATGCCCATAAGATGAGCTATGCATAGACAGTGACATCTGCACTTCCTTATTGGTCTATGTTGGTTTTTATTCAGGAAGTAAATCAAGATTTGACTGCTCATTGATTTATTTATAAATTTAAAATTTTAATTCCAAATGATAATTTACTACTGCCCTGTAGAATTACTTTGTAGCAAAATGGGTTCTGAAGATATAATGGATTCTGAAGATTGGTGATATGTGCTTTTAAGAGCGAGAATGACGGTTTTTATTGCCAATAGCTTAACGAGTAATGCGGACATCTAACATCCATGATCAATCATTGCTTTTCTTGAGTAGTTATGTACATGACTGCTTTTAAATAACCCTGCGTGTCAAGCCCACTCCCGCGTTTCTACTTCTGTAATGGCGCTATCATTACCAGCTGCAACTCTCACACCCATTAAACGTGGTTGCTGTCGAAATAGAAGCAATATACCAATTTTCCCACCTTGCTCAATTGTGCAACCGTAGTTGCATTCGTCTCATTAACAATATTATAATGATAACCTTAGCAGCCAAATACGTTACTAAAACTAACTTCATGATTTCAAAAGAGTTCACTGAGTGATTGCCATTTTGTAGTTGTGCGTTGGTAATGAGCGCATGATAAGGAATAAATACTCTTGTTTGAATTAGGAACTTTATAACTTGCTGCTAGATACACTTAAGATAGCAGGATTATCAAGTAAAGCAAAACATGATTCTGTTTGTATTTAGAGCCCTAACAACGAGCTTGCGTGAAATCCATCAGCCCGTAGAAATTGGCCAATCAATTGAAACATATCCCACGAAGTTCTAGTTTCGTATTCTAACCACTATTTGTAAACTGCTATCTGCAAATCGAAGCGATGGCAGTACGCATTTTTCTATTAACACCAGTGCGTATCATAGATGAAGCAAACTTTCCATGCTGCATATGGTGTACTGTCTAATAATGTAGTTGATTTCATGTGACATGGTAATTGGAATACTCAAATAAAAGCTTTTTGTGTCGTCACAGACGTTAGGCCAAAATCATAGGCGCAACGCAAATCATGTTCCATCATTGATTGCAGTTCGAAACTTGCAATAACATGGAACCTTAATTCATATTGGGCAGTGTGTGCTTGGTATCGTAGTTTACTCACAGTTCTTGTCGTGACGCTTTCTGTAATACGTTCTAAATGCGTCTAAGGCAAATACGACTATCCCAGGTTATCTAGCGTTGCGCTTCATCCCTTCAACAGGAAACCTAGCCTGCAATGGTGTCATTTTGTGGCTTACGTTAACGCCACTTCCATTAGCACATACTGCTAGAAAAGGACATATGCATTCGACTCCAATAAATTTGCGGAGGTTGTTTGTGCAAAGCAGGTGACCGCTGGACAATGGGCGAGACACGGAGAGAGATTTTAAATCTTTTATGTTTCCGTGATATGCAGGTATTAATTATGTAGAATGTACAGCAATGTGCAGTGTAATAATGCAGACTGACTACTTACTCCCTTCATATTCACCGCACGATTTTATCATTAACTTCCAATGACATTTCTAGCTACTTTCATTAATGATGAAGAGATCAAATGTTTAACATTCGAGACTAATATACACTGTGTACATGTAGAAGAGAAGATGTAGATATTAACGCATTACGAGTAGGTCATGTGCTATTGCAAATACCTGACAGTCCGCTACAGCAAAATAAAACACCTAAAACAGAGCAATTCT
>CM067344.1:64864099-64915085 GCA_034190875.2 Urechis unicinctus | reverse complement strand
GTTTATTAACAAATTACGGAATTTGCTCTCCCTTGCTGTTTTATTGGGTTCTAATAAAACTCATTATTCCGGGCATAGCTTCCGAGGAGGTGGGGCATCGTTAGCGCTTCACCAAGGATTACCTGTGGAAGCAATGAAGATCATGGGCGATTGGAAAAGTGACGCGTACGCTAGATACCTCACCATGCCTCTCCCTTCCCAAGTTCCATTCCCTTGCTCAATTTTCTTCAAATTTACTTCTACGTAAACTCTTACTTGGGTCCTTGGGCGATTTCTCATTACTTATTGTCATTTCGTAATTCAAAATTATTAATATCATGTTATGTCATTAAGTATGAGTAAATATTAGTTAGTGTTACGTAATTGATTGTGTAATGTTATGAATAAAGTTTCATCATAATCGATTTTGCAATGCATTATTAGTTACGTAATAAATCCCCTTGGTCGGTCCAAGTCTATTATATGATGTGTTCGTCTAATTTAAGCAGTGTCTACTGCAACCACCGAGTTAACTGCACGCCTATATTTCTTGTATATAGCACAATATTTTTCAATCTCTTTCTCGAGGTATTGCTTCTTGAGGCCAATCTCATTCAATCAATAGGAGTGCCCTGGATTCTCATCGGTGGAGGGCAGATATAACGGTGCCGTCGGAACGATTGGTTGTTGTTTCATACTGAGTTTATAAGTCTACAAGTCAAGTTCAATTAGGAGTTAGACTACATAACAAGTCGCTGCTCGGTTTGGAGTGGTTGTATAAAAGTTAATAAAGTTGCCTTATTCCAGCTGTAAAGGTTGATATTACTACAGCCCGCTTATCCCTACCGCTTGGTTTGTTCCATTTATAACAGGAATATCTGTTGTAAATGGAACAGTATCAGTATCAGAGCCTACACCAGAAGAACGACCTTCCCACTTGATAACATGTATATCCACAGCCTGAGTCACGTGAGGTTTGACCCATAGCTCCATCACCAAACGACCACACATATCCTCTGCGCAGGGGCCCACTTGCTTCTGCCCAAATAGTTATCAGGGGCTTCTTCCGTAAGTCTACATATTGTCTCAGGTCCCTGCGCTGCTGTCTGTGTTGGTTGGTTATTTTATTGACAACATCCTTTGGTGAAATCGGGTCTCCCAACTGAAGGAATTGATTATCAAGCATTTCAAGGTCTCCAGTCATAGTACCGCCACCTTTGTCCATTTTTTTGTGTGAGTCACCAATAATTACATAGGTCTTTGTTGCATATTCAGAGAGGTCGGACTGGGTACTCGCCGTGTTTTTTTATCTAGGTCCATAGATACTCGTTTTTATTGACATCTTGTAAATTCAAGTACAACGCTAACAGTAAAGTCGTGGTTATCCAATTGTTTTCCTTTATTATCGTATAACTGAACCTTCAACTCATGCACAGGCAGGATTAGCGATATTCGTGGTTATAATATCACCGAAAGAGCCATCCTCTTAGCTCACAATGTCAAGAAGCGTGGTGGGCGTGAATGATCGAGTGAAAGGCTGTTGGAAAACCAGTATGTCATGTATTGAGTGAATGGCCATGGAATGTGCGAGTTGCATAAAAGGAGAGTGATAGCTGGAGAGCGTCATTATGCCGGTGGGCATGCGAAGGACAGAAAATAAATAACTCAGAAGTCGCTTCGTCTATTGCTTCCATCTGTGACAATGATGTACATGTGTTTGCAAATGATAAAAGTAATCATGGTAGCTGTGACAAAAACGGAAGAAATTTCCTCTTCGACTAAAAATGAATGATAACCAGATGAAGAGCGGATGGTGAAAACTGTTATGATCCTGCCATCAAAAGCGCTTCCTGTGGTACCAAATATAATTAAAGTAGGATGCGATCTTAATGGTAGGATCGTAAAGATCAAGCACGTGCATGTGATGGAGATGATCTTCTAATTCATTTGCTGAAATATGCCCTAGTATAATCCATTATAAGTTGAGAGATGACGGAACCTAATTGTTGTAATCAGACGCTGGTAGTGTGAGCTATCTTTATTTATGCCATCACGTTATAGCAATATGTGAACAAACAACACCTCGAACAGCAGGGATACAACACTAATCAGCCTTTAAATTCAGTGGGACCTTTATTATCAACCTCTTCTGGGATAATTATTTCATGTCATTATATTATGATTTACTGACTACATCAACAATAGAATATATGCAAAATTATGAAATACTACCTGAGATCCACGGGAGGAGTGGGCGGGATTTTTGGAAGAGATAGAAATTATGTCACATGACGAGAATGGTCACGCCTTCTGTTGGGCCAGCGATCTGTCAATATATGACACTTGTCTCTCTAATAAAAAGCGGGGTTATTATACAAGTACTCCTTCAGACCAAAATACTCTACACGACAGCTAGTCATTCACGGGAAAACACATTATTTCTTTTATTGCTAAACAAGCCATATAGGCACATTATTATAAGTCATTAATGTATTTTTGTCCACAATAACTATCGAAGTGCTTTGTGAGCAGTCACACTAAAGAGCTTATAGCTGCAATAAGAGGGATCATACTGATCGGCCTATTGAGTCAGAATTATCTTGAAAAACTTTCTATTATGCCTGTTATTGTTTGTTTCACTTCAAGAACCATACCTCCCGGTGCATTGGAACACACGGTTCTCTGACAGTGAATAACCATTCTTCATGCTTACTTAAGTCATTCCCTTCCCCGACTTAACTTTGATAGAACCGGAAAAAACATAAGATTCAGAATACTGGTTCAATCTCCGGAACAGTCTCCATGGCATCGCTCTCATTTAACCTCCTCAACACTGTCCTGATCCTTGTACCCTCGTCGCACATTTTATCCCCTTGTGATCATCATAACGTACAAAATGTCTTGAAACAGCAGCCAAACTCGTGGACAGGTAAGGTTAGTACGTTTAGTGTTTGATGGCACACAAATACTAATGGGTTAAATGGCGCCTCTAAAGGTGGGATGAATATGAAGAGATTAGATTGAACTGATTGAGCAGCCGCCTTCAAGAATAAATAGAAAAAAAGAGTGAAATACCCGTGAATGATAATGAAAATAATTAAGATGCAAACGATAGTCCTGGTGTGCTGCAGATATGACACTCGCAAGGACCTCTCCGATCAACCACCAGGATTCCATTGACCGTCGATACGAGTCGCAACCCACGGCTAACTGGCTGCCCCCAATCAGTCGCCTCTTACGACATGCATGATACAGTGGGCCCATTCTCCCCCCGAACAAACAGGCTGTAAAAGTAAGACGTGTGGTTCTTCAAGTTTGATCAATTTAGGGATATGAAGATTGAAACAACATATTTCGTGTATCAGGGTGTACTCAAGTTGCGCTGTGGGGTATTGCATTCTATTATCGATCAAAAGGCTTCTTCGGGTCGGAGAAGTGCCTATTACATTAATATGTGCAAAAACAGTAGGGTATAACAGTAGGGCATAACATCATTTTGTATTCTTGTGGCATGTTTGGGATAGGATAGAACACACTCGATTGGACAATCACTTCCAGTGATGGACATTCAAGCTTGAAGCCAACCGGGGCAAAGGAAGTTGCGCACTTTGGCAAGGGTGGGGGGCGATTTCTCGTATGAAATCTGCAATTTTCTGTAAACAGCAATTCATTATAAACTGACACGACCCTTGACCCCGACTTGCCACCACAACCCACCACCAATAACTGTTCAGAAGGAAAAAGTAGTCCATAATTTGAGAACTCAAATCACTATTCAGTGCTGACCAACACAAGAGAGACAGAAATTTAATATCGAGCTTCGGTATACATTTTAAAATGCGGTCCAAACTTGTTTCCTTACCCAAGTATATACAAATTACTCTTTAGCGCATTAATGTATTCTAGGATCTACATTAATTTTCATTGCCAGTTGTGCCGAGCGCCATTTGGGTGTTGTGAATTACGAAAGTCGCAAAATATGTCCAAACTTTCCCAGGTAAATCGTTGTTCCTTACTACAAAATAGTGTTATGGATTAATATATTAATTTGCCAGTGGTACTTCACATAAGGTTATATGATTTATTTCGACGGATCTTTTAAATTGTAACCGGCTTTGACTTTGGTTTGAATGATCTTCATTTTCTTTTAAGAGCCCACGTTTTTGTCATCAAAGCGCAGCAAGTTGTAACTTACGCAAATATTAGTGACGCAAGTGTTTGATATGTTATTCGTTGGGACATTTTGGAATTTTTCTAGTTTGGTTTTCTCGTCAATGCTTTGGAGTTGATATTTTTATTTGGAATATTTTTTATCCGCTACTTAATAGAGATGTCCGTTTAATATTAATTTATTATTCATCCGCATTACATTACAAATAAGCTATATGAAATCTGATTTTCATGCGCATAGTTCCAGTAGTTAACGAACTGGCTTTTAGCCATAGGACGGATTTGACTTGTATAGTATTTGATGTTCTTTTGATTTTTCTCGAAGCTCTGACATTTGGCAAGGACGAAAAATGTAACATAAAAGAGGTATCCAAAACGGCCCTCGGATGGTTTACAAACACTATGATATCACCATGGAGCCACATCTGGTCAATTTAGATAGAAATTAGCATGGAGGCAAAATGGTCATTTTGAAGTTATTATTGTGGAAACTATTGAATAGAAAATTGACTCAACTAAAACAACATTGTTCTTTTCCCAGGTGGTGACTTAGCCATGGCCAGCTTAGCGTATTGTGTCACTGAGATGAAATCAACGTCTTCTGAAAGGCGCAGTTTGCATGTCGGACACAGGACGTTTTGGTCAACAGTGGTGTGTGTATTATCTATGTAAAGGACTGCTATAGAAAGGACCACCGTACCAACGGTGCATAACGAGGTATTAAGTTGTATTACTCGTTTAAATCGTGGCTAGAACTCTTATGCTACACGCTTTCAATTGCCTATATGTATGTGAATCGTCTAGTGTTAAAAACACTAATTATACTATCAGATGTACACTTCTCGCCATACGGTACCATGCTGTTGTTCGATTGTACCTTTATGTGCAACATGAACGATTTCTGCTTAAAAATATGTACACGCGTGATGACTCGTATGCATAGGGTATTGCATTTGTTTAATTTTGGACCGCTTGTTTGATATTGACGCATCGGGATGATTTTTAACGAGCTGCGTCTGGTGAAGTTTACAGTTTTATCCTGCGTGATTTAAGACTTTATATTCGCATCAGGGGCTGATTGTTTTACATTCTGTGCATGGGAACGTGCGAGCCTAACGCAAGATTATGAGCCCCGAACGTTGTACATCCCCTGTGGGTCCGGGGGTAGAATAGACCCACTGTATCCTTCTGCATGTCGTAAGAGGCGACTAAAAGGGGGCAACCTGTCGGCCGTGGGTTGCGACTCGTGTCGGTGAACAATGGGATCCAGATAGTTGAGTGGGAAGGTCTTTGCGATGGCCAGTTCTGCAACACGCCACAATAGCCCGGATTTCACCTTGACAAGAGACTGGAATGGCGTGTTCCAGTCAACTGGCTGGTGGTGACTTGCCCTAGGATAATCGTTTTCATTTTTATCTTTTCCATCGCGATTTTTATTTATCCTAGAGGGCGGCTGCTTAATCTGCTAATTCTTATCTATTAATCTTTCATGGCACCATATGACACATGAGTGTTGGTGTGCCGTTAAACCCTATACTTACCTTACCTTACCTAACCTTACCGAGCGTTGTACACATCCTGTCACTCGTCTCCCTGTTGGTGTGCCGTTAAACCCTTTTCTTACCGCCACTCGGCTCCCGTATGGCGCACTAAACGAGATGGTTTGATACCGCTTTTGTAGTACATGATTCGAATTCTTTTTCATTTCCTTGACTTGACTTAATATGCTGTCACACATCAGCATCTGGTATTTTGTGATTTTTTTCATCCTTGTACTACCAGTCCACTTCTGCATTTTGCAGCTTCTCACTTTTCCGTGGTCTGCTGTGTGCGTTTTACTAAGATGTTTACACGCCACACACTCGCTTTTCATAATTTACCTATAGAAGGATGGAACTGCTTGAAATATTCACCGAAACGATGCGTTTGATGGCGTTTTATGCAATTTTCTTTTGCCACGGACTATTGTCTGGTGATTTATTTCAATGGTTGATAGAAATGATAATTGTTGTCGCCATATTCTATACCGACATTTCTGACACAATTTTGACGGAATTTTCTCGAAAGCTCTTCATTTTTATGTTTGTCGGTGTTGCGATCAGATCCCATGAAATAATCTACCCCTGTGGGTCCGGGGTTAAAATAGGCCCACTGTATCATCCTTCATGTCGCAAGAGGCGACAAATAGGGAGCAACCTGTTGGCCATGGGATGCGACTTGTGTCGGAGGACAATGAGATCCTGGTGGTTGCGAGGGCCATATATGCAAAACACCACTATGACCCGGATTTCACCTAGACGAGAGGCTGGAATGGTCTTGTCCAGTCAATCGGCTGGTGGCGACTTCCCCACTTGGATAATATTTGCATTTTTATCTTTTCATCATACGCATGTTTTCCCACATTTATCTTAGAAGGCGGCTGCTCAATCAGGTCAAACTAATCTCTTCATATTTGTTGGTGTGCCATTAAACCCCAAACTCACTCACCCATGAAATTATCATAGCGAAGCCGTGTTTTATGCAGATATCGATTGTGTTGTTTTTTATTCTATTGAGTGCCGATGTAATTGTGTCGTCATACTTTTTGATTATTTGACATTGATGGAATATTTTCTCGTATCGGCGATTAGAAGTTTTGAGTGTTTTGCTCTCGAAAGTTTTCTAATGGATGCTTTTCGCATGAAATTATTCAATGAAGCTCTTTTTGACCGTGTTTTATGCAGATATCGACCTGCGAGATTATTGGTCAATCGAGTATATATGTTTGTTGATTTGAATCCATTGGTTGACGATGATAATGGTGACGTCATTCTCGTAGAATATGTATCATTGACATCTTTTTTTTTGTGGGTTTATTTTTGTGTCTCGAAAGTTTTCGAACGGACGCATTCCTTCCGAAATATTTTAGGGAAGCCGCTTTTGACCCCGTTTTGTGCAGATATCGACAGAGATTGCTGTACAATCAAGTATGCGTTTTTTGATTTTAATTACATTGGTTGACAATGGTAATTGTGTCGTCGTACTTGATGAGTATTTCACATTGACATCCGATGGAATTTGTCTCGTATCAGCGATCGCAAATTTTATATTTTTTGCACTCTAATGTTTTCAAATGGACGTTTTCCCCGTGAAATATCTGTTTTATGGATATATTGTTTGGTCAATCGAGCACCTGTTTGTGGATATTGATTCCATATCTGATAAGATACCTTTGTTGTTGTCATTTTGTTTTTTAACTGATGTATTTGTATCTGAAATAGTTCAGCCTTCATGGGCTGATCTCTGAGAATTATTTATTCATTTCATTGTAAGGGCCCCCGAGTTTTGAATTGTTTAACTCTCTCGCCTGAAGTGCTTGTCATTGCTTTCACAAATGGCTAGCAAAGAAATAAACTTTGGATGCATTTAACTTTTTTAGGATATTTGTTACTTTGTGTTACTGTATTTTCGCAGGACTTTATTTGTTTTGGTATTGTCTATGTATAATCTATATTCTTAAGGCGTGTTATGTAATAAAGCTCCTTTGCCCCTCCTTCTCCGCAAATGACCTATGGTTGTTTTGCGAACACCACGGACGTCATACTTGAGAATTATATCAATCGACACATCACATTTGTGTAGATTTGCGTTGGTTTGTCAAATTTCCTACAAAAGTATCTGAAGGCAATGTTTATTGTTTTACATTGTGTGCTACGTATCGTGTCGTATCCGACTATATTATTGAGGACATTAATGTATCATGTAAAAAAAGAATCAACTTATAGTCATAGGACTGACAAGTCCTAAAGCAAGTGTCCGAAATGAATGCGACGAAAGCGGGATGTAGCATAAGTGGTAGAAGAGTTCGACATCTAATGACCATAACAACCAAGACACAAGAGGGATGCGTTATCGCCGGCAGACGGGACTTTATACAGGATACGAGACGGCAATTTTCCCGAACGACCCCGATCCAAGAGGGATGTTGTATCACGGGGAGAAGAGTATAACATCAAGTGTCCGTCTCGACTGAAACACAGGAGTGATGTAGGATCGCTTGGAGACGAGGCAGCGGTCAATTGTCCCAAACGACCGCGACCCAAGAGGGATGCAGGATCGCCGCAAGACCAGGCTGATATCAACTGTCTCAAACAAAGAGGGATGCAGGACTGCCGGTAGATAGCGCTTATTCCAGGATATGTGAGGCCCATATGCCATATTTTTATCTCCATATTTGGATTAGATGTCAATGACGCATGTATTAAGTATAATCGACAGGTGACGAGGCTGACAGCAAGTGTCCCGAGTGAGCGCCTACTTGTAGGGTTGAAGTATTACTAGAGGGAAGCCGGAAGCTGACAACAAATATCCCATATGACTACAACCAAAGCGGGATGCAGGATCGCCGGTAGATTGAGATTCTTTCATGAGGCCTTGTATATGGTGTTGATGATATGTTTTTGTTTCATATGCCATATGTTTATCTCCATATTTGGATCAGTTGTCAATGACGCTTGCATTATGTATAATCGCCAGGTGAAGAGGCTGACAGCAAGTGTCCTGAGCGAGTGTGAGCCATGAGGGATACTTTAAAGTGTCCCAAACGAATGCAGCCAAAGAGGGATGCAGTATCGCCGGGAGATTGTGCTGCTTCAAGTTTAAGTGAGGCCCGACAGTCTGTGTTTGTGATGTGTTGTTTTGTACACTTGAAATTTAAGTGTGACCGTATTTGGATCAGATCAAAGTTGATATCACATGAATTAAGTAAAACTATATATAATCGCCAGGTGACGAGACTGATAGCAAGTTTCCCCATTGACAGCGACTCAGGAGTAATGCAGTATCGCATGACGAGGCTGGCAGCAATTGTTCAAAATTACTGCGATTCTAATGGTATGCACTGCTACCTAAAGAGGATGCAAAATCGATAGGAGATGTGGCTGACAACAATATCCCAAGTGACTGCTTCTCACGAGGGATGCAGAATCGCCGGGAGACGAGGCAGAAAGCAATCGTCCCAAGCAACTGCGACCGAGGAGAGAGATACAGGATCGCTGCGATATGAGGCAGACAGCAATTGTCCCATACTACTGCGATCCAAGAGATATTCCGCATCGACAGAATGCAAGGCTGACGTCAATTTTCCAAAACGACCGCGTCTTAAGAGGGATGCTGGATCGCCAGAAGACTTATTGATAGCCACTGTCTAAAAACAGGAACGCCACCCAAGAAGGAAGCCGGATCGCTGGGATACGAAGTGGACAGCTATTGGGGCCAAGGACCGCGACCAAAGAAGTATATAAGACCACTGGCAGACAAGGCTGCGGTCAATTGTCCCAAACGACCGCGACCCAAGAGGGATGCAGGATCGCCGCAAGACCAGGCTGATATCAACTGTCTCAAACAAAGAGGGATGCAGGACTGCCGGTAGATAGCGCTTATTCCAGGATATGTGAGGCCCATATGCCCATATGTCAATGACGCATGAATTAAGTATACAAGGTGATGAGGCTGAAATCAATTTTCCCAAACGACCGTGACCAAAGAGGGATGCTGTATTGTCCCAAACGACCGTGTCCCACCAGGGAAAGAGTAATGCTTCCACCAAGACCCAAGAGGGATGCAGCACTGCCGGAAGACGAGACTGTCAGCAATTATCCCCAGCGACCACCACACAAGAAGGATGCAGGATCGCCGGGAGACTTCCTGGATATGTGAGGCCCATATGCCATATGTTTATCTCTATATTTGGATCAGATGTCAATGACGCATGAATGAAGTATAATCGCCAGGTGACGATGCTGACTGTAACGTTCCAAGTGGCTACGACCCTCTAGGGATGAAGCATTACATCAAGACGAGCCTGACAGCAATTGTCCCAAGCGACTGCGACTCAAGAGGGATGCAGGGGGGCTGGTAGACGAGGGAGACAGCAATAAGGATACAGGATCGCCGGGAGACGCAGCTGGCAGCAATTGTCCCAAACTACTGCGATCCACGAGAGAAGCTGGTTCGACGAAAAACGAGGCTGACGTCAATTTGTCGCAACGATTGTTCGGTTGTACCTTTATGTGCTACTTTTTCTGCTCAACAATGTATATGTACACAGTGATGACTCGTATGAATGGGGTATTGTATTTGCTTAATTCGGACCCCTTGTTTGATTTTGACACATTTTGATTTTTAACGAGCTGCGTCTGATGAAGTTTACAGTTTTATCCTGTGTGATTTAAGACTTTATATCCGCACCAGGGGCTGATTGTTTTACATTCTGTGCATGGGAACGTGCGAGCCTAACGCGAGATTATGAGCCCCGAACGTTGTACATCCCCTGTGGGTCCGGGGGTAGAATAGACCCACTGTATCTTTCTGCATGTCGTAAGAGGCGACTAATATTATGCTGTCACACATCAGCATCTGGTATTTTGTGATTTTTTTCATCCTTGTACTACCAGTCCTCTTCTGCATTTTGCTTCTCAGTTTTCCGTGGACTGCTGTGTGTGTTTTACTAAGATGTTCACATGCCGCACACTCGCTTTTCATAATTTACCAATAGAAGGATCAAACTGCATGAAATATTCACCGAAACGTACTTTTGATGGCGTTTTATGCAAATGTGGCCCTTTTAGCCACTGACCAATGTCTGGTGATTTATTTCAATGGTTGATAAAAATGAAAATTTTTGGCTCCATATTTTATATCGACATTTTTGACACAATTTTTAGGCTTTGTTTTTATTCGCGTGTTGTGGTTTCGTTTCGTTTTTACATGATCTTTGCCATAACCCCCTCCTCTCTTTTAACTGCTGAATTATCTTGAAATCTCTTCATTTTTGCGCTGTCGGTGTTGCAATCAGATCCCATGAAATAATCTACCCCTCTGGGTCCGGGGTTAGAATAGGCCCACTATATCCTCCTTCATGTCGTAAGAGGTGACGCATAGGGTGTACCCGTTTGCCGAGTGCTGCTACTCGTGTCGGAGGACAATGAGATCCTGGTGTTTGCGAGGGTCATATCTGCAAAACACCACTATGACCCGGATTTCACCTGGACGAGAGGCTGGAATGGTCTGGTCCAGTCAATCGGCTGGTGGCGATTTCCCCCCCTTGGAAAATATATACATTTTCGTCATCCACGTGTTTTTTCCCATTTATCTTAGAAGTCGGCTGCTCAATCGGGTCAAACTAATCTCTTAATATTTTTCCCACCTTTTGGCGCCACAGAACACATATGTTGGTGTGCCGTTGAACCCCAAACTCACTCACCCATGAAATTATCATATGGAAGCCGTGTTTTATACATATATCGATTGATCAATCGAGTACCTGTGTGTTGTCTTTTATTCCATTGAGTGCCGTTGTAATTGTGTCGTTATACTTTTTGATTATTTAACATTGATGAAGTTGTGTTTAGCTCTCGAATGTTTTCAAATGGAGGCTTTTCCCATGAAATTATTTAATGAAGCCATTTTTGACGGTGTTTTATTCAGATATCGACCTGCGAGATTGTTATTCAACCAAGTATATATGTTTGTTGATTTTTATTACACGGGTTGAGAATGGCAATGGTGACGTCATACTCGTAAAATATTTGTCATTGACATCTGATATCTTTTTGTATCGGTGATTAGAAGTTTTGTGGATTTATTTTTGGCTCTCGAATGTTTTCGAACGGACGCATTCCTCCCGAAATATTTTAGGGTAGCCGCATTTGACCCGTTTTGTGCAGATATCGACAGAGGTTGCTGCGCAATCAAGTAAATGTTTTTGATTTTTATTCCATTGGTTGACAATGGTAATTGTATCGTCATAGCTGATGAGCATTTCACATTGACGTCAGATGGAATTTTGTCTCGTATCAACGATCAAAAGTTTTTAATTTTTTTTGCTCTCGAAAGTTTTCAACCGTACGTTTTTCCCATGAAATATATTTAGCGAAGCTCTTTTTGACCGTGTTTTATGCAGACATCGACCTGCGAGATTGTCGGTCAATCGAGTATATATGTTTGTTGATTTTTATTCCATTGGTTGACGATGATAATGGTGACGTCATACTCGTAAACTATTTGCCATTGACATCTGATATCTTTTATTGTTTTGTGGGTTTATTTTTGGCTCTCGACTGTTTTCGAACAGACACATTCCTCTCAAAATATTTTAGGGAAGCGGCATTTGTGCAGATATCAACAGCGATTGCTGTTCAATCAAGTATGTGTCTTTGATTGTTATTCCATTGGTACACAATGGTTATTGTGTCGTCATACTTGATGAGTATTTCACTTTGACGTCAGATGGAATTTTTCTCGTATCAGCGATCACAAGTTTTGTATTTTTTTTGCTGTCGAATGTTTTCAAATGGACGTTTTCCCCGTGAAAAACCTTTCGGTAAGCTCCTTTTGACCAAGTTTTATGCAAATATTGACAACGACATTGTTGGTAAATCGAGCACATGTTTGTTGATTTTGCTTCCATATCTGATAAGATACCGTTATTGTTGTCAATTTGTTTTAAACTGATGTTTTTGTATCCGAAATAGTTCAGCCAGTATGGGCTGATCTTTGAGAATTATTTGTTTACCTCATTGTAAGGCCTCTGAGTTTTGAATTGTTTAACTCTCTCGCCTGAAGTGCTTGTTATTGCTTTCACATATGGCTAGCCAAGAAATAAACTTTTGATGCGTTTAATATTTTTGGATATGTTTTATTCGTGTTATTGTATTTTTACATAACTTAATTTGTTTTGGTATTGTCTATGTATCATCAACATTTTTATGGCGTGTTATGTATTAAAAGCTCCTTTGCCCCTCCTTCTCCGCAAATGACCTATGGTTGTTTAGCAAACACCGCATACGTCATACTTGAGAATTTTTTTCAATCGACACATCCCATTGTGTTGATATGCGTTGTTTTGTGACATTTTCTACAAAAGTATCTGGAAGCAATGTTTATTGTTTTACATTGTGTGGTACATATCTGTCGTATTCGACTATATCATTGAGAACATTAATGCATCAAGTAAAAAAAAGAACCAACGTATAGCCATAAGACTTACAAGGCGACACAAGCGGGATGTAGCATAAGTGGGAGAAGAGTTTGACATCTAATGTCCCAAACGACCACGATGCAAGAGGGATGCAGTATTGCCGGTAGACTTCATCCAGGATACGAGGCTGACCGCAATTATCCTGAGCAACCCCGGTCAAGGAGGGATGTTGTATCACGGGGAGAAGAGTATAACATCAAGTGTCCCTCTCGACCGCAACCCAGGAGTTATGCAGTATCGTATTATGTATAATCGCCAGGTGAAGAGGCTGACAGCAAGTGTCCTGAGCGAGTGTGAGCCATGAGGGATACTTTATCGCTTTGAAACTAGGCAGACTGCAAGTGTTCAAAACGACTGCATTCCCAGAGGGATGCAGTATCGCTTGTAGACGAGGCTGACCTAAAGTGTCCCAAACGAAGGCAGCCAAAGAGGGATGCAGTATCGCCGGGAGATTGTGCTTCTTCAAGTTTAAGTAAGGCCCGACAGTCTGTGTTTGTGATGTGTTGTTTTGTACACTTGAAATTTAAGTGTGACCGTATTTGGATCAGATCAAAGTTGATATCACATGAATTAAGTAAAACTATATATAATCGCCAGGTGACGAGACTGATAGCAAGTTTCCCCATTGACAGCGACTCAGGAGTAATGCAGTATCGCATGACGAGGCTGGCAGCAATTGTTCAAAACTACTGCGATTAGTACTGGATAGTATGTTGATAAATTCCGAAATCATCTAATTGGATTGGCATCATAAACCATTTTCGCATATAGGATTTGTTGGCAGTGGGTCTCTTGCGTCGACTGTTGTATTACAGAAATTATTCTCCTGTGATGCTTACCGTGTTTACTAGAATGGTTCAGTGACACTTATGTCTCTTGAATAAGCAAGTTCGGTATCTCACGCGGAGGGCACTGTGGGAAACCAGTCTAAGGTCAATCGTGACAATTCTCTCGAGTCATTGGTCTGTTGTTGTGGTCTTTGCGTCGAAGTGTATTACAGCGCTCAGCTACTAGATGGTTCAGTCAATCTCTCAAGTTCGGTATCTCACGCGGGAGGGCACTGTCTCTAAGGTCAATCGTGACAATTCTCTCGAGTCATTGGTCTGTTGGTGGTTAGCAAAGTAAACAGCGCTCAGCTACTATGTCAATCTCTCTCTCTCTCTCTCTCTCTCTCTCTCTCTCTCTCTCTCTCTCTCTCTCTCTCTCTCTCTCTCTCTTTTCGCGATTAACAAGTAGTTTTCGGTACGTCGAATGTCGGCTACAGCATCTGGTCTTATATGGTGATTTTGAACGCATGAAAATGCCGGCTCTGTGACACCATTTGCATGGTCGCGGTTAGAAAAAAACCGAAAGTAGAAACTTGTGGGTTTGGCGAACGCTGTAGTCATAATGAATGTGCCACAAACCCAGTAAAGAAGAGAATGATCGAGATCGTGCTCTGTCATTAGTCTTGCTTTCTTATTGCTTATTTCTTATGTGAATTAAGCTTACAAATATCTTCAGATTGACAAGTTGAAAGTTTGGAAGCTGCTACTGGAGGGCATCCGTCGACCATGTTGTGTCATGAACACCGAGTAGGGTTGGCAAGATTGCAAGTTCAACACGCATCCGGGGATTGGCGACTCTTGTGGCTTCGACAACATTTTTCCCAATGCCGTGGCCAGGTGGTGAAATTACTAGAGCGGCACCTCTAAACAGCAAGTCACTCTGTATTGGATAATCTTTCTCTGCAAGGACAACATCTCCCTACCTAATCTTGTCAAAATTACATGACTCTCTTGTGATGTGCTGATTCGAGGCTCGCACCCCCCCCCCCCCCCACACTAGAAATGAGATACAAAGCTTTTAATTCCATTAGGAGAAACGGCCACAAAAGATTAACAGTGCTCGACTTCTTGTAGTGTTTACATGTATACGCCTGTAGATTTAAGTTTCTGGGTCTTTCAATTAAGACATCATAGCAGTCAATTATGCAAGTACGACTTGGATATTTCTTGGAGACAGTTGATGGCAATGCTTGTCTTACATTTTGGCGGGATGGCCAAAAGATGAGAGGGTTCGATTCCCTTGCCACAAACAATGTTTATGATGGCTGAATATGTGCCACTTGATATGCAAAAGAGGTCAACAAGCAAATATATTGAGAGATTCATGCGCAGCTTTATCATCGCGGGCCACTCTTTTTCGGAGTCCTTGCAAATACTCTTGGAGCGTTGGTTGAGATGATTTGATGATTGCCTTGATGGAAAACCGGTGTTTTGGGATACTATCTCATCAGTGGACAGCATCTTTGTGGCAATTTTAAGGTCACATGGTTGTCTGTCTTGATGTCGGATGATGTACATTGCTGGTCAATCTTCAAGTTTGGGATGCATGTCCTTGATGTTCCACGCAACCATCACATATACATTTGTCTGTGCATTTACAAGGAAAGATGTAGGTGTGATCATCCTGGAGAATCATCTTCTTTGATTTCCCCTTGCATTGTTCAATATCATTGAGCTATATCCGCGATAGGTAATTCCAAATCATGATCAGTTTCATAGTCCCTACTGATGCAGGGCAGAGCATTCAGAGTTGCAACTAGTGTGGGTCGAAATCCGGGTGGTAAGCGTGTAGCTTTTGGTTTTGAGTCATATCCAAGATGTTTAGTTGGATACAGATGTGTGGTGATGTCGTCAAAATACAATGAACACACGCGATCATTATCAGTAGGGATCAAATTTTTGCCAGTCACTTCATTTTTGCGATTGACCAAATTTATCTGATGATCAGTTGGGAAAAGAATTAAGGCTTAACGTTAATGGGATTTGGAACGCACATCTGGTATACCTGTACTCTAGTTATTTTTATGTATGTCGCAAAATCGCCTGTGGGTCCGGGGGTAGAATAGGCCCACTGTATTCTTCTGCATGTCGTAAGAGGCGACTAATAGGGGGCAACCTGTTAGCCGTGGGTTGAGTGGAGTGGTTCTTTTTGTGGGCCATATCTGCAACAAACCACTCTGGTCCGGATTTCACCTAGACGAGATGCTGGAATAGCCTGGTTCAGTCAAACGGCAGTTGGTGACTTGCCCTAGGATAATCGTTTCCATTTTTATCTTTGCCATCTCCATTTATCCTAGAAGGCGGCTGCTTAATCAGGTCAATCTTATCTATTAACCTTTCTTGGAACCATATAATGCATTAGTGTCTGTGTGTCGTTAAACCCTACACTTACCTAACCTTGCCTTTATATATCTCTGGCAGAAGCTACTGTGTGGTAAGGTACCGGATGCTTGTGGCTCTAGCAGCAGCAGCGTTGGTAACTTATTCTGTTTGCTTTTCTCTGAGGACAGGTGCATTTCCCTCTTCAAAGTTGCGCAGTGTCTGTTGTATTTCGTGATCTCCATGTCGTAAGAGGCGACCAATAGCGGGCAACCTGTTGGCCATGGGATGCTACCCGTGTGATCAAAGTGCTTGAGTGGAGCGATCCTTATGAGGGCGATATCTCTCACACACCACTTTGGGCCGCATTTCACCTAGACGAAAGGCTGGAAAAGCCTGGTTCAGTCAATCGGCTAGTGGTGACTTGCCCTAGGATACTCGTTTCCATTTTTATCTTCTCCATTTATCTTAGAAGGCGGCTGCTTAATCGTGTCAATCTTACCTATTAACGTTTCTTTAAACCATATATCAGATGAGTGTTGGTGTGCCGTTATAGCCCATACTTACCTTACCTCATGACAGTTTGGACTCTTCATAAGTTTACCACTGTCTGATCTCTAGCTGCAAACACGAGGGAAAGTTATACCGGCTCTGGGTGGCATGTTATTCATTTGGGCTGCCTATGGTCATTATTGGAGGGAGAGAGGGCCAAACTCAAAGGTGCTGCCTTCACCTCACCGCGTGTAATTAATAAAATTTCTGAATTGATGTATCAGACAGGATCGGAAACCAAGACCTTGCCTCTGTTAAGACAAATCCTCGCGTATTAGATTGTGGATTCTGTAACTATGTCAGTGTATGATTTATGATGTAATTAATATGCAATATTTGATAAGGAATGCAATTCACTGTATGTGAGTTCTGACAATTCAGTTAAAATTATATTTGTGGTTTATTTGTGGCAAACTAAAATTTTCCTGTATCTATGAGACCTTTATGTTCAAGAACAAGTGAAATATTTGATGTTTAGTCAAAAGGATGATATTGCATTCTAACCATTCTGCAATTATTTCTTTTTTGTGTTTAGTGTAAGTCGCAAACTGAGAATTTCCCTTTTTTCACACAATCATTGTTTAACAAAGCATTCAATTCATTGAAATGGAATTCTTTCCTTGTTGTTGTATGTTATGTTCTAAAGTCTTATAAAATATGAAAAGAAACTATAATTGATTAAAATGATTTTTAATTTAGTTGAAGGATTTCCTAAAACATTGTGTCATGGAGTGAAATCTAATTTTGCCGAATGATTATTTGATTTACAGCGAGCACTACACTTTATCAAAATAATACATAGCATATATAGTCAGATATTGAATAATTGATCGTTATTGGAAAGAAGATTCAAAACTAGTATTTGATGGTTGTGAATCAAAATGAATATCTATCTGTATCCCCTTTATGTTATGTGATGTATGCCTGAAGAGAAATGAGAGGATGTGAGGTGAGATGGGAGGCTGCATGTATCGCATTATTCATTCCGATGTCTTGTTCATCTTCTAATTTATGAAGCAGTTTTATTATTGCCAAAAGTATTCTTTATTCTATTTATGACTAACAATTTGACTTTTTATTAGAAATGTAAGTTAAAGCTTAATATAACTTATATTAATTTAATTGTTGTAGCAAACCAATCAATTATTTCAAGACAATTTATATCTCGAGTTTTTGTATTGTAGGTATATCTATTTATATTGAATAGAGTTGGCGCCCGTTCCGTTCAAAAATATATCTAAAATTACAATTTTATCGTTGTGAGCCAAAGTAAATCTATCTCTGTGCCCACTATATAATTGATATTGGATGGTCAAATAGTAAATGCTTATGTGGAATAAGAAACCGTGCGAATGTTTATTTAAGCTCCACATTCACAGCGGCTTATCCTGTCAATTTCGTCGAATTAATCAAAGGCACTAAAGTAAATTGGATGACTAAGAAATTTCAAAAAGACTTTAAACACCTGTCAAAACTCTTTGTTTTTTTTTAATAAAGCATTAAAAAGTCGTGACTTAATTCATTCTTGCCAACCGCTGGCTTGCATCAGCTTATCAAGAGCAAAAATATTCAAAATAATTGGTCGCGCGTAATGAGGCGTTTGGTGTTTAGAACTGCCCCGTAAATCGACGATTGCAATATCGACACGTAGTACACATTGTCACATCGAATGCTTAGGCAAGGCTTTAGATTTACATGTTGTCGTAGACTCTGGTACAAGTAGCGTAGCGGAACCCCTGGAGTTTGGAACGTAGACTTATAACCACTCTCATCTCGTTTGTTAAGAAAATGCACAGTATCTTTACATTATATACCATCCGGTGAATTGTATATAACTTCTAGAGAGTCAGTAACATCTAGCTTTTATACGTGGTGAGTTATGATGTTGCAATGATCATCAAAGGTAAGTATAGGATATAACGGCACGCCAGGACTAGTGCAATGATCATCAAAGGTAAGTATAGGGTTTAACGGCACGCCAGGACTAGTGCAATGATAATCAAAGGTAAGTATAGGGTATAACGGCACGCCAGGACTAGTGCAATGATCATCAAGGAAATCACAGAGTTATGGAAAGAGTACGGGGGGAAAAGCTGCATATGACTGATAATTGGACAACGGTTGCAATCTTCCATTTATATGAAAGGGAATAATTATTATGTATGTAAAGGTGATATCCATGAAACAAGGCAATATAAAATATTATGATTCATACGGGGAAAAACAGACCATGATGAGACGCATTAAGTCTCACTGGAGGTGAGAGCATTTATTTTGAAGGCAATGGTTAGTTAATTTATGTTTGTGGCAATGTAACACAGATAATGAGTTTGCTTGAGCCCTTTCTGGTCATACAAATAGCTTTTTTGTTTGACCGCTTTAAGTGCTTACCAGAGGACATATGGGTCTTGATTGGAACGAACCTTTCAAGATTACTGCATCTGAGGATGTGCATGGCAAAAGGACAGTAAGAGTTGTGGTGAATTTGCTCTGAAGGTAACAACTTTATATATGAAAATAGTGTAAATAAATGCTAAATCATTATAATAGACCGATTATCTGGCAGAGATGATGTGTAATGACTAACCTACATATATGGAATAAATCTAGAACAACAATGCATTTGTCATCACTTAATTTAGAATGGTATCTTGTATGCAAGTATTAATTTGTTCTGAGTGAAATGTATTTTATGCTTAGAAGTTGCAATGAACCTGTTTCTGAACGGATTAATAAGTCTGTTATTTCTAGTTGATCCAGAAGGAATTAAGTAGAGATATCATGCCAAAGTCTTCGCCATTATATGCCCAAAGTTATATCGCAGAGCTGGCTAGATGAAGAATCTGGAGCGACATTTGATTATTTCTAAACATCGGCAGAGACATTCGTAAGGACACTTCACAGATCTTCATTTTGCATGTAATGAATATTGCACCAGGTGGTCCTTCTTGTTGCCGACTTGAATGAGAACAACGAAACTGATACATTGGTAAGTGATAGAATGTGTTGAACATTTTTGGTATGTATTCATTTGGTTTGTTATCTTTTAGGAGGGGTGTGGGCATGGTGGAAGCTTGCTTTCTATTATAATTTATATAATTGCACAAAAAATGTTTTTCAATGAAAAAACGATAAACAGGCTTAAAACCTCTGTTTACAGATGTGATGCAGCAAGGGTTGTGATCAGTTCCACCCCCGGGTTGCACAAGCGCATATTTTACATGATTTGTGTACCCCTTATACATGGAAAATTGAAATAAAAGTGATTTTAACTATATCAGTCGAGCAGTTGATATTATGTTTCTCTCTGTACTACCTGTTTCATGTGCATGAATATGGCATTTTGCATCAAATACTGCGATGAAAGCATTGTGACATCTCTGTTAGCATGTATCATAGCAACATACAGTTGATGATTTGGTCTCCTCCTATTCCCTACAACATACTCTTGTTGGTTGGGTCCCCAATATAGCCTCACAACATACACTTGCTGGTTTGGTCCCCAATATAGCCTCACAGCATACAGTTAATGTTTGGGTCCCCTATATAGCCTCACAGCATACACTTGTTGGTTGGGTCTCCTTTGTAGCCTTACAACATACACTTGCTGGTTGGGTCCCCTATATTGCCTCAAAATATGCACTTGCTGTTAAGATTTTCTATATAGCCTAACCACATACACTTGCTGTTTGGGTAGATGTTAAATACATGTGCACTACTACGAATGTTAGGTAGCAGAAAACACTACCTAAGAAATATGCATGGTTCTTAGCAAGAAGAATCCTCTGGCTGAAACCACCACCTAAGAACCATGCATGTTTTGAAGCCAGCTCAATCCAGTAGCTAAGAATCATGGATTTTATGGTATTTGTAGTGGAATCCGCTAAAACATCATGGTTTTTAGCTAGTAGAACCCTTTGGCTGAGAACCATGCGTGGTTCTTATGTGGTGGGACCCCCCCCCCCCCATCCCCCCCCAAATTTAAGAACCATGTATGGTGAGAGCTAGCTCATTCCAGTAGCTAAGGACCATGTATGTTAAGAGGAATGAACTTACAATATCATGGTTCTTAGATAGAACCCTCTGGCTGTAAACCATACATGGTTCTTAGGTGTCGGGGGTCCCACCCCCTAAGAATATGCATGTTTTGAAGCTAGCTTATTCCAGTAGCTTAGAACCAGGGCTTTTATGGTATGTGTAGTGGAATCCGCTTCAATATCATAGTTCTTATCTAGAAGAACCCTCTGGGTGAGAACCATGTATGGTTCTGAGGTAGTGGGGGGTCCCATCACCTAAGAACCATGCATGTTGTATGGCTAGCTCATTCCAGAAGCTAAGAACCATGGCATTTTTGGTATTTGTAGTCGAATCAACTATAATACCATGGTTTTTAGCTCGTAGAACCCTCTGGCTTGGAACCATGCACAGTTCTTAGGTATTGGGGGTCCCACCACCCAAGAACCATGCATGTTTTGAAGCTACCTCATTCCAGTAGCAAAGAACAAGGGCTTTTATGATATTTGTAGTGTAATCTGCTACGTCTTCGTAAAATTTAGACGGTGGCCGCAGTGTATCGAAATCCCCTACAATTCACATTACAGATTTTCCGATACACCTTGTAATGCGCTTACCCTTTCAAAACGCTTCTTTATGAACAAATAATAGCTTGACTTTGAAATATACACCGATATTGGCATTAACGCGCTAGTAAAACAACGTGGTTCTTAGGTCGGGTTTCAGAATCCGCTACTACCCGATGCTTTCCCCGTGTCAATGAAGCACACAACAGAAGCGCTAGCTCCGGTGTAACGGTAACATGAATTTATACCGTTACGAAGAGTTCGTCAAACACAGTCGGCGTGTTCTCGTTTGGGTTGAAGGGCTATATTTCGCACCTAGAAGATAACATATATCAAGAGCCTTTACAAAAAATAGACCTTTCGCTCCAAAAAACTTACCACCACTCGACACTATTCTTCAATAAATGCCATCGATAGTTCGTTTCCGAACAAATCGCGATACGAAGTCTGTCATTTAGGAAACTATTAATTCTCGCGATTTCCCGCATTGCCTTAGCATCCCAAGTGGGGGGCACTTACCCTAACTCGGACTTGCCGCGGGACCTCGAAAACCCATACCCGTTGTACTCGTTGATAATGAGAAAAAGTATACTCCATCGTACAAGGTATTATGCGAATGTCTAACCCGTCGTAAAAGTCGAGATGTCGAAAAAACCACCCCCTTCGTGCGGCACATGTATACTATATCTTTACACTTAAGTGCCCCCCCCCCCCCGGGCTTAGCATGAGTCGTCGTCTTTCTGTGCATGCGCAGTGCATGTGGTCTTGAACTTGTAAACAAACATGTTGCTGTGTTTCTGACTTTTTACCGCTTCCCAAATTGATCAAACTATAAATAATTACCATGGAAGAAATCCCCCGCCGAAAAGGGATAAGATCGTCCGTAAAACATCATTGCATTCTATAACCCCATCACTTGTGTATGTTTGGTGTTGGTAGTTGTCTGAATCGATCTAAAAATATTCGCGTTGCGTTGTTTCGAGAAACGGTAAGACGTCTACGCAGACGTCTTGTAGGGCTACTGAAGCGCCGTCATTACGCAAATGCCATTATGATTCACATTCGAGGTGATCATCATAATGGTTTTCGAGAGCCGCTCTCCATCAACATTCCGTTTTCCATCTCGCTGTTAATAATATGAAATAGTTGAATATTGTGTCTTCATCAAACATACATATCTATATTTTAGTTTGCAAACCAACATGCATTTAAACACGGGGTCATAACGGACTAGACTCTGTCCAATAATGGATTGCATTCATAATGTCCAATCAGGAGTATCAGGGTTATGTCAAATTATTAACATCTTCATGTTTTGAACAACTCATAATAACAACCGTACATGGAATTCTGTGCAACCTTTTTCTTGATGAGAATTTGTACAAATCTTCTTGACTCTAATTAGTCTGAAAGTGGTGGCATGTTTCGTTAGCGCATCAGGATGTTTCTCTCTTTCCTGTAATGCATCCTGTGGTTACTGTTGCTATGATAGGCTGCACCATAAATGCGGTTATCGCTCTGCATCTAGACAAGCATCAGAAACCAATCAAGGGTGAGATTAGGCATGGAGGATTAGTGATAATGCAGGGGTCGCAATATATTGTAAGATTGTTATATTGCATAAGAACCTCCAAGCACCCACCTATCCGAAACCACATGCAGAGAGTAGCTGAGTAAATAATGATAATGTCTGTGAAACATATGGCGCGCGTAACGGCTGGGTCTGACAGCTCATGCTATGTCAATGCGGCAAATGTATGTGGCTTTCCCATTTGCTATCCATTTGGAAATCGTGGAATAGTTACCACCAGTAAGTCGTATATACACACGTTTTATTACGCTAATACAATAAACCATTTTCCCAGAATAAATCTGCGAGATAAGTGTTAGAAAGCGCTCTTAATGTCAGTAATCGGTAAGTTTCACCAATGACGTGAAGAGCGTGTTTTGGCACACTATGGACCACTTTCTGACGGATCTATGAGGAGATATAGTGGACAACTACAACCCTACAAACTCCAGACCAGTCACACATATATCCTCGTGATTAGGGTAGCTCAGTGGCATTTGCCTAGTCGAGCTAACGCAGTATCCTAATGCAGTTTGGAATACAAATTATAAGCAAACGCTCAGTAAGCGTGTCTGTGCTAAAAATACCGAATACAGCTTTTCATACCAACGTCTGTGCAGTCGCATTTGTGCACTCTTTATCATTGACCATTTGTAAAAGATATAGCATGCTGACATCGAAAATATCCATATTTCGAGGACGTGCTCAATGAAATGCGCGCGTGAAGACATTATCTTTTACAAGCTTTTAGGATATAACAGAGGGAAGAACTCGGGCCTACCGGAACTAGTTTGAATAGGGATCGGTATATTGGTGGGATTTTACAGAGGTACAGGTGACCATGGAGTTTAAATATTTACATCGTAGTGCTCATCCATCACGGTCGTGATATCTGCTGATCCATCACGGTCGTGATATCTCCTTCATGTTGGAAGCGCCGTTAATCACCAGTGTTTGCATGCATAGAGTCTTGTGTGGATACTTGTTCCACAACAACATGCGGTAAATTGATCCACTCATGGATGCTTGTTCCACAAAAACAAACGACTTGGTTTGCAGACAATACCAAAATCAAATTGCTATCAGTTCCCTAACAGCAACTCATCATTATTTGCGTTGTCACGACATGAGTTTGATTATACTATCAATATCTGTTAGTACAGGGCTTGCAGTCACACAAGGTCCTTGTTGTACATGAGACAGCCAAGCTGACAAAATACGCCTATGATGGGATCTTGGGAAGTAATGCTACGGATGCTCGAAATGATTAATATGAATAAAGCCCTAGTTGAAAATCGATACAGTAATATATTCAGAAAATGGATCGGGTCGTTGAGGAGGGTGGTTAGATCTACACAACTAGACCTTTATCGAACTATGCAATGAATAGGGTCACTATAGAAGAATTACATACCCCGTGACACGGTTGCCTGGTTATGGAGGCCGCTTGTACCCTCAGACAGTATTTTCTTAGCGCTGTAGATATGAAATACAGTGCTTGCATGGAGTTAAAAGTATTCGCTATATAATGACATGTGTTTAGGTAGCAGGACATATATTGATAGTGACATTGGAAGGCTGTCAGCATGTCTGGTTCTCTAGATGATGGGACGCCTGTCAGCGACTGTCAGCATGTCTGGATCTCTAGATGACGGGACGCCTGTCAGCGAATGTCAGCATGTCTGGTTCTCTAGATGACGGGACACCTGTCAACAACTGTCTCTGCATAACCTCGATGATACGGTTTCTGTCATAATGGGAAGCATTTGTACATTTAGCTGTAGTGATAACGGGTGCAATTGTTAAACAATGTTGATGTCGTTACTTCGTTCCTTAACTTGTAGCACGCACATGTTCGGAGCGGTACGATTTGTTTGCAGCAATGCTGGCGTGCAGAAGGTCAGTATCAGTGTAACTTTGACATCGGTTATCCCAGAGAATCACGCTCACGATATATTTCACATGGCAAAAGACGTTGTTTACATGTAGCAGGGTTAATTGGGATTCACCAATGCCTCATTCTTCCAATTAGTGATTTGATCCCCATCGCGTTGGTGGGTCATTATTGCATTAATCAGTTGGAGATCAGTGCTCTGCTTGACGAATGTAGAAAGTTACCCTTAAACAATACTAATGAGCGCCCTGACTAAATGGCACAAAAACATTATACAGTACAAATCGCTCATCGCCGTCACGATATCACATCACCCATTCTCCTGAGCAGAGGATGCTGCTCGTACCAACATCACCGTCACGATTTCACACCATCGTCACGATATCACATCACTGTCACGATATCACAGTACCGTCACGATTTCACATCACCATCAAAATGTCACATCACCGTCATGATATCTGTTCATAAAGTGAGATTGTGTTGACACAAGGTCGCAACATGGGCGTGCATGATTCAAGTCCACTGTACCATTTGACAGCTGGGATTCAATTGATGCCAGAGGTAACACGCAGACATAGTCTGCATATTATCATTTTACATCATATAATGTTAACGTGCCATACTAGCATTACGAGGAACCCACTGTTCTGCTTACGTCCTGTTGTATCGAATTGCAACTCCGCGTTCATACCAAAACGTGTCTTGGAAATCCTCCGGCCTCGTCATCTGATCAGAGCCATGCTGTAACATTGTAATTCGCCATGCCATCATTTCATGCTTTAAGGTGCTCTTTCTTTAGGAAACGCCCCTAAGGTAACTGCACTGGCCGTTCCATCACAACAATCGTCATCCATTATGATTGCGTTATGATCTTTGACACTAAGAACACGCAATCTATGATCAATGTTGAACGACGACCTATGTTCAACTTATTCCGACATTATTTGATGCTATGATATCCCAACATCACATGATCATATTCAGCAGCCAAGGGAGGCGATAACTTATAAGTTAACCCGCAGTGAAAACTCGCAGTAACAGCTGTAAAACGCCAGAAGCAAGGGTTATGACGTATATATGACATCAGTACCGTTCGCCAATTTGACAGAATCGATCTTGCTTACCATGGAAACAAAACCTGTGACCAGCAATATATCATAAGATGAATTTATCAACATTAAGATTACGTGGCCGCACAAGTTTGATTTGTGATTTCCGATGTATACTTGGATAAGCTTTGGCCAAAACCATTCTATTTCACCGTAGTACGACAGCATATAGTATGCGTTAACCAATAATCATCTTTAATCTGGCCAAATATCATAAACACCCACAAACACATTGCTATCGAACTTGTATGAGCTGGATAGCTGAGCTTAGATAACTCCAAGATATTGACTGAGGGGGGTATTTAGTCGCACTATCACCTACCACGCTTTGCAATCTCCGCTGTAATTGTATGATCAACCCATTCCAGTATCAGGGCCAGTCTCAGTGCTGATTGTTTATGGTTATCACGTTAGGTCAGTGCCTGTGCAACGTGTTTTGATATGTGAATTTGCTAGCAGTATATGTCGCAGGGATGCCATGCCACACATGTGCCACGCACTCAATCAAAGTACATCATGCAATGAAAATGCTATTCCTAGATTAATTCCCTCTTGACGAGTTTACATACCTTACCTCAATTCCAACCGTAAACCCATTCCCAATCATCTTTCATGTCAATAGCTCACCAAGAAAACATTAAGGACTACTAGGTTAATGTCTAATGACAGACATTAATACATTGATTCAGGAGCAAAGTGTTTTAATGCGGTATCCTTATAAATGACTTGATTGGTTCTTGTACAATTTGAAATATATCAACCGTACGAGAAGTCTACAGTTTGTATTCACGAACCTCCATAAACACAATGCCTACATTTGTTCCTCATATTAGGCTCGATTTGAGTTCCTGTCATTGATATCTTGCGGCTTGTAAATATGAATATTTTATGGTCGACCTTATGTATTCGTCATGTTGTCATCAGTTAATCACCTCGCATCAGCAGCTGTGGATTACAAGTATGGACTTCTTTGTCCTTCTTCTGTTTTATCCCTGTAATAAATTTGTCACCGCATTTAGAATATACTCTCGGGCGATTCCTTCCCAGATGCGCTAGCAGATCGTTTTCTGTTACTCCTGCATGTTAGCCATTACTGCATGAGGTTCTGATATACTAAGTTGGTGATGTTACTGTTGTGTTATGTGTGTATGTCAATAGAGTATATTACATGCCAGGTCCTGGATACACTTGGCCTGTCTGTGGACAAGGTGTCTCTACTCCTGATGCAATACCTGTATACAGCCCGTGTCAATCAACCACAAAATAGCACCTCCACCCTGACACAAGCCACGAACAGGCCAAATATCATTATGATTTACCTTCAATATGATCATCATAATGGTTTTTAAACTCTATGCGGGGGGGAAGCTTTACGCCAACATTGCGAATCTCCTGTCACTATTCATAACAATAAATTGATTGTATAATTATACAATGTATCATTAGTTTCCATGTGCCAACACGCAACCGAGTATAAAGTTCACCTTAAGGACGTTATGCACTGACCCCTGCCCAACGATTGTAGTTCTAATGTTGAATACCGGCAGTGATTCCATTTTCAGTTTCTCTGTGTTTCATACTATAAGTAGTATTCACATGTATTAAATAACTCAAAACGACGTTACACGGATATCGCTGAAGACTTTCATCTTGGTGCAACTTGTTTATGCCCCCAAAATTTTCTAACTTAGTTGCGTGCCTTCTAACCTCTGCAGTACTTCTATGACTTCCCATCGTGCATCCCGCGGTCTCTGATGGTAAAAAGGCTGCAACATCAATGCTGTTATAGCAAACTCACAGTAGTGATAATAACGATCCCGTGCCAGAGAAACACGTAGGACGAATAACGGCCGAATGTGAAGCATCATGATGTGTGAGTGGTAGGAAATATGTGTGGCAATCCAATTGCTCTCTCTTTGGGAATCTTGGAGTAATTAGCATAAGTAAGTCATGTTTATGCATATGTTCCTACGCAAATACAATAAACCATTGACTCGGAATAAATAAACTGTCAGTATTCGGTGAAGGAAACCAGGGATATGGTCTGTGTATTTTGGTAAAAATCCTGGCTACGGGCCTGAGTTCGTACAGCGCACACTGTCACACCAGGTCATTGCTCGATGTGGGACTGCAGCATTTCACAAAATGCTTTGGGAGCATTATTGTCAGGGAATGCTACTGATGCTCTGAATGAACTTCTTGAAACTAGGCCTAGTTGATAAACGATACAGGGATCAGAAAATAGATCGAATCTTGTGTGGGGAAGAGGGGTTCGATCAATGCAGCCTGCACAGACTTGATATTTGTATCATATATAGTCGTAGCTGATATATGCGATAAAGATGGTCGCCATAATGCAATGAAGCAACCCACACTCCATTGCAGTGTTTATGGAGGTGACTAACAGCCTTTGTGTAAGTTGATGTCACTCCTAATGAAAGATGCAGCCATGCGAGGCTTCGGCTGACTTAATGCCATATGGAATCAGCCGACAAGAAGGAAACATTCAATGGCTGATGATTTGTTTTGAAAGAAATACATAAGAATGCAATGGAAAAGAATGACATATATTGGTAACCTGGTCCAGGTAAGGTAACCTGAATCAATAAGAAGCCGTGTCCACGGTTGAGTCGACGAAATTGGATTGCAATCTATATTGCCTCTACGGTGATAATTATAATGGGCCAACTAATCATCCTTTTGTTTATACCCCCTTCAAATACACGAATTTTCTTACGAGTCCTTACGGATCGCCAACTCGTACTCAATCGCAATCATCCGGCAAATTTTTCGACATGTCAAAAAATTCTCTTGCGATTGTTCACGGATTGCATTTTCCGTAAATAACTCGTAAATAACTTGTAACAATCCGTAAGTATCGTAAACCGGTCGCAACAACACGTAACCTTCCGTAAACTACTCGCAAGAATTCGTAAATGTCTCGTTAACAATTTTTCAGCATCAACCCTGAGAAAGTTCTTGTAGCCGGCAGAGTCTCATGCAGGAGATAATCATACTGCCCAAAGAGGGTCCTGCGGGCCAGCCAGGTCCTGCACCAAAATCTTCTGCGAGCTGGACGCCTCCTCCGCCTCGGCCGAGGAATATCTATTTGCTGCTGGGCATCTTCCTGTTCCCTCTCAGCTAGTGGAAGGAGCAATTGTAGAAATTGTTGATATAACTGCAATCTGTTTCTCTCATATGCCATGTTGTTTCGTTGGATGTCAGTTGACGAATGATGATACATAAAAAATTGCACATTTTTTTTGCAAAAAATAAAAAGACTCGTGAATACTCGTAACTTACTCGCAACTATTCGTAACAACACATTAACAGGTCGTAATTTACACGTAAAAGCGTAGATGAAACGTAGCATTCCGTAATATACTCGTAACAATCCATCAGAAGCCGTATAATGTCGTAACTTGCTCGTATTTATCCGTGGTTATTCGGAACAAATCGTAGATGTTTTCCGTAAATACATCGTAATAACTCGTAATAAACCGTAAATGGCTCGTAATTACTCGTAACCACTCTTAAATCCCTCATAAAAGTGGCCAAATCGTAAGGATTCCTGAACTTTTACGATTTGTGCCATACGTAAGATTTGTAAGAAAAATTCGTGTATGTGAAGGGGGTATTATGAACAAAGCGTATTAGGGTTAGTGACATTAGAAAGGTGGGGAGGATATACCATATACTAATCGCACAATATGCATAATCACCGATATAAGCTGCACAGATATAAGCAGCTGTAAATTATTAAAACCATCATTATTTCATTGTTGACTATTTTGTTGTGAAAATAAATGACAGCAATATTTCAACATTTTGTTCTGTGAAGAGGTCGTACGTATTATTACGTCTGGCTCTCTACGCCGCTACCATTCGACGTGGAAGATGACACCCCAGCCAATGATCAGCCTGGGATTTGGCTTCCGTTATTATACTTGTCGAATTGATCCTCGCTAATGATAACATCAGGTTGTTCTTTGAAAATACCACATGCCTGCATCCATATTATCGGTATAGAAAGCATTATTTTCTGTGATGCTAGTATATTGCTTGTCAGTATCTGCAACACATTAGCTTTGTTGATCCCATTGAATGGAGTAATGGGACACAAACGAATCATTACACCCAGTAAATGACCTCGTTTACATGCACCAGAACACTGCTTGGTATATGGCACGGTTAATTGGGATTCACCAGAGCCGTGCTCTTCCAATTAGTGATTTTTTCTATCATGCTGGCAGCTCATTATACTACTCATCTGTTGGAGACCAGTGTTTCGCTGGAAGAAGGTATGACACAAACAGACTCGAGGGAGATGCTTCGCGCTGAGGAATGACTCGTCTGAATCTGGTGGAGAGCGATGCTGGTACGCTTCAAGGAAAGAAACTGCAGAAAACACGAGTTACACGATAGGTAACTCTTGTGCCTTGATGAGCTTGTTAATAAGCTATGGCGAAATTGTACAAAAGTACAAAGGTTGAAAAGGCCAACGTTAAATGTGGCTCAGGTGGAATATTTAGCTACCGTAACAAAACTGAATGATGAATACTTTAATTGCACGTAAATAAGTCCAGAAATGCTATTAAATCAATTTTCACATTGAATGCAAATAGTGAAATTAAAAATCAGTTAAGCTGCTGGTAAGTTTATAGCGCTTTTTGCGAGTGTGCATTCTTAAGAAGTTCCTTGAATTTCTAAGTATTGCTTTCAAACAATACCGATTAGCGCCTTGTTAAGTTACAAAACATTTGCATCATTCCAAAATTTATCTTACCGAGCCAAACACGCATGCACTAAATCTGCTATTGTAATCACGTTCCTGCACACACTTACATAATGGTGGTTATTTGCCATGGTTAAACATGTCCTAGCATAATCTAAATACATCAGGTAATCTCAAAAGGATTCAAAATAATTTCTTGACGAGCTTTCCCTGTAGATTAAGAGTACTTCGTGCTACCCTAAAGCTCTGTGTGCACTTGTTCCCTTTTAGGCAAAATTGTCAGGACAGTATAAGGTGAACTGAGCGTGACTGACATCACATCGTCAAGGAGCATTACATTCACGTTACGCTATTACGCCCCAAGGATGTCACGACATGTCACGGGAGATGGAGTTCTGAATACACTTATCAGCATCAGCAGCATCCTACGGGATGTTACACTACCATCCATCATCAGCTACAGGGAGTTCGCAAGGAGCAAGGATATTGCTGATGAAATTTTTTTATTCATCTTAGTCAGTATCCGCACCACCTAATGGATAATGAAGTTGATGTTACTGAGCATTCAGCTTTACGAGAAATCCATCGAATCAGTTGAGCTGAAACGACCACCTAAGGTTATTTGTGACCATTGGCCCGAGTATGGAGACCGGTGGCCCATAGGCGCCTGTCGTTGTGTTGATATGCAGTTAAAGTGCAACAGGGATGAATTGCAAAACAGTCCACATTTGGATTATGAAACCTTACATTGCCGCAGAATAAGTCGAGCTAAGCCATTTCATGGTGTATCGAACGTGATTATGTTTTTGTAGTGGAAAACTCTGGGTATAACTACATTACTGAAGAAATGTCGCTATTATAATTACTCTGATGCGATCTGGATGGGTATTTTTAAAAATAACATTTAGTCATGCGTTTTGTCACACATTAATTAATTAGATTAATTGCATTGCCAGCATTTCTACCCACATATGTTTTAGCCGATAAGGCCGATGTATCCACATGCTGCCAATTACATCACAAGCTGGAATTCGGAAAGTAGCTGGTTCTGAATAGAAACTACCTCCCAACGCTGCACCAGTTGGTGAGCAAATGACATTATAACATGTATTGATCGCAATTCGTAAGACATTGGCATGCAACGAGTAATAGAATGATAGTAAATCGGGCTGCATTATTTGAAAACAGGATTCTGTAGAATAATACCAATATATATGCTGATATGCTGCTTGTACCAAGCACACTATTCGCTTTCTAAAATCACAATTTAACGCTGCATGGCACAGTGACAAACAGCCATATTATGTGGATCTAAAGCGAGGTAAGTGATGGGAATTGGCCACATTATTAACGAGATTTGCCGAAGCAGTCTCGTCTTCTATCGCTCGTTTGTCTCGTTATTACTGGGGTCCGCCATGAATCGTTGAGCTATATGATTACTCACACTTGCTGTATAAAAATAATTCAAAAAGATGATACAGGCAAATGACTTGCCTGAACATATTGTGTCAGCGCAGTATTAATCAAATAAACAACTTATGGAAGCGCATGTACCCATAACATCCATCAATTTTCTCTGTGTACTGTAAAGCCGTGTCATATGCAATTCTGAGCTCAATCCATAAGCTAATTTGTTTTACTACAAGCCACTATATCAACGCATTGGTAATAAAGTGAGATCTTGAAACGCTATGCGGGAGATTACGGTTAGATGATATGGTATGAGCGTATCATGCGTTAAATTCTCCCTTTTCTATCAAGAAGAAACGAAATCACTAACATTCAATCCAAGAGATATAATGAGCTGTCCCAGTCTTGTCGAGCCGATCATGCTTCCTGGACAGATCACGGTCTGTGGCGACTGAGCACCTGACAACACTAGTTCTATCTAACGTAATTATTGGGCCGCTCTAAAGGTACTAATAGCAAGCTGAAGCAAACAAACGCAACCATGTAGTTATATAGCCAAATCCGCATAAAATTAATTTAATAGTCATTCTTAAGAAATACAAATTACGAAGTGGGATATATGATGAACATAAATAACATGACAACAAGTGGTGTGTAATCATAGAGAATCTCAAGTGATCCTTCATGATATGTTATAAACCTTGATAACTTAAAAATGTAAACAACATCCTGCACAAACTATTTCGGGGACAAGTTTCTTGGCAGGTTATCAATAGCAGTGCAAAGAGAAAAATAAGCTCGATATGCTTATTTCTTCCATCTGACAGCCACAAAGTTCTCATGATATCTTTCCGAGCTGTTGATAGGGGTAGGCGAGAACGAGGTAAAGGACTGACACAGAATGTCATGACAGTACATCAGTGGAGGCTAAATGGGATGGCCCTATAAGCAGGACGCAGTTTTAGGATGCAGCATTTCGAGGTTTACTAAAGATTACACACATTACAGTATATTTAGTGTAGTTATATTGAGATTAATTACATTTCATGGAATTGGTTTATTTTATGACGACAGATCAGAGTGCGATGACGAGATGTAATGTGAGCATTGAACTGTCCGCGCTCACCCGATGTCACGGAAATGCCCATTTATTGCTCAGCCGCTGAGGGCTTACTGAGGTATTGCAAGATGTCTGTCAGGCTCCAGTGATTAATAATGTCACCTGGTCAAGAAAATGCGTCCATAGATGTGGACCTTAGACGAGATCGGAAATATAGTAAACAGTTTCTACTTTAACCAATATTAGCTGCGCGTGTGGATGACACGACCTGGGATGTAAAAGTACTTGATACGCCGCTTCGTTACCGTGTACTCTTAATCTGGAACTGCGCAGCAAAAGTGGGAGTAATTTGATCTAAATATGGATTCCGAAGAAGTACCGTGTGAACAATAGTAATCATTCGTCGGGAACTACAATATATGCCAATAGTAATATTTGAGCAGACAGCTCAGGCACCACTTTGAAATTAGTTTTTACATTGTAAAGCAAAGAGGGTATCATCCGACAAAGACTTAAACAAGACGTATAACTAAGTTATAGGTACAGCAGCTTGTTGACTTTTGACATCAGACCAAGCATTGTTTAATACTGCAGCGTTTAAAGGACAGAGGAATAAAATATATAGCATTGTTTACATGAGACGTTTGAGCGTTTTATAGGTTCAGTTATCAAAACATCGCTATCATGATAGTGGAACTCAATTAGCGATATGCAAGAATAAGATTGGTATGGTGAAGTCGTATCCATAGCGGAAGGAGGAGGAAGCATGCTTACCTGTAAAGCTAGCAACGATCCCACCAACGCAACCGTGAAAAATAGCCACATTTATATAGTAAGTCAACGCCGAAGCTGTACACGCGCACGCTACACAAGAGGATTATTGAAACATGTAACATGTCATATATGCTATTTACAGAATAAGGCGGACAATCTTCAATTATAAGCTTCAAGTATCTAAGAATGTTAAGCATACATTATGCAAACATGCGTGCATACATACCACGTTTGCAGAACAGGTTATAATCAGCAGCCCAAAAGCCATAGCTGGTTGTGATATAGCGATCTTTTCAAAACCGTTAGACCTATTTACGGTGTTTGAACAATACACAAAACACTATAATCATTAAGACGGTCAACAACAAATGCTTTCAACAATTGTGCGACTCCATGCGTCACAACAAGCGCAGTTGCAACGTATCCTCTTGTATAATGTATCTATGATCACAACCTACAATTGTTGAAATCATGTTTTCTTAATCAAGCTTATGCTGCCTTGCAGACTCCATGCCACGTATTAGAACCGAGCATTAGAGCTGGAAATCACATTTGCAGATGACTGCACCAATCACATTTTACATCAACTCTGAAAGACTGCTACATATCCGACACTTACCAACTTCAACATCTAATTTGCTGAGGACTCGCTATTGTTGGTATAATCCCAACGCCGTTAGCTGGCCACGCAAAAAGCTATCGAGGACGTCGATCGTATTAGAATACATGCCTAACTGGATCATCAAACTGCCTAGTCACTTCCCTTTTCACATCGATTGACAGTCACATGGCCGAAGTGGTCGCACAGTTTTAGCGCAACTGATGCTTTGTTCTCTTGGTCAACACGATTTACTAGTAAAACCATCATGACACTGTTTTATCTCAGATCCTATGAGACACAGTCAGCGTTGCTGCCATTGCACATGACCTGTGTTGCTACTGGACATAAGGAAAACTATGTATGTTTATGATGCTCAGTTGTTTAATTTACGGAGGTTGCATGTGTGATGGTGTCGCTGTTTTGCCATACGAATGTAAATACGCCCACCGCGGACCATCATGAAACTATCGTACTAACTATTATGAATAAACATTCATGTTCAGAGCATGGAAGCCATATACCGCATGAAATACGATCACATAAAGAGTTATCATGCATTGCATTGAACTCATTATTTTCCATGGTACGTGTGTTTCGGCTCACAACATTTCTTAGCCCGACACCAGAAGGAATTTTCAGCAGATGCTGATCAAACGTTAATGTGACAAAATGATTCGGTTAAGCTAGTTTGTGAATGAAATTATCCAGGTTCCTTTGACGTTTATTTTTCATGAATTGTAGCATCGTTTAGTGACAATTATATAATGATTTGATATCATGATGTAGCAGCAAAATCTGAATCATTGCCAGTACATGTATAAGACTCATCGCTCTTAACAGTATAATACCCCATCGTTTATGTGATGATTAGCCAGTGCCATCCGCAATTGTCCACAAACCCGCTGGAAGGATCCCCAAACAAGCATTACCGGATAGCATGGTATGTTCAAAGTTCACTAACGACATGGAGTAATTTATATCATGTGATGCCAGATCGGAGTAACGGCATTGTAACGTAGAGATAAAATTGCATGATTGTTACAATGACAATCATTTCAATCCTTGTCGGTGGATGGAGCTGTAAAATGAATTATGCCAGCGACGAATAGAATCAACCATAAAATCTCACCATGTGAAATAAACGGAAGTGATTTCGTGACGGATAAAGGAACTTTTTCTTTGCGCTTCATGGCATTTCAAGCTGTTGCATAATTCGCTCAAGGCGCCCATGAGTACTGGTAAGTAGAATTGCTCTGTCAAATGTCAATGATCTAAACATACAGGAAGCGCGCACATACGCCCCCAGCACAATCAGCTAACCACCGTATTCAATAAGTAAAACCGCCACAGCTATTATCCGTTTCCAGGCGACATATATGTAAAGCAGTAAATTGCCGTTCACTGAACGATCACTGTTCTGTGGTCTTTATATAATAACATTATGGCTGTCAAAATCACAACCTGTGCACTATTTTACAGCTATCATTATAGAAATAGGTGAAAAACATAACATAAATGGGAAGAGATATACATGAAAGTTGGTGTCGAATGTCTGTTTTGCTATAAACTCAACAGTCGAACTCTTCATTAGTTTCTGCAGTGCGAAGCTAGAAATCAAACAGTCACTAATGACTGGTATGGAAAACAGTGACTTTGTTGAAGAGCTACAAACTGATCGGGACGATCCAATCAATGCAATATTGGAAGAAGGAATATCTTGTGATCTTTAATAAAGCCGGGAGGACTCCTTGTGAGTTTGTTTGGGTTATCTAACATGGTAAATATAAGGAAATGATGAATACAAAATGGATTGCCAATGCAGATTAGTTAAGCGCAGTACTCCAAAAGCTGGCCTTCATAATTATCAACATCACTGTTACTGTCTTAAGATATCATCGTATGTCAACAGTCATAGCATGAGTTCCGCGAACAAATTGTTGCCTATAGCATCCTATAAGATATGAGAGTCGTCACGTTGTCTTCCGGTGTAATCACTTAGGTAATAAATATCATTCATTTCTGACACCTACTAAAATCCACGTTATACCGCCCTCGGGGATATCATGTCACATTAACTGCAGTTTATACACCATTTATCTGCTCGTGTGAGGCGTCTTGTTTCTTGAAAACACGATTCCTGGCGTTACAAATGTTCAAACTGCAGCAATCCTCGCGGAGTCGTATCCGAATCTGACAAGCCCTGGGATGCCGCGACAAAAGACATGCCCGCGTTTACGATGCTACCTTGCAATTGCCCATCAATTGCACTAGACTTCTATTGGCTTTAAATATATGTACATCAAATTATGTATAGTACAACAATGATGAAATGCAAAGTCGCGATTTATTTGCGAATATATCACAATGGAACGATTTCAAAGAACGCGTCATTAGGGGCGCTATTTTGTAATGCCTATTTGCCCGCACAATGTATACAAAGATAAGATAACACGGCAGTCATAGCTATTCCCTTCCTCACATTGTCAACTATATTAAGCAAACAGTTGTAGCACATTTCAAAGTTTCACCTGGCACCACTCACGACATTTTGCCAGTAACAAAATCAATCACACAAGAAACGACTGATCGCCCAATGGAGCATTAGCTATAGCTGTTCATACAAATGTACGAACATCATAAATGAAGGCAGGATACTCAATAAAGGACATGTGAGCTTTGCTTAAGCCCCATCACTTGAGCTGGTCATGTGACTTTGGATTACGGCCACTGCACCTGCGTGACAATTCATGCTACTATTTGTTCGCCCACGGACGACGCTGGTGGGCCCTGTTTAATCAGCATTGTTCTGACGGATTGAAGAAGGTGAGTAACCGACACTTGAAATGACAACGTTTGGTCGACTCAGGCAGGCATGAATCATTTTTACTGTTGCAGAATACAAATTATCACCAAGGTCTACACTGCTGTTAAACAGTATTTGAATCCTTGCGTTGATTTCTCAGTAAGATGAAATGCCACTTCGCCCCGGAACCATTATACGAGACTGCTTACCATTAAGTAGACTGTTCAGCCCCATATTTGTAACGAGGATGCCTAGCAATCCGCTTGGCAACCGCACCTTGGAAACCAAAAGTTTTTAAGTTTACAGACATTCAGTCGCTACTCAGAAAATAGATCCTTTCTTTGGCTGTCGCCATTTATGTTGTCGGAAATTACCATTCTTGCTAGTCGGTCTAATTTGTGTGCAATGATGCCCACAACTATAACGAGTGAAGATTTTGATGAAATCTACATTTTGTAACCAATGCGGAAGCATACTCTTCGATAGCGAGGAAGTTATAGAGCGCGTAATGATTTACAGCTAACATTCGTGTGGTTCATGGTTTTATGGAGGCACCGTTGCCGATGGAGCGAGAGAACTAAATGAAAAAGATTTCCACAGTACATCATGAATATTTCCAGTAAAATAATAATTTATCAGCATGGTCTTCGATCAAGTAAACTTTGCGGCACAAATTAAAAGATGGCATTATTCATATCCGCGTCAAACGTAGTAATGTGTTAACAAAATGATCCCTGAGTACCCGATATGGTGCTGAACAGCCTCTTCAACATCCCGTGATCAACTGGTTGAAAACGAGGCAAAACCTATCTTATTAAGGGAGAATATTTTGAAGCGGCTTGTATTACTACCATTTGCTAGATAGAATTGAAATCATACCCAAGGTAAAGCAATTAAATATATGGCTTTATCGACCGACACTGTGCACCTTCCTCGTCCGAGTAGATGTTTTTAAACGAGTTAAGTGTGCTGATTTAAACCATAGCAGATGATAACTGTTCCATGGGGCAGTGCGCTAAACTGTTCATTCTTAGTTCTGTTTTAACACTAGTTCTCAATGTGGCATAGGGCGGGGCCCAATGGCTTGTGGTTTCAGAACTGCGAAGCCGAACAATATATTGTCATTTTTATGTTTTATGTGATGCCACAGCAAACAATTGCTATATTTGTTCGTAACTTGATTCAGGCATACCACGAGCGAGCTGTTGACCTGTCCAATGTGTGTGGTTACTACGTCTGAATTACATATTCTATATGGGCCCAACACATCTCTTATATATTTTGATAAATAGTTACTTAGACTATTCTTCAGCTCTTGGGTCTGCCCTCAAGAACCCATAATAGTTTACCATTCAACTGCACAAACAGTTAATGAAATTCTATCACATAACCATTAATTCAACAAATATATAATCCAAATTATGCGCTAAACTTGTACTTAATGGAAGTCGTTACACTGCATGTCATAGCCATGCATACATATGTACGAGGTATGAGTTACGTAATGAAAATGTTTAATATTCCTCTGTTTTGAAAATGGCTAAAGACATAACAAGCAACATAATTGATTTATCTATATCTTACGAATTGCGCAAATTTCTGATACGCAAGACACTGAAAATAGCTCTGTGCATGTCATTATAGAGCACATCTGCATGTGTCAATATTTGTCTTTTACATATTCTCTATCTTAGTAAACTGTATCCTCTGTGCATATCCATATTGTAATCAATCGTGCTATATAGGTCCACAACTGAAATATTGCAGACAAGTACGATCTCTGCATAAGCAAATAGGGGGCAATCATTTTATGAATGGTCCATCACTGGTACCGATACAAAAATATGGGCGCTGAAATTAAGCTCACATGTGATAATACAAAACCACTAGAAATACTGTATTTATAATTTGAAATCGCAGCCGCAGCAGTAATTTCTAACCTTGGTATATGATTTAGAAAACAATATTTATTGTCAACAGTATGGGCTGTATTGATGACATTTTGACAAATGGCGTTGTAGATTCATGGCTTCATCATATCATATGGTGTGGCATCTTATCAAGTATAAACACGAGTATGATACAAATACTGCAAATATTGGTGTCTTTGGAGATTTGATTGATAAGCAACAACACCAAGCCAGAAAATAGCAATCGATTAGTTCTTACCCATATGAAATGGATAAATAATGCTCAATTGCATACATTCTACAATAGCATATATATCATATAATTGAGTTTGTTAACCAGACAACATGTAAACTAAAATGATCAATGCTTTGTATGGCCTACTTAGATCAATTAACTCAGCGATACGAATGCTCGTTGTTTATGCATCCGTACGATACGCTTTGCACAAAAGAAAACGTTTGTACATCTGCTTCCCTCTTCATAGATTTGTATGGCCCACCGTATGCGCCTTCCCATTCTGCCTTCAGCAGAAGATCAGCAGGGATGACTTGCGGACTTATTGGAAAGGTAGAGAGAGAGAGAAGAGAGAGAGGGGGGGGGGGAGAGATAGAGAGAGAGAGAGAGAGAGAGAGAGAGAGAGAGACAGAGAGAGAGAGAGAGAAGAGAGACAGAGAGACAGAGAGAAAAAAGAGAGAAAACGACAGAGAGGGAGTGAAAGAGAGAGAGAGAAAAGCCCTGTGTCTGAATGCAATCACTGGTCGCTAGCAATTCATCTTGCATCAAGCGGATGATTTTGTTCTCTCTTCAGATTAATGACAAATGTTGTGTTTTGATATTCCTAACATTTTTACAGTATGTCTTAAAGAATACAATGCATAATATCTATGTTTGTGATATATGCTGCACTATTGTCCTCATTTGCTCTAATCAACTATAAGCGGTAGAATTTGATAAAACCAATTCCTCTGTGAACCGCTGGTATTCTGCCCGGCCTGAAGTGCAATCCATCGTAACGTTTGTTCGGTATGTTGTTTGTTCATATTCATCTGCACTTATTATAGCGGATTATTTATTATGATTAAGTATTCTGGAATTTGTATTTCAAACGTCTAACCCGTGATTGTACCAGGTTTATGAGCGCATGTAAAGTATCCATAACAGTTGACCATTATTTGGTTGTGGATATATTGGCCTCGTTGTTATTTTTGTGGGATATTGGTTCCTTAATTCACCAATCAGCCCTTTCAAATTGGTCCAGCCATTATGCGCACTGTCACGAGTCAGATTGAGCCATCAATACAAGTCAGCCCTGGGCGAATGGGCGCCTGGTTGGAAACCTCATTAGCCCAACAGATTTGTACTGATTTGTACTGAGCTATGTTCAAGATGCATTCACAACTTTTTGCTCCCCATGCATGGGTTCCTTACGTGCGTCATATTACTGGAGATGTTACACTGCCACTTCTCTTGCAATGGTGGCAACGATCGTTGTTCTTGTTTTTAAAGCTTAGGAAAGCTTCACTGTAATTGCCGAATAGGTTAGCGTAAACTATATGTTCTTGCCAATATGAATCAACGCATGAGGGGTGTATGGGATCGTTGACTGAAATATATCACAGCCTTATACCCAATAAGAATCAAGGGTAGACCTTTTGCGAGAGAGCTTATAAGTACTCAACTAGGGCTCACTAACGCCAACGCCCAATAGTATATACAACAATTGATGGCAGCGCCACCTGTCCACCGGAAAGCTCTTTTACATAACGTCGAGCAAATAAATGTTGACATTGCTAGTGAATTAGGTGGGCGCGGCCGCATCGCATCGACGAATCATTACCTCAACACGAGCTACAAGTGCAGACGCGCGTGTTTGTCTATTCGCTTTATGATGTGTAATTTGATGCAAATGGCGATCAAACAACGTGTGATGCATTAAATAATTTTTGCTTTAGTCTTCATTTGTTCCAAGCATTCTCAATTGGCCTGAATTGTTTATAATATATTTCACAGTCAAAAGCCAATATCTGACGTAGGCTGCCAAATATAATCTTCCCGGAAAGTTTGCCTCGTAATTCTTGTTGAAACCCTGTTTACGTTCTCACATATCAGATCACAAATATCCTTTTTAAGTACTTGTTATCCAGGCGTGGTATTATAAGTACGTGGGATGTTTTTGCCGCATCGTCGGTCCGCGCAGCGGATGACTATCAGCATAGGGCGCTCAGCCACACACAACCGTCTGCTGCATAGGATTAATGACCACTAAAACATGTCTGGAATTGCAAACCAAACTATTGGATTGAACTTATTGCTTTACTGCTGTTATATGCACAGGACAATGATATCTTGTTATCAAACCGCTCGTTCACTATGTGGCGGTGGCTAGCGCACTCACAAAGAACCCAACTCGATGCTAAATCGTTCATTTAGGGTTGCACTATCGGTTCTATTGCAATAGTGCGATATGGATTGAGTTCGTAATTCAATAGGGCACCACATTACGCTCCACAACAGAGTTGAATGGTTTTGTAGGCTACGTGCGCCTCAATCAGATGATCAGCCTCCGTTGCATTGCTCGTTTGTTCATGATTGATGTACCATTCTGTGAATGATCATCCTTCGTTATCAATAAACGAGCATACTTAATTTAGTCTCGTGAGGAACTAGTAGTAACCATGCCAGAAATCGTCACGGAGCTGATTGGGGCGTGGGTAGCAAAGTGAGAACGTAAGCGGGAAAAGATCGGCAACATATATTTGAAGAATGTGTAGACAAAACGCGTCAAGCTGGCGGTATACATTAAATACATGCGTAGAGCATAGTATGGCAGTTCATGCGCGACTACCAGTGATACATTTTTTTTTCGATTCCGCTATAATGTTTAATTATCCAAATCTGGCCTGTAAATTTATCCCAACTACACTTTCACCACAACAATGGGCGTTTATGGGTCATTAGTCTCCTTACTGGTCGCAAATCATCTTAGGTGGTCGTATCAGCTAAACTTATTAGATTTATTTCTCATCAAGCCTAATGCTCTGAAATCGGTTCGGTCAGAGAAAGCGGATACTGCCTTTGGATGAATAGCATTCAATCATCATTGATGTCTGTTGCTTTATTGTGATTCTTTAGCGAGGTTCTCTGCAGCTGCTGATAGAGCATCTTAGAGGATACTGCTGACGCAGATAATTGTGACATAATTCGTGTGTTCAGGAAGTCCTGTGCACGAGTCTGGCAGCGGGGACACACTGCGCCCAAGATATCAAGGGTTGCCTGACACGTAATCACACTATTCCGACGAAACGGCTGTCAATATCAGAATTACCTAGTCTGCATTAGGACGTGTACTTGTAATGCGCTCCAGATTACAGTCTCCAGGACCTTCAATTACCCAGTCAAGCTCCCTGAATGACGGGTGGATGTGGGAGATACTCATTATATTTTACGAATGAGTCACAGCAAAATCGGCAATCTAAGTTTGTGCGCTGTTGGCCACAATACGAAAGCTGTGCATTAATACTTTATAAGATAGTTCGGTGATCACAAAACAGCTGAAGTTTCGATGAATTTCACTGCCATTACCAAGCGAAGTTGCCTGTCATGTCATTGCCAGAAATCTCAAACCCAAGTGATATAATTTTTTGGTGCTGTTTACATATTTTGTTGATTTTTTTTCTCCTAATCATTATTCTCTTTGTTAAAGCATTGTTGGCATTTTATTTGATTGTCGACTCTACATAGCTTTCGAAAAACTATATCACCAAATATTCATCGATATCGGTGGCTTAAAAACATTGATTCAAAGAGTTTATAGATTGGCTAAAAGCGCTGACTCGAGCCTCCGCCCGAGTAAATATGTGAAGACGCCACCTGTTAGCCGAAGCATTATTGTTATGGCGTCTTGTCATAGCATCTTTTAACACCATGTGGAATTCTCTGTTTAATTTGGAGCTGTTGTCGCCTCAACCAATCAGATAACTCCATATCTTTAACAGTCGCTAGGCCCCGAGTCGTTGGATCAACAGTCCCGTGTGCTTTTGTTGATTTCATGGTATCGTCGCCTGATGTTGGGGGTGTCTTTCGTGTAACTTCATAACCGTCACGCAGCTTGGCGTAGCTATAAACTGTCCCTCGCTTCAGACAGTTATTGACAATCTAAAACTACCATCCACAGTGCGGACATGAAAGATCGAGAATCGTAAGCTGCGCAGACGCTGTTAGAGGCAGACTGTTTTCGATATGTATACCCCAGAGCGGGTAATTTGTCAAGCTAACATTTATTAAATAATGTATTTGCTATTTTCGCTATTCATAAGCCTATTGTGCGATGTGTTTTGGCAGCGGTAAGGCTCTGCGAAACGACATTTTTCCCGCTTATATCAACCGCAGTGACGTCAGCCCAGTATTTCCATGCGCTTTTGTTTGCGTCACGGTAGCGCCACCTTACGATTGCGATGTATTATAATTAGGGAAGCGACCACCGCAGATTCACTCGAAGTGAACCCTCTGAGCGAAGCTATAAACTCTTTGGTTGATTACTAAAACATGTAAACGAGTTGCAAACGGATTAAGCAACCAAACATGCGCAATTCTACATTTTTGTGTTGGGATCGCTCCGTCTCCTCTCGTTTGTAGCTTGCGATGTATATAAGTGTCTTCCATGTGCCATATCTGGCATGGTTATTACGTTCCCTCTGTGATATAGACATCCAATATGAGATAATGGCAAGCAGAATGGTGTTTGATATGTTGAAGGTTACTCGCTGCACCAATTGTTGCATATTTTCCTGTTGATCATGTTGTTACATGCACTATGAGAAAAAGGATGATATCAGAGGACATCTAAATCTAATAACTGTCTTATGTAATTGATGGATAGGTTAGGAAGCATCGTAAACATCTACAGGCTTTTGAGAGCAGATACGTAAAACTAACCGGATTTACGTCACTAATTCAAACTTAATGCCTCTTTGTGGTCTTGGTAGTTGTTATGGGGTATGTACTGTTGTATACCCTTTTCACGTTATGCGAGCTTCTAGAAAGATTGATGAGACTGTTGTCATATCGCCTTATTAGAACAATACGCCAGGTACTGTCCGAATAATGCAGTAAGAGGGGCATGTCTTTGACAGATATATCACTAAGGGTGGTATAGCGTGACTGAAAAATCTGCAAAAAGAGACAGTAATGTGTCGTATGACATAGTGATTAACTAGCTATTCTTGGATGTGCAAGCTATTATAAATGGCGAATGAAAATCCATTATCAAGTCAAACACACACATATCTCGCTCAAAATGTCATGTCCTAATGCTTTCAATGTTTCGATCAGGAATACCATGGAGCTGAACTAAGTTTATTACGCAACGCGCTTATCTGATTATTTCTGGCATCTCTCAACAAAATCACAAATATGGCTGCCATTGACGATTGAAATACAGCAAATTGTGAACTTCATGAATAACCATGATCAAACCATGCATGCTGTAAAAGAATGCTCCACAGCTATATATCATCATATGTGTTATTAAACACCTGTTTGCGGACAGTTAATCATGCATATCCACAAAAAACGAATGGATCAGTACGAGGCTTTTCAGCCGAACGTGTACTGATAGTCTGATATACTGATAAGACTGTGTGCTTTATTAGGTTCATCATATAACACAGCATTGAGAATGTATAAGCTCGATATATATTCATTGATTTTGTGCAGTTTTCACCCATTGCGTTCGATTCAGAAACTCCAAGGTTCCTATATGCGCACAATATATTGCCGCCTTCTGTCAACCCACCAATAGATCTTGGGGTGAAGTTCGTGGACCAAACGAGCATTCTAAAGGCACGTTTTGTGTGACCATGTAAATCCACAAAATAAGGTTTTGTAATTTTTGGCTATAACCATTACATTTGCGATATAGTTGTTGACATGACAGTAATATACTGTCATAATTCCAGTTGCGTACATATTTATCTCTACGGGGACTTTTAGGTTATATAAAGACGCTTTCAGAGAGAGGGAAGGGTATACAAGTAAATCACTTGGGAATCTGATATCTATGTCTTGACTACACTACAACCCTAATAGACACGCCTTGTTTGAAAGATGACGAGAATAAATCTAACGATGAAAATCAAACATCCGTTGAGACAACAAATTTGTTTTCTAATCAGCACACTCACCTGTCCAATCTACCATCATCGGCGGTGGGTGTGGATACCTTTGAAACTGATTTTCAAGATCTAGCATAGGCCTTGTGTCAGCACTGATTTATGCAACACGCAGTTTTGAGATTACTGATGGTAGCATTTAAGCTGTCGTCTTGTGAAATTGTTGAATGGTTCTTTGTCAGTTATGTCACAAATATTAGGTTGACTAACATGATGTCTAAGTTCTTAAACTACACATTAATCATTCTTAAACACCAAGCCTACGTGGAGGGTTCTTGTAAACACATAGGGTAATGTGATTTAAAACGACCTTGTTTCATAAGAGAAGACTTATATGCTTAACGTTAACAGTCCATTGATCTTAAATGTAGTAATTCATATCAATAATCGTCCAGTAATTTATAGATAAACTTATAACGACTTGATAGAACCCAAGTTAAATGCTTATTTTTTTATCCAAATCCTCTCATTTTCAGCTGCTTCAGGACTTTGTCTGCAGTTTCGTTGTTGATCGTGCACTATCTTCATTATGAAGATAAATACAATCAGTTTTTGCCTAGCTGCATGTTTATTGCTGAATAGATCAATATACATCATATACCGCAACGAATCACATCATTTAATGTGGCATGGAGTACTTGTTCGCCTAGAATACATTAAATTGTGATAAACTTCTATTATGTTGGTTGAAAACGTCAACCAAAGGGGACCGAGCGATAATACAGGCAGTACTGGAACAGAGGTCTGCACCTCGATTTCAGGCCCGTTTAATGGTTATCAATGATTGATTCACCATTTGCCTGTCCTGTTACGGAGAATATCTTTTCTTGTGCTTTTATTTGATTTAATCGCAAATGAAAACTGATACTACATTAAATGGGGATTTCACTCGATATTTCGTTTTTGCTATAAATTGAATAAAATTTCAATAATTTATATTCTCCTTGACAACAGAAAATATCAATTTTATTTTAAATATTGGCACTGGTTTTGGGAACCGAGACCTATCAGGGATAAGCTGTTACAATTGAATATACCTCTCCAGTGAATTGTACAGGATACAAGTTCAGTGACATGTTTATGACTACATATATCATAGGCCTTTAAAGAGTTCAAGGCCTTACACTAGTTCTTTGAATTACCTGGGGTACCAACCTCAATAATATATACTTTATCTTGTCCTTATTAGTTCTATATTTATTACTTACACCTAGTACAGTGCATAACTGCCATTATACTTTGCTTTTATTATATGTCAAGGGAGCAAAATGTCCTCATCTTCCTCATATACAGACAACTCCGGAAGCGATGAGCTGGATTACAGCAGTGAGTGTTTGTCTCACCAAGAAGAGGAACTAGGAACCTAAGGGGGGCATACAGACATGCAGATTTGAACCTCCAGCTAAGACAAGGCCTGCAAATTCTCCTCAAAAAGAAGAGGACTTGAGCCGACTGGGTAACAGCACTTGGTATTGGCACATTTCAGTCCAAACAATCTTTGCAGATATTTTTCTCTTTACTTTACAGTTGTCCTTAAGTCTTGCTTCAAGTCATCTTCTTATTCATGTTTTATGTCAATTTTTTGTTTGCTGAAAAGCTAATTATTCATTGTAATTATGTTCTGTACTAGGTGCTCATGTGGGCCAATGATTACAGTAGCAGAGAGTAAATGCTGCCAGGAAATTCCACAAGTTCTCGAGAAAGTAAAATCTATGGGTGCGTCCTGTATTACAGCACACCCAGGATTTGTCTCAGGGTTCCTGCGTCCCTCGACACTAGAAATAGCATATAGTGCTTATATCCAGAGGTACAAGAAGAAAGTTACTACTCAGCATGAGTGAATATACTTAAAAATGGTCTGGTTCAGATGATAACTGATGAAAAATATTCATGTACTCTTTTTATTGCAGGTTATTCCGATTCACTGCATATCGGCAGTTGGTACAGTGGTGATGGGGTAATCTAGGCAGACATCATAGAGTGGCACTGCCAGCTTGTTCTGTACTTAAAATTAGAGATGATTTCCCAAGGGTGAATCAGTTTATGTTGGTTTCAAACTGCCAGCATTACAATAATAAAGGGACAAAAAAGCATTATGTGTCTTATTCTGTTATTTACATTCAGCTATGATGATACTACACGCTGATGACAACCAGCAACAAAATTCAGTTAAGGCCAGTCCACCTAATTTATTATACCATATGCATAAAATGATAGGAAGCATCAATTCCAAAATCATGACATACCTGCAGGGCATCTTGTTCCTGTATCCTGTATCTCGTACAAAAGATATTTTATCACTCAAATAACAGTATGTTAACAGTCATTTAATAATTTTTGCAGGATATTTTATATATCCTGTGCCATTGCACATCAATCATCATGACTAAATTTCGCGGGCACATTATACAAATAATGCTTATGCAATTCTGCTCACAATACCAACAATGTCTTATTCACTTGTCTGTGATAATAGAAATGGCAAAATATATACACCAGCCAACATATATATTTACAAAATTAATTCTCAGCAAGCCACAAAGAGGAATCATATAACAGTGTTTGAGTTTCACCACAGCTTAGCTTACCTTAGACCCATTTAACATTCAAATTAAGTCATAAAGCCATACACATGCTGGATGATTTGAAAATAAAAATGGTTAATATTGTTGTTTAACATCACTTTCAACATCAGAGGTCATATTGTGGCGGTTACCTCACCAATGATGTTTAAGATGATAGGTCCACAACTGTGGTCTAGCAGGGTGGGTGTTTGTCTAGTTTCCCAAATGTGGCAAGTTCAAATCCCACTGTGTGCTATGCACGGTGGTGCCATTTGGGCGATAGGATCTTAAACTCCAATGTTTGTTCGTCATCTTACACCACCAGTTTGAAATGACCTTTGATGTTCAAAGTGAATTTTAACCCCAATATTTACCATTTATTTTGTAAGTATGATGATAAGAAATAAGAAAAATAAACAGAGCTTAGATACAAGCAAATATCAATCGGCCAACCACCAATATAATGCTTAGGCCACCACCATCAACTCCATCACCACCCCTCCCCTACCCCATCACTACCACCACCATCATTCATCATCACCTTTAGATACCTTACTACATGACTCATCTAAAGAAGAAACCTCTCCATATGCTGCCTCTCAGCCTCCTCCTTGTCAGGGTAGTCATACATTTCAGCAAGTGCACCTGGTTCATTGGTCATCACGGATGAACTTATTGATACTCGTGTGCCTATCGGTGATGATGCAGTCCAACTGGAGTCCTTGGTCATCCAAACGAAATGACATGCTTCGTTTGAGGCCCTAGATGCGAATTATTTCAGTACTGGTACTCACATATTCGCACAATGATGATACAGACTGGAAGACATAAGGGTAAAGTTATATGAAGCAAATTTGACAGTAGGCCAGAACTGACTCACTGAGCACTGGGCATCGTCCGAGGATTGTTTAGGACAAGTGTAAGCTACTGTCAGGCTAGCATACATCTACATATTGCAGCCTGACGAGACAAATCTATATGTTATCTGTGAAACAGCCTTATAAAACTTGAGCCGCCCCACACTGATCACTACCGGCCATGTCAATTTTGTCAACGGGCAAGTGCAAATTCTGTTTTCAAAATCAGTACGGAAACATAACTAATGAATTCTAATTCGACTTTCATATGGGAAATGTAAGGATGAGTATACTTACAGATTCTCAAGAAACCATGGATACAAAAACGCTGATGAGTTTCTGTAAATAGCGATAAATTAGTACGACAGCTAGTTCGCGAATAGAAACGGCGTCCGTGGTAACATAGATCTTCTGGTGACATATGACGTCACAGCGCCTTCGTTCATCTTCGGTGTGTGGTCGGGAAGTTCCGGAATGTGTTGTTTGTTTTTGCTTATTTCTTGTTTACTACGCGTCGGATCGAAAAAAGAACTGCAAATTATTGATCAGAAAATCGCGTTCTATAAGATCCCGAAAATTCATATTTTACCCATTACTTGCACTTTAACCATGTCAACCAAATGGCAACATGGCATGGACATAATGGAAGTCGATAGATATCAATGCCATTATGGATTGGGAATGAGATTGGGTGGCCAACAGCTGCCTTAATGTTACCTTAGCCATATAGTGTTAGTTTCGGCATTTCCGTGGTCACCGAAATCATTCACACCTTCATTGATGATATAGGCAAACAATTTGTGATACTCATAAACTATGACCGTTCATAGTTCCCTTGTGTTTTGTAATATGTTCAGTTTTATATATAACTCGCATAATTTAAACGACAACAACATCCCTGAACAAGTTCGCTGCAGTAACGTATTGCACGGGTTCTCATTCAAAGCGCGTCAAACACTGTTACTAAGGCCTATAAACATGGAGTTAATCGTTAAAAAATATCGCTGAACGCATTTTCTGGGCTACCTTTATTCTATGGATATCGCATATAGTCGAAAATGGTTCTCTTAAGGGATTTGATAACATTGCCCGAAATTAAGTGCAACAGTCGGTTTATTTCCAAGGAAACTGTTAAAGATATATGATCAGACAGCACGCTAACAAGGTGTGTCTGCTTAACACAACTAGTCACCTAGTTGATCACGGGATGTGGCGACTGCAATATTGTTCTTATCTTCGAGTACCCTGAGTTTGGTTCCTGATGTATCAGCTCTAACCCTGATGCAAACAATCATTACAGGTAATCTACTAAATTACAACAGCTAGTTCAAGTATCACAAGCTATGGAGTTGAATGCAATGCAAGGTAAAAATTATATTTAGTGAGAATAATGACATGATCCCAGTAGCTCTGACAAAGGCGTGACAATATATTACGAGCTCAAGGTCCAGAGTCTTTGCGCCTGCTCAGTTTACCAGAACGCAATTCCCCCAAAGTTGTTATGATGAATATGCAGAACCGTTGCAAATCAAACATAGATGATGAGGGAAGTTGTGTTATTTCAGGTTAGCGGCTAATACGGTACTCTTCCCTGGATGCTGGAATTTAAAGCCATTGCAGCACAGCCGGCTTGTGTAAGATGCTGTAACAATCGAGTTCCATTCTAACGTCACGCTCATAACAAACTGCACGACCCATCACAAATAAATGCAAACAATGTCAAAGTGAGTCATTTAAGTACTTCACTCGCCTACCCCGTCAATCATCTCCAGCGTTCGGCATGACTGTCTGGTGGCCAATATATATTTATCGTAGAAGCGTAGGAGCTGTAGCCAATTGTTGTAGCTAATGCTTAAGCATGCAAAGAATATTCCATAATTCGATAAGTGTTTACTATATTCATAATGCATAAGGCGTGCGTTGTTTCATGTAAGGGATATATGGTGTTCTACTAATACATCACGCACCCACTCGCATCTCCTCAGAGGATTAAAATGTCTGCATTTCTAATATGTTCGCGTCCAATAATGAACCCCTCACCAAATGAATGCGTTTTTGTAATAAGTTCATGCGAAGGCA